>JAJHZJ010000157.1:4899320-5556820 GCA_023548195.1 Bettongia penicillata ogilbyi | reverse complement strand
CCCTTGCAAGGACTCCAAATCTGAATGTCTTCTGAGCTCAGTCAGATTAAAGATCCACTTTATTCACAGAAGAAAACCTGGTTCCCTGGTTGCTTTCAAGAAATAAACCTGAATGAAATTGATTTCTTGAACAGATATTCTTTCCCATTTAAAAGGATATGAGGATATTTTTGTTCTGAAATGATACTCAAGCGATGAGGATGAAGGTATCTATCAATCTGGATGTAACTATGAGGAGATAGCACTTGGGTCCCATTCCCTCCTCCAATGACAGTCACTTCAGGAATCTGAAAATCCTGCCATGTGCATATTTTCAGTATCACTTCTTAGAGATTTTTCTTGTTCCAGCTTCTCTACAGAATCATGAGGGTAATCATTAAAATATATCACATTTCCAACCAGCACAAGTCAAAGTGTCTTCCTAAGAAGAACACTTATCACCTCATCATTCAGTACCATTCATAAGGAGTTGGGGAGGGGGGTGTTGTCATTTATAGTAATCCTAGAGACAAATGAATGCTAAGATTTCTTGAAACTACATTAAGACCATGGACAAAGGAGAAGCTGGTCATTAGTTTAATGTCACAAATCAAAGACAAACACTAAGAGATAGTATCACAGAGATAGAAATAGAGGCTAGATTACTACGTATAGAAGTGTGGATAGGATAGATCATAACATAAGTAGCAAAACAACCTAATAGATGGTTATACAAATGATATCTACCCAATGCTTACTCCTCTCTTTCCCTTTGAAACGGAGCATGGTGTAATAGATAGGAATCCGGGCATGGACTCAGAAAGACCTGAGTTCAAATCCTACCTGATATTTACTAGTTACAAGACTGTAGACGAATCAATCAGTCAGTCTCTGTGCCTCAGTTTCCTCATCTGTAACACAAAAGGGTAGAACTTAATTATCTCTAAGGGTTCTTCTGCTAAATCTACAATAAATTTGTTCCTGATATCTAGGTTTGAATCCTGCCTTATTGATTAGCTTGACCTTGGATACATCCTTTAATTTCTCTTTTGCAGTTTCCTAATTTCCTTATCCTTAAAATGGGGGAGGCATTTGCGGACATGATGACTTCTAAGGTCCATTCCAGTTTTAAATCTGGATTTTTTTGTTTGTTTACTGAAAGATTAGAGAGGGGAGAGAGAGGCACACACACACAGACAGAGAGAAACAGAGATAGAAAAAGAAAGGAAGGAAGGAAGGAAGGAAGGAAGGAAGGAAGGAAGGAAGGAAGGAAGGAAGGAAGATGAAAGAAAAAGAAAGAGGGAAAAAGAAAGAAAAAAAGAAAGAAGGAAAAAGAAAGAGTTAATTTAGGAAATTCAGTGTTACTGGTTTAACTCAATTCAAAATCTGCCAGAAAAACCAAGACAGGACAAAGAGCTCCAGGTCATCAGAGCTCCAGATTCTAAGTCCCAGCCACCAACGGCATGTCTTATCTATTCCTCCCAAGATAGCAAGTTGCTTCACTTTGCTATGAACTTTGCTGTGCTCATAAAACAACTAATCAAACCACAAAGATCTGTTTCTGTTCCTCATGCACAGGCAGAACCATGCTGATGAAAAGTGTGCTTGGAAGCCAGAATATAGGACTGTAAACAGCAATCTGTTGTGGGAATGGCTCCCCAGGTTGCCATCTTAGCAAGGGCTGTGCTTTCACATCATGGGGCCTGGACTGTTGGTTTTCTAGAGTTATGGGAAACGATGTAACATGAGCTCTTCCTGGAGGTCCATTACTAGCTTTTATGAAATATTTCTCTCTTATTGTTGCTCCAAAGAAGTTGCCTTCCCAGTATGGTCTGAGCTTTCCACCTGTTTTGAGTGCTCATTCACAAAGAAAGAGAGATCCTTCTGGGAATGGGTTATGCATGCAGAGCTGGAGGACATACCTGTGGTGCAGCAGTGGGATCGTTCAACAAAGGAAGGACAGAAGAAGCTGAAGTCATCCCAGATGATGACAGACACAAACATGAGTAATCCCGTAAAAACAGACAAACATAAATGTACAAATCCAGAGTAAACAAAAACCAAAAGCATCTGAACATACACATGAAAAAGTCTTTTATCAGGCTGAGATGAGCCAGAGCATAAGTTCATATTACGTGAGGTTGCAGAAAAACAGAGACATTTAAGGATTCCATGGGAATGAGTCAGGGCTGCAAAGTGGATAGAATATTGGACTTAGAGTTGATTCAATTCCTTCCTCTTGCTTTTATTAGTGAATGACCAAGGAGAAGTCATTTAACTACTTTGAGCCTCAGAAAACTTCCTAAGATGACTGATAGGTTCTCATATGCTTTGATGGAAGAGTGTCCTTGTTGATGAATACATAGATCCTCAAAATACCAACTATGAGAACTGGGAATATTCAAAACTTAATTCAAACCAAGAGAGTGAAAAGCTAAGTTAGTTTCATGTAAGATAACATAAAAAGGAGGGTGGTGTCTCAGAAATGTGCTCTCTTGCATTCCCCTCAAGTATCTACATTTAGGATACTCAGATTAACCTTCTAATAATTCAATTATATTTTAGAGACAAATGTCTATTTTGGGTTAGTTTTCACACAACTCACATTAATTTGCTTTTCCATGTTTTACCTTCCTGATACTCCTTTTTTTTTAAGATGACCCATACAGACACTACATTCAATAAGTAGTAAAGAAATCACTCTTTCTTGATTCTCCTTCTGCACTTTTTTTCTTTTCTTATTTCTTTTATTTTCTTCTGCGAATTAAATAAAAATGTTTAACCAATGACAGGAAACTCAGGGAGATGTGGGCTGACTAGTCATTTGAGTACCAACCCTACCTTCCACATAGGATGGTTCTAAGTATGTTCTAGATTCTGTACATGAAAGCAAGTTGTATCAGTAAAGCACCACACATATGAAATGTGTCTTGTAATTTCAGCCAAGCATCTTGCTTCTGTACTTCCCTAATATGCAGAAGACAAGGAAAAATATGATGATGGCAGAAATGGAGGACATGGACATGGACATGGACAAGAAAAGAAAGAAAATGCAGCTGTTTGATTGTCAAAATATTACAAATGAATATCTAACAACCCATCTTCTTTTTTGATCCTAAATGTCCTTGATGATATTTATTTTGGCTCACTTTTATAGCTCCATATTAGCAATATGGTATAAGCTTATTGTTAATTCTTTGGAGACTGTGATGTTCCATTACTCACAGTCGTACAGCACCAGAACTTCTACCATTATTGTCTTATGACTGTGAGGCAGAAAACACTGGTTTCTGAAGATTTAAAAAGGAGCATCACTCACTGGACAATGGTAAACAAGACAGGCGTTACTGTCCTTTTGTGAGAAATTAGGAAATTGAGGCACAAGGAGATTAAATGATAAACTCATGGTACCACCTAGAAATTAATCAAACACTGTTTTGAGTGGATCGTAAAGTTACCACTTGTAGTCTCTTCCCCAAAGAAAATATTTGAAAATGAGTCTAACTTAATTTAGTGAGCAAATGAATTCTGAGGAGTATGATATTTAATAAATGTCATATAATTTGGAGACAGGAGAGCAGTCACTATTTGGAAATATGTCACTAGACTTGGAGTTTGAATGCAGATCCACCTGTCACTCTACAAACCATGTGCAGTGGAATCAATAGCTTAACCCCTGTCCTTTTGCAAGTCAGGATAGTTTTTCTTCTGACCTGCAAATCTCATTGACATACATACTCTGTCCTCATTTCCTCCAGTAGCTGATAACGACTTACTGCAATCCCTTTATGGGTGCCTTCAATTCTATCCCCCTCTGCCTTTGCTAGGATATCATTCTAAGACTTTAACCTTTAGTAGATCCCTGTATATTGGTTCCCTTCCAGCTATTTCCAAACATGACTAAGGCTTCAAATATTTAAAAAATCCCACAAAAACAAACAAAAAAGACCTCTCTCCACCATGATGCACTATTCTCTTAAACTTTGATACTGTTTACTTGCTCTATCCCCCCAAAATCCCTAAAAAATGATGTATAAATTCATTTTCTACTTTTCTCTACTCCTCTTCATTTCTTAAGTCTTTGAAATTTGACTTCTGACCTCATAACCAGCCTGAACAGCTCCTTCCAAAGGTAATGGTGATATAATCATCAGCAAATCTGATGGCATCTGCTCAATTCTTATCTTTCTTGACCTCTGCTACATTTGACAGATGACTACCCTCTCCTTTTAAATCTTCTACTCTCTGATTCATGAGGCAGTGGCCCTTTCCTGGTTTTCCTCCTCTCTTTTTAACCATTGTTAAATGGTTAAAAATCCATCTCCTTTGTTGGCTCATGACACATGTCACAATCCTTAACAGTGGCTATTTTCTAAGGCTCTATGTTGGGTTCTCATCGCACTCTCTCAGTTGACCTCGTTATCAAATGGATTTAAATAGCACCTGTAAATGACTCACAGATTTATATATCTAGCACCAGTTTGATCTCCTGACCTCACTTTCCATATCACAAACTATATTCTAGACGTTTCATGCTAGATGTCCTGGAGAAGTCTCAAAGACAACATGTCCAAAACAAAAATCGTCATCTTTCTCCACCAACCTAACTTTATACCAAACTTCTTCATTTCTGGCAAGAATACACCCTCTTTCAGTTTCCTAATTCAATTCAATTCAATAAATAGTTATTATGTATCCAGTATGTGACAGACACTGCACTAAAGGGCCGAGTATATAAAAAGATGCAAAACACAGTTTTTGCCCTTGTGGAACTTACAATCTAACTGTAGAGGCAATAAGCAAACAGATTGTTAGATAGAGGATAAATAGGAAAAAAATTAACAGAGGAAGGCACTAGAATTTAAAGGGATCATGAAAGGTTTCTGTAAAAGATGAGGTTTTAACTGGGATTTAAAGGAAACCAGCAAAATCAATAGGTAGAAATGGGGAGGGAGAGCATTCCAGGCAGGAGAGACAACCAGAGAGAACAGACACAGTGGAAGAGAGAAAATATTGCAGATATGTGAAGTGCTAGTGATATAAAGGGGATACCAAAAGAGGCAAAAGGCAGTCTCTGCCTTCAAACAGCTTACAATCTAATTGGGAAGAGAATATACAAATAGAGAGAAAGCTATACACAGGCTAAATAGGGAATAATTAACAGAAAGAAAGCACTGGTTATGGAAGGCTTTCTGTAAAAGGCTGAATAGTAGTTGGGGCTTAAAGGAAGAGAGAGAGGTTGGTAGTCCAACGGAGGAGGGAGAGAATCCCAGGCACTGGGAACATCCAGAGAAAATTGCCAGAGCACAGAGATGGAGTATCTTGTTCATTGAATAGCAAAGAAGCCTGTGTTGCTGGATTGAGTAAGGTATAAGAAGAATGGAAAGGTAGAAGGGGGATGAGTTTTAAAGGGCTTTGAATGTAAAACAAAGTGTATTTACTTCAAGATACAATAAGAAACAATTGATGCTTATTGAGAAGGGGAGTGACATGATTGACCTGTTTTAAGAAAATAACTTTAGGGGCTAAATGAATAAAGGATTGGGATGGGGAGATGTGAGGCAGCAGATCCACCAGCAGACCATTATGATAATCGAGGCATGAAGTGATGAGTGTCTGCACTAAAGAGGTGATCCTCTCAGAGGAGAGAAGGGAGCGTATTTGAGACATACTGCAAAGGTGGAAGTAGCAGGTTTGGGCAACAGTTTGGCTATGGGGGGGGGGTGAAAGATAGCACTGAGGGCACTATGAGGTTGTGAGCCTGAGGGATGGAGAGAATGGTGTGGCTCTCTACAGTAAAAGGAAAAATAGGAGTGGGAGAGGGTTTCAGGAAAAGAGAGAGTTCTCTTTGGCAAATATTGAGTTCAAAACATCTAATGGACATCCAGTCTGAGATGTCTAAAAGGCTGTTAGAGATGGAGATTGCAGGTCAGTAGAGAGACTGGGGTAGGATAGGGAGATTTGAGAATCATTGGCATTGAGATGGCGATTAAATCCATGGAAGCTGATCAGATAACTATGACGTAGTATAGAGGGAGCAGTTAAGAGGATCTGGGGCAGAACTCTGAGGGACACATGTAATTAGAGACAGCGATCTGGACGGGGACTCAGCAAAGGAGCCAGAGAAGGAGTAGGCAGATAGATAGGAGAAAAATCAGGAGACAACAGAGTCCTGAAAACCTAGAGAGAAGAGAGTGTGAAGGGGAAGAGACTGATTAACAGCATGAAAGGCTACAGAGAGGTAAAGGAGAACTTAAGGGCTCAGATAAAAAATCATTGGATGTAACAAGAGATCCTTAGTAACTCAGAGAGTAGTTTCAGGGAAATGCGAGGGTTGGAAGCCTGATAGTAAGGGGTTACAGAGAGAGTGAGAGGAGAGAAAGTGGAGGTATCTATTGTAGGCAGACTTTTGGAGGGATTTAGCTATGAAGGGCAGAAGAGAAATAGCACAATAGTTAACTGGGATGGAAGGGTCAAATGAGGATTTTTTTCAGACTAGAGGAGCGATGAGAAAGTTTGTAGGAAGAAGGAACAGGGCCAATAGAGAAGCAAAGATTGAAAATAGAATGAGGATGACAGAGGGGAAAACCTGTGGGAGGGCACAGAATGGAATGGGATCACTTGAAAACATAGAGGGGTTAGTCTCGGTAAGAAGTGAGGCCACTTCATGTGAGATACTGGTGAGAAGAGAGAAGAGTATGGCAGAAAACATTGGAGTGATAGGAAAAGAAGAGGTGAGAAGAAGGAGTTGATAGTGAATGGCCTTATCTCTTTCATTCTTTCTTCCCTCCCTTCCTTCTTTCTTCTCTCCCTTCCTTCTTTCTTTTCTTCTTCCTTTCTCTTTCCTTTTCTCTTTCTTTCCTTCCTTCTTTCTTTCTTTTCTTTTTTCCTTCTTTCTTTCCTTTTTTCCTCCTTTCTTTTTTCCTTCCTTCCTTCCTTCCTTCCTTCCTTCCTTCCTTCCTTCCTTCCTTCCTTCCCTCCTTCTTTGTTTCTTTCTTTGTTTCTTTCTTTCTTTCTTTGTTTCTTTGTTTCTTTCTTTCTTTCTTTCTTTCTTTCTTTCTTTCTTTCTTTCTTTCTTTCTTTCTTTCTTTCTTTCTTTCTTTCTTTCTTTCTTTCTGGCAATCTGAGTTAAGTGACTTGCCCAAGGTCACACAGCTAGTGAGTGTCTGAGACAAGAAATGAACTCAAGTCCTCCTGACTCTAGTACTGGTGCTCTATCCATTACACCACCCAGCTGAGCCTCTAATTTATTTATTTTTTTAAATGAGGCAAAGTTCTCAGCTGAGAGAGTGGCAGGAGGGGGAGACATGGGAGTTTTGAGGAAGAATGAGAAGAGCTGGAAGAACCACTTTTGGGAGTGGGATACTAAGCTTATAAGGGAGGTATAATATAATTTCCTAGCAGCAGTGAAGGCCCAGTTGAGGTTATATAAATTACAACCTTGGTGTAATCCTTCACTCCTCACTCAGTTGTCAAATCTTGATACATTTATCTCTACAACACATAACGTCTTTACTCAACACTTCAGGCAAACTCATCACCTCTAAGCTGAAATCTTACAATAGTCTCCGAATTGATGATCTTGCCTTATGTCTCTCCACTCTAATTCATCCTACACACAGCTTCCAAAGTGACTTTTTCCTAAAAAGTTTTTCCTCCTAGGGAAAAAAAATCCTTTTTTAAAAATTTTATCTTTGTACTTAAGAACTTTATCTAAGCCTATGTTTTCAGTCTAATTATGTATAACTTTCATTCTTGTTCTCTATGGTCCAGGCAAACATTTTTTCTCTGTCCCTCATACACTTCTCATGGCACTGGCCATACACCATGACTTAAATGCACTATTCCTTACCTTTGCTTATATAAATTCCTCAGTTTTTTTTAAAAATACACTCAAACGCCACCCTTTCCATGAAGTCTTTCTTGATTTCAACTACTAATTCCCTTCCTCCCTCCTTATCTGTCTTATATTTCTCAACCTTATATTTATTTTATGTTTTGATTTTTATTTCTTTCTGGATCTAAGATTTTCCAGTGAGGATCACCACTGCCAATGCAAATAGGAAACAGGTCAGCAACTTACTGACACAGAGGATCCTCAGAGGTTTTGAAAGATTAAGTGACTTGCCCAAGATCACACTGTCAATATATGGCAGAAATGGAACTTGAATATAGCTCTTTTTGACATCGAGGCCAGCTCTGTGTTCACTCTACCATGCTTCCTTTCCATTTTGTATTTATTTCATAGATAGATGCGTATAGGTTTGTCTGTCTATCTGTCCCTCTCTATACTTGAATATTTGTATATACGTATATGTATATATGTATATATAATATATATTACATACAATAACATGCACATATATGTGACTCCTCCACTGAAAAGTAAATTTTTGAGAATAGTAAAGGATCATTTCATTTTTTACCTTTATACCCCCAACACCTAATCTCTATGCTTGGTGCACTATTGATGCTTGATAAATATTTGATTGATTATTACTCAGAAAATAATTGTTCATATTTCATAAGGTGTTTAGTTCTTTCATACATGTGGGGAACTTTAGACTATGAACTTCTTTCAGGAATGCAGCTTATGAGTCATCTATTGTTGATCGAGACATCCTAAGAAGTTGCCTAAGACCCAGAGAACTTAGACAACTGGCCCAGGGACACACTAAGGAGAGGTCACCAGGGACAGATTTTAAACAGAGTTTATCCTTGTGTGAAGCACAAGGACTGTTTCTAACTTTTGAATAATGTAGATGTTAAAAAATTAAAAGACCACAAATATCCATCATATAATTTTCTTCAACTGACACATATGATTTTAATAGGAACTGTGACATAAGGATTCAAAGTGAAAGTGGACATTCAACAGGAATCTAGGCAAGGTATAAAGAGGGTTCACATCTATACAGATAGAGCTGATTCTTTACTCTATCTACTCACGATTTTCTCAGCCTCTAGGATATGAGGTGTATTTTCTTTAGAGAAAAGATGGAATGATAATTTATCATTCTAGCCTGTCACTTTCCTTCTCTTCAAGAGTCAGTGAGAAATCTACAGCACAGCTAATGTGAACTCCAGTACTTTCATCCCTCTGTGTGCTCTCCACAACTGAAGCAGTAAAACTTTCAAAAACAAATGACCTCTTTTTATGTCTCCTTTTATTTGTCTAGTATTCCAATTGCAAAGAAAGTCTATAAAAGAGTTACACTCTGTAACTGGGGATATTAAATTCAACCCATCAAAAGAGCGACAGAATAGCTTTTGTTTAAAAATAGATCTGTCTGTGACCCTCATTAGAGAAGGTAAATGTGCTTCAATATTGGGACAAACTGTGATAATAAATAAAATTTGTTATCTGGAGTTATTTTCTGAGCAATAAAAAATAAAATGTAGCACATGTCATTTTGTGCTGAATGAAGATGTAGGATGCTAGCAAATTAAAATTTTTTTCTTTCATGAACACAGTAAGTGATTCATCTGACATTTTCCCCTCAAGTCTTCACCACCGAAGTTTAATTTAAAGTTTATTTTAAGTTTATGCATTTTTTTTATTTTTTCTATTGCTATGAGGTATAAATCAAAGGGCTAAAATAAATGTTGTCCATGTTTCCTTTTAGGTTGTTTTGGGCTTTGAGTAGACAATCTGCTGCTGCAGGAGCAGCAGATTATGAAGATTGAGCACACATGAGCAGAGTTGAGTACGGCAATCAAATGCAATTTACCTATGTTAACCCGACACATTTAATAACATGCACAACTGTTATTGTGCTGCATGGTAATTAGGTATCCTTGGAAAACAGTCCATACAAATGATGGCAAGTTCTTATGTTTTCTACAGCAAAACTAAGTGTTCATTTTTTCTCTTCTCATTTGTTCTTTGGTATTTAAAATCAGTGTAAATTTCAACAGTTTCCCCTAATACTGTCTATAATTTAATCCTCAATCTCTGTCTCTCCTTTTCTTCTTTCTGTCTCTCTCTCTTTGTGTCTCTCATACACACATATGCATGTACACATCCAGAAACATGCATGCATACAAGAATTAAAAGTCAGAGATCTCCAGAATTATTCATGATCAGGGTTCTTAACCTGGTATAAATGGTTTGCAGATAGATTTGGGGGGATCAGTGAACTTGCACAGGAATAAAATACATGTAGAATTTCTTTCAATTTATTTAAGAATATTATTCTGGAACTTCCTTTGACAAGATGGCAGAGTAAAGAAGGAACCTTCTGAAATGCTCCCAAATTCTCCTCCAAACAATGAGAAAGCCCATCTCAGAATTGGTCTAGGAGCAGGGAAGCAGCTTGCCAGCATGGCAGGTAAGGTCTGTCTCACTTGGGTGGGAGGGGATTGAGGTGGAAGAACGGCAGCAGCACCAGCCAGTCTCATAGCAGGGAGCTTACATTAGGCCACTAAGCCCAGGGTAATCCACCAGTGATACACCACCCCCTGCAAACCAGTAGAACCCTAGCCAAGTAAGCAGCCAATACACCACAGCAAGATCTCACTCTAGGGATACCACCCCCAGAAAAAACCACCACTTATGCCTTGACCCCATTACTGATCAGTAGTGAAGTCCTCTACTCCCAGGGCCTATCAGCAGGGAGCTGATAGCAACCCAGTAGGGGCCCTCAGCACTGGAGTAGGCCAGCAGCTAAACCCTACACCCAGGGAGGCTAACATGGGGGCCCTATTACTCAGTACAAGCCAGAAGGGAAGCCTACCCTCCAAAGAAAGCAAGCAGCTAAGCCCTGATGTCAGTGAAAAGCATCAATGAGACCCAGAACTCCAGCACAAAAAGCGTGGGACAATGTAGAATTAGAGGTCAAAATGCACATAAAAGCACCAAGTCACAAGAAAAGGCAAAAAAAATGTGCAAAAAACAATAACAGCAACAAAGAGTTTGACTATAGAAAGATGCTATGGTGATAAGGAGTGATAGGAGGATTATACTTCTAAGTATAAACTTAGAAGAAGATAATAGTATCAAAATGGCTACATGTGATGCTTCAAAGAAAAATGTAATCTGATCTTAGGCCCAAAAAGAATTCCTAGAAGAGTTTAAAAAAATTTTAGAAAGCAAATTAAAGAAGAAGAAAAATTGGGGGAAAATGAGAGTAATCCAGGAGAATCATGAAAAAAAGAGTAAATAATATGAGACAAGACATACAAAAATTTACCAAGGAAAATAACTCCCTAGGAAATAGAATTGATCAGATGGAAAAGAAAATTTCACTAAAGAAAATAATTCCTTAAAAATTAGAATTATACAAGTGGAAACCAATGACTCCATGAAATGTCATGATACCATAAAACAAAACTTAAAAGGTAAAAGAAAATAGAAGAATATGTGAAATTTCTCATTAGAAAAAACTACTAGGGAGGAGCCAAGATGGAGGAGTAGAAAGATTCACATTTGCTAGCTCCGAACCCACAGTCCATAAATTACCTATAAGGAGGAGCTCCCAACAAATTCTGGAGCAGTGTAAGCCACACAGCAACGGAGTGGAGGAGATTTTTGCTCCAGAAAGCCCTGAAAAACCGGCACCAAAGGTCCAGCATGCACTGACCCGGAGCAGAGCCCAGCCCTGCCTGGGCAGTGTGTCCCCAAGAGGAGCAGATCGGAGCAGGCTTCAGGAATGGAATCTCTAGTGAAGGTCCCTCAGTCCACAGGTGCTACAGGTCAGTGAGAGACCCTATCTGGCCAGCTGAGAGGGAAGCGGGGTGTCTCCATAACTCAAGCCCCCTCGGGAGGCAGCAGCAGGGGAAGTGGCGGCCAGGGGATCCCAGAGCAGACAGGACCTCAGATCCATTACTGAAAGCCTCTGCATAAACCCCCAGAGGGAACTGAGCCTGGGAGGCAGCCCTGCCCCCACCTGAGAACTTGAATTTAATCTTACCCTGAATAGCAGCCCCACCCCCCACTGAAAGTCCTGAGGCTGGGGAGCAGCATTTGAATCTCAGACCCCAAGCACTAGCTTGGTGGATCTAGGTGGAGATGGAGAGGAATCTCAGAAGTCAAGTAACTGGCTGGGAAAATGCCTAAAAAAGGGAAGAAAAAAAGACCATAGAAGGCTACTTTCTTGGTGAACAGATGTTTCCTCCTTTGCTTTCTGATGAGGAAGAACAATGCTTACCATCAGGGAAAGATATAGAAGTCAAGGACTCTGTATCCCAAACATCTGAAATAAATATTCAATGGGCTCAGGCCATGGAAGAGCTCAGAAAGGATTTTGAAAATCAAGTTAGACAGGTGAAGGAAAAACTGGGAAGAGAAATGAGAGAGATGCAAGAAAAGCATGAAAAACGGGTCAATACCTTGCTAAAGGAGACCCAAAAAAATGCTGAAGAAAATAACACCTTGAAAAACAAGCTAACACAATTGGCAAAAGAGGTTCAAAAAAACCAATGAGGAGAAGAATGTTTTCAAAAGCAGAATTAGCCAAATGGAAAAAGAGGTTCAAAAGCTCACTGAAGAAAATAGTTCTCTCAAAATTAGAATGGAACAGATGGAGGCTAATGAGTTCATGAGAAACCAAGAAATCACAAAACAAAACCAAAAGAATGAAAAAATGGAAGAGAATGTGAAATATCTCATTGGAAAAACAACTGACCTAGAAAACTGATCCAGGAGAGACAACTTAAAAATTATGGGACTACCTGAAAGTCATGATCAAAAAAAGAGCCTAGACATCAACTTTCATGAAATTATTAAGGAAAACTGCCCTGAGATTCTAGAACCAGAGGGCAAAATAAGTATTCAAGGAATCCACCGATCACCGCTTGAAAGAGATCCAAAAAGAGAAACTCCTAGGAACATTGTGGCCAAATTCCAGAATTCTCAGGTCAAGGAGAAAATATTGCAAGCACCTAGAAAGAAACAATTCCAGTATTGTGGAAATACAATCAGGATAACACAAGATCTAGCCGCTTCTACATTAGGGGATCGAAGGGCGTGGAATAAGATATTCCAGAAGTCAAAGGAACTAGCACTCAAACCAAGAATCACCTACCCAGCAAAACTGAGTATAATACTTCAGGGGAAAATATGGTCTTTCAATGAAACAGAGGACTTTCAATCATTCTTAATGAAAAGACCAGAGCTGAAAAGAAAATTTGACTTTCAAACACAAGAATGAGAAGAAGCATGAAAAAGTCAACAGCAAAGAGAAGTCGTAAGGGATTTACCAAAGTTGAACTGTTTACATTCCTACATGGAAAGACAATATTTGTAACTCTTGAAACTTTTCAGTATCTGGGTAGTTGGTGGGATTACACACACACACACACACGTACAATGTGTGCACACACACATACACACATGCATGCACACACAGACGCAGAGAGCACAGAGTGAATTGAATAGGATGGGATCATATCTTTAAAAAATTAAAGTAAACAGTGAGAGAGAAATGTATTGGGAGGAGAGAGGGTGAAATGGAATGGGGTAAATTATCTCTCATAGAAGAGGCAAGCAGGAGACCTTTTAGTGGAGGGAAAAAGAGGAGAACTGAGAAAAAAATATGAAGTTTACTCTCAACACATTCGACTAAAGGAAGGAATAAAATGCATACTCATTTTGGTATGAAAACCTATCTTATAATACAGGAAAGTGGAGGAGAAGGAGATAAGCAGGGTGGGGGGGATGATGGAAGGGAGGGCAATGGGAGGAGGGAGCAATTTGAAGTCAACACTCTTGGGGAGGGACAGGATCAAAAGACAGAATAGAAACAATGGGGGACAGGATAGAATGGAGGGAAATATAGTTAGTCTTACACAACATGACTATTATCGAAGTCATTTGCAAAAACTACACAAATATGGCCTATATTGAATTACCTGCCTTCCCAAAGGGAATGGGTGGGGAGGGAGAGATGGGGAGAAGTTGGAACTCAAAGTTTTAGGAACAACTGTCGAGTATTGTTCCTGCTACTAGGAAATAAGAAATACAAGTAATGGGGAATAGAAAGTTATCTGGCCCTACAGGACAAAAGAGAAAATGGGGACAAGAGAAGGGAGGGATGATAGAAGAGAGGGCAGATTGGTGATAGAGGAAATTAGAATGCTCAGTGTATTGGGGTGGGGACAAATGGGGAGAAAATTTGGAACCCAAAATTTTGCGAAAATGAATGTAAAAAGTTAAATAAATAAATTTATATTAAAAAAAAAAAAAGAAAAAACTACTGACCTAGACAATGGATCCAGGAGAGACAATAAAATAATTATTGGACTACCTGAAAGACATGATTTAAAAAAAAGCTTGGATAACATCTTTCAAGAAATTATCAAAGAAAACTGCCCTGATATATTTGAACCAGAGGGCAAAATAGAAATTGAGAAAATTCACCAATCACTGCCTGAAAGATATCCTAAATGGAAACTCCCGGGAATATTATAGCCAAATTCCAGAGTTTACAGATCAAGGAGAAAGTATTACAAGCAGTCAGAAAGAAATAATTCAAATGTCATGGAGCTACAGTCAGGATTACACAGGATTTTGCAGCTTCCACATTAAAGAACCAGAGGGCTTAGAATATGATATACTCAAATCAAAGGATTTAGGATTATAACCAAGAATCACCTACCCAGTAAAATTGAACATAATCTTTCAGGGGAAAAAATGAACATTTAAGGTCAAATATATAGAGAACTGAGTCAAATTTATAAAAGCACAAGTCATTCTCCAAGTGATAAATGGACAAAGGATATGGACAGGTAGTTTTCAGATGAAGAAATCAAAGCTATCTACAGGCACATGAAAAAGTACTCTAAATCACTACTAATCAGAGAAATGCAAATTAAAACAATTCTGAGGTATCGCCACTCAACTTGGATAATATGGCAAAAAAAAATGAAGAGATAAATGTTGGAGGAGATGTGAGAAAATTGAATCTCTAATGCTTTGTTGATAGAGTTGTAAACTGATTCAACAATTCTGGAGAGCAATTTGGAACTATGCCCAAAGGAACATAAAGCTGTCTATACCCTTTGATCCAGCAATACCAGTACTAGGTCTATATCTCAAAGACATCCAGAAAAAGGTGGAAAGGACCTAAATATTTATAGTAGCTCTTGTTGTGGCTAAAAATTTGAGATCAAAGGAATCCCCTTCAATTGGGAAATGGATAAACAATCCATGATATGTGTTGGTAATTTAATTGTGCTATAAGAAATGACAAGTAGGACAATTTCAGAAAAACCTGTAAAGACTCACATGAACTGATGTATGGTGAAGTGAAAAGAACCAGGAGAAAGTTGTACAGAGTAACAGTAATATTGTTTGATAAAGAACTCTGAATGACTTAGATAAACTCAGCAATACAATAATCTAAGACAATCCCAAAGGACTAATGATAAGCATATTATCTGCCTCCAGAGAAAGAACTGATATTGATTGAATACTGCCTGAAGCATGCTATTATTAATTTTCTTTCTTGCATTTATTTCTTTTATTTAGGTTTTCTTGTACAAAATGACTAATATGGGAATATTTTACATAATTGCACATATATAATCTATATTTGATTGATTACTGTCTTATGGAGGGAGAGGGAAAAGAGGGATAGATTTTGAAACTCAAAACTTTAAATAAAAATGATTTAAAAGTTTAAAAAAGACAACTTAAAAAAAGAATATTATTCTGAGAGACATAGAAAAAGTGTTAAGAATATCTGCCATGAGAAAACACTAGGCTATTAGCTAGGAAAATTGAGGCTTAGTTCTGGAACTCTCCTTTCAGTATTACATTCCCTTGGGCAATTCGCTAAACCTCTTTAGGCTTGGATTTTCTCATCTATAAAGTAAGGAAATTAGAATAGATTGTCTCTAAAGTTTCTTACCTCATCTCAAGTTCAGAAATTCTGTAATTACCCTAGGTAGAGGATCAGACTACTCAGTTTCCAAGTTTTCCCCTTCCATAGTTCATGAGACTCTTCCTCTACCATATTTAGCTATTCCTTGAAATCTCTCCTTCCTGAGGAGAGAATCATATATAGAATTATCAAGGTGGAGAAGACCTAAGACAAAAGAGAAGAGAAGAGGTAAGTGATGAGGTTTGGTTGAGGGACCTTGACATCCTGTCATCTTTGAAATAGAAATAAAAAGAGAAGAGGTTTTTTTTTTTTTTATCATTAATAGAGTTAAAGGTGAAGAATGTAATGATTATGAAAATTGACTTTGAAAAAATGAAGAATTGAACCCTGAGTCAGAATTTACAGGTTCAGGGTCAGGCTGCATGAATTATTGGCTCTCCCACCTTGGAAAAATCACTTTACTTATCTGATAGTTTCCTTACCTGTAAAATAAAGATGATGACATCTGCTCTTGTTTTTGTACAGATGTGTCATGAGAAAAGCATATTGTATCTCTAAGCATGGGTTAAGGGCTGAAAGGTTAGGAAGGGAATGGTAAAAAGGTACAGAGGGAAGAACGTTATTTTTTTATTTTTATTTTTTAATTAATGAAATATTTTTAGCTTTCAACATTCATTTCCACAAGATTTTGAGTTACAAATTTTCTCCCATCTCTCCCTTCCCCTACAAAACATCATGCATTTTCATTACCCCTTCCCTCAATCTGCCCTCCCTTCTATTACACCCCTCCCTTTGTTTATCCCCACTTTCTCTCTTTTCTCATAGGGCAACATAGATTTCTATACCCCATTATCTGTATTTCATATTTCTCACTTGCATGCAAAAACAGTTCTCAACATTTGTTCCTAAAATTTTGAGTTCCAACTCCTCTCCTTTCCTCCATTCCAACTCATTCCCACTGAGAAGATAAGCAATTCAATATAGGCTATACATGTGTAGTTATGCAAAAGACTTCCATAATAGTCATGTTGTGAAAGACTAACTATATTTCCCTCCATCCTATCTTGTAGCCCACTTATTATATTCTCTCTTTTGGCCTCTTGCCTCCCCAAAAGTGTTTATTTCTAATTGCTCCCTCTTCCCCTTTGCCCTCCTTTCTATAATTCCACCCACACCCTGCTTCTCCCCTTCTCCCCTACTTTCCTATAGTGTAAGATAGATTTTCATACCAAATTGAATGTGCATGTTATTCCTTCCTTAAGTCAAATGTGATGAGAGTAAGCTTTACTTTTTCCCCTCTCACCTCTCCACTTTTCCCCTCTATTGAAAAAGTTCTTTCTTGCCTCTTTTATGACAGATAATTTGACCCATTCCATTTCTCCCTTTCTCTTTCCAATAGATTTTTCTATCACTAGGATAGGATACTTTCAGAAAAATCTGGGAAGACTTATATGACTTGTGCCAATGAAATAAGCAGAACCAGGGAAATACTGTCCAGAGGTGGGGAACCTATGGTCTCAAGGCCAAATGTGGCCCTCCAAGTCCTCAAGTGGGACCCTTTGACTGAATCCAAACTTCATAGAACAAATCCCCTTAATGAAAGGATTCATTCTGTAACACTTGGACTCCATCAAAAGGCTTCACCCAGGGACCTAGAAGGCCACATGTGGCCTCGAGGTTGCAAGTTCCCTGCTCCCACCAGTGTACATGGTAACTGCAATATTGTAAGAATGATCAACTGAGAAAGACTTGCTTAAAATAATGATTCAAGACAATTTCAAGTCACCCTGATGAAAGATGTTACTTATCTCCAGGGAGAGAACAGATGAACTTTGAATGCAGAGTGAAGAATTTTTTTTTAACTTTTTTTCATTTTTATTGTTTTGTTTGTGTTTTCTTTCACAACGTAACTAATACTGAAGTATCTTTCGCATGATTTCACATGTATAATCAACTTCAAGTTGTTTATCTTCTTGAACAGAGGGTAAGGGCAAGAGGGAAGAAGAGAATTTGGAATTCAAAAGTTAAAAAAAATTACATGTAATTGGTAATTATTTAATGAATAAAAATAATTAAAAGACTATCATCAATTTGTAGATGGATAGATCTCAAAGCTTTTCTTCTCATGGGGAGGCAGACATATAGATAATTTGTATATTTTCATTTATTAACTATATTTCTGTTGTATATGTTTTATATATACTATTTGACTCCCCCTTAAGAATGAATCTAAGTTCCTTAGGAGTAGGGATTCTTTCATTCTTTGTATCTGTGTCCCTAGATCCTTGTAGAGTGCTTGGCATACAGTTAGCGCCTAATAAATACTTGCTTATTGATTTATTCATTGATTTTCTCTGTGATGCAATGTTGCAAAATTAAGAAGGTTCATGATTTTTTCCCACGACTTTGAAATTTGCTTCCCTTTCCCTTCAAGTGCCTCAATGATGTCACAATGATGTCACTTGCAGCACAAATCTCCTTGAGGCACAATAGAATAAGACTGCATTACCTACTCTTATTCTCTATAGCAAAATTTGCACTTTATTTATAAGCACCTACAGGACTGTAGAGTTAAGGACCAAATGTGGTGTTCTTGTTTGTTACGGGGAAAAATTATATAGTGATTTTTACAAATATTCGTCAACTTTTTTATTCATAGTCCTTCCATTTTCATATCTGAGTATCTTTGGGAATGCTTTTCTTATACCAAGCTTACTTTTAATTGGTTTGTAGTCCAGTGCTTCATTCTGAGATGCTACTATTCATAATTATGCCTCATCCATCTTCTTTAGATTAAAAAAAATGAATTTTATATTCTAATTCAGTGTTGCCATTGACAAACATCTCTCTCTTTTTCTTTTCAAATTGCATTATTTTCAACCAGTAAAAATGTGTTGTCTCTCACCTCACAATCACCATACTCTAATTGAGGAAGAAAGAAAAGCAAAACTCTATTTACAAATATATATATAATCAAGAAAAACAAATTTCCACATTGAAGAGTTCACATTTTTTTTCATTCTCTTGGCTTTGTTTTAATATTTCTTGCTTTTGCATGTAGTCACTGCGTTTTATTTGGTTCATTCCAATTTTCAGGGAGTTTGTTGCTTGGGCAAGGCTCTCTGTCTCTTCTGTTAAACTGTTTTTCTTTGGAATTCTTTTTTTCCTTAGCATCCATTTTTTTTTTTGCAAGAATTTTTCTCTCTGCTATTCTCATTTCATTTATTTTAAAAAAAGTCTACTTTTTAAAAAAATAGCCCAATAAATGGGTTTATCTGCTATTTTAAAAAAATGAATTCTTCCTAAAATCTTCTCCCTTCAGGGACCTTCAAGGACCATTTATCTTTTCTCTTGAAAATGGAAGCCATAAGATCAAGGTCTTTCTTCTCTCCCAAGGTCTTTCTTCTTTCCCAAGGTCTTTCTTCTCTCTTCTTCTCTTACTCACTCATGGATGTGTGGAACATTGGTTAATCAATACCAACAAATAAGAAGAGTTCCGTATAAATATGCTTTGTGCTATATATTTCATCAAATTTCTCTCTCGCATCGTCCTTAGCAACTGACATTTGCACATAAGCTAAAATGATTTTCATGGTAATCTTTTTGCAAATACTTAGCATTCATACTGCAATTTGCAATGACCAAATATTCTGTGAAACAGTATATCTTGTTGCCATTGGATGTATAACAAAACAAATTACACCAATTTCTTTGTTTTCTATGAACAATCTTTCTATTTCTCTGCAACTTTATTGTTCTGGTTTAATTTACATCAAGGATGTCAAGACTAATATGATCCAGCTGTTCTTGCAATATGTCCACTCATTGATCACTGGGCAAATATTTTACAAGTAGAGGACATTGTCAAATTAGAGCTTATTGACAGTCTAAAAATTATTTGATTCTTAACACTGTCTGCTTTCCCATCATTCTGCCATCATCACTGCAAAAGCAAAAGAAAACCACATAGAAGTGAGGCCCATTAATTTTTTTTTTTATTTTATGGGTTGTCTTTTCTCAAATAAAAGAAACAATAATGACAATGTCATAATAATAAGTAACTAATCTATTGCTTATGTGCTTGTCTGTAGTTAGCTACGTTGATGGGGGAGGGAGGAAATAGACTTAGTCTGTTAGCAGGACTGTACTTAAAGTCTTTCTAGTAGAATCTATCAGAATTTTTGATCCACTGGAATAATGTTTAGAATCTGAAGTTCTCTCCAGGTCATAATGGGGTCTTGCAGTAGGAATATGTGAAGTTTTATCATTTAAAAAATAAATGGAAAAAAGGACGGAATTTTCATAATTATAACTCATGGAAAAAAATCCTTAGTCAAACAAAAAAAAGGCAGCATAAAAGATAAATCAGACAATTTCACTGACATAAAATTTTTAAAAAGTCAGCCCTCTGACTGAATAAAATCGGCAGAGTTGAAACAAAAAAAAGGAATTTCAGAGGGGGAAAAATCTTTACATCAAATATCTCTGATAAAAGATGTGTTCAATATACAAACATACATACATACATGCATATATATATGCATGTATGTATTTGACAAAAACATGCAAGATCAAAAATCTTAAGTGGTCAAATAACTTTTGGGAGGAAAATCACAAACTATTAGCAACTTCATTAAAAAATGTCCCATACAATAAGAGAAATACAGATTAAGCAATTCTAACTTTTTTACCTTACATTCATCAAATTGCCAAAGATGACAAAAATCTTAGAAATAGCCAGTATTGGAGAGATTGAGGAAGATAAACATACTAATACCCTATTGGTGGAGCTGTGAATTGATTCAATTATTCTGGCAAATAACTTAAATGATATAATCAAAGATGTAATACCAAACGAATTAAGTAAAACTAGAGAACAATATACACAATGACTAGAATAATATAAATTAAAAGATTCTGAAAGGTAGCTGAACCCTACTTATTTGTAGTGACAATTATAGAGCAGCAAGTAGATGGTGAAAGATCCTTTTTCTCTTCTAAGAGGTGTGGGGCTGCAGTAGAGGGGCATTGCAAATGTTGTCAGATGGAGGCTAAATGTCTCCCCTGTGTTAGGACAGAAGGTTCACTGCTATGGAAAAGGGTGGCAAATTGGGAAAGAAATGTATTATAAAAACAAAAGGTATTAATAAGAATTTTGAAGCCCTCAGGTAGGTCATAGAAAAATTTCCCCATTGTTTATTCATATTGTTGTTACAGGTTACAGTCTTTCTTTCTGAAATTAGAAAGATAAAAGTCAAAATTCACAACTTCAGGCAGTGACACATTAACCTAGAGGCAGCTAAGTACAATGCAAAGAATGTTGGGATCCACTGAATATCCTTTGTGATCTTAAACCAGTCACTTAATCTCTCTTGGCCTCAGTCTTGTCATCTGTAACAACCAGTAGGTTGGACCTCTAAGATCTCTCACTCTAAAGTTTTGATCCTGTCACTGAAATTTATTCACACTAAACTGAAATCAGTCCAACAAGTGAAGAGAGAAATCTCATGGCAGTTTCTTCCCTGTTTTAATGTGAGAAGGGTAGGGAGAGTTAGAGAGTAGGAAAGCACCTTGTGAGGAAGAGATTGACTTTAAAAAAAAAGGAAAGGTTATAGAGGACATTCAAGAAAAAGCTCCCATGACTTTACACAGATCTTCTGTAATGTGGCGTAGGGGAAATCACACTCAATTTGGAGTCAGAAAATCTGGATTCAAATCCCAGGTCTGTTATTTACTTACTGTGTAACCATGGAGAAGTCACTTCATCTCTGTAAGATTCAGTTGCCTTTCTATAAAAGAGGATGCTGAAATAGATGATCTCTAAGGTAACATTCACCTTTAAAACCTTTAGACATTTCACTATTTACTTTTAACTTTCAAAAGTATAATGAGATATAACATTTGTGGGAGAAGAAAAAAAGCTTAATAGAAATGTTTATCATTACATTTCAATAAAATTTTACTTCCCAGAATTCCCCTACTAAAATGTTTCCATTTAAGCTAAAAACCAATGGGTTGAAACTATTGGCTTAAGGTCACATGGTAGATACTATGAAGAACTAGATGTTAGAACATCTGGTACTCTTACTGACTTTATATTGCAACTCAAGCAAGTGTAAACCTCTATAGACCTCTGTTTCTTTATTTATAGAATGAGAGATTACATAAAATGACCTTCAAGTTCTCATCCAGCTCTGACATTCTGTCTTTTGTCACTAGTTCCATCTGAGTTAGTACAATGTCTTTCTGTACATATATAGTTTTCTACTGTGCAATGGTAACTGATTAAAGGAACCAAATAAACATTATTGGATGATGATACTAAGTGGAGAGGAAGAGAAGGATGTTCTTTCGTTGGCTGAACGTAATCCACAAGTACATCAATGTCATCTTTGTCGGTCAAAAGTCCATGCAAATTAAGACTTTGGGGATTATGCTTTGACACTTAAAAAAGAATTATTGATTTTTGTAGATTTATATTTAAAAGCACCTATAGTGGACCTTTGGGCATAAACACACAAAATCAATACAAACTATTAATAACTAAAATGGATTACCATCTTTATCAGAAGAGAATGCCAAACTGAAAAACAGTGGTAATGATCAGTTAAGGCCTTCCCTAATCTATCTTCAGTTACAGTTGTAGTCTCAGTTTATTTTACCTTCTGAAACAAATGCTACATTTCTGCTCAACTAGATTAGCCTCCATTCCCAATCCTGGATATTCCATATTATCTCTGCATATCTTGACAAAGTATTCCTCAGGATTGGTATATAAATCCTCTTTATCTCTACTTCACAAAATAATTGTATTCCTTCAAGGTTCAACTGAAGGACCACTCTAGGAAGAGACTTCTTCCCTAACCTCTCCCAGACCTGAAAGAAAGTCAAGTTTAAATTGTGAACTTCCAATCAGAGCTTTGCCACTTACTACCTATGTAAGTCACTTAACCTCTCTGATTCTCAGTTTTCTCATCAGTGAAATGAGAATGTTGAACTATTTTCCCTTACTGTCCCTTCCAGCTCTCAGTCTATGATCTGATAATATAACTCCCCAGGAGAATGTACTCTAAGTTTCATAGAGAGCAGAGATAATGTCAGTTTTGACTTCTTATCCCCACAACCTAGCACAGAATAGATATTCAATAAATATTTATTGAATTGTTTTTTTTTGTTGAAGGTCAATAAAGTAATAGTGGCCTGTCAGATCTCTTGAGCTTTGAAGTTCTAATCTGTAGTGGACTGTGCCAGTGGGTGCCCTGACTAAGGTTGCCATTAATATGATGAGCTCTTGGGAAAGTAGGGAAAAGGGATGCACCAAGTTGTGTAAAGAAAGATGAACTAGCACTGACCCAGGTCTGAAAACAGAGCAGGTCAAATGTCAGTCAGAATTGGACTGGGCTTGAGTAAGCCCTGCATTTGCACTCTAGAAGAAATTTAAAAAGACTTGGGGCAGGGGAGGGAATTGCTAGATTAAATAATACCTTCTTCTGAAAAAAAGTTTTCACTTGAACAGATGGTTTAGGCTAGGAAATTCTCTGGGGGAGGCCCTATGATTTACAGAGAAAAGTCCATAAATAGTCTTTCATGGATTTGAATAACTTTATGGATTTCATAGATGCCACTCTTAAGGAAAATTAGAGACACGTTTGGTTCACTTTCAGTGTCGGTACACTAAAAAGTATAGCCTAGTCTTCAAACATAATCCCATAACTTATAGAGATCTTGGTTAGGATGAACATTTGTGTTCTGTGCTATAGCTTAGTGTGTCGTTTCATTGCTTTATGAATATCTGTTACATGTACTTCAGAATCGAGGTAGAACATTCAGAACCCATATAGTAGTGTAGCAATGGCCAAGTTCTCATAGTTTCATACTCAATGTGTTTGGAGACTTTGCCCATCTTTTACCCATACTTTTTGCTCAGTCAGTCGATCAACATGTATTGATTCATCAATATACTGGAAAGAGAATGCATCACATTATGCTCTACATAGTATTTAATGTCATGTTATCTCTCAAATGGTAAATTCTACTTTCTATGTCCCCTAAATCAATCTAAAATTTCTTTCTACTTATTTGTCCTTAGCCCAACTGTGGTATAGTAGAAATAATGTGGTTATTGACTCTGAGGACATAGAGTATAACCTTACCTCTCACATTTACTATCTGTATATCCTTGGGCAAATCATTATATCTCTTTAGTCTTCTCCTTCCTCACTGATAACAAGAAGGTGTTGGACTGGATGGATTCTAAGGTCCCTCTCAGGTCTTAAATCTATGATCTTTGTCTTCTTTTGTCTTTTCCGAAGAAGTCAGTTATCAGGTAAGTGATTTCCTTATCCAACCAATCCCTGTAGAAAAGAGAATTTCCCTTATGCCCAAAGGGCTACAAAAATGTGCATACCCTTTGACCCAGAAATATCACTTCTAGGACTGTATCCCCAAGAGATCATAAAAATGGGAAAGGGTCCCACATGTACACAAATATTTATAGCAACACTTTTTGTAGTTGCCAAAAACTGGAAATCAAGGGGATGCTCATCAACTGAGGAATGACTGAATAATTATGGTATATGAATGTAATGGAGTACTATTGCACCATAAGAAATGATGAATAAGAAGACTTCAGAGAGGCCTGGAAGGACTTGTATGATCTGATGCTGAGTGAAAGGAGCAGAACCAGGAGAACATTGTACACAGCAATGACTACAGTGTGCAAGAGATTTTTCTGGTAGACTTGGAACTTTGTAACAATGCAAGAACTTAAAAAAAAATTTCCCAATGGTCTTCTAAGGCAAAATGCCTTCCACACTCCGAGAAAGAACTATGGAATTAATTCACAGAATGAAGCAGATCATGTGTGTGTGTGTGTGTGTGTGTGTGTGTGTGTGTGTGGGTGTGTGTGTGTGTGTGTGGTGTGTATTATGTTTTGATTTGTTATATGATTTCTTCCATTTATTTTAGTTCATCTACACAGCATGACTGTAATGAAAACATATTCAACAGGAAAGTATGTGTAAATCCTATATAGAATTGTATGCTGTCTTGAGGAGGAAGGGGAGTGATGGGGGATAGGCAGGGGGAAAAAATCTAAGTTTTATGGTAGTGATTGTAGAACACTAAAAATTAAAAAAAATAACAGAAAAGAAAAAATAAAATTATTTAAATCATTAAAAATAAAATAATTTAAATCATTAAAAAAAGAGAGAATTTTCTTCTCTTCCCTTGGGGCATCTTTGTATACCTAGTTCACCAGGGAAAATAGACTGTTTGAAACCAAGCTTCATCACCACAATGAAAGTCAAGGTAGCAACTTACTACCAAGTTGAAGACAAGAATTATTTATGAAAACCCTGAATAATATATAACTTTTGACTCTGACAACATTAAGATGTCTTTGGATAACAATAATGAAAGAAGAGTATTATAGAGGGATACTATAGCAGCTTTTGAAAGAAATTCTGGGTAAATAGACTTATGAAGAGCATCAAATATAAATGAGTTATCTGAAAAGAACACTAAGAAATTCTGGTATTTGTGAAGCTCGTGGTGTAGGCATTCCTTTCTTTATTTCACTATGGAAATGCATGGTGATACATACTATATGGATTCAAATTAGATCAAGGCAATGTGGGGGTTGTTTTTTTTCTAAATAATTAAGGTGATTTTAAGGAACTTGATTTCAACATATGAGTCTGTACCAGTGTAGCTCTTAAAGAAATATATGTAAAAAGGCTATTTTTAAAAAATCTTCTAACTTAGATGAGATTTTTTTCCCTCTTCCTTTTTCTTTCTCTCTCTTTTTCTCATCTCTCTTCCCTTTCTCCTTCTCCCTCTTTCTCTTTTTTGTTCTTAAATCTTACTTTGGGGACTGAAGTAGAGAGCATTAACAAGATTTGCTCTTGACAGAGGGGGAAAAGTATGATGGCAGTTAATGTAAACATCATGATGAAAGCCCAGTATTTTATTTTAGTAATATTTTAGTAATAATAATAACTGAAGAGGAGTAGAAAACAGAGAGCTGAATTCAGGACTAGGAACACCTGAGTTGATATCTGGGCTCTCACACATCTATGCTGGCCCTAGTCCTTTTACCTTGTTGAATACAGTAAGCTGCAGAGAAAGTGTCTATCTGTATTGGTAAAGAGAGTTACTCACCTGTAGCTCCTTACCGTACAGAAGATGAAGAACAGACATTTTTTCTAGTATCACAATAGAGGACTTTTAATGCATTGTGTGTCATTGCAATATTCAAGGAAAAAATAAAAGAGAATAAATAGTAGTTATGTTTGTGATAGATTGGACCAAATATTGAATGCTCTTTCCATACATGACTGATTCCTGTGCTTTGGCCATGAAATCCACAGAGAGAGCTAATTAGGTGATGCTGTTTGTCTCTGAGTAATTCCTAAATTCAGAAAATGGGCACATTCCAGATTTTCCAGATTTGATTTATTTCTGGGGTTAGAAACACTTCACTATCTCTTGACTCCTTAAGTCTCTCCACGGAGATGAAGTAGTGGGGTAGATTAGGATAAAATCACAGATTTAGAGCTGGGAGGGACCTTAGAAGACATCTAGTTTAATCCTCTCATCTAATAAATGAAGAAAATGAGACCCTGAGACATCTAGCTGACATTCAGTTAGTTGATGGGAGTAATAAACCCAAATCATCTCAATATACATTCATCTCACTTTCTGCTATACTAAACTGCATCTGCAATACTTCCTGTAAAAGATCTGAACTGTCTTCTTAAAAGTCAGATCTCTAAGTGGGGGAAAGAGAGGAACAGAGCCAAGATGAAGGAGTGAAAGCAGAGACAAACCTCAGCTCTACCACAAACTCCTTCAGATGCCTCTAAAAAGTGAATCTGAACAAATTCAGAGTGGCAGAATTCACTAGGGTTAGAGTGTGGCAGATTTCCAGCCAGGACAGCCTGGAAAGTCGACGGGAAGGTTCTATTACACGGGGCTGGGGGAATGCAGAGTGCACGGGCTACACTAGAGCAGAATTTGCCATTACAGAGCCTAGCAGGAATGGCCCCAGGTTGGACTGAAGCAAAAGCAGCGATGCAGATTCTCAAACATATCAGCACAGGATGGGAGTCCAGTGGAACTGAGTGAGAGCGAAGCATAGGGCCAGTGGCGGCAGCATCAGCCTCTCCTGAGGCTATCAGCCCACACACTAAATGTTTGAAAGTCACCTGCTCGAACTTCTAGGAGCCAAGATGGCAGAGCAAACTGTAAGTGCTCTCACCCTCCCCTTGTTTACCTTGAAAAACCCAGAGAATATTTCCCCATGAAAAATCCTGGAACAGCGGAATCAGCAGAAGAGGTACAGCAGTCTCTCAGCCCAGGAGGCTAGGGAGATGGACAGGAAGAGTACTTCAAACCGTGGATGAAGGAGACAAGAGCAGGACTGGAGACCTCCCAGTAATCCAGGGGTCTAGGAAGGGGAGGAGTCCGTCATCACCAATAGCAGGACCCTAGTCGTGCTTTAGCAGTCAGGGAAATTGGGCAGATGCAAGCACAGATCGGGATTCACCAGCTGCTGAGCCTGCCTGTGCTCTAGCTCAGCCCTAGTGGAGGAGGAGACCTCCTGCAGTCAGACAACTGCTTCCCCACACCTCACAGCCAGGAGCTTCAGTGTAACCTTGGTAAACTCAGAAAGACTTCTTCACTTGGCCTCAACCTTGGCACACACAAGCCAGTTCAGCAAGCCGCAGCTACAGCATTATATAGCTTCTAGCTGAAAGAACCAGAGGCCACATCACACAAAGCTAATAACCAGGCCTCAAGTTCTCAGCACAAGAAATGTGGGACAGAACCCCCTGTGCCCCAGAAGTAAAGATCCACTTTAAAAGTCAGGAAAAAGACAATCACCATGAGCAAGAAGCAAATCAAAAAAGTAAAGACCATAGAATCTTACTATGGGGAGAGACAAGACCAAAATATGAATTCAGAAGAGGACAGCACTGACAATATACCCACATATGAAATATCAGAAGGTAATATGAACTGGTCTCAAGCCCAAAAAGCATTCTTGGAAGAGCTCAAAAAGGATTTTAAAAGCAAAATTAGAGAGGTACAAGAAAAATTAGCAAATTATTTAAAAAATACAATTGACAAAATGAAAAAAGAGTTCACTGAAGGAAACAGCTCCTTAAAAATAAAATTGACCAAAATGATAGGAAGCACAAAACTTATCTGGGAAAATTAGACAAATGGAAAAGGATGCACAAAAGTTAACTGAAGAAAATAATTTATTAAAAATTAGAATTGGGCAAGTAGAAGCCAATGACTCTATGAGACATTAAAAATCTGTCAAATGAAATCTAAAGAATGAAAAAATAGAAGAAAATGTAAAATATCTCATTGGAGAAACAACTGACCTGGAAAATAGATCCAGGAGAGAAAATCTAAGACTTTTTGGTCTCCCAGAAAGCCATGATGAAAAAGTCAAATCTCTTCTGGTTGTTCATCCACATAGAAAGGAGCCTTTCCCATTTCCACTCCTTGTCTCTCCTACCTTGTAAATCAACCAGGACTAAATCCTACCTCCTTTCTTAGACTACCTATTCTTGCCTTACTTTCTTACACTTTTTCTAAAAAGAGGGAACTCATTTGTGTCACAGTGAGTCTTCTTCTGGGAGCATAATTATAGTTTCTAGAAATTGAAAAAAGAAAATCAAAGGTTTAAGAAAAAATAAATTTAACAGTTTCAAAATATAAAGGACATTAAATTTTGCAAGTCATCTGAGTGCATGTCTTATCTATAGTTTAGATATTTGATTAATTTGCCTTTACTGATCTCTTGTTAATTAATACATTTACAGCTACCTACTGTGCTTTTTTAACTATAAAAGTAAATATATTTACAGTGAAGTTAAAATCGATAAATTGTTCATGACTGAGCTAAACCTTACCAACTTTGAATCAGAGGGATGGCTTAGTTAGGGAGTTAATCATCTCGGGAGTGTAATTGAGCTAAATGCTTTCATTTCACACCAAGGGAAGAGGGACTCAAATCCCAAATGGAGGATGCATGTAAACAGGTTTCTGTCATCTGCACACACTGCTACCATGGGGCTGAGTATGATGTTTATTTGTGTACAGTTTGGAAATGTGTACAGAAGAAGTGAGGCCCAGATCTAAAGTAAAAAGTGCCACTCATGCAATCTTGCAAGAGAAAACCTCACAAGGCCGGATCTGAGCTGAGAAAAACTGTTTTAGAGGGGTTCTTGAGTGTACAGTGAGTGCCACAATGGTTTTTGATAATTACTGTGTGAAAAGCCATTAGGGCAAATACAAACAAGTTGCTTTTCTTCCCTTGATACTAATGACACCACCCAGGACAGAGCTGTTAATAGCTCTCTTCAGCTGTGGATATTTACAAATCCTTGTAATCTTTTTCTTTTTCCTTTCTGGTCTTTTCAGAAGTCCACTCCCTCAATTAAGTGCTACTATAAATGGGGATCCACCTCTGTGTACTACTTTATAATCCTCAGCCCCCAAAGTTGCAGCAGAATCATTAATCGAAAACATTAACATGGTTGGCCTGGGGTTCTTTTTTGTTGGAATTTTTAAAGCCACTGACTTGTAACCAGCTTTTAAAATGACAGGATTTTTTTCCCCCTTGCTGCATTCAGTTCAGTCCAAAAATAAAAAAAATAAAAATAAAAAGATGCCAGATGTCATGAGGCCAATAAGCAGGTGGGCCGAAGCTTCTGTACCAATTCAAACTGGCACTGCATCAAACCTGGTGGGTATAACCTTTAATTCACTGCTTCCCTGGCACCAGATCTAGTGCCATCTGCTCCACTTTGCTAAGCTGTGCTTGTTTCTGTGCAGGGACGATGCCAACAATGCAAACTGTCTCCTACATGTGCAGGGAATCATCAGTGCAACTAGTTTTTCCAGACCCATATGGTGGCATCTGCAAATACACACTGTCAGCATCGCTGCTTGTACCTCCCTGCGAGTTTTAAGAATGGAAAGATGGAACACTAGTTCCTAATTCACAATGGAAAGGCTGGTGGAAAAGTTTGTCTTTCCTTTGGGGCCCTTCTTGTTAAGGTCCTATAAAGTCAGTGCTCATAGCTTATTAAGACACTTGACTCGAGCTGTGAGGCAAGGCAATCAAAGGATGGCTCTGAGATGGGAACCAAGAGGGAATTCACCCCACATGTGTCCTAGCTCAGTGGAGATGAAAGTCTTATTCTTATCTTATAGCTGGTGCTCAAGAGGATGAAGTTTTCATCTTCCGACATTTCCACTGATACTCTAATAGGCATGACAGCAACAGCATGGAAGACCTCAGTCCTCTCATCATCAAGGAAAGTATGAGAAATGTTGGTGGGAACAGAAAAGGACATGCACTGCCCTCCCTTAGGTTGAATGAGGCCTAACAGATAGAGCCCAAGCATTGTGCGTCATTTCTGAACTCCCAAACCCTTTGAGAAAGAAATCCTCTTATACTTAGCTGGATGGGACATCTCTATGGAAACTCTTGCATAATGTGCCATTTGTTTCTTTCTGAAATTCAGAGACTGAATTTTAATGCTTTGCCAATGAACTTGCTCTGGATGTTACAAGTTGTATGATTAAGTTAAGGAAGCTTGTACCTCCTTCCCACTTAATGCATGATAAACTTGCTTAGGAGCTGAATTTCCAGTTGACTTCAAAAGTTGCTCACCTTGCTCCCTGTTGTGGAACAAAAGTAATATGACCTCCTTGACTTTACCTGTTCAGAAAGAAACAAACATAGAAACAAAAACCTCTCCTTTACTTTTGTATAGTCAAGAAATATAAAGAAGTTTATCTTGGTACCAACCTAGATGATATGTTTTAGTTTTTCCCAGCACCCCTACACTAGAATCTAAGGTCCTCAAAGGCAGGTTGTGTTGTTTTTACCTGTATGATCTCAGAGCTTAGTATGTTGTATTATTATTACACATGGAAATTGCTTAAAAATATTTGCCAAATTTTATTTTATTACATACTCTGAACTAGTTAATCATTCTTAAATGGCTAACAAATAATGGTAACAATTCAGGAGGAGAGGGACCAGTTCAATGTAGACCAAACTACTACTAGCTTGGCTAAGTTTTTTGATCTTTCAGTCAATTACTTTGCTGTCATTTAGATGCAACTTTTATGTCAGTCTCTTATCCTTTGAATACAATTAGGGTGTTTGGGCAGATGTGTGGTGGCATTTGTTTGAAGGAACGATTATTTTTGTGCTATCAGAAGTGTTCTACACCAAGCACCCTAAAAATCTCAAGTATAAAAGGTACTATTTGCACTCTGTTAACACCGCACTCTGTCTGTGATATTTCTACATATATGGGAACTCCTGATTGCTGGATTCGTGATCCCAATACCATCTGGCAGGATATAGATCTGGAGCTATGAGGTAGAATCATTTGGGGAAGAGATCTGGGTAATTGCTGTGCAATATTTATTACACACTCATTTCAACATGCTTATTCACCTGAGAAATGCTAACAACTTAAACTAGGGAAAGAATTTATTCTAAAACCTTTAACTTACTACAGAAGTAAAAATAGTGAACTACAAGAATTAGAAGAGGAAGGTAGCATGCTATAGCTTCATCACAATTCAAAATATACAAACCTCCAGAAGAAATCTATCCATGAAATGGAAATCACAATGATTGAACATATATCCAGCCTTTACAGAATAACTACTTAACATTCAAAGGATTTGGATACCATTCAAAAGCCTTTGGAACCCTCCTTGTAATCTCTTCTTCACTCAGCAACAGAAATTGCTCCAAATCCAGCCCTATTTTTTCCCTGGCAACATAAAAGAAAGGAAACTTAATACTGTAACACCTGCTATGCTGAACCTTTCCAGCAAAAAATCTAGCCAAGAGTCCAGGCTCAGATGCTGGACTAAAAATTATATCTTTTCTTTAAGTCAAAAATTTTACTGAAGGTGAGAGTTATTAGACTTAAGGAGGAAAGGGTCAGAGAATAGAGAAAAGAGAAAATCAAAAGGGGAGTAAGAAATATGAACTTTCAATACCAAACATACCGATGGTAGAAATGCTGGGCTTGAAGGTTTAGATGAGAGATGGAGCCTAACACAGTTTAGTGCCAGAAGAGGAACACTAGGGCCAGTCACATGTTGAAGTGATAAGAAGCTATTTGCTAACCAAATTCATAATAATAATTCATGTGCATATAGCACTTAAAAGTGTATAAATGTCTTTCATCACAAAGATATTGTAAAAAGTGAGTAGAGTAACTGTTTTCCTTTATTTTAAAGGTGAGGAAACTAAGGTGTAGAGGGTTTGTCCATAGTCACATGTGATCAGAACTGAGAATCAAATGCAGGGTTCCTGATTCTAGGTCAGGGTTGAGCAACCTGCAGCCTCAAGGTCACATGTGGCCCTCTAGGTCCTCAAGTTCAGCCCTTTGTCACATGTGGCTTTTGAGAGTTTGACTTCAGTCAAAGGGTTTCACCTGAGGACCTAAAGGGATGCATGTGGCCTTGAGGCCACAGATTCCTCACCCCTGTTCTAGGTGTAGTTTTTTTCCACAGTAGGATTTTTCAGTCCTTGTTAGATATCTTTAAAGAAAGTTCATCTCTTATTTTCTAGCCATGAAAACTCCTCCAGCACACAGCCTAGCTCCAGCCTACTTTTTCCAGAATATTATACATCCCTTTCCCCAAAATACATGCACACAAACACAGACACACACGCACATACACACACATACACACACACATTCTCATGTACATCATTGTATACCATGATACATACAGACCTTTCTAATATTCTTTACTTACTGGTATCCATCTATATATAATAATCCATCCTCTGTCTCCATGCCTATAATGATACTGGCTGTCTTACATGCCTAGCATTCACTCCACTCAAATGCCTCCAGTTGTGCCTTTCTCCAAAAATCTCCTTATGTCTTTTTCATGTACTTATATATGTATGTATTTTCACTCCTGCTTGATTATAATCTCCTTGGGAATAAAGACCGTTTAGCTTGTGACATTTTATCCTAGTATCTGGCACAGTGCTTGGCGCATAATGAAAATAATAATTATTATTGTTACTATTATATATGTTTACTGAGTAATTGACTTATAGATTCATAGTCTACCCAACCTCTGACAATACCCCAAAGAAAGAAAATAGAATATAAAGCCTCCGCTTCTAGGGGAAATAAATAAGATCTGACTCGAGGTGAAAGCTGCTTAGAAAAGGCCCATCTTTGCACATTCAGGTTCCACCTGATCTCACACCAGAGCTGCCAGCTTGTCTTGACTTGGGTTTCATGAGGCTAAATCAGCAAATCTGGCTCTTTACGGCTATGGCTCTCAAATGCATTCGGGTTACTCATGTGGACTGGGGCTTTCAAATATTTAAAGAGCTATAATTTTTACAAAATATTTATTTAGGAAAAAGCAAAATGATCTTTTAAGGACCTGAAGAAATCAAAGAGCCCTCTCTTATTTCCTTATCCCAAAAGTAGCTTTCTAAATTGGAAAGTCAATAGATATTTTTGTCCTTTTTTGAAAAGAACCAACATCACAGGGTGATGTCTTAACTTGCCTGTGAATTGGATTTAAGTAAGGTAGAGTTGCACAAAGTCATAGGCCTTTCTCTCTCTTCCATAGTCATCAAAGCCCAGTGGCAAGACAAAAGTCCAGATGACTGGCAATGGCATGGGATGTAGTAGTTCACCTTGGCATCTTCAACGACTGGGCAAACTCTAAGCTTTCCATAGCACCTGCTTCAATTGCTTTCACAGCTATTGAAACAAATTGTTCTCATCTCTCTATTCCAATTGGGGTGTGTGAGAGGGGAGGATTCTTCACATGCTTGGGGTAGACATCCCTCTAAATCACCAATGGGATTGAGGCCTGATGGTTACTCTTAGCCTGGTTTATTCTGTCTACAGAGACAGTTTTACCAGATGTGACCACTGAGTATGCTATAACTAAAAAAGTCAGCAGATGGATGCAAAATCAAAGGATAGAGATGTTATAAAAGGGAAATATGAAATCTAGACAGAAACAACTCTTCCTTGAATGTCAATGCAAGCTCTATCTCCCTAATTTTAATCTTTCCTTTAGCCCTGATTTCCCTACTAACATTAACCATACTATGAGTTGGAATGACATATTAAGACTGGATATTTAGAAAGAGTAATCTAGCCACAAAGTATAAAATGAATTATAGGGAAGAAATATTGGATCCATAGAGACCTGGACATAACCCAAATATGAAGTAACAACAGTCAAAACAAGAGTGGTGGCAGGTAAATAAGAGAATGGAAATAAGAGAGAAATTTCATCAAGCATGAGGTATAAAATAACTGTATGTATGTATGTATTTCAAGTTTATCAATTCATTTCTTTTCAGTTTTTCAACAATCACTTTCTTAAGTTCCAAATTTCCTCCCCCCTCTCTTCTCCTTCCCCAAGATGGTGTGGAATCTTATATGGGTTATAACGGTCTTTCTGAAGATGATGGAATAAGAGCTCATACTCACCTAAGCTCTAAGACAAATTCCTTCAGATGCCTCTAAAAAGAGAATCTGAACAAATTTTAGAATGGCAGAATACAATAGGAGATGAAGTGTGGCAGATTTTCAACCCAGTACAGATTTGAAGGTTGATGGGAAGGGTCTGTTGCATGGGGATGGAGGAGAGCACAGTCCACGGGCAGTACCAGCATGGACTCCACCATAACTGGGCCAATCAGGAAGCCGTGGGCAGTCTAAAGCTGCAGAAGTAGGTATCCTCAAACATATCAGCTCAGGAAGGAGTAAAGTGGAAGTGAGAGAGAGAGACAGAGAGCTACAGAATCCCAGATAACTGCAGCAGACACTATTAACCAACAGATTGGATGTCTGTAAGTCACCTACTTGAATTTTCAGGAGCCAAGATGGCAGAGTGATCCATAAATGCTATCTCTCCCACCACACTGACATTGGAAAACCCAGAGAATATTTCCCCAGGAAAGGTCCTGGAGTGGTGGGATCAGCCAAAGGGGTAAACAGTCTCTTAGCCCATGAGGCTATGAAAATCGCAAAGGGCGTGGGGGTCCCTTTTGCTGTGGCTGAAGGGGAATAGTGAAAGACTGGAGCTGTCCCAACAGTCCCACCTCAGCAAACATGGAGGAGATTCTGAGCCCCAAGGAGGCAGAACCCACAATCACCAAGCCAGAACCCCAGGCATGCCTCAGCACCCCAGGAGAATCAGGAAAACACTAGTGCCAACCACCAAAAGTTGTTTGCCTATGCTCTAGCTCAACAGAGGAGACTTCCTTTGGCCAGATCACTCCTCCCCCACATTTAATGCAGCTAACTCCAGGGTAGCTCCAGGGAAACCCAGATAGACTTCATCTGGCCTCTGCTTTGGCACATCAGACAGCTCAGCACCAGATAAGCTGCAGCATTTTAGCTTCTAGATGAAAGAACCAGAGGGCACAACACATGAAGCCTCAAGATTTAAGAACAAGAGCTACAGGATAAAGCCTTCTGTGCCCCAGAAGCAGAGATCCACTTTAAAAGCCAGGAAAAGGGTGATCATCATGAGCAAGAAGCAAACCAGAAAAGAAAAGACCACAGCATCTTTCTATGAGGACAAGCACCAAAATACGAATACCAAAGAGATGAGCATTAAAACTGTACTCCCATCTGAAACTTCAGAAGGGAATATGAACTGGTCTCAAGCACAAAGAGCCTTCTTAGAAGAGCTCAAGAAGTATTTTATAAGTCAACTTAGAGAAGTAAAAGAAAACTGGCCAATGATTTCAAAAATATGAAAAAGAACTCACTGAAGAGAACAGCTCCTTAAAATGGAAAATTGGACAAATGGAAAAGGAAGTACAAAACTTAAATGGAGAAAATAACTCTTTGAAAGGAAAAATTGGGCGAATAGAAAAGGAGATGCAAAAGGTAACTGAAGCAAGCTATTTATTAGAAATTAGAATTGGGCAAATAGAAGCTAATGACTCTATGAGGCAGTCAAACAGATTCAAAAGAATAAAAAAATAGAAGAAAATGTAAAATATCTCATTGGAAAAACAACTGACCTGGAAAATAGATCCAGGAGAGAAAATCTAAAAATTATTGGTCTACTAGAGAGTCATGATGAAAAAAAGAGCCTGGACAATATCTTCCAAGAAATCATCAAGGAAAACTGCCCAGAGGTCCTAGATCTACAGGGCAAAAGAGTCATTGAAAGAATCCACCATTCACCTCCTGAAAACTATCCCAAACTTCAAACATCAATGAATATCATTGCCAAGAAAATACCACAGGCAGCCAGAAAGAAACAATTCAAATATAAAGGAGATACAATCAGGATCACACAGGACCTTGCGACTTTTACATTAAAAGATTGGAGGGATTGGAATATGATATTCTGTAAGGCACAGGAGCTGGGACTATAACCAAGGATAAGCTACCCAGAAAAAATTGAGTGTAATATTTCAGGCAAGGAGATGGACATTTAAGGAAATAAGGAATTTCTAGACCTTTCTGATGAAAAGGCCAGAGCTCAATAAAAATTCAAACTCCAAACACAAGTTTCACCAGAGGCATAAAAGGATAAACAAGGGAAAAAAATCTTGTTATTCAATATGGGCAAACTGTTTACATCCCAATAAGGGAAGATGATACTTGTTAATCTTGAAAATTGTATACTTATTATAATATTTAAAAGGTATATACATAGATAAAGGGATTGGGTATAAATTAAATGATGGGATGATAAAAATATGATCAAAAGGTGTGAAGGGAATATAACAGGAGATGTGAAAAGGAGGAGGCAGAAAAAGGCAAATTACATCATAGGTAGAGGCAAAAAAATTACATTAGAAGGAAAGGGGGAAGGAGGTGAGCATTGTTTGAGATTTACTGTCATCTGATTTGGTTCAAGGAGGGAACAACAAACTCAGTTAAGAATAGAAATCTAACTAGTTCTATAGGCAATGGGAGGGGAAAGGGCAAAGAAAAAGGAGGGGGAAGCTAAAAGGGAGGGAAGAAGTAGTAAGGGAAAAGAGAAGGAAAAGGGAGGGGGGCTGAAAGAAGGGAGGAAAGACTGAGGGAGGCAGTGGTCAAAAATTAAAACTCTATTGTGGAGGGGAAGAGAGAAGGGAGAACTAAAAGCATAAATGGGGGGAAAGAGGATGGAGGGAAAGACACAGATAGTCAGTAATCCTAACTGTGAATGTGAATGGGATGAACTCTCCCATAAAAGGGAGGCAGATAGCAGAATGGATTAAAAATCATAATACAACAATATATTGTTTACAAGAAACACATTTGAAACAGGGGGATACACACAGAGTAAAGGTAAAATGTTGAAGCAGAATATATTGTGCTTCAGTTGATGTAAAAAAAGCAGGGGTAGCAATCATAATCTCAGAAAAAAACAAAAGCAGAAGCAGATCTAATCTAAAGAGATAAGAAAGCAAACTATATCCTGCAAATATAGGATATATATATGCTATAGATATATATAGATATATAGATATAAAGACACCACAGATAATGAAGCAATATCATTACTAAACATATATGCTCCAAGAGGCATAGCATCCATATTCTTAGATTAGAGACTAAGGAAGTTACAGGAAGAAATAGACAGCAAAACTACACTAATGGGGGGCCTCAGTCTCTCCTTTTCTAAACTTGATAAATCTAACCTCAAAATAAGCAAGAAAGAAGTTAAGGAAGTGAATAAAACTCTGAATAACATAAATATGATAGCTCTCTGGAGAAAACTGAATGTGGATAGAAAGGAATATATCTTTTTTCTCAGTGGTATGTGACAAATATACAAAAATTGACCATATACTAGGCTCAAAAATCTCACAATTCAGTGCAGAAAGGCAGAGATAGTCAATGCATCTTTCTCAGATCAAAATGCAATAAAATTATATGTAATAAAAGGCTATTGAAAGATAGAGCAAAAATCAATTGGAAACTAAATAATTGAATCCTAAAGAAGGAATGGGTTAAACAACAAATCATAGAAACAATCAACAACATCATTCAAGAGAGTGACAATAATGAAGCAACCTACCCAAACTTATGGAATACTGCAAAAGCAGTTCTGAGGGGAAGTTTTATATCGTTGAACATCTACCTGAATAAAATAGAGAAAGAGGAGATCAATGAATTGGGCATGTAGTTGAAAACGCTAGAAAAATAAAAAATTGAAAATCCCTAAGTAAATACCAAATTAGAAATATTGAAAACCAAAAGAGAGATTAATAAAACTGAAATTAAGAAAACTATTGAACCAATAAATAAAACTGAGTTGGTTTTTTGAAAAAAACCAATGAAATTGATAAACCTTTAGTCAATTGGATTAAAAAAAGAAGAAAACCAAATTACCTATATCACAAATGAAAAGGGTGAACTCACCTCTAATGAGGAGGAAATTAAAGCAATAATTAGAAGTTATTTTGTTCAACTATATGCCCATAAATTTGACAACCTAAATGAGCTGGATGAATATTTTTAAAAATACAAGTTACCAAGATTAACAGAAGAGAAAGTTGAATACTTACATAACCCTTCTCAGTAAAAAGAAATTGAACAAACCATGAATGAACTCCCTGGGGAAAAATTTCCAGTGCCAGATGAATTTACAAGTGAATTCTATCACATTTAAAGAACAATTAATTCTAATACTATATAGACTCTTTTGGAAAATTGGTGCAGGAGTCCTAGCAAATTCTTTTTATGATACAAATATGGTTCTGATACCTACACCAGGAAGAACCAAAGCAGAAAAAGAAAATTATAAACCAATTTCTATAATGAATATAGATGTACACATTTTAAATAAGATATTAGCAAAAAGAATACAGCCACTTATCATGAATAATACATTATGATCAGGTAGGAGTTATACCAGCAATACAGGCCTGGTTCAATATTAGGAAAACTATCAGCAGTATTCATCTTAACAACAATAAAACTAATGGAAACCACATGATTATCTCAATAGATGCAGAAAAAGCTTATGACAAAATACAAAACCCATTCCTATTGAAAACACTAGAGAGCACAGCAATAAATGGAACTTTCCATGAAACAATAAGCAGAATCTACCTAAAACCATCAGCAAGCATTATATGCAATGGGGATAAGTTAGATGCATTTCCAATAAGACCAGGGGTGAAGCAAGTATGTCTATTATAATCACTGTTATTCAATATTGTACTAGAAATATTAGCTTTAGCATTAAGAGAAGAAAAAGAAATTGAAGGAATTACAATAGGCAAAGAAGAAACTAAGTTATCGTGCTTTGCAGATGGTATGATGATATACATAGAGAATCCCAGAGAATCAAGTAAAAAAAATACTTGAAATAATAAACAACTTTAGCAAAATTGCAGGTTATAAAATAAACCCATAGGAATCATATGCATTTCTATGTATTACTAACAAAGCCTAACAACAATTGATAGAAAGAGAAATCCCATTTAAAGCTATGGTAGACACTATAAAATATCTGGGAGTCTCCCTGCCAAAACAAACCCAGAGACTATATGAACACAATTACAAAGCACTTTTAGCACAAATAAAGTCAGATCTAAGTAAGTAGAAAAATGGCAATTGCTCATGGGTAGGTCAAGCTAATATAATAAAAATGATAACTCTACATAAATTAATTTATTTATTCAGTGCTGCACCAATCAAACTGCTAGATAATTATTTTCTATGACTAGAAAAAATATCAAAATTCATCTGGAAGAACAAAAGTTCCAGAATATCAAGGGAACTGATGAAAGGAAATGCTAGGGAAGGTGACCTAGCCCTACCAGATCTCAAATTTTATTATAAAGCAGCAATCATCAAAACCCTTTGGTACTAGCTAAGAAATAGACGGGTAAATTAGTGGAATAGTTTAGGTACTCAAGACACAGTAGTCAATGAATATAGCAATCTACTCTCTGATAAACCCAAGGACCTCAGTTTCTGAGATAAGAACTCATTGTTTGACAAAAATTGGTGGGAAAACTGGATAATAATGTGGCAGAAAATGGGCATAGATCAATGCCTGACACCATACCCAAGAATGAAGTCCAAATGGATACATGATCTTGGTATAAAGATTGATATTATAAACAAACTAGGCAAGCAAGGAATAGTGTATTTTTCAGATTTATGGAGAATTTTTTGACTGAACAAGAGATAGAGAACCTTATGAAGTGCAAAAGTAGATAATTTTGATTACATTAAATTGAAAAGTTTTTGCACAAACAAACCCAATGAAACCAAGATTAGGAGGAAAGCAGAAAACTGGGAAAGAATTTTTGCAACTAATATCTGTGATAAAGGCCTCATTTCTAAAATATATAGAGAACTGAGTCAAGTTTACAAGAATACAAGTCATTCCCCAGTTGATAAATGGTCAAAGGATATGAACAGGCAGTTTTCAGAGGAAGAAATTAAAACTATCTATAGTCATATGAAAAAAATGCTCTAAATCACTGTTGATTAGAGAGATGCAAATCAAAACAACTCTAAGGTACCACATCATGTCTATCAGATTGGCTCATATGACAAAACAGGAAGATGATATACATTGGAGAAGATGTGGGAGAGTTAGAACACTAATTCATTGTTAGTGGAGCTGTGAGCTCATCCAACCATTCTGCAGAGCAATTTGGAACTATGCCTAAAGTGCTACAAAATGTGCATACCCTTTGACCCAGCAATATCGCTTCTAGGACTGTATCCCAAAGAAATCATAAAAATGGGGAAGGGTCCTACATGTACAAAAATATTTATAGCATCTCTCTTTGTGGTGGCCAAGAACTGAAATCAAGGGACTGCCCATCATTTGGGGAATGACTGAACAAGTTGCAGTATATGAATGTAATGGAATTCTATTGTGCTATAAGAAATGATAAACAGCAAGACTTCACAGAGGTCTGGAAGGACACATATGAACTGATGCTGAGTGAAAGGAGCAGAACCAGGAGAACTCTGCACACAGCAACAACAACAGTGTTGAGGAATTTTTCTTGTAGACTTAGTTTTTCATAGCAAAGCAAGGACCTAAAAAATTTCCAGTGGACTCTTGATGCAAAATGCCTTCCATACCCAGAGAAATAACTATCAAATTGGATTGTAGAATGAAGAAAACCATTTTATCTTGTGTTATGTTGTGTTTTGTTTTGCTTTATGGTTTCTCCTGTTCATGCAACATGACTAAGGTGAAAATGTATTAATAAGAATGTATGTGTAGAACCCAGATAAGATTGCATGCCATCTCAGGGAGGGAGAGGGGAGAGAGGGGGAAATGAGAGGAGAAGAGGGAGAAGGAGGGGGAAAAATCTTAGATATATGGAAGTGATTGCAGAAAACTGAAAACAAATAAAATAATTTTAAAAAAATCTTATATGGGTTCTATATATGCATTCCTATTAAACACATTTTCACTTTAATCATGTTGCATAGAAGAATGAGAAACCATTAAAAAATAAAACATAACAAAAGACAAAAAAGTCCTTCTGACTTCATAGTTCTTTTGGCATTTTGAATCATAAGTCCTTTGGAAATGTTTTAAGTCCTTGCATTCCTGGCAGGGCTAAGTCTATCAAAAACAGTCCTCGCATACTGTGGCTATTACTGTGTATAATGTTCTCCTGACTCTTCTCACTTCAGTCAGCATCAGTTCATATGTCTTTGCAGGTTTTTCTAAAGTTGACCTGTTTGTCTTTTCTTATAGCACAATAGTGCTCTCACATTCAAATACCACAACTTCTTTAACCATTCCCTAATTGATGGATACCACCTTGATTTCCAGTTCTCAGCCAGCACAAAAAGATTTGCTACAAATATTTTTGTACATGTGGGTCCTTTTCTCATTTTCATGATCTCTTTGAGATACAAACTTAGAAGTGGTATTGCTGGGTCAAAGGATATGTACATTTTTGTAACCCTTTGGGCATAGTTCCAAATTGCCCTTCAGAATGGTTGGATCAGCTCACAGCTCCACCAACAATGAATTAGTATTTCAACTCTCTCATGTCTTCTCCAATATTTATCATTTTCCTGTTTTGTAATGTTGCACAATCTGATAGGTGTGAGGTGGGGAGTTGTTTTGATTTGCATCTCTCTAATCAGTAGTGACTTAGAGCATTTTTTCATATGACTATAGATAGCTTTAATTTCTTTCTCTGAAAACTGCCTGTTCATATCTTTGAACATTTTTCAATTGGGGAATGGCTTGTATTCTTTCAAATATGACTCCATTCTCTAAAATGAGGCCTTTATCACATATACTACTGGTAAAAATTCTTTCCCAGTTTTCTCCTTCCTTCCTAATCTTGATTGCATTCACTTTGTGCAATTCACTTTTCAATTTGAAGTAATTCAAGTTATCCATTTTGCATTTCATAATGTTCTCTCTCTCTTATTTGGTACTAAATTCCTCCATTCTCTATAGATGTGATAAATAGACTATTCTTTGCTCCCCTAGTTGGTTTATAGTATCAACCTTTATGCCTAGATCATATATCCATTTGGACCTTTTTCTGGTATACAGTTTCAGGCGTTGGTCTATGCCCAGTTTCCACCACACTATTTTCCAAAACCATATATTTTTTTAAAAAATCAGGTTAGATCTCCTTAATGTTCCTCTTGAATGATTTCTGATTTTCTATTTAATTGTTTATTATAGTCATGACAAGGATGCAACAAAGGATCGTATACTCAAAATTCATATAATGAAACATTGTACCAGGCTTTAATTGATTTATATGGCTTTGTGCAATTATAAGTGCATGCAGGTATGTGTAAGTTTGTAACACATACACATGTATATATGCATAAACATATGCCAGATTTCATGAGCCCGATAAGAAGGTGGGCCAAAGATGTCTGTCTATACATACATATATATTTACACGTACACATGTGTGTATATATATACACATCTACACATGGATATGCACATGTATACTTATATATGCACACATATATTTATATATAGAATCTATGTATAGATCAATCAAAAAACAATATTAAGCACCTCCTATGTACCAGGCACTGTTCTAAGGACTAGATCTATACACACAAACATTTATGTTACCTCTAGTAATTCGTGTCATAGTTTCATTTAATCCACTAATATCAATCAGCTTTTGTCTAGGTATATTTACTAAGAAAGTGAGCAAGAAGAGACAGTTTCTTTTCTTTTATCTCTTGTTAGCAAACATCTGCCCTTCCAAGTTCGCTTCTAAATGCCATCTAGCTAATAGTTGGGTGAATCTACATCTCTGTTACCACTGGGTTAGTCCAAGTCAGCCACTCTTAAGAACCTTAGCTCATTCCCCTTCTCATCCCAGAAATGACTCCAGATCCCGGACTTCTGGTACTTGCTATACCAACCTTTCAAAAATCAGAAGGTCATAGCTATCTCTAGTAATCCAGCTAAAAGCAAGGAGATTAGACACAACAGAGAGAGTAGTGTTAGGGCCATATGCTTGTGAACCATGGGACATGGGCCCTGTGAAAGATGAAGGCCTGAGGCCTTTCTCCTCACACTGGATTTAATCCTGCTTCCTCACTTGAACATACTAGGAGGGAAAAAGCCAAAGGCAACAGGCTGTTCCTGGATGACTAGTGAATTTAAACCAGTTCTGGTTTAGCAGTCCATTAACAGTACATCCCTTCACCACCGGGTCAGAGGATTTGATTTAGCTAAAGAATATCTGTATATGCTTAATCAGGGGGAAGATTTCTGCCTTTGTACATTAATATATCTTTCTGAAAGCAGAGCCATTGGCCTCTTACCCGTGGGCTGGCAGCAGGCAGAAGATTCTGGGCACATTCTGGGCATAGAGCTCTTTTAGCTATAATGTTTCACGATGTTCACAAATATCAGCTTCTCAAGGATGACTTTGATATCCTTGAGGATGTCTGTCATTTATATAGGTGCAAGAAATCCTCTGAGACACTGGCTTGCTATGAATCCTGGCACATTACAGGGCTTCTTCAAAGGCATTTGTAGACACTTAAAAGAAATTGGCCAAATCATCCACGAAGGACAGTTGATATCAAAAAGACATATGATCACCATTAGGAGCCCCCAGCTTACTATTGGTAATGACTTATGAACTGGGTGGCTATATCAAAGCTTCTTGCTGAGGTAAAGGATCATAAATTTAGAACTAGAAGTGATTGTAAAGATCACTAATTTCCACCTTCTCATTTTACTAATGAGAAAACTGAGGTCCAGAGAAGCTGAATACTTGTCCAGGGTCACAATCCGAAAAGTATCTGAGGTGGAAAATCAATAAGGCAAAAAGAAAATAAATTAGTAAGTAAATATATGCAGATATTTTCTCCCATGATATCTAAAATCCGGTCCAGAAATACATAATTCTGGAGAAATATCTGGAGGGCATGAAGACTTCTCACTTTACCTGAGATGGTAAATGAGTGAGATGGAACTGAGAAGGAACAATCAGGTAGGAGGTGAACAAGGATTAGTTTCAATGACATGGACACAGGAGAGAGGAGAGAGCATCCAAGAGGAGAGGATGGTTAACAGTACAGGGGGGCAGGAAGAATGAAGAAACGGGGGTGGGCGAAAGGAGGAGAGAGTGGGAGACGATATCAAAGTGAAGAGAATGGGGAAAAAGAGAGTTCATGTCAAATGGTCTGAATTTTTTCAATAAAGTAAGAAGAGACAGAGGGTGTAGGGAGAGATATGGAGGGAGTGAGGAGGAAAGGGAAGGTCTAGAATAGCTTGGAGGAGAGTAAGATAGTCAGTCACGTGAGAAGGAATAAAAAGACTGCCTAAGAGACTTATGGGTGTTACTTGATCATCCCCTTCATCCAAAATATTATTTTAATCAATTTATAAAGCTTTACTACAAAACATCTGTGGTTAAAGGCCATATATAATGCGGTGTCACTCTACTGGAAGAGCCTTATCTCTTAAGAGTTATTTTCATGTACTCTACTAGATGACAGATCTAGGCAGTTTTCTATTCCCATGATACAGCCCTGTCTTTGTCCTCCAGCCTTATAGTACAATTTCCAGTGCCTATGTGACTTTTTGCCTCTTGAATTTCTGTTCACCTTTAAAGTCAAACTCAAATTCATCCTCCTCAATACAGTCTGGTTTGCCCTGCCTGTTAGAACTAGCCTTGTGAAACCTTCTCATAACAAGGTAGTCAGCATATCTTTATTCAAATTCTCATGGAATATTTAGTCTTATACTTATCTATGTTCATGTAGTATCATCCTGATGGGGTATAGCCTCTGTGAAGGGAAAGATTATGATTTTTCTAAGTTTGTATCTCCATAAGTACTGAATATGGTGCTCTACACACAGTAGACACTTAACTAATGTTGAATCTAGTCCACCAGTCAATCCAAAATATTTATTAAATACCCATTATGTATGTTCAAGGTAATATATTAGATATTGGGAATATAAGGACAAAAAGGAAAACATTCCCTGACCTCAAAGTGGTTACATTCTGCTGAGCAAACTAGACCTTTATCTGTCTGGGCTGTGATGACCTCATCAACCTGTCTATTCCCTCTATGATTCATGTGATTATAAAAGAATAGGTAGAAAGGTATTTGAGAAATAAACATATTACACACATGAAAAAATTTCTTCTTGATTATCTCATTTATAAAAGGTTTGAGGAAAGGAAACAAAATAAACTTCAAAAATAATTAAGAATTTTTTTTAGTAAATCAAATGAATATAATCCTTTTAATTCGTGCAAAATTACAAAATGCAACTAAATGAATTCCTTGGTGTTTTCCATATTTGCTTATAATGTATTTGGGAATTGGAAAAAAGGATTAAAACTATGATTTTACCAGTCTAAGAAACTCCTAGAGAGGAACTCCCTCTGCCAACAAATCCAGTTCAGCACTTTCTCTGCAATGTATAATCCTAGAGAGTTCCATGGGATATTGAGAAGTTAAGTAGCTTGCCTAGGGTCACACAACCAGTACGTGTCAAGCCAGGTCTTCCTAACTCTGAGGCCACTCTCTATCCAGTACAACACACTGTAATTATAGTTATTTATATGATTTTCATTTCTCAGCTAGTTAAATGAAAATCAATTGAATGAACTTTTATCAAGAAGCTAATATAACTGACAAACTTCTATTACTCTAAAGGTTGCACAATACTTTTTTGTAAATAATCTTATTTACTTCTCACAACACTGGAAGATGGTATCAAGGTTAGTACTACCTCCATTTTTCAGATGAGGAAACTGAGATTCACAGAGATTACACAATTTTTAAGTGATACTGACTTTCTTGCTGTTCTTCGGACAACACTAGCCAGCTACTAACTTTGGACGTTTTCACTGATTGCCCAACATCCTGGAAATGATTTCGTCTCATCTCTGCCTCCTGACTTCCCTGAATTCCTTAAATGCTCAGCTAAAGTCTTAGTGCCTTCCTTACACACATATCTCTAATTTGTCCTGCCTGTATCTTGTTTGTACATAGTTGTTTGCATGTTTTTTCTCCCATTAGACTGTAAGCTCCTTGAAGTCAGGGACTGAATTTTCCCCTTTTTTGTATCCCCAATTATTGGCACAATGCCTGGAGCACAGTAGACATTCAATAAATGGTTATTGGCTTAGCTTCTTGACTTTTTTCTCATGGTACTATATGCAAATCATTATCCTAAGGATTATGTATCGGGAACAAAAAAAAAATGAAACAACACAGTCTACCTTCAATAATCCCACAATCAAAAGGCAGTAGAGACAGTGAACAAGCATAGAAGTTATTATATAATACAAAAGATCACTGGGTTGGTAGAGGATCTAAGGTCAAATTCCAGTCCTACAACTTGTGTAACTTTGGTCAAATTGCTTAATCTTTCTAGATATCAGTTTACCAACCAATAAAATGAGAATTGGACAAGGTGACCCTAATTACACTAAAGTTATGATTCTATGGAAACAGAGAAAAAAATAAAGAAGAGGTCCAAAGAAAGTGTTATCAATGTGAGGAATAGGTGACAATTTGTGGATGGAAGAAAAGGATTTCAAGGGGCCATAGGACAGTAGAGAGAGCTCTAGATCTGGTAGCAAGGGTCCTGTGCTCAAACATTAGCTCTGTCACTTAGTACCTCTGTGATCTTGAACACACTACTTTATTTCTATCAGGCTCAGTTTTTTATCTATGAAATAAAGCTTGGGTTAAATGACCTCTTACTTTCCTTCCAGCTCTAAGTCTATGAGCTTGTGATCTTAAGCTTTTGTGGAAGAGGTGGCACCTGAGTTGGACTTTGAATGATAGACGTAGAAATGGAGGGAGTGAAGAATGAGCTTTGCCAAGCATTCAATGAAGCCAGAGCTCAGGCACATAGACTGAAAAGGCAGGTCAAGGAGAGAGGTTTCCTAATCCAGCTTGGCTGGAATCCAAACGATGGGAGGGGAAGAAATGTGAGATAGGGCACAGAAGGTAAGTTGGACTCCGACTTTGAATGGCTAACAAATTCTAAGCTCCTTAAGTGTAGTGACCCTTGTTTGTTTAGCTTTGTATTTTAGTGCCTTCTATCTAGAAAATGATAAATTAATGTTTGTAGAATTTAATTTAGTTTGTGTAAAATTGGCAGAGGTATTTTGATCAGGAAAAGAGTATTATTTCTATTTTTTTCATGTCAAGATTTTTAAAATTTTGTAAATAACTGGCACCAATGTGGATTTTTTTCTGATCTTATTGGCAGTACACATTTTTAATAGCTCAAATATCACTTAACTCTCCCCATGCCATTCTTTGGCAAGCCAACACAATCATGCCCATAAGAAGATCATGACACAGCCTTATGAATCTTCTCTCTCATCTTATTTCAGAAGCAAGTTTTTGCTGCTTCCGATTTAACAAGGACATGTAGGGCACCTCAGGGATATCAGGTTTCAGTAAATTCCAAAAAATGGAAAACTTAAAGGTCAAATAAAACTTTTGCATTATTTTTCAGGAAGGATGCTGCCATCATGACTGAGTCAGGAAATTGACCGAGTCCATAGTACTGTTGAACAGCAATTTTGTTTTTAAAAAGAGAGATGACTTGCAAAGACTCCCTCTTGTGATCAAAGGTAGAAAACCAAAGGATCAGCTCCTATTAGTACAAATCTTTCTGACTGAAGTTGTTCATACACTACAAATAGTCTGACTGAATATAGTTGTCAGGGAAGTTATTCTTTGTTCAGATCATTTCAAAGGCTATTGCCTTTGGGAGTGATTTCAGTGATTTACACACTTCTTGTAGGGGAATCATACACTATGTTTTATATTATTGCCCATGTAATTAGCTAATCAACAAAGATTTACTGAGTACCTACTATGTACCAGACTTGGGTGATACAAATTAAAGAATGAAACAGTTGCCACATTCAAGAAGCTTACATTTTACTAGGATGATACAACAGATAAGTAAATAGAGGATATAAAAACAATAATGAGAGGTTGATGGGTAAGAAAACTAAGCACTAGGGAAATCAGTAAAGACCCCTTGAAGGAAGGGAAGCCTTAAAAGGATCTAGAGGATTCCCAAACACAGAGCTGAGGAAGAGGAAGAGTATTCCAAGAATGAGGGAAAGTCCATGTTGAGGGGTTTGGGGGCAAGGGAGGGGATGTTGTAGATGATTATGCAACAAAGGACTGAGAGGTGACACTCCAGGGTGAGAAGTAGTCATATGCCACTTGACTGTGTACCAAGCAAGTTGTTAGTAGTAGTAGTAGTAGTAGTAATAGTAGTGTGATGGTGATGGTGGTAATATTAGTAGTCCTAACAGTAGTGGGGAGATGGTGGTAATAGTAGTAGTAGTAGTAAGTGCAGCAGCAATAATTAGCATTATCTAGTACTCTTAGGCTTACAAAGTACTTTGCACATTTTTCTCATTTTGGCTTCACAACAACCCTGGAAATTACGTGCTATTACTCCCGTGTTGCAGATAAGGAAACTGAAGCAGAGAGCAGTAGTGTGACTTGCCCATAGTCATACAGTTACTAAGAATGTAAGAAAACATTTGAGTTCAAGGTTTCCTGACTTCAGGTCCACCGCTGCATGCTTTAGGCCATGTACATCCCCTCAGAAGATCTAGTTCAGAAGGAAACAGCAGCCATGATGCTTGAAATCCACTAGTAGCAAAGCCTCGGTTCCAGTTACCAACCTGGTCTAAAGCCTATGATGGAAATACTCACCAGGGGTCCCAGACCAAAGACAATCCTGTAGTTCTCGTATTCTGAATTTGCAGGCATTCCCACTGGCTAATACTGGTTGAGTTGAGCAGCATTATACTATAATAACTGCAACCAAGGCTAGTGCATAAGACTGTCACTCAGATTCAAACCGAGGTCAAGAACTTAAAGAACTCAAACAAAGAGAGCAAAATCAGATTTTCCCATAATAAGACCATATTGGAAGTACTAAAAGTTTGTGAGTCTCCACCCAGAACTGTCCTTCAATAGACCCAATAACCCAAGAAAGTAACAGAAGGACCACCCCTCCAGAAGCGTGTAGAAGTTGGCCGTTGTAAAAAAGTCCAAAATCAAAATGAGCAAACATTCCCTCCATAAAAACTATTATTGTGATAGGGACCCTCAAAATGTAAACTCAGGAGAAGAGAATGACTTCAAAACATCTACAAGCAAAGCATCAAAAAGAAAACACAACTTAGACATAAGTTCAACTAAATTTCCTGGGAGAGGTGAAGCAATATTTTCTAAATCTTAAATTTTAATTTAAAAAAAATAATTTAATTTAATAATCTTAATTTAGAATTTTTAAATCTTAAAATTGAATTAATTTTAAAATGTATTTATAAATGAAATGAGCATGTTAGAGGAAAAATTGGAAGAGAAATGAGAGCTATGGAAGAAAGAACTGAAAAGGGAATTGACAACTTGGTACAAGAGGTCCAAGCAACAAACTCCCTGAAATTTAGAATGTATGACATAGAAAATAATAATGTTATGAAATTGTAAAAGACATATTAAAATAAAGTCCTAAAGGCTGAAAAATAGAGGAAAGTGATAGTTGTCTCAGAAAAAGCAATTCACTTGGGAAAGAGACCCACAGGATATATAATAATTATTACACCACCTGAAAGAGCCAAGAAATCATATTTCAAGAACTCATAAAAGAAAACTCCCCAAGTCTTTTTAGTACCAGAGGGCAAAGTAGAAAAAGAAAGAATCTGCTAGTATTTTTTGGAAAAGAAAATTCTCAGGCACATTATAGGCAAAATTCAGAGCTTTCAGGTTAAAGGAAAAAAAAATGCTACAAAAAGCCAGAAAAACAATTCAAGTACTTCCAGTCAGGATCATACACAATTTAGCAACCACCACTATAAAGGATCTGAAAGCTTGGAATATGCTATTCCAGAAGGAATACATATATTCATATGTATAATATTATATATGTACACACACACACATATATATATGAATAAAAGAGGATATGGATTTGTAACCAAGAAAAATCCAACAAAAGTAAATATAATCTTATGAGAGAAAAATAGGATTTTTAATGAACTAAAAGATTTTCAAGCATGCTTGATGAATGGAATAGAACTGCAAACAAACTTTGGAATGCAAACATAGAATAAAAGAGAAATGTAAAAGGTAAAATTGAACTAATAACCACATGAAACTAAAAGATTGGGAGGTGATACATACATTCCTTGAGAATCCTGTCATCATCAAGGGTCATAAAGCGAGCCTAATTAGATAGAGGGCATGAGACTGGTTCTACAATGTCCTGATAATCTTAGAAGAACGTTGGGTGGAGAAAGAGAGGAAGAATGGAGAAAATGATCTCAGGTAATTACGTTATGCAAAAGAAGTATAAGCAAAGGAGGAAGACCAACTGACACTTAAATATCATTCTAATTGGAACTGGTTAAAAAAGGGAAAAATCAGATATGTGTTTTACTATTTCACAAGGAAACTGGAAGGGAAAGACAGAAGGGAGTAGGGAAAATAAGAAGGAGGATAGATTAAGGAATGAATTAGTCCTAAGCAATGCAAATTCTAAGAATGTTCAAAAATATTTATAGCAGCTTTTGTGTATGTGTGAGGACAAATGTGGGTGTTCATAAATTGGGGATTGGCCAAACACATTTTGTTATATAAATGTAACAGAATACTACTGTGCTGCTGTGCTGTAAGAAGTGATGGAAATGATTGCAGAGAAACCTTGGGAAAACTTCTATGAACTGATGCACTTTAATGAAGTACTGCAGAGTTAAGTGAACAGAATGAAGAAAGCAATTCACACAATAATAACATTATAAAAACAAACTACTCTGAAAGACTTAAGAACTCTGATCAACACAATGACCAATCACATACCAGAGCACTCATGATGAAACAGACTAGTCACTTCATGATTTACAGAGATGAAGGAACCCAGAATTCAGATTGCTACATTTTGGAGGCATGACCAATGTGGGTATTTGTTTTTTTTATTTTTATTTTTTTACTATAAAAGTCAATAATAAGTGTTTTGTTTTCTTTCTATTTCATTGGTGGCTGGGGATAGGCTTTGGGGATAGGGTGGAGAGCAGGAGAAAAAGAATGAATTGCTTAGTCTCTGACCTCAGAGGGGGCTACAACATATTTACAGATAAGTATGATACAAGATTTAGCATGAGGCCAAGTGTGAAACATCAAAATAGAGTCTTAAAAGAAAACTCAAGGAGAGAAAAAGCACATACATTCCAGTCCCTTTTGCAGTTATTAAATAATTTGCCCCAGGTACTTGAGCACAGAAAAATCTTGGGTTGTATGGTCTCCTGCTCTTAGTTATGCCCTCTGTCTCTCTGTCTCTGTCTCTGTCTCTGTCTCCGTCTCTCTCTCTCTCTCTGTCTCTCTCTCTCTCTCTCTGTCTCTCTCTCTGTCTCTCTCTTTCTCTCTGTCTCTCTCTCTCTCCTCTCTCTGTATGTGTGTGTACACACTTAGTCATGGAATATACTGTTCACTGCAAAATCTGTCATTTTCATACAAAGTGCAACTCTAACAGGTGCCACACACGTATAAGCTCCCATGTGCTTTTTGTGACTTGAAGTCCTATCTGATCAAAATAAGAACAGGAAAAATATACTTCTGATGAGGATGGCAACCAGATTACAGAATATTTAGAAGAAAATGATTAGAGGGTATGTAAAGCCAATGAGCTTTTTCAAAGGCTGAAAAAGGAAAAATGTATATACTAATGTAGAACAATAGCTTGTGAGGATGGTAGGGTCTGTTGAGAGTGATTTTAAAGACAGAAAGACAGGCATGTGAGTATGGTGGCAGGTTAATAGATTCAGAGAGATTGCAGAGAGAGAGAGAGAGAGAGAGAGAGAGAGAGAGAGAATGGGAGAGTAATATATGCAATAATCAAGTCAGCTAGGTGACACAATGCATTAGAAGGCTGAGGCAGACCGGGAGTCAGGAACACTTGAACTCACATCTAACCTCAGGTACTTATTGGCTCTATGGTCCTGGGCAAGTCAATTAACCTCTGTTTGCCTCAGCTTTTTGTTTTTTGTTTTTGATTTATTTATTCATTCATTCATTCATATATTTATTTATTTATTTGCTTTTAGTTTCCAACATTCACTTTTATAAGATTTTGAGTTCTAAATTTCTCCTCCCCTCTCTCTTCCCCAAGAAGGCATGCAACCTGATATAGGCTTTCATGTCCAATCATATTAAACATACTACCACATTAGTCACGTGGTGAAAAAAGAATCTGAACAAAAGGAAAAAATCATGAAAAAAAACCAAACAAGCAAAAACAAAAGAAAATTGCATGATGGGCGGAGCCAAGATGGCGGAGTAGAAGGACGCACGTTTATGAGCTCCGAAACCAAAGCCCATAGAATAAAAAGAGACCCCCATAACTTCTGGGTCAATACAAGGTGTGCAGAAACAGAGTGGAAGAGATTTCCGTGCCAGAGAGCCCTGAAGAGCCATCCCCGGGGTCCGTTGCGCCCCAGAAAGCGGACCCCACCCCAACGCTGCCCTGGCCGCGGCCCCAGAGAAGCTGACCCGAGCAGGCTTCAGGGACGGAAGCTCCGGCAGCCGGGAAAGTCCCTCCGCCCACAGAAGCTACAGGTCAGTGAGAGAGGCTGGGCTGGACGAGAGGGGGAGCGGAGCATCTCCGTGACTCGGGCCCCCTCAGGAGGAAGCGGCGGCGGCAGAGACAGGGGCAGGAAGCTGCGGAGGCAGAGGGCAGCGGCCCGGGACTCGGGAATCCCCCAGCAGCAGGCAGGATCTTCATAATGGAAGGTTTCTGCATAAAACCTGACGGAGCTGAGCCTGGGAGACGGCCCTGCCCCCACCCCGCTCTATTACTGAAGGCTTCTGCATAAAGCCCCTGAGGGAACTGAGCTTAGGAGGCGGGCCCCCTACCCTGCCCCCACCCGCTCCATTCCTGAAAGTCTCTGCATAAAGCCCCTGAGGGAACTGAGCCTGGGAGGCTGCCCTGCCTCCACCCCAGCACCAGAACTAAAGCTTGCTGCGGAAAGCCCATTTGACTCTCAGAGGCCAAGCACTAGCTGGGCGGATCCAGGCGGGGGTGGAAAGGAATCTCAGAAGTCAAGTAACTGGCTGGGAAAATGCCTAGAAAAGGGAAGAAAAATAAGACTATAGAGAGTTTTTTCCAACAAATGCAAATGATCCCGACCTTCGGATCTGATGATGAGGACGTATTCTTGCCATCAGGGAAAGACGTGGAGGGTGGGGTCTCAGTACCCCAGACACCCCAAGGGGGGGGTGGGTGTGCTCAGGCCTTGGAAGAGCTCAAAAAGGATTTTGAAAAGCAAGTTAGACAGGTGGAGGAAAAACTGGGAAGAGAAATGAGAGAGATGCAAGAAAAGTATGAAAAACGGGTCAATACCTTGGTAAAGGAGACCCAAAAAAATGCTGAAGAAATTAACACCTTGAAAAATAGGCTCACTCAATTGGCAAAAGAGGTTCAAAAAGCCAATGAGGAGAAGAATGCTTTCAAAAGCAGAATGAGCCAAATGGAAAAAGAGGCTCAAAAGCTCACTGAATTTAATAGTTCTCTCAAAATTAGAATGGAACAGATGGAGTCTAATGACTTTACGAGAAACCAAGAAATCACCAAACAAAACCAAAAGAATGAAAAAATGGAAGAGAATGTGAAATATCTCATGGGAAAAACAACTGACCTGGAAAATAGATCCAGGAGAGACAATTTAAAAATTATGGGACTACCTGAAAGTCATGATCAAAAAAGGAGCCTAGACATCATCTTCCATGAAATTATCAAGGAAAACTGCCCTGACATTCTAGAACCAGAGGGCAAAATAAGTATTGAAAGAATCCATCGATCACCACCTGAAAGAGATCCAAAAAGAGAAACTCCTAGGAACATTGTGGCCAAATTCCAGAACTCCCAGCTCAAGGAAAAAATCTTGCAAGCAGCTAGAAAGAAACAATTCCAGTACTGTGGAAATACAATCAGGATAACTCAAGATCTAGCAGCTTCTACATTAAGGGATCGAAGGGTGTGGAATAGGATATTCCAGAAGTCAAAGGAACTAGGACTCAAACCAAGAATCACCTACCCAGTTAAACTGAGTATAATACTTCAAGGGAAAATATGGTCTTTCAATGAAACAGAGGACTTTCAATCATTCTTAATGAAAAGACCAGAGCTGAAAAGAAAATTTGACTTTCAAACACAAGAATGAGAAGAAGCATGAAAAAGGAAACAGCAAAGAGAAGTCTTAAGGGACTTACCAGAAGTGAACTGTTTACATTCATACAGGGAAAGACAATATTTCTAACTATTAAAACTTTTCAGTATCTGGGTAGTTGGTGGGACCACACATACACATGTACACGCATGCACACACATACACACATGCACACACGTACAGAGATAGAGAGCACAGGTTGAACTGAATAGGATGGGACCATACCTTAAAAGAAATTAAGGTAAATGGTGAGAGAGAAATGTAGTGGGAGGAAAGAGGGGGAAATGGAAGGGGGTAATTATATGTCATTTAAGAGGCAGGTAGGAGTTTTTTTAGTGGAGGGAAAAAGAGGAGAGCTGAGAAAAAAAAAAAACAAGAAGTTTACCCTCATCACATATGACTAAATGAAGGAGTGAAATGCACACTCATTTTGGTATGAAAACCTATCTTACAGTATAAGAAAGTGGGGGAGAAGGAGATATTGCAAGGGGGGATGATGGAAGGGAGGGCAAAGGGAGGAGGGAGCAATTTGAAGTCAACACTTGGGGAGGGACAGGATCAAAAGACAGAAGAGAAACAATGAGGGGCAGGTTAGGAGGGATGGTAATCCAGTTAGTCTTACACAACACGACTATCAGGGAGGTCATTTGCAAAACTACACAGATATGGCCTATATTGAATTGCCTGCCTTCCCAAAGGGAATGGGTGGGGAGGGAGGGATGGGGAGAATTTGGAACTCAAAGTTTTAGGAACAACTGTTTAGTATTGTTGTTGCAACTAGGAAAGAAGACATACAGTTAAGGAGGAATAGAAAGTCATCTGGCCCTACAGGAGAAAAGGGAAGATGGAGACAAGAGAAGGGAGGGATGACAGAAGAGAGGGCAGATTGGAGATAGGGAAAATTAGATTGCTTGGGGTATTGGGGTGGGGGGAGGGTATAAAAGGGGAGAAAATTTGGAACCCAAAAATTTGTGAAAATGAATGTAAAAGGTTAAATAAATAAATAAATTTAAAAAAAAAAAAGAAAGAAAATTGCATGATTTGATTTGCATTCAGACTCCATAGCTCTTTCTCTGGATGTGGACAGCATTTTCCATCATGAGTGTTTTGGAATTGTCTTGGGTCATTGCATTTCTGAGAAGAGCTAGGTCTATCCAAGCCAGTCATACTGCAATACTACAATATTGCTGCTGTGTACAATGTCCTCCTGATTCGGCTCACTTTACTCAACATCAGTTCGTATAAGTCTTTCCAGGATTTTCTGAAGTCTGCCTGCTCATCATTTCTTATAGCACAATAGTATGCCATTACATTCATATAACACAGCTCGGTCAGCCATTCCCCAGCTGATGGGTGTCCCTTTATTTCCAATTCTTGGTCAACACAAAAAAGAGCTGCTATAAATATTTTTGTAGATATGTCCTTTTCCCTTTCTTATGATCTGTTTGGGATACAGACTTCAGTTTTTGTAATTACAAAATGGGAATAACAACACTTATGGTTGTTAATATCAAATGTGGTAATAGTTTTCAAGCACTTAGCATAGTGCTTGGGATGTAGTAGATGCTATATAAAATGCTTTTTCACTTCTCCTACCCCTATGGTATGGCACTTCAGTTATCAGAAGTCACAATTTCAAACATGAAAGTGACAAAGGATGAGGAATTGAACTAAAGAGGTCCTTGAATCACCATGACAAAGGGCACAAGTTTCATGTACTCAAATCCATGCACTTAATTAGAATAGGATCTCTAAGACCCTCAATCAGAACCTTTGTTCTTCTGATACATGTCATTCTAACAAGTTGATTTAACTGGATTTCTAATCCAAAACAAAATAGAAGTACTAATAATAGTAATAATACTAATAAAAATAATGATAATAGAGTCATATAGGTATAAACATGTATGTCTGTATACCTATCTAGATATAATGGGGCAAAGTCATACTATTAAAGATAGGCCACTCAGAGCAGAAAGAAATTACAGTAATGGAGACAAGAAAATTATTAAAAACAGATGCAAAAAGAGGAACTAAGAAATAATATCAGTTAGGGGCCATTTGTAAAGGAACCGTACTGCTGGAAACATTATAATAACCCTAAGACAATCACTGCTTTAAAGCATGGTATAATAATGTTAATAATGTGACCTTACGTCCAGAATGAATAGTCAGATCTTATCAGAATATTATTTTAAAGAAAGTTTACATCTGAACTGGTTTTACATATATACACATACATACTGGGATGTCTGTGTGTATATGTATGTATGTATAGACACACCACATATGTATGTATGTATGTACACACATGCATGTATACACACTTGCATACACACACATATATATTTTAAATTGTTGCCTGAAGAAATGAACTTCAGTTAGCTATAAATTATTCTTCTGGGAGGGGAAAGATCCCTTTTCTATATAATAACCGATGGATTAAGTACTCAAAAATTATTTATTATTCCCTACCTACTGAAAGGTGTTCTAGTGCTAGTAATACATATAAAAACAGATTTTTGTAGAATTTTTACTGTACATACACCTCTGTTGGATAAAATCTTTCTATTTTGTCAAGGCCTAGCTTAGGTCCTTCATCTGTGAATTTTCCTTTTAGTTTTCCATCTGGAAATGATTGACATTCCTCCCACTTTAATTAATTTCAATTCAACAACCGTTTTGGTACCAATTGTAGCAGATTTTGAGAGGAGATTCACATGTATGTAGCCTAGGTGGGATAGTTACCCTTCTTTTAACTACTACTGGCTCATTTCATTATTAATTTTCATCATGGATTTCAAGGCAATCAAGGAGCATACTCTCATCTAACCTCATAATTAATAGATGTATAATCTTCTTTAATATTTAATTGATTAGCTCTGACTCCTTAACTTAGTTTATACAATAAACTAAAAAAGAAAATCCTCTTTTTTCCCGTAAATTTTTCTCATCCCAAATCCCCTAGTCTCATAGGCTAAAATAGACAATATTACCAGCTCTCTGAATCATTAAGTGTAGCAAGCACTACAAAGGCATATTTAAATATTTCAACAGTGTATCATAGTAAGAAAGATCACAGGCGGAGTAGTTTCTCTAACTGTTAACTACAATTTCTCTTCTCTGCAACTGCAGTCCTGCCATTCAGCTCTCCCAAGATGACAAAATCTCTCAAGAATTCTCCTTAGGACACATGCACCACAGATTAAAAGTTAAACTCACCTCTCTGGAAATGTCTTTTTCAGTCTTTCTAAAAGATGATCGTTAACTCCCTTAGTCCCCCAGGAAAGAAGTTTCCTTTAATCCTTTCTCCCTATACCTCGCACAGTCTCTCCTCAGCCATGGCAATTAACAGGTTCCAGCTGACAGTTAAACTACCACTCACCCCGAGATTCGATTCCCTCTTTAAGATGCAGTAATAGCATGTATCGTATCTGTGGGAAGGATGTTTCACTAACTATATACAAGGAACTGAATATCTTTCCTGAGAATCTGTTTGACCTCTTGTGAACACAAAAACATTCCAACTTATTTTACTGTTTTTTGTGAACAATTCTTCTACTTCTGTTAGACTGTAAACTCCTTCAGGGCAGTGACTATTATGAACATTATGGAAATAACCAGACCAAGTCAGATGTGGTTCTGAAAACTGTTTATTCACATGGATTCATCCTCCCCACCCCACCCCACCTGCACTACCTTAGTCAAAGTGTTTTGCAGAGCCCATACTCCTACTTTTGCAAATGTACCTTTTTCTCTTCCCTAGCTCTAACCTCTGGGACAAACCCAGAAATATAGAATGTAATTAATTTGCATAGCCTTCCTCTCAAAATACCCATCTTTTGAATCTTTGAATATCACATACTAAGATTTTGCAGGATGAGCTACAGTACAATGTGTGTATATGTGTTTGTGCATGTGTGAGTGTGTGTGTATGTGTGTGTAGTACTTGAGGCCGCCTGTCCATCTTTCAGCCCTTGATTATAAATGTAGTAAAGTTGAAATAACCAAATTTTTCCTCCAAAATGGGAAAGGGAGAGGGGTGTTAGCAGTGGATCCAGTTTTCTATTTTGTCTTCATGTAATCTTTTTCAGATAACAGTATTTCAAAGGTAAATAGAGGCTACATGGCTTCAAGTAAGTGTTATTTGGTCACAAATCAACCTTGTCCATGACACATCCTCCAGGTAATAGAATCCTGCCATAACAGGAACTATGTCTTTTCCCACCATTTTTATATCTCTACGAGCTAGCACAGGTCCTTCTGCATAGAAGCATTCTATAGTGGGAAAAACAATAAGTTTTCACTCGAGAACTTAGATTTGTATTCTAGCTTTGCTACTTGCTTGCCACGTGACCTTGGGCAAGTCAACTAACCAAATGGTGTCTCCATTTCCTTGTCTGCAAAACAGAGGGGATTGGACTATATGATCTTTAAGGTCTTTTTCTGCTTTAAATTATTTAATCCCAGTATGGGTTTAGCATATTTTCCTTGAATTTTATCTTCAGAATGTTGTCTAGTTCCTGTAGCTATACACTTTATTGAATTAATGTTGTTAACAGTATGCTTTCTACAGCTAAACTCAGATGATACACAAATATTTCGTAATAAATTACCAAAGCTACAATTAGTAAGAATATATAAGTTCCATGTTTAAAAATACACACATTTGTATGTCTACATGTATACACATATGTCTATAACTATATGTGCCCAAACACTAGTCACACATACGAAAGGATAAAAAAATCCACAGAGAAGTACCTGCACTAAAATTACCTGCACCACTAGATTTAAAGAAAAGAAATTTTGGACTGAAATTCTGGCTTTGCACTAACTACCAGCATGAACACTGGACAATCACTTACCCTCTCTGAGAATCCATTTTCTTATGTGTGGAAGTTGGATTCAATCTCTGCTCTTTGTTCTTGCCCATGAGCTGATATTGTTTTCCTGCAAGATCACAACTTCCAATTTATTTTCAGTGCCCTATTTTCATATCTAGGACTAAAGTATAAGTTCTAGTCTAATTCCATGAAAACAGACATGGAACCATGATTTCATTATTAAGCGTATTCCTTCTTCCACCGCAGATTATACACCCTCCACATCTTTGTGCAGTTCTTTCTTTCAGTTAGCAAGTCATTCATATGAGGCAGATACTGGATAGAGCCCTTCACCTCGAGTTAGGAAGACTTGAGTTCAAACCGCACCTCAGATGTTTCCTAGCTGTCCAATCCTGAGCAAACCCCTTAAACCCAGCCTCAGTTTCCTCATTTGTTGTTAGGGGGACAATAATAACACCTATATCCTGGAAGATTTTTTAAGAAAAGAAATGAGATAACGTGCTTTGTTGAAAACACCACACAAATGTTAGTTATTTTGATGATTGTGAACTAGCTTCCTCTGATTATTTTTCACTATCTTGGGAGTGTGGATGTGATACTTGTTCCATTTATTGTGGCTCATCACTGTACAATTAGTCCAACTCCTCTTGTATGATGTACTTCTGGTGGTGAATCTCATACTGCTTCTGTGTGCCAAATCATTTTATCTAAAATGTTCTTATCTACCGAAATGTATCGTATGTATTTCAGTTGCCCATTGCATTATGTGACATCTTGAAACTACTGAGAATGTTGTGTTTCAAATCCTGTAACATAACTGAGATAATATCAAAATTAAATGAAAGGTGGCTGCTGTTGTTGGTGGTGGTGGTAGTGCTGTGTGTGTATGTGTCTAGTATTGATAAGTTTGGGACTAGCAAAAGACTAATTTCTCAAATGCACTCCATTCTTATCTCCTTCTAATACTAAATTCTGGGCTTGGTTCATTGTACACTTGTGGCAACTATTTAAGACACAGCCATAGCTATAACAATACTGGTAGCAATGCTGGATTAACTTAATAGTTTGTACGTTTGGCTGTATGCTATCTGGATGAGATGAATATATCTGAGCAGTGCATATTTTTCATCCATTTTGTTTTTTTTCAATGGGAGTAGCTAATCCACTCTCTAAACTTAATCTTGTGGATTTCTCAGAGTTATTACAATTTATTTTCAGTGCCCTATTTTTGTATCCAGGATTAAAAAATTAAATTCTAGTCTAATTCCATGAAAAAGTAGTCTCAAGATTCCACATGATCCAATAGGCAACTGAAAGATACATGGCATACATACATCAGTAGGCAAGAATAATTTACTAATGATGATTTGCCTCACAGAAGTATTATATTTATGCCATTAGACACATAGGACAAGAGGAGTTGGATTGAATGTGATTAAGTGATAGGACACAATTTAAGAGTAGCATTCTGGTGTTTGAATATTCAGAAATCTCTACACCTATAGGGAATCCTATATCTGTCTTCTTGCTTGACATCTTGTCAACAATATTGAGTAGGATATTACACGAAGTTGCTTCCCAATCACATCCATCACAGAACTTTTATGATTTTACCATATATATAAGAGACAACTTAAAAGAAGAGAGTTTTTAGAACTGGATTTTATTCTATGTATTTTAAATATCTACATATTGCATTATACTTTGTTATTTTAGTCTAATTATATGAGTAGATATAGCAAAATTTTACATTTACAATATGTCTTGCTGAGCATATTTAATGGCAACAAAAATATGATTGGTTAGAGTAAAAGTTTGACCACAGATAATGTTTTTGCTCAGAGAAATGTGAAGCAGAAAACAAACAAAACTAACTCTTCCCCACAGAAAAGGACTTGTTGGAAGGTCCATTTAATTGACAGAAATGTGTATGAAATCAGCAAAGACATGTCTTGCTCTCCACACTACCAAAACATATTTACTATTATTCACAAATAATTGATACTTACTATTCACAAATTTTGATACTTATTAACAAGATAGAAATGGGATAAAAAGTATTTCACCTTCTGAATCCACTCATCTGAACACACTTCCTAAAATCATAGCCTTTATTTTCTCAATGAGAGATTATTAATGAGAGGACTTCACAAGATAGAAAATGGTAGGTTATTTGGGAAGTGAAGTCTCAGGGAGAAGAAAAATAGCTTCCTCTTTCATATAGTTGTCCCATTCCATAAAATGTATAGCTACAAACTTACCATATTTGAAAAATTAGAGACATACGTTTTATTTTTCATTATTCCAAAGAAAAATATCAATTGGTCCTGCTTTGACTTATTTTTAGTAGGTGCCACAGAGAAAATTATGTTTGAGAATTTGAGGAAAATATTAAAATTATGGCATACCAAAACAATATGAAAGTGAATACCTGGTAGCCCAGTTTGAAGGAAAGTCAAATTATTATGCAAAAAACCCCTTGCATCGAGAATATATATGGTATAAATCATCAGGTGTCACCATTATCAAGAGAATATTTTAAATAAGAAAAATGGCAAATACTTTAAAATAAATTATACATTAATTTTACAGAAACACTACCTGTAGTCTTCATGGAAACTTTTTCTCCTGTCAGCAACTTTTCCCTGAAGAAAATGGAACCACTTGTTACCTCTCTTGAAGCTGGAAATCAGCATAAGGTTGTCTCTTCTCCCAAAATTTAGTTAGCTCTGTCCCACACACAGACATGGAGCACTGAATAATCATTCTATAGCTTTGAGAAGAGGCTTGTGTTAATGGACTTGAGCCCTGGATTAAATTCTTTAAGTAAAATAAACAACTTGAAATTACACTAGTAAACTTTATGCAGGTATCATTTATTAGCACAACCTGTGTTAAGGGTAAAGCATGATGTGTGCTATTATCTCAGGACATACACCAAATCTGACAGGTAGGTGTGGGAAACACAGATAGATGTTACCCTTATTAGAACCTGTAATAAGGAAATGAATATAATACTTATGAGTAAGTATTAAAAGTGTCTACATAGAGAGATGGAAGAAATATCAGTAAAAGAAAGGAAATGAAAGAACAAAAGAGTGAAATGAAGAGAGAGAAGCTGAGTTCAGGGCAAAGAGATCTGGGGAAAAAAGGAAGACAGAGACATGATCCTCATTGAAATTATTTTGTATTATCAAGTTAGTGAGAAAAATAATCCATGTCATACAATCATAGGTTGAAGGAAGGTGTATATGATTTATATCACATATATCCTCACTAAAGAAGGGGAGGAAGAATTATGGAAAATGCAATAGCTATCTTCAAATATCTAGAAGTCTTTTCATATAAGAAAAGATTAGATTTATTTTTTTTCTGCTTTTTCTCAGAGGGCCGATATAGGAGCAGTAGTTGGAAGTTGTTAAGAGGTAAATATAGATTTCATAAAAATGAAAGCTTCCTAATAATTGAAGTTGTTCCAAAGTAGAATAGGCTATCTTGGGAGGAAGTAGATTCCCCTCATTGAAGGTATTCTAGCAGACACTGGAAGACCACCTGCTGGCGATATTGTAGAAGGGAGTGTTGTTGCTAGGAAGAGTTAAGCTGACAGAGATTTTATACTTCTTAAGAACTGGACATGGATTGTACATGTTGACAAAGTAGGAAGAGATGATGATCTGGATTGATGAAGAGAGTTTTTATATCAATGAAATGATGCCTTCATTAAAGTTTTGGGTAAAGAGAAGTACCAAGGTTAACTGATTAATTTCCCTTGGCCTTCTTTGTTTTGTTCTAGGCTAGATTCTGTTTATTCCTAACAGAAGTTGTCATGTTGACATAGACATAGCAAACATAGACATTTACCTTCATATATGTCTACATGTATGTGTCTCTATATATGTATCTATATGGAGTGTTTCAAAATTTTAGTGGAATTTTAAGCTTCAATAGATTTTATATATATGCATATATAATTTACATGTAATTTATATGAAATTATATATTTATATGATATATCATTCTCCATGCAACTTTTCAGTTTGAGGATAAAAAGTTACATAGAGTAAGTTCCATGATAAAAAAAAAATCAAATATTTTCCTGTTTTTTGTTTATGCTGAATGACGCACTTGTGGCACGACCTGGAGTCATGAAAACCAGAGTTTTAATCTGGTCCCATATACTTACTATTGCGTAAATTGGGTGAGTCACTTAACCTTTGTTTGTCTCGGTTTCTTCTTCAATAAAATGGCAGTAATAATAATACCTACCTACCAGGGTTGTTGTGAGGTTCAAATGAAACAATCATTGTAAAAATGCTTAACACAGTGCCTGGAACATAATAGGTGCTGCTATATGAACGTTAGTTTTTATTAAATATTAGCTGCCGCACAATAACTACTCCAACAGAAAGTTAATTCCTTGAAGACCAGGATAACTATTATTTTGGCCTTAAGGCCATCATAGTGCCATAGTGTTTAATTAATGGCCCTTGAATTGAATTTTCAGCGTACATATGTACCTACATAACTGAGAATTGCCCATGTTTATCTCCCATTGGTGCAATGAAATCATCTGTCTGAGAGAGCCCATGGCAGCATTATTCACTTAATTGTTCTCAGCTAATGTTCACATTATGGGAGCAGTATGTTAGGTTTGCCAAGAATGTTCTTTCTTTGTTACTCTTACAAACAACTAAAATACCTTAACAGTTCATAGAAAACTCTCATATACCTTGATTACCTCATCCATATCACTGGAATCCCATAGATTGCCAGATCCCAACAAATAACATGATAGAACAGTTTGTCTGCTATCAGGTTCTACTTGGGTCAGCCTTAGCACTCCCAAAGAGCCAGGAGTGAGAGGTGATTGATAGCACATGTCCCCAATCCTTTTTGCTCAAACCACAAGACCATGTCATAGGCACATAACATTCATATCACATTACTTATGTCTACTCTTTCAAGCAGAGCTGACTTCTTAGCTTACTAAGCTGTCCTGAGCTGTTGTGTGACAGAGGAAAGCTAAAACAGAATGAAATAGGACAGAAAGGAGAGGTCATCTAGTTCAGGAAGAAACAGAGAACCAAAATGCCTTTTTCAGTTCATCTTGGTCAAGGCAAAGTCTTTCAAAACTAGCCAGTCACACTCCCATTCCCCAGGGTTGCAGACGCAATGTTGAAAATGTAGATATCACAGTTAAAGAGTATTGATTGCTTAAAATAAATTTTTAAAAAGATTAAGAACTCTTGTTATTGACAACAGAAGTCACTGAAGACCTTGGGTAGGAGAGGGATATGTAGTAGAAAGAACTCTTGGTCCATTATGGATTAGAATAACTACTCTCTGTTGGTCTTTCCAATTTTAAGGTTCTATGAGAAGAGTCAATGTGTAATCAGGAAACATGCATTTATTAAGCACTTATTATGCCAAATACTGTACTAATTGCTGGGAATATAAATGCAAGTAGAAAGTTTTCCTGAGATGGGCTATAGCCAGCTCAAACATACTTGGATTATTGTTAGATTTTCAGTATGAGTATTTACTCTTAGAAAACTGCAAATGCTACAAATTGGAGTTTGAATTACGGTTTTGCTGATTTCAAGACTTAAAGTGATAGAGGAAATGTTAATAATTTTGATTAAATTTAAAACTGTGTCATGGGTACTTTTTTGTTTAGAGCTATTTGTTACTAGCACACTGCTACCCCATCCAATCTGAGAGAAAGATCATAGGGGCACAGGGTACTTTCAATGAATGAATTCTAGGAGTGGAATGAGCTTCTAGCATGAAAAGATTTCTGGGGCATGTGATAGAAAATTCAGAGAGCAATCTGGAGAGGAAAATAAGTGGATAGTAATTACGGTAATCATATATTCCTCTTTTTATTAACTTAATAGTGAAAAGGAGAAAAATAGGATGATGACTTGAGGAGATTCAGAGTCAAGAGAAAAAAATATGAATGTAGGACACAAGAAATTTTTAAGGCAAAGAAAAGGAGAAGAAGGGGAGAGACAGAGACAGAAAGACAGACATAGACACAGAAAATCAGACACAGAGAGTCGGACAGATAGGCAGACACAGAGACAGACAGACAGGCACAGAGATAAAGAGATACAGAAACAGAGACACACAGAGAGAGACAGAGACAGATATGGAGAGAGAGAGAGAGACAGAGACAGACAGACAGACAGACAGACAGAGACAGAGGGGGAGAGAAACGGGGGGCCAGAGAAGATTGGATGATCAATGAAACAATACCCAGGGGAGATGAGAAGAAGTAGAATCCCAAGGATGGGTCATGGATTATCCTTGGCCAAGAGAAGGGTTATATCTTCCTTTGAAGCTGAAGAGAAAGAAACAAGTGAGGATATAAAAGAGTTTAATGACATAGAAGAAAATTTAGAAAGTCCGTGTCAGTTGGCCTCTATTTCATCAGTAAAGTAGTAAGGGAGGCAGTCTAATGAAAGAAAGATGGGGGAGGAAGAAGTATGGGTTGAGTTAAGGGTTTAAAGACAAAAGAAACTGTTTACAATATCCACTTTGAGAGGCGTCCTGAGGAAGCAATCTGGGGTAAATACAAAGATTTGAATCCAGAAGGGCCTAGCTGAGATGAGAAGATATGCATTGTAGCAGGGCTCTATGACTCTCCAGCACTATTCATCATCTCATATTAGGTTATCACCTGGGTATACCTGGAATGCGTATTACCTGAATAGGAATATCGAAAGACAAAAGGTGAGTTATTTAAGGGTAGAAAAATCATTGTTGAAATCAATTTAAAATACAAGCTCCATAAGGGTAGATATAGGTATAACACAATTCCTGGCACTTAATAGATACTTTATAAATTCTTTAGATTGACTGATTGATTATACTATCTAGGCATAAGGTAAAGATTACTTAGGAAATGAAACCAGAATGAAAGTGTTGGATCCAAGATAGAAAGACACAGATTGGGGGGGCAAACAGGATCTTATAGCATTTGCAAGTAATGGGGAAACAAGGAATTAACAATGCCGTGAATGAGGCTACAGATCCTCAGACTAAAGATGGAGGTCCTTGGATTGAGGAACTGAGGCCAGTGTGTTACAAGTATTAATTAGTACTAATACAGAAGTATCCAAAATGGTGAAATGGCCAGAAAGGAGAAAGCCTTTAAGTCAGGTACAAAAATCATTGAGGGGAACTATGTCCTGGAGAGCTGCTTTTCATTAACAAAGTTTCCTTCATTCTTAGTGTCTTCCTCTTAAACTCTTTCAACATCTTGGCACTAATAAAAACCTGGTTTTCCCTGTAAAGATACCATGTTCTTTGCCATTTTCTCTATCTCTGACTTTGCTCTGCCTTATCTCATGCCCACGGATTCACAGGTTCAAGAAAAAGAAATGAGCATACTACTGGCCCCCACTGTCATTTCCAGATCTTTGCTCCAGCATTCAATCTTAGCTCTACCCTATTCTCTTTTTCTTCTATACCTGTCTTTTGAAATTCATGCTATCTGATTATACCACTCACTTCCAATCATTTCTTTTTTAAAATCGACTCTTTGCAGTTTTTTCTTTTTTTCCACTATCAATGTTTTCAACTTTTTCAAAATTAATTTATTTATTTTCAGTTCTCTACAATCACTTCCATAAGTCTTAGGTTATCTCCCTCTCACTCCTCCTTCCCTCCCTCCCTGAGAGGGCATGCAATCTTATATGGTTTCTACATTCTTATTAAGCACATTTTCACATTAGTCTTGTTGCATAGAGGAATTAAAATGAATGGCAGAAACCATGAGAAAAAACAAACCAAAACAAAATATAATACAGAGAAAACATTCTTCTTCATTCTGCAATCCAATTCTATAGTTCTTTCTCTGGATGTGGATGACATTTTGCTTCAAGAGTCCTTTGGAAGTGTTTTAGGTCTATGTATGCTGTGAGGGGCAGAAAAATTCCTCACACTCTGTGGTTGTTATTGTGTATAGTGTTCTCCCAGTTCATCTCATTTCACTCAGAATCAGTTCATAAAAGCCCTTCCAGATCTCTCTAAAGTCTTCCTGTTCATCATTTCTTAAAGCACAATAGTATTCCATTACATTCATATACCACAACTTATTCAGCCATTCCTCAGTTGATGGGCATCCCTTTGTTTTCCAGTTCTTGGCCACCACAAAGAGAGTTGCTATAAATATTTTTGTACATGTGGGACTCTTTGCCTTTTTTATGATCTCTTTAGGATACAGTTCTAGAAGTGATATTGCTGGGTCAAATGGTATGAGCATTTTTGTAGTCCTTTGGACATAGTTCCAAATTGCTCTCCAGAATGGTTGGATTAATTAACAGCTCCACCAACAATGAATTAGTGTTCCAACTCTCCCACATCTCCAACATTTATCATCTTCCTGTTTTGTCATGTGAGCCAATATGGTAGGTGTGATGTGGTACCTTAGAGTTGTTTTGATTTGCATCTCTCTAATCAATACTGATTTGGAGCATAATAGTGATATAGAGATGAAAAATATCTATTAGGAAAATTAGTATGTCAATAGAGCAAGAGAGATGAGGGGGACAGGGAAAAAGCAGAGATGCTGACAGGAAGGAGAGGTAGGTCCGAACTACCATTGTGACAGAAGTAATGTAAAATGAAAGTAATGTAAAAACTAAGAACTAGACCCAAAATGTTTTTTCAGGTAGTGTTGATAGGATTTGGAAATGTGTGTGTAGAGAGTGAGATATAAAGAGTAAAAAATAATACTGACATTTCATATCTAGACACCTGGGAGATGGGTGATGCCTTTAACAGAAAGAGAAGTCAAAAGAAGATGTTGATTTCAGGAATTGATGATAAACTGAATTTTGGAGTTTGAGGAACCAGTGGGATATCATGATGGAGATTCAACCAGTCAGCTGTACATGTGTATAGGTTCAGGAGAGAGGTTGAGGCTGAAGAAATAGATTTGAATATCACCCACACAGAGTTCTAAGATATGGGCATGAAAAGATGTAAGGAAAGGATAAAGCTGCATATTGACCAAGCTCCCATAGTGAATAAATGCAATTTTGGAAGTATTTGGAAGTACTTAAGATATAGTATTCATTATTTTGCAAGACACACAATCTTAGAAAAGAGTCAGTAAAATAGCACATAGACAGCAAGAAAGATGAATCAGAGATTCTAATGCAAGGAGACAAAATGGACCTGATAGGTGTCACTGAGAATATATGGGATGAGACCTATGATCCAAATACATTTACTGTATAGGTACAGCATATTCAAAGGAAACTATAGATAAAAGACAGGGTGACATTGTATATGTGAAGAAATCTATTAACTAGAAGAGTGAAACATGGTAGAGAGCCTCTTAGTGAAGACCAATGGATGAAGAAATAGAGGAATTTTGTCATTGGACTAACCTATATACCACCTGAACAGAAAGAGAAAACAAATGAGTTTAGTGAGCAGACCACCAACCTGACACAGAAACATGATCCATTATTGATCAGAATTTTAATTATCCAAGGATCTGATAGAGCACTTATGGCCAAAAATCAAGCAGTTAAGAATTTCTCAAGTTGAGATCATAAAAATGGGAAAGAGTTCCACATGCACACAAATATTTATAGCAGCTCTCTTTGTGGTGGCCAAAAATTGGAAATCTAGGGGATGCCCATCAACTGGGGAATGACTGAAGAAGTTGTGGCACATGAATGTAATAGGATACTATTGTGATATAAGAAATGATGAACAGGAAGACTTCAGAGAGGTCTGGAAGAACATATATGAACTGATGCTCGGTGAAAGGAGCAGAACCAGGAGAACTTTGTACACAGCAACAACCACAGTGTGTGAGAAATTTTTTTGGTAGACTTAGGCCTTCATAGAAATACAAGGACCTAAAAAATTTCCAACGGACTTTTGAGGCAAAATGCCTTCTACATCCAGAGATAGAACTATGCAACTGGATAGCAGAATGAAGTAGATCATTTTCTTTTGTTATGTTTTGTTTTGTTTTATGGTTTCTCCCATTCATTTTAATTCTTGTATTCAATATGACTATGGTGAAATTGTAAAAAACAAAACAAAACAAAGAATGTCTTAATTTACCTTGATATTAATTTCATCCACTTCCTATAAATTCAAATTTTTCCCCTTGTTTAGGACCTCAAGTTCATCTTGCCATTGCTGAGACTTTTAATATAGAATCGAGGGGAGAAAAGGGGTAATAGAACTACCATTATAACTAAAAAAAGAGGTAATAGACCCTGGTCAGACATCATTCAGAATACATTGTTCAGTTTTCAACATCACATTTCAGGATAGACAATAAGTTGGAGAATATACAGATGAAGCCAAACAGAATGTTGAAACCCCTTGAGTTCATGACATTTAAAGTTCATTTGAAGTAAATGAGAATGTTTAGCCTGGAGAAGGGAAGACTAGGGGGAAGGGAGAAAGCGGGGGAGAAGTGGCATGATAGCCCTCTTTAAGTGTTTGAGAGGCTTTTGTGAAAAGGGGATTAGACAGTTTGTCTCCACAGGGAAGAACTAGTACTACTGGGTACAAGTTGTAAAGAGGTGAATTTAGTCTTGAAGTGAAAAAAAAAAACCACTTTGAAATAATTAGCACATTCCTAATTGGATTGATTTCAGTTGTGGGTTGGACAGAATCACTCATGAGATTGCTTCCAATTCTTGGATTCAATAAGTAGTACAGAGTAAGTGCAGATACAGAGCAGAAAAGTAACAAAGACAAATTACTGGGAGATACCTTTACTTTGAGATAGAAAGGGGAAGACGAAAAGTGAGAAGAAAGAGCCAGAGAACTAGGTAAAGACCAAGAGAAAAAGTCTGAGAATGAGTCATCAAGATAGGTGGGAAAAAATAATGTCACAGAAACTAAAGAAAAAGACGTCATCAAGAGGGAGAATGGAAAAGAGGGGAGGAAGTAACAGTGTCAAATGATGCCAAAAAGTCAAGATTGGAAAAAGGCCATTGAATGTGGCGGTTAGGAAGTTATTATTAACTGAATAATGGTTTCATTGGAGGGGTAGAAACAAAAAATATATTGAAAAGTAGCAACAACAGTGACAAAAGGATGACTTGATAATTATGAAGTAGAAGTGATAAATAGTAAATACTCTTATCATGAAATTGACCAGAAAGAGAAGCAGGCAATACAATGATAGCCGAGGGAGAAAGCAAGATCAAATCTTCTTATTTATCTACCTACCTATCCATCTGTCTGTTTTTTTTTTTAAAGTTGAAAAGACCTGAGTATGTTTGTAGACTGAAGGGAAGTAGCCAGCAGAGAGAAAACTGAAGAGATAATCGCTGGATTAAGGTACTGCAGAACACAGGAAAGAACCATATTATGGTCATAGGTGAAGGAGGTTAGCCTTAGGAAAGGAAGCCTCTTAACTGCTCTGCCATCTTACAGTCTCCCTTCTACTCTCCCCTCAGATAAAAGGAAAGTCAGATAGTCTAAGGAAAAGTTGGGAGATGTAGACTTGGGGAACGGAGGGAATTCCCAGCTAGGTTTCCAATGGCAATTAAATAAAAAGCAAGATCTTCTGATGAGAGTGACAGGCAGTGGTAAGATTGGAGTTTTGAAAAGATTGAGAAAAGTTTGGAACAATTACCGTAAGGAAAAAAATGATGATCAGATGAGAAATGATTGCTAAGAAGTAATAAAAGATTAAATAAGATTTTTCTAAAGCACTTAGCATGATTCCTGGCATATAGTAAGTGCTCAATAAATGCTCATGTCCTTCTTCTTCCCCTTAAGGTTAAACAGCATGACTGTGCTATGTACTGGGTCTACAAAATTACTGTACAGACTAGGTTTCATTCAGAAATTAATCCTGGCAAGAAATTACAGGTACAGATTAACAAAGGCACTGTGGCATACACTCCTGGAATAGTACTGAATGTAAAATAATAAGACTAGGATTCAAATCTCCAGCTTTTGTCTTTTACTTGTTATGTACCCTCTGACAAGATGCTTAAGCCCTTTATTGCTTATTCCCGTATGTATAATGACTTAATTCAAAGTTATAATGAACTTGCTTATCAGATGATGCAGAATAAGACATTTTTGAAGATGGCCAATGTGGAAATTTGTTTTGATTGACTTAAAATATTTGTTTCTAAGTATTTTTTTACAGTGTGTGTAGGGGGAGGGGAAAGTAGGTGGTAGACAAAATAAATGCCTAATTGGGAAAAAATGTATAAATGCATATATATATATATATACATATGTGTATGTGAGTATTTCAAATGGCATAGTACTTTGGGTCCATTTAGTGAGATAGTGAGATATAGCCCTATTAGTATTAATAACTGACTCATTCATTAAGAAAACCAAAAAGAACTAGGGAGGAAAGTTATAAACAAAGAAATCTGAATTCTAAATCAAAATAATGGGTGCATAGCCACAAGAAACTTAGTTTTTCTGTTGATATTTGATGAAAAGCCTGAGAAGCAGTATGGAGTAAAAGTTTTGGTAAGAGTGAAATGGATACCCCAAGGACCAGTAAAAAAGAGGCAGAAGTAATTAACGAACTAATGTTGTAGATGAATATTTTAGTGTTCATGGATTAAGACAGCTGTGTAAATAAAGATGATATTTATTTAACATATGTGTGTTTATATACACACATACCTCATACAGAAAGAGGAAGAAAGAATTAACTTTCACTTTAATAAAGTCACATGACAATTCTAAACTTTTAAAATGAGTCAGAGAAAGTTGCAAAGAAACTGACCTTTTATAATAGATGCAACTTATAGCAAATTACCTGAGAACGGGTATCTACACAGCCATAGGAGAGCCATGCCAAAGAGCCAGGTGCTTTACTAGAATATCTTCCATAGCTTTTAGCATCTGGTTTTTGGAAGTTGTTACCTGAATGGGGTATGCAAGTTGGGGGCTTGATGTGAGGGGGCAGTGAAACCTACTGTAGTATGTAGTGCTGGGGTTACTGGCCTCTACAGAACAATAATATGAAAATGTTTTCTTTTCAACAATGAAAACTCTGAAATGAGATGAGGAATCCAAAAGTTAAGTAAATACTGTAGTCTGCTCTAAAATCCCTTTTCTGCTTTATTTTAAATTTATGTTAAGTATGTATTAGCTTCAGAATGCTTATCTATGTCCCCAAGAGAGGATTAGCTGGGAACATTCTTTGAGATGAATGAGAAGAACTATTTGGTGCTGGCACTGTTAAATTGTTGGGATGCGCAGGTGTTTTTAGTGTTTGTACAGTTGCCTGATTGTTTTCATCCAGGTAAATCCCCAGAGAATAAGGTTTATCCTCACAATGTGGTGACATGCCGTGGCTATTAAAGGTTATAGTCAAACCTGCCTCTACCCAGACTACTTTCATGCAGTTTTCTAAAAAGTTTCCCATTCTAATGTAGAGAATATAAATAACCCTTCAGTTAACTCATAAAAAGTTTCTGTCTGAGCCTCTTGGGACCTAATCCATCTTACTTTTTGCAATATCTTCTTTAATAAAAAAAAGTTGGAATGGGGGGAGGGAAGGGCAGGCAAAGACTGCCAGCCAGATGATCACTTGTAGGATAGGATGAGGTTTTTTAGGGGGCTACAGAGTTAACAGCAGTCATACGGAGAGAAAATATTTAGAGACTCTAGACTAAATTATTGTTATATCATTAATCTACAGTAAAACGATTTTCATACTGTCAGCATCAGAAAAGCCCTCTAATTGATTTCCTTTGATTGGGTGGTGGTACAATAGAGCATCTCCAAAAAAAAAAGATAAATTTGAATGAAATAATGAACCCCAGTTGAAGAACCTCTTATATAGAATATTTGCCCAGTTTTAATGCCCTTCTTTTGTGGATTATAGGAATAGCAAGTTGAAACTGGAAAGGTCCTTTCAGAACTTACATTTTAAAGAGTACCCAGGCCAACAATGTCTTCACTCATTTCTGGGCTCCACACCTGAGTCCCTAGACTTCTTTCATTACATCATGGTATCTTTGTCACCATAGAACTTCCCTCTGCTCCTAGCCTTCTCTCCCTGGAAGTTCTTTCCATTGCCCAAACTGCTTCTTCTGATTGGTCAGTTCCTCTCAGAATCACCATTTTAAGGAATAAGGAAAATGCCCAGGCCAGTCAAGGTTTCAGTCCTCTGCAGGATCTACTCTGGCACCTTCTTCCCCTTCACATCGGGGAGATGATGACATGACTTGCAGTTGACTTTGATCTGAAGGAAGGAGATCTGTGCAAGGTCACCAGACTCACTTTCTCTTCCAGAACCATCTGGGTCCAATGGCCAGGTATTCATCAGGATGACTGGAGATGGCCCAGAATGCAATGGGAGACCCTGGTCCTTTTAGGCTAAGGTCTTTTCAGGTACTCAGAGTGAGATAATATCTGTTCAGTGATAGATCTCTTTAAGAAGTAAGAAAATGAATGACAAACACAACCTGTGAGGAGACCTAGCTGCCTGAACAGGGACCCAGTTAGTTGAGTAACTCATATTGTGCTCTCCCTCTCCTTCTCCTCCTCTCCAAAGGAAGGTAAATTTTGCTGGCCAAAAGCTCCCCAGTTAACTTGAGATTTACTAACTCTATTTCTTTCCTTCCTTCCCTTTTCTCTCTCTTTTCTCTCCTCTCTTTCTCTTTCTTTTTTTCTCTTTCTCTCTCTCTCTTTCTTTCTTTCTTTCTTTCTTTCTTTCTTTCTTTCTTTCTTTCTTTCTTTCTTTCTTTCTTTCTTTCTTTCTTTCTTTCTTTCTTTCTTTCTTTCTTTCTTTCTTTCTTTCTTCTTTCTTTCTTCCTTCTTTCTTTCTCTCTTTTTCTAACTCTCTCACAAAACCTTAAACCTAGTTTACTCTGAAGCCCATAGATTGGACCACAATAGGTCCTTCTCCAAGTTCCACTTAATGTCTATATTTTGGGCCCTCCAGGCTTAGAGTGAGTGTCAATGGCAACTGTTTCTCTTTAAAACAGCAAACCTGAGGGTCTTTCCCTCCAGAGCTTGATTTTTTTTTCTTTTTTTTCTAATTAGAGGGTCCATCCATTGACTACTTCTTAAAGAGGTCTATTTACTGAATGAGTATTACTTCACTCTAAGTGAGTATCTGAAAAGGCCTTAATCTAAAAGGACCAGAGTCTCCCATTACATCCTGGGCCATCTCTAGTCATCTTGATGGATAGCTGTCACAGGATCCAGATGGCCCTGGAGGAAAAAGTGAGGCTGGTGACCTTGCACAATCCTCCCTCACTCAAATTAAAGTCAACTGCAAGTCATGTCATCATTTCCCTGATGTCATGGTCCTCAGAGACAAACAGAACCTTCTTCCTCTAATCCCGTTTATCCTTTCAGCTTTCTTTTATATGCCATCCTCACCCATTAGAATGTAAGCACCTTGAGGGAAGAGATTGTCTTTCTTTTTACTTATCTTTGTCTTTTCAATTCTTCTAGTATCTGGATAATTGTCAACTTGTTGACTCCAGACAATATTCTAAGGTTGTGAGATGAAGTGACACTGTCAAACTTCTTTGGTTGAGGGAATTTCCTCTGCAGATAGTGCATGAAATCAATGAAATCATAGGTCCAGTCCTTATGTGGACACACGCACACACACACACGCACACACATACACAGATACACACATGCGAATCTCTATAATATACATATATACATATAATACATGCATATATTCACATATACACCTAATAATAAATGTACACACAAGATAAACACACATAATGCACATGCACATACATGCATAAATGCATATATTCTCATGCAAATATCTGTCCATATTACAACAATGCCTTTCTTTCTTTATGATATGTTTACTGATAACAAAGGTAAGAACAATATAAAACCATCAAATGTATCCTTATTCCCTATAGCAATAAAATCCTAGAGATAAGTCCTGCCTGTCCTTTGGTTGAGTGCATACAGTGGTCATCAAAGCTGTGTATTTTTTTCATTGTCAAATAGCATTTGTTAGCATGCCTATGCTGGGCACCCTGGTGAGGTCAGCGTCTTAAAGGAATATGGCTCAGGATTACATTGTGCTTTAATGTTTGCAAGTATGATCTTTGCAACAACCTTATGAGAAAGGTGATATATTTTTTCTCCTTATTTTTCGGATGAGGAGATAATGCCTTAGAGAGGTTAAATGACTTGCCTATGTTCAGTGGTGTTTCCATAACATCATTTTGCCTCCTACTGCTGTCCTTGAGATGATAGGGTTACATGGGTAACTAGGGAAAAGGTTCGGATTTGATTTGTCCTATTTCACCTCATCCTAGAAAAACAGAAACAAAAATAAACCACATCTCCTGTTTTAGCACTCTCTTGTTTATTATTTCTTCTTGTAAAACTGAACCTTTCACAATAATTGCCTCTGGGCACCAGTACAAAACAAAAACATTCAATCAAAGATGCACAAAAATACTTGAGCAACCTGCAAAAAATCTAAATCATATTCAAAACATCAAAATTAAAGATTTAAAAAATAGTTACCAGTGAGTTTGTCTTCCTAAGGGGAAAACAAAATTTAAAATCCCTTGTTTTGCACTCAGCTTCAAAGGACAATCAATTTAAATTTTATTTTTTCATTAATTCAAAAAAAAGGAGTGTATGGGTGATCAAGGAATACTACTACCTTTGGTGTAGGGGCTGGTGAGCCCTTTTCAGGTCTGCTTTTCACTTTTGTTGTCCAACCAGTCACCCAGCTCATGCAGTAGCCACAGCACAATAAGTGGTTTCCGTAGATGAACTAAACCAGGTTGAGGGTAGCCAACAAGTTTCAAACCCATTGGTGAGTTAAGGGGATATGTATCCAAAGCATGTAAAGACTTCCCCTGGTGGAATAGATGAATGACAACGATTTGTTTAAAGATCATGAGGGTGGCTGAAGCAAGCATTCCGGAGCTCTAAGAGCTTGGTTAGACATTGAAGTTGCCAAGTTGCATCCCAAGCCATTGTCAGTCATCTTGCCTTTTTGTATTGCCCCTGGACTCTGATGACTCTGGAAGAGAGAGTGAAGCCAACAATTTCAGGTAAATATGACTCACTTAAATCTAATTTATGCTGGAGTCAAAAGACATCACCTATACCATTTTACCATTTTGTCTACCTCAAAGTCCTGTGGCAAAAGGCACATGATGAAACAACAGGTGCAGATATGCTGGGAGCTGCTGTCATAACTCTGCACACAGGCAATCCAGGTCATAGGGTCATCTTCTCATTGGCCTGAAGCAGCAATGGGATGCAGCAATCCCCTGCATGTCTGAACAGCCTTTTTAAAGGACTATACTGTTCACCTCCTGGTATAAAGGGGCTAGAAAGAAAATATTCCATAAAAAAGTCTGATTCATACAATCTAACCCTGCCCTGTTTACTGTGGCAGGCAGTGATCCTACCCAGTGGTCAAAACACAAAACTTTTGCAAGGATGATTCCACTCACCATCAGTACATGGAACATATCCATCCAAGAAGCAGCTCTGAAGGAAGCAAGGCTGGCAAATAAATGTCAGCTTAATGAAGTCAGAGCTGGACACACATTTTTCTTAAGTGGCCACAGTGATAGGGAGAGTGGTGAAGTTGGTAGAGGTTTCACAATCTAAAGTAATCTAGTCAATAAGCTTGTATGCCTATAAGGAGTGAATGACAGATTCTTGACCTTTTGATTGCCACCTGCAGGAAAAGTACCATGCCATCAGCAGCAGCATATATGCTCCTAACATGATGAACCCAGCATGATGAGGTTAAAGAAAAAATTTATGAAGACCTGGAGACCATCATAGAGAGGACAAGCTTATAATTCTGAGTGACGTTAGTGCCAAAGTAGGTACAGACTATCAGACATGGCAGGGAATCCTTGGGATCAATGGAGTCATAAACAGCAGCAGCAATGATTATTTATTCCTGAAGACTTGTGCAACTTGTGACCTCATCATCAACACTATCTTCTATTTATTTAAACACACTAAAACTTCATGAGTGCATCCATCACAACAAACAACAGCATTTAATAGCTTATGTCATTGGTAGAAGAGACTGACAGTCTGTGAGACAGATGAAGACAATGTGTGACACAGAATGCTGGACTGATCATAGACATCTTCTCTAACTTACACATTCAAATTCAATGGAAGTGGTGGCCCTAAGGCAAGATGACCACCAGAAGACTTAATGTCAACAGATTAGAGTGCTTCTTCATAAGTGAAGTTTGTTTCTAACTTGGAGGAAAAAATGAGCCAACACATAGCTGGCAAAAGTGGGGCAGAAAAAAGAATGGGCAGCTTTCAGAGATTTGTTGTACAATACCACATGTACATACCTGGGCTCAAACACTCAAAAACAAAGATTGGTTTGATGAAAGTGATGGGGAAATTCAGAGGCTGCTAAGCAAAAAACAAGAACTCCACAGGGTTTGCCTGCAGGATAGTTCATCCTTTTCTAAGAAGGCAACATTTAATTCCATCAAAAGTAAAGTGCAAGTGAAACTTAGAGAGATGCCAGATTCTTGGCTTAATAAGAAGGCAGATGGAATCCATTTTTATGGTAGCATTTTTATGGTGCTCTGAAAGCTATTGCTGGACCGAAGACCAAAGGTGCATCTCAACTACTTGGTGTTAATGGAGCCTAGATCCTGGAGAGATGGGCTGAACTCTTCCATAGCATTCTCAATATACCATCATCAAACAGTGCTGAAGCCACTGACTTTTACCTCAGGTTAAAGTCAATTCCTCTCTAGTCAAACTTCCAAACTGAAGAGGTTTTGAATGCCACTAGGTTTCTCTTGTGTGACTAAGAGTCTGGTACTGATTCAATTCCAGCTGAGATTTACAAGGCAAGCAGCCCATTGCTTATACAAAAACTGACTGAAATCTTTTTATGTGGCAAGAGAAGGATGAACTCCCCACAGGAGTTCAAGGACACCTCCATTGTCCATCTCTAAAAATGAAAAGGAAATAGATTGTCCTGTGACAATAATAGGGGGGTGTAGTTGGGTGGGGAGGGTCTCCTTTCTTAAACCTTACTGAAAAGATTCTTGCCAGAGTCCTCCTTAATAGGCTGATCCTTCATCTGAAGATGATTATCTATCCAAGAGCCAATGTGGTTTCAAGGAAGGACCAAAGAATGGTCAATACTCCAGGAGAAATGCCAGGAGCAGAACTGAGGTCTGTACACAATGGTCATCGATATGACCAAGGTCTTTGATATTGTCAGTCATGACGGCTTGTGCAAGATCATGGCAAAAATTGGGTGCCTGGAGAAGTTCATCAGTATTGTACACCATTTCCACGACAGCATGCTTTCACAGGTTCTGGATAATGGACAATATACCCCCACTTTTCCAGTCTCCAATGGAGTGAAGCAGGGCTGTGTGCCTGCTTCCCTGCTTTTAGAAATAATTCTTTCAGCAATGTTGTCAGACACCTTCAACAAGGACAAAAATGGCATCAGAGTCAACTACCATACTGACAACAAATGATTTAACTTGAAAAGCCTACAAGACAAGACTAAAGTAGAGGGAGAATTGGTGTGTAACTTTTTGTTTGCAAATATTTGTGCCCTCACTGCAGCCTTTGAGGCTGGGATGCAACAGATTATGGATTGATTCTTTGCCACTTGTACTAATTTTGGTCTAGCAATTAACACCAAGAAAACAGAAGTTTTCCACCAGGCAGTACCACACTATTCATACATGGAATGATCAGTTACAGCAAAAAGAGAGATTTTACTCTTTTATTTACCACTTTTATTTTTAAGTCAATTTATTTATAGTTTTCAACATTCACTTCCATAAGTTTTAAATTTTCTCCCCCTCCATTTCCTCCCCTCTCCCCAAGATGGCTTGCAATCTGATATAGGCTCTACATATACATTGCTATTAAACATACTTTCACATTAGTCATGTTGTGTAGAAGAATTAGAACAAATGAGAGGTACAATGAGAATGAAAAAGACAAAACAAAAAAAATATAGTTTGCTTCATTCTGCATTCAGACTCTACAGTTCTTTCTCTGGATGTGGATGGCGTTTTCCATCATGAGTCCTTTGGAGTTGTTTTAGGTCCTTGCATTGCTGCATCTCATTGTATTGCTGCATCTCAGTCTAAGAGAGATTAGTTATGATGCGAAATGTGCCTGAAAAAATTCATTCTTTTTTCCAGAAAGGGAAATAGAAAGACAGATGATAGATAGATAGATGGGCAAATGGATGGATGGACAGAAGGCTCAGTGTGGTCTGTTAATAGTATTTCAACCATTCTTCATGGAACTCAGGGGAAAACAAAAAATAATTTTTTTTTTATTTTGTAAAATCAAATGACTTACATGACCAGTAAATTGGTCCCAAAATGTCTAATCGTCAAATTCTCTTCTGAAAACTAGACAAAATGTCAGAGATCACTCCATCTCTGCCCAAAGATGTGATAAATGAAAAACATTTAGCAGGATGCCTTCAAAAATGAAGAAACTAGGATGGTGGTTGATACAGATACCTTTAGGACAAAAATTTCCAGATTTAACTTGCATCCACATGTCCTGGAAAGAAAATTAGAGTACCTTTACAAAGCCAGGCTAATTGAAAGACTCTAAGGTAAAATCCCTGACAGCTCGAATGCAATTAGCTATGAGATACTTCAAATGGCAGGCCTAACATGAGCCCTGCATTACAGGACACAGAGAATGCAATCATTGGAGACCCCCACCTCCATTCCATTTACTTACCAACTGTTAATAATGAGGGCTGGAAGACTGGCAAGAATATCCCATTATCTGTGAGGATAGGATTTTTTACAGTTTGAGACCTTTCAATAGGGCCATGTGAAAATATGATCCATTAGTAGGAGCAGAAAATAGTCTACTTTCAGGATCACACTCTGATGAACCCTTTAGGGGAGAGGAATGAGTTTTTCAGATACATTCCATATCATAACTAGCCACCCTTAGAAAGTCTGAGATACTGAGGGTCGTCGGAATAGGAGACCTCCTCTGCTAGGCCTCTAATTGACTCAATCTCTCCCCATTCAACAGCCAGTCTGCTGCTATCATAGCAGTTTTATTAGTACTTTTTTTTTGCCTCTGAGGATATACTTTTTTCTTGTATTTTTTTTGGTAATTATTCTCCTATAGTTGTGAAGATTTTATTGGTGTGGGGGGGGAGATTAAATTGGAAAATGTTTGTCTGGACATATAATCTCATATTATGCATGAGTATTTTTACCTTCTTCTAGATTTTAAGACACAGAAATCAGTATAGTGCAAAGTAATGAATTTGGAGGCCCAAATCCCAGCTCGACTCCCTGTGTAAAGGCACATTTTTTCCTATAGCTTCCTCCTTTGTAAAATGAAGGTGTTGGAAGAAATGACCCATAAGAGCTATCCCAGCTCAAAAATCTATCAAACCATGAGATTGTCCTTTTATTATACAAATCTAGGCTAACACATGAATCTAACATTTATATTATAATGCTTCAAGGTTTGTAAAGCACTTTGGAAATATTCTTTCATTGGATTCTCACAGCAACCCTGGAAGATGGGTGATTATTTATTATTAATATCCCCACTTTACAGATGAAAAAACTGAGGCAAGCAGAGGTTGTGACTTGCCTGTGTTAACACACCTGATAAGTGGATAAGGCAGGATGTGAACTCTCTACTTAACTACAATGGCTCAACACTAAATCCCCAATAGAAAACTAAAAGCAGAGGATGTCACTTGAGACTTGAAAAAGACAAATCTAGGGGGACGGGGAGAGCTAAGCACTGTACAAATATTAGCTCACTTGATCTCAGGACAACCCTGAAAACTTAGTTGCTATTTTTATCCTCATTTTACAGTCAAGGAAACTGAGGCAATTAAGTTAGTTGACTTGCCAAGGGTCATACAGCTAATAAGTATGTGAGGTTGGATTTGAATTCAGGTTTTCCTGACTCTAGGTCCAACACTCTAACCGAACCACAGAGCTGAAATGCTACTTCGTAGTTCTGTTGTCCTTCTGTTTGTCCTTTGTTCTGGAAGAGGACAATGACATTAGGGAGGTGATGCCATGACATGCAAGCGAATTGGATTTAAGTGAGGGAGGGCTGTGCAAAGTCACCAGTGTCATTTTCTCCTCCAGAGCCATCTGGGTCCAGTAGCTAGATATAGATCAGGATGACCAAAAATGACAACTAAAATCATACTTCCTACAGGAAACCTTACTCAAATGCTTAATTTCAATGCCTTCCTTCCTCAAGTACATACTATATATCTTGCATATGGCTTTCTTTGTGTATACTCCTTCTTGTTTACTTGCTGTCTCCCCATTAGACTATAATAAGTTCCTTTTTGCTTCTTTTTGTATCCCTAACACACTTAGCATGGTGCCTGGCACATAGTAGGTATTTAATGTTTAAAGATAACATATCCTGGGCACAGAGGAGATAGTCACTAATGGATATAAAGAACTTTGAAGATTTTAAAGAGCTCTCTAAATAATGAAACTTCAAACTGTCTGCTGAGGAAACTTCTCTTCCAGTGAGTATTAGCAACTGCTCTGAAATGGAAAGAATTATTAGAGTTACCTGGGGGGCACTCAGAGGTTAAATGACTCACTCAAGGTCACACAACTAGTCTCAGTATCAGTGGCTGGACTCCAACTTCAAGTCACCACCACTAGCAGCTTACATAATGATATTTAATTAGGATTTAATTAATGGAATTACCAAAAAACAAAAGCAAAAAAACACTTGTTTTATCTGCTTGCACAATAGTCCGCAGATGATTAAATGAAAAACATACTAGCAGGATAGCTATATATCCTGAAACCATTTGCATATGAATTCTAACCAATAAGAAAATCATATCTTATTGTTATTTCTTAATGGGTTAATCGTAACATTACAAAAGATCATAAAATTACATACGTTTTTAACTCTGAAAAGCAATGTAAGCTAAAATATGGAAGAGGTTTAAAAATTCAGATAATATTAATTTAAAATAATTCTAAAAACAAGTTGGAAATATAGCATCATAAATTTAGAGCTGGAGAACATCTAGTCAAACTCCTATATTTTATAAAGGCCCAGTGAGTTAAGTGACTTTTCCAATGCCATATGGCACATGATAGAGCCATAATTTAAACCTAGGTCCCCTGACTCTAAATTCAGCATTCTCCATTGCACCATACCAGGCCTATGAAACTATACTTAATATAGCTATTAAACTTTTAATGATAGCTCTACAGTGTGTGAAAGGCGACTGGGACTTTGTAGGTTATATTCCTAGGCTCTGAGGCCGAAATAAAGGGAGACAACTAGGCCCTCTCATAAATGACTCACAGGTATTACTATGAGTATGAATGTAGGACTGCATACATCTCTCTGGGACGCACTTTCTTCATCTATAAAATGAGAGTGATAGATGATATCTGGTTGATTTTGTCCTTCGTTCTCGAAGAGGACCAAAATGACATTACCATGATAAAGTGAAGTTTCAGTGTGTCCAGCTGTGGCTGATCAGACCAATACGAGCTTGGAATGGTCTACCACAGGTTGGGCATAGTCCATGTGAATATTTGGGGTAGATATTCTAAATTTGCACATCCTACATTTACTTTGTCCTGTCTCAATTATGCTTTGCTCATAGAGCACAGCACCTTTTCTTATGTGGACATGCCATGCTGAGCAGTCCTGTGCCAGTGTCTCCCATGTTGCACAGTTAAATCCAAAGTTTGTGAGAAAGACCTTGAGAGTGTCCTTGTATCGCTTCTTCTGGCCACCATGTGATTGATCACCTGTCCCATGTGAGTTCTCCATAAAATAGTCTTTTTGGCAAGCGTATATTTTGCATTCAAACAACGTGGCCAGCCTATCAGAGTTGCACTCTCAGAAGCATAGTTTGAATGCTTGGCAGTTCAACTTGAGCCAGTGTCTGGTACCCTATCCTGCCAGGTGATCCTCAGAATCTTCCTAAAACAGTTCAAAGGGAAGCGATTCAGTTTCCTGGCATGGCGTTGGTAGACTGTCCATGTTTCACAGGCATACAACAACGAGGTCAGCACAATAGCTCTGTAGACCTTCAGTTTGGTAGTCAGCCTAATACCTCTTCCCACCAAACCTTTCTTCGGAGCCTCCCAAACACTTAGCTCGCTCTGGCAATGTGTACATCAACTTCATTGTCAGTGTGCACATCCCTGGAAAGTACACTGCTAAGGTAATTGAATTTTTCCACAGTATTCAAAACTTCTCCATATCCAACATGGTGACAGAGATGTTCTTCCAGTTTCCCCCGAAGCCCCAGACCTTTTTTCTATACTGATTTGAAGGAACACATTCTTTGCTTTGGACCAGCTTAGTTCTTGTCTCCCAAAGACCTGGAAACCCTGAATTGTCCCCTCTCCATGAGAGGAGTAGGATCAATCCCTTTATGAAGTAGGCCCAAGAAGGGAGCCCTTCTTCATAACTAGAAAGCTGTATGGGAAATACATGTAGTCCAGAGGAACAGAATCTCTTTAGTCTATTTTTTCATTTCCTACTTTTCATGTCTGGAAGACCACCAAGAACAAACCTTTCCCTTACTGTACCATCCCCATCCTGAGCAAAGCCACTGTGGCCCTGCACAAATTACCAAAACCAATATGCAAAACAAAAAACAAAAAAAAAAATCTCCTCTCCACCCATCATGTCTCTTTTTTTATCAACTTCTTTGTGCCAAGTGTTCAGAAAGCAATAAAAGTCAGTTTATCTTTATCTAGAAACAAAGCCCAGTATAAAACTAGAAACATCAAATAAATAAGGCTTAAAAGAGCAGGAAATTCCAAAACAATTAGGGATGTTTGTTAGGCAGACAGCAGTGAACTAGGGTGAACGTGGGAGAGTAAAGACTAGAAATAAATTCACTAGTTCCCAGTAGCACTATGAAGAACATTCAGGAAAACAGTATGTTCTGTCCAGGCTGATCACTGAGCAGATCAGTGAGCCAGGAAAGGATCCAACTGCATGCAATATAGTCAGTACTTAGTAGTAACTTTCTCCACTTGCATTCAGCTTTCATCTTTAGCATGAGTCTACACTATGTGTCTCCTCTTTGAAGAGCTCCCGTATTCCCAAGTTCCTCTATCCTAGCAGCTTCCACCTCTTACGATACTTCAGGCTCTCTTTTACTCTGAGAAAATTATTTCCAGCAACCACTATGACTGATGAGATTACTTGACACACATAGAGGATTGGTGGCCAAGGAAAATCAGTAAGGAAAATTACAGAGATCTCTGAAGAGGATGACTTAGAATAATTAATTTAGAATGAGATTGGACCTTAGAAATCAACAGACCCAAATCCCTTATTTTACAGGTAAAGAAACTGAGGACCCATAGAGGTTATGATTTACTTGGGGTCAAATTGCTATGAGTGGAATATTCAGTATTTGAATCTAGGTCTTCTTCATTCACTATACATTACCTATCAAAAGAAATAATACTTAATAGATTTATTTTATTTATTATATTTATTTCATTTATTAATTTCAATGCATAACTTTATATTCAATAATATACAAGACAATTTCTTCCTCATATACAATATGACCCAGTTTTTAAGACATAGTTATTATACATGCTTAAAATTTGGGATGAGTTGGGGAAAGTTCATTTCCTTACCCCTGGGTACATGGTTTGGACTATATTTACATCATTTTTGTATCCTAGAAAAGTAATGTCAGCCGGAATATGAGAGGTATGGAAGTCCTATTTATAATATAGATGTTGCTCTTTCAACATCTTGGAACAATGATACTGGATGAGGCAAATTACCTTTTCTCAAGGCAGAAGCTGTGACTAATTTTCCAACTGAATACTTTATCTTAAAGTTTGCCAATAAAGACTCTAGAATGGATTTCACATAGGCTTTGTCTATTGTGGCACGAAACCCATGGAGTGGATCATACAGTTGAAATTTTCCCCATTAAAGGAAGGGAAGTTAAACATGTTACCAGACAGGGATTTTTGGGGTTTTTTTGTTTGTTCTTAGAAAACTGGAAAAAAGACAGATTTTCATCTGTAGAACTGTGGGATGGTTTATGTATCTTTGTGGGCCTTCCTGGATCATCGAGGTACTTGGTAGCGGGCTTCGGAATGAACACTAGGGATTAATATTTTCAACTATTAATTCAAAAGGTTGGCTGGACTTCTTGGTTTCTAGCTCTGTATCAAAAGTTATAGTTTTTATACTTCTGACACCATTTTTAAGTTAATGAGGCCTGAATAAAATGTCTAGATCTCCACTTTTTTGATCATATGGGCAAAGAATATATAAAAACAATTTAGGACATTAGTGGGGAGCTCCTGTATCCACAAGGAATTTCCTGGTCAACTCCTTACTAGTGGCTTTTTCCTCCTTTTACTTTCCTGTGGATTGATTTTAACCACATTGGGAATTGCTTTTATCTGGGAGCTTTGGGATATATTTGTATTAAAGAAATTATTTATCTGACCTCTCAGGCTCTGAGTGATCCATACATTACATCAGATTTGGAACTACACATGGGAGAGAGGGCATAGCTTTTACATTTAGAGTCATCTAGGAAGGTTCTTGTATGATGCTAAAAGTAGACACCAACTTTATTGTGATAAATGTAAAGATATATACTTGGTTGAAAAAAAACTTGGCTTCACAAGGGTAAGATATGGGAAGTGTGGTTAGGCATAAGTTTGACAAATATCTGATCCTCTCACTTGCAGATTAGAAGCTTAATATGAATCAATATAGTGCTATGGTATCCAAAACAAACTAATATAATCTAAGAGGGCCAAAACTTCCAAAAATGTCAACGTCTGGATAATTGGGTTCAACTTGGGATATCACAGTTTAGAAAAGACATTGATAACTTGGAAAATATACAAAGGGATAGAAAGAGAATTGTGAGAATCCTTGAGTCCTTGCTATGTGGAAATCTCTTAGAAAGAATTAGGTGTATCTAACCTGAAGAGAAGAAGAGAAGAATTAGAGGAGATATAGTATATCTTCAAATATTTGAAGGTCTTTATGTAGAAAAGGGATTGGTTTGAACTTCTTCAAGATAGCATGGCATAGTAAAGATTGGTTTCAGAAAGATTTGACTTCAAGTCTCATTTCATCTCCCCTCTCCCCTCCCCTCTCCCCTCCCCCTCCTCTCCCCTCCCCCTCCCCCTCCCCCCCTCTCCTCTCTTCTCCCCTGCCCTCCTCTCCTTTCCTCTCCCCTCCCCTCCTCTCCTCTCCTCTCCCTTTCCCCTCCCCTCCCCTCCTCTCCCCTCCTCTCCCTTCCTCTCCCCCTCCTCTCCCCTCCTTTCCTCTCCCTCTCCCCTCCCCCTCCCCTCCTCTCCTCTCCTCTCCCCCTCCTCTTCCCCTCCCCTCCCCTCCTCTCCTCTCCTCTCCTCTCCCTCTCCTCTCCTCTCCTCTCCTCTCCTCTCCCCTCCCCTCCTCTCCCCCTCCTTTCCTCTCCTCTCCCCTCCCCTCCCCTCCCCTCCCCCTCCTCTTCCCTCCTCCTTCCTCTCCTCTCCCCTCCCCCTCCCCCTCCCTCTCCTGTCCTCTCCCCCTCCCCCTCCCCTCCTCTCTTCTCCCCTGCCCCTCCCCTCCCCTCCCCTCCTCTCCCACTCCTTTCCTCTCCTCTCCCCCTCCCCCTCCTCTCCACTCCTTTCCTCTCCTCTCCCCCTCCCCTCCTCTCCTCTCCTCTCATACCGACTAGATGATTCCAGGCAAGATCTCTCTGTAATCCCAGACAACTCTTATGTTAGAGAACAATTGATCTGCCAATTTGCACTATTAGAAGTTCCTTACACCAGTGAAATCTCAGAGCTTGAAGAATGATTAGACTCCTATTTGGTCTTGGAGAAGGTACTATGAAAAAGTAGTAGCAGCTTCTGAGGAAAACTTAAAATTGATATTAGAATTAAGTTTGCTAATATTGAAAATTATCCAAAAATAGGATGGGCTGCTCCAGGAATTGGTAAACTTTTTCTCATTAAAGTTTTCCAGAGTCTAAATGACACTGCATTGGGTATAGTGAAATGAAAAAAAAATTGAATGTGGTTGGACTAGATGGCTGTTAAGGTTTCTTCCAACACTAAAATTCTGTGATTCTGTTACCTTCTGTGGGTTCAGGACATTCTTGCAATGGGAAACACTTGAACAAAAAACACAATTGGAACAGCACAAGATGAGTTTGGAAACTGGGCTTGGATAGTCAAAACTGAACTAAATGCAGTCAGCTCATTGCATTCCTAAAGGTAATTTAAATCAAAGTCTCCTCCACCCTTTCTCCCCAGTTTTATAGATAAGGAAGCAGACTCAGGGAGGTAAAGAGACTTTCCCAAGGTCACTTGCCTAGTAAATGACAAAGCCAGGATTTAACCCAGTTCAGTGTTCTTTCAACTACATGATACACACTTAGACCTAACAACTATCTTGTTGGAAGTGGATAATGCCATCTTTGTAAAGGAAGGACACAATGAAATAACTCCTTAGTGTTCTGTACAAGTATGGTTTGCCCCAAACCTAATTTATTCTCAGTATGGTTTCAGCTCTGGAGAGAATAGAGCTCAATTTCTCTTAAGGATAAGATAGTAATTTATTCTTGAACATTTTCATACTCATGAGTGATGGCTTCTTAAAAAGGAGCTGTTATGAATGAAATTCATCTTTAAGCCTAACCAATTTGAAATTAAACTTTAAAAAATGCAGAAAATTTCGACCCTTTTAAATGAGAAATGACCTAATGTTTAAGTTGAGTTTTACAGCCTTTTTTTTTTAAAGAAGGCTACAGCAAAGCCAGTATGTTCAATAAAATAAAATAGCCCAGTCACCTAGTATAATTAAAACAAGTGAACCAAATGATTTACTGTTTAGCAGTAAAAATTCCCCTGGATACAAGAAAGAGAGAGAGAGAGAGAGAGAGAGAGAGAGAGAGAGAGAGAGAGAGAGAGAGAGAGAGAGAGGAGAGAGAGAGAGAGAGAGAGAGAGAGAGAGAGGATGCCTGATCTCCAGCCAGCACTGCTCCAGTGTTGGAGTCTCTCTCTTGGGGTCTGAAATCAATCCGCCTGCCACATTTGGTGGATAAGAAGGGGGTATAATGAGTACTTTCTTGAGGTCAGAGGGTCACTGTCCTGTCATATATGACCTGAGGTGTTCGGCAAGCTATTTAAAAGAGCAGAAACCTCAAGTATCTTCCCATATCTATCCTGAAAAAGAACTATCTACCACAAAATCAGTTTACATGCATGGCCTGGAAACAATCAAATCTGGAATTGGAGATAACAGAGTAGCTGCCATAGGGTCCATAAGAAATTGTTTCCACATTTGCTTCCCATTCATAAAGATAACCCTGGCCTAACCCATAAATCACCTTTTCTTGGTTAGTGGTGTCTACAAGAGCTGGTCTGTGGCTTTCTACACTCTTTACTAGTAAGTGATGCTAGATTACCAAAGACTCCTTTCCCTATCAGTTAAAATGTCACCTTTCATTTAGGCACCACTGGGGTATCTTAACTCTAGGGAGGGGAGCAGTTAAAGGAGAAGAAAGTTTTGAACAAGTATAAATAAGACATACACATACACATACACACACACACACACACACACACACACACATATTCATTAAGGGAGATTTTCTTCTCCAAAGCTAGATGGAGTGAGTGATAAGAGGTACAGGGCAACAGTTGTCCAGAAAGGTGCTTATAATTTACACATTAATTTATATGGGGCTAGTCTGTTTTTCTGCCATAAATGTACAGTTACCATGGTGACTACCACATTATAGAAACATAATGCTATTTTTAAGATAAAGAATAACTTCTTAAGAGAAATAACTGGCATCATGATGTAAAATCCCAAGACCCACCCCAATGCCCAGTGAAACCCTAGAAAGTTTAATTTCTAAAGGGGTAGGGTGTGAGCAAGTCCCATTTTAAGTTACATATGGGTTCATACACACATTTTTCTATCTTAGAATTCTAGTTTAAATAGTATTTGTTTGTGAAAACAAAACCTTATCGTCATCATCATCATCATCATCATTGTTTGGCTGGGCAGGATGGTATGACAGATAAAGGGATGTCCTTGGAAGACCTGATTTCAAGGCATGCTTCTGATATACACTAGATTATGTGACCAGAGCTAGTTACTGGATCTCTCAAGACCTGTACCCAACTCTATAAGACTCTGTTACAGGAGCTATAAGTCTGTATCAGTGCTGTGAGCTCCCTACAGTGTTGAAATTTCAGATCCATCACCTCACATTCTCCCCAAAAGTTTTGCTTTTAATTATGTAATATAATTAATAGAGAGTCATCTATGGCATAGTGAATAGGAAGCTTGCTCTGGAAACAGAACAAACCTGGGTTAAAATCCTTTAAGTTTTCAGTTCGCTATGTTATTAAGACTTCAAGTTATAGAGGAGGTGATGTCCTACATTGGCAAAGGGAGTTTTCTCATCGGAGAATTTACTATATCAGTGAAATCATACATCCCTCTCTCTATTCCTATCCCTATTCCTATCCTATTGGAATTAATATTATCAACTCCTCCTCCACCCAATCCCTCACTCTTCCACACTATGAGAAAATAAATCTGTACCAAAAGGGATCATTCACAAAAGAGAAACAGTTAAAGTTGCATGTAATACATCTTCATTATTTTTGCCATGATGTGTTCATTAAACCGCAATATAACAAAAGTATATTGATTTATGTAAGAAAATTAACAATATAAGCTTCTTAATTGTCCTACAGGTTTGGGTACTCCAAATGAACCCAATGAGTTGATCCATGGAAATTGGCTCCCTGCATTCCTTGGGGTAATCTAATACACACCAAACCCTTTGATACTTGGGCTGATCCATTAAGTTTGGACTGTGCAGAGTGCCCTTGGAGTTCTACTTGTTGCAAGGGTAAGATGGGGTGAGCTGTTTATGAATGAAGACTTTTAAGTAGGAGCTGAATAACTACTTATGGAGAGAGTTTTAGAGTGACTTCCTGTCTATACATAGGTTGAAATAGATGGTCTCTGGGCATCCTTCCTTCTCTGGAATTTTGTGATGCTAATTATCTAGCAATGGTTCTAAATGTCTTCTTTCCATGTTCTTCCCAATGTCAATGATACATACTGTCACTGCTGCTAAAAGTCTGAAGGGGCTCACATGTAGACTATTTTAGACTGGCTATATCTAGCAAGTAAGGGAAATGTCTTCACTCCTTTAATTAGAGAATTATGAAAATATTCTTTCTGACCTATGACTGACAATGAACTCATTTCTGGGAATTTTTGAATAATAATTCACCCTCCACATAGGTATTACATTTTAGAGCTAGTAGGGACTTTGGCATTATTGATTCTAGGCCAATCCCTCATTTAACAGAGGAGGAAACTGAGGCTAAGAACAGTTAAGGATTGAAGATCTGATCCTGACTTTAAAACCAGCCCTCTTTATAGGCCCTGTTTGCCTGCGAGATAAAGCTAACTTCTTTATTTGACAGATGAGGAAACGGGATAAAAAGTTGCCACTCTCCAACAATAACCCATTAGTTGAATAATAAAACTTCTATTGTAAAAGTGATGATTCTTGAAAGCAGCAACACAGTTTTACTGGAAAAATAACATATGTTCTATCAGTCAACTGATATTGGCATCAACTTTTTTTGCCATAAAAATAAACCACACACAAATAACATACTAAACACACCATCACCTTCTAAAACAACCATAAAAATCAGCACTGCCTTACATGCACAGCAGCTAAACTAGAATATTTCAGGGCAAGCCTAATGAGAATTAGATTGTGTATCTCATGGAAATTGAGCAGCTTTTCCCATTTTCCCACTGAAAAGTCCCAGACTAGGCTTTCCTGGTTAAAGACTGAATGTTATCTGATTTCAGGTCCATTTATTTGAGTGGACAATTAGCTTTACCTCAATCAATGGGTTCTTGAGCACTGACAAAAATCAATGTAAAGCCTTAGTTAAGTGGTTAGTGTAACAAAGACATTTGTGCAAATTCAAGTTCAAGATAGAGAAACTGTCTGCATTTTACAATCAGAATGTTAAACTAACAGTTATTGCCAAGTAAAGAGGAATTGAATTAGGTCACATCAGTCAGAAAAGTGCCTACGCTTCCAGCTAAATTGTATTTGATTTAAAAATTAATTCAAGTACAGATCCCTAATCTAAAGGATGGATTGATCACTGTCATTTGATTTATATGACACTATTTTATGGAACAAGGAGTCGGGAGAAGGTAGCCAGGAAACAGAAGCGATGAGGTTCAACAGACTGTGTTTTTAGTTTAGTTTAGTTTAGTTTTTTTTTGGTGAGGGTTGTATATATGTGTGTCTGTCCTTCTTTTAATCATCATTAGGGAGATAACTCCTTTATAGAATATATGGCAAACTGTTCCAACATCTTTGTCAAGAAAACACTACTAAAAATGACTAAACAGCAGCAAAACATTGGGATGGCATCATAACCAGCACTCATAAAGTACCGAAATTTACAAAATGCTTTACATCTTTTGAACTTCACAGAAAGCCTGTGAGATAGGGCTTATACATATCATTTTCTTCATTTACCGTATGATCCAGTGAGGTTCAGAGATGATGACGGTTTCATTATTAATGTCATGGGTGAGATTTGAGCCCAGGTTTTCTTGACTTTAAGTACAGTATACTATTCGTACTACACTGCTTTTCTCCAAGAAACACAACATGAATTAATGTAGATAATAAGAGTTTTCCACTTGGCTAATAAAAATATTGTCATAATCTATGAAGGTGATATTAACATTTCACTGAATCAAAACTGGAAGGAACCTCAGAGATCATGCAGTTCATTTTATAGAACAAAAAACTGAGTCCAGAAACTTTATGTGATTTGACCAAGGTCTCTCAGATAGAAAGTACAGGGATAAGGATTTGAATCCAAGTTCAGTGACTCCGAAACCAGTATAAATCCCTTTTTATCATGCTTTCTCTTTTGCAGACTTTTGGGGATATTTTTTTGCTTAAGACTTCAAGCAGTTGGTGACATGACCTGATGTACAAGGTTTTCCTAAAGTAAATCCAAAAAAAAGGTAAGAAGATTCCAAGCTATGCCTGTCTGCTGAAGTAGGTCTTACTGTCTCTCCTGATCTGCAGCCTGTTAAATGCAATGAGCTCAACTATCACAATATAAAGAGTAGTCTTGATACATCAGACCAAAAGTTCTGAGCATCTTTGCTTTGGTATATTTCCTTTAGGCAAACATAGAACAGGAGACGTGACTAACTTCCTGTTTCCTCACCTGAATTGCCCTGCCTCCTTGATCATGATACCACCATCCCCACCTCCTTTCCGGGATATTTTAAAATTGTCTATTTGACAAAATCAGAGAATCTAAGGATTTCTTAATTTGTTTTAATGATAACGTCATCTTTCAGGAAGTGGAAGAAACAACTTGGTTTGGGTGGTAGAGATTAAACAAACCTTGAATGGAGAGAGCCATCCATCTTATAGTTGGTGATAAAGAGAATAAAAGCCAGATATGATCTCTAGACTTGAGGAGGGGAGATTTCAAAGGAAGGGCAAGTAGAATGCAATAGCATTTCACAAAGTGAAAACAGGAAAGGAAAGGTAGAAAACACTGAAGAATGAAATTCTAAAGATACATAGGCAAAGAAATCTGGTAGCGAAAAAGGAAGTTTGCCTAGAGATTAATGTAGATGTATCAAGGATTCATCAGGCAACTTAGATTTTTAAAAAGATACCTACAGAAGATGTAAATAAAGACAGGTAAAACAAAAGTATGAATAAAAAAATGGCATGATATATTTTATTAATCTGAGGTATAAATAAATAAAAGAATAAATAAAACACCATGAGATTTAAATGACTGATCATACAAGATTGGCTTTATGAATTGGCAAAATAAGTTTTTACAATGTAGTTCTAGGGGCCTAAAATTTCTTTGCTGGAGTTTCAACCTTGTAGCCTAAGGCTTTGATACCTATCCAAATGCAAATACTCCAGGAAAAAGATCACAATTTAACCTATCATCAGTTCTTTATGAAAGAGTATAGTCAAAATCACCCACCCTATTTTAGCTACCTTAATTAACCTTAATTAGGTGACAATACTGTCTCCATCAATTAACCTTAAACTTAAACACCTTTTGATGGAGTGAAATGATACCAAGCAAGAGGTGTGTTCCAACTGCTGTGGGATGTCATTATACCATTTAGCTTCTGTAAAAAACCATCCAGTTATCTGGAATATAGGACTTTTCCAGGCCTCAGAACATGGAATTTTATTTGAATTGTCTGACAAGAGGAAGGAGACACTTCAGTGTAGACATTTTCTGAGTTCTCTTTCTACCATGTGACCACAGGGAGATTGTCCAACTTTGAAGGATCCACAAGATATTAGACTTCTCATCTTTTCATCAGTATCCCAAACATCTTCTCTGGACCATCAAGCAGCAGTGTCTACATTGAGAGCCAAGGACAAAATGCAATCACAACTCTAGAAGGAACTCATCACACAGAATATGCTGTGTCTAAGGGTAATTTATTAAGTGCCTCACAAATAGGATCAAAGGACTTCCAACAACCTGTGACTTAATTCTTTGTCACATATACTTTCTAAAATTGCTCCTATATCTTCTTGGACTTTGGATATATTTGTGGTAAAATGTGTCACAGATGTTTGGAGGATGTTTTATACCAGTTGTTTTTTCTGTTAACACCTTAGTAAATAAATGCCTTCTTTCTAAAAGATTCTTAAGAGTAGCTGATTAAATGACTCTCAACTGATAATCTTGGGGGGAAAGCACACTGGTGGTAGCTCAAGTTAATGTTATTAAAGAATGATGAAACCCATCAGGGAATACACCTAGAATTCTAAGGGGTGAGTTGTATCTGCCTACCTCTGGGAATCCAACTCATCTGTAAGAGTGGGAGTTAGGATAAGAATGCAGTAGAGTTTATATGAGCTATATTTCTATCTTATTGTCAGTGAGGAATCTATGAGCAGGTTTTGTTGAGGGTAAGGGCAAAGGAGAGAGAAAAGAAAAACATGATGGCTATCCTGAGGGAATTAAAAGGTACCAAAGAGAAGGGTACCTCCAAATGTCTAAAGAATGGAGGCCTGAAAACAAATTTCACCTAATTCACAATTTTGCCTAGGGCCAACCCTGGGACAGATGAACTAATTCAGCACAATTTTCTATGTAATTGGGTTATACTAACAATGAAATTGCAAAAATATGCATTTTTTCAGTGTTGGTCCTATCTAAGAAGGAAGAACGTAAAAATTCAGAATAAATACTTGAGAAACTGCTATGAAATTTACCTATGAGTCTCATAGGCTAAATATATTCACTAAAATTCCTGAAAGGATCAAATACCTAGTTCCCCCCCCTTTCAGTATTTTTATTTTTTCTTAGTTATATGTAAAGAAAATTTTTAACATTCCTTTTTATAACTTTGAGTTCCAAATTCTTTTCCTCCCTCCCCAACACCTCTCATTGAGAATGCAAGCAATTTGATATAGATTATTTATGTGTAGTCATTCAAAACATTTCCAAAATAGTCATGTTGTGAAAGAAAACATAGACCACCCCTCTCCCCCCAAAAAACCTCAAGAAAATTAAAGAAAGTTTTAAAAAAAATATGCTTCAATCTGTATTCAGACACTATTGGATCTTTTTCTGGGGATGGATAGCATTTTTCATATTAAGTCCTTCAAAGTTGTCTTGGATCATTGTATTACTGAGAATAGCTTAGTCATTCACAGCTGATCATCTTACAATATTGCTGTTTCTTTGTACACAGTACATTTCACTTTACCTCTGTACACCTAAAACAGTTCCAGGTTTTTCTCAGAGCATCCTGCTCATCATTTCTTACAACACAATAGCATTCCTTCATAATCACATAGCATGCTTTGTTCAGTCATTTCCCCAATTGATAGGCATCCCTTCAATTTCCAATTCTTTGCCACCATAAAAAAACTACTATAACTATTTTGTACATGTAGGTCCTTTTTCTTTTTGTTTTTTATCTCTTTTGGGATACATATCTAGTTGTGGTATTGCTAGGTCAAATGGTATCAATGTTTTCTTAGGTTTTGAGGATAGTTCCAAATTGTTCTACAGAATGTTTAGATCAGTTCACAATTCCAACAACAGTAATTCATGTCTCGTTTTCCCCATATCCCCTCCAACATTTTTCCTTTTCTGTCCTATTTCCCAATCAAATAGGGATGAGGTAGTCCCTCAGAATTGTTTTAATTTTCATTAAATACCTAGTCTTACCTTTCAGAAAGTGGTTCCCAATTTCTTGATACTTCTTGCCTTGTAGTGTGTGAATATTCCCACACATTTTACAGTAAGCTACTATGGGGAGGGACTTGGAGAAAGGCAGAACTTCAAATCAGCAGTGACTCCCAAACCCAGTTCTGATACTTTTATCTATGTGACCCTGAGCAAGTGAGCTAAGGTCCCTGTGTTTCAGTTTCTTTCTTGGTGAAGTGGGAATAATTATATTCTTACTACCTACTTCACAGAGTGAGTACATAAACCTTAAAGTGCTATAAACATGCAAGGTATCATTATTTACTCTTTCACCATGGTGTAGAGGAAAGGTAGCTGGTCTCTGAACCAGAATTACCTAAGTCTAAGCCCTACCTCTAACATATACTGACTAAGACTCCGGGCAAGTTGCTTAAATTATCAGTTAGTAGGCAATTCTTGAAGACTATAAATTGTAAAAAGATGATAATCTGCATTGGTAGAAAGAGTTAACTCACTGAGTAGTTCCCTATATTAATGAAATCTCAGTCCTGCCCCTTGCCCTAGCCCCTATGGTTAAGAATGCTACCAAATACCTCAAAGACCCAACATCTTTCTATGGCATAACTTAAACTGAATCAGTGGAGGAAATTTCCACAATAGGCACTCTCACCCAGATAAAATCGCATATCTGAACCCCACCCCCTGAATTCTTATAGATAGGCAGAATCTGTTGAATACATTATAAATCACTTCATAAGGATCTATTATGTCTTCTCAATCTCATCGTACGTATCTGTGCCATTTTTCATAGATACATACCATTCTTAGTTTGGGGGTTGCTATGGCCAAAAGCATTTCATCACCAAAAGGTGACCACTATTCTACTGGTGACATGCCTCTAGGAAGTCAGCTTGGTTGGATTTAGAAATCTTGGGGACCTTTCCAGCCAAGTAGAGGGGTGTATGAAGTGTTCAAAACAGACTAGCCCCTCTAATGTGGGGGTTGTTGAGCACTTTTCAGGGCTGCTCCTACACTTTTGGTGTCTATCTTTCACCTGTGACTCCAAGAAACTGTAACTTGCACAGTGGCCACATTACAGTAAAACCATTTCAGCAGATGGATAAAGCAGTTGAGTGTAATCAATAGGCCTCCAGCCCATGGGTGAGTTAGGGGGTTGTCTCCCCCAGGCATGTGAATTATCCATCCCCTACCACCCCCAGCAGCATGGGCAGATGAGAACAATTTGTTCCAATGACCATGAAGGCAGATAAAGCAGGTGCTGTGAAGTGCTTAGAACTTGGGCAGACATCAAACATGCCAAGGACATCCACTGCATCCCAGGCCATCACCAGTCACCTTGACTTTTATCCTGCCACTAGACTTCAATGATTCTGGAAGATAGCATGAGGCTGTCAGCTTTGTGCAATTTTGTTTCATTTAAACCCAAGTTACATGAAGGTCAAGACATCACCTGTGATATCATTGATCCTGACAAAAAAACCTGGTAGAAACTGTCAGAGTTTGTGTTCTATTAGCATAGGCTTTGAGAAGCTGGGATTTGTCCCATGCCACAAGGGGTCATCAAAGTAGTAAACTGTTAAGCTCTTTTAGTTTCCCCAACATTGCCAGGAAAGCAGAGGCTGACCTGTTAACCATTATTAACAGGACGTTCTACAGGACAATGTAGAATGTCACTGTCTTCAAAGAACAAAAGGTGCATGTCATGTGGAGGGTGATGGAGAGGTGCATGCTGGATGGAATGTACCAATAAGAAAGTCTGAGGAAGATCAGGAGGTAAGATACCATCTAGAAAATATGTCATAGGGAGAAAAGATGGGGTGGTCATGTGATGATTGGACAGCAACGGTGCTTCATTGGTTCCCTTGGAATGTCAGAAGCAAGTGAGGAAGGTTTCCAGTACATTGGAGGGCATCCCCTTGTAGTGACCTTTTGGGAAAATGTAATCAAGAATTGCACAGGATGGACAGATTTGGATGGGGTGAGACTCACATGATTGGAAAGAAATTTCAAATCAGTAGGATCATATATAGTATATACATTTGAATAACTGATTGCTTCATGTCATTAACAAATGAAAAAAAAAAAGAAATGAGGATCAGAGAGGGACAGACCTATATGCAGAAAGTGCCTAGCCCTAGAACTTGGGAAGAAACCACGTTAAAACACATTAGCTGTGGCTGAGTTACACATAGTGAATGAAGCTTGGTCTTTGCACACAAACTTCCTCTGGGACGCAGGCAGAACACATTTACCTCCCCTCAAGTTTTAATAATATTGTTAAGGAATCACTTATAAGAAATTGCTGAGAACACTTTGGGGAATTACTAAATAATTCTGCAGTAGTACAGTTCAGGCATCTTAAGTGCTAGACTATATAGGGTCTCAGTTTAATATTTTTCCATGAAACTATGAATAATGTCACTGCTGTCCTGAATAAGCTGTAAAATGAAAATGGATGCTCAAAGCTTTCATGTTGTTAAATTAAATTTTAATAAGTTTTTGTATGAAGGATATATTACTTAACACAAGGAACATGTTTCTGAAACACTCTAGTAGAGGGGAAAGCTAACAATAGTAATTATTCCTTTCCTTTGTTTTTCAGGACATAAAATCCTTTCCAGAATAATTGTATTTAGAGGGTTTGGGGTGGCTTTGTTTTTGGATTTTTTTTTCACTATAATACTGTATTTTGTTTTTCAAGGGGCAATGTTATGAGAGGCATGCTGTAAAAATCCAGAGATGCTGCCAGTAATTAGGCAGCTGGGTGGCCTAGAAATCTTCTCCGTTACACTTTTGTTCCTTTGCCAGTTCTGCCCGTTCCCTCTTGAAAGAAGGTTTTGTTTTTGTTTACGTAGCCCTTACAGGCAGAATGAGTAAAGCTCTTCACTTGCCAGACTCTTTTGATAGAACTCTGTCAGCCACATTTATAGACTTGGGGCTCTGCCTTCTCAAGAACTAAGGGGCTTGCTTGGGACCCCCATCAATATTTAAATCACTATAAAGCCATATGAATGGATGCTGATGGACAGAGTTTGGTTTGTTGAGTGGGCAGAGTCTATTCATAGATGGATGTGCGCTTGCATTCGTTCGTATGCACTCAGGCTATTAAGAGATGCATAATCTAGCTTTTTTGGCAAAGTAATTCCAAAGCATACATGAGGACAGTTAAGGCAGTATGACTTCAGGACCCAGGATAAATTGAGAATGGACCTCAGAGACACATAAGAGCTTCAGTCTCTCTTCTCTTGCCCCCTAATGGTGGTTTTCATTAAAATTTGTTTATTCAGTGAAAATCTAATAGCAATGGGTGTATTTCAGGTTCTCTTATTCTACTGTTGAAGGGAAAGTATAGATTATGGGAGGCACTGTGCAATAACAGAGTGCCATAGATACCATCAGGAGTACCTGGTCATAGCCCATCTTGGACTCTCAAGGGATACTTTTGGTAAGTCACATGACCTCTTTGAGGATGCTTCTTACCTGAAAAAAAAATGGAAATTATATTGTTCACATCTTCATCACAGGTCTATTGAGACTTAAATGATATAAAGAACACTGAAGACTTTAGCATGTTATGTAAATGCCACTTATTATTAGTTTTTGTGGTAGGGGATAGAAGTACTGTATGCACTAAGAAATGTTTGTGATATTAGTGATGGTTGTGTGGGCTCCTCAGACTTAAAAATATATATCTTTAAGGTATATCCATCAGAATGATATCCAAACAGTTGGGGTTCAATCTATATATCTGGTGATTTCAATGATCTTTAATAAAATTTTACTGAAAATGACATGCAATATGGTCTTGGGGAGTGATCACAATCAAGAAGTAATCTGTCTTGTTATCTAACCACACAAACATTTCAAAAATAGCTCTTTCTAGGACAGGGATGGAGAACCTGCAGCCTCAAGGCAACATGTGGCCCTCAAGGTCCTCAAGTGAGTCCCTTTGACTGAAACCAAACTTCACAGATCAATAAGCGCTAGCTTCTGTTTTTTTCCTCCTTGAACAATCTGAAACACTGCTGATCACCAGATCCTAAATGATAGCAAAAATAATAACATAATTCTAAAGTGCTTTAGGTTTCACAAAACATTTTCCACATAGCTCTACGAGTTACGTATTTCAAGATCATTGTCCCCATTTTATAGAAGAGGAACTTGGGACCCAGAGAGATTAGATAACTAATCCAGGATCAATTAATCAATTAGCAAGCTTTTATTAATTGTCTACCACATGTCAGGTATTGTGGTAGGCACTGGGGATACAAGGACAAAAGTGAGAGAGTCCCTAACTCCAAGCAGCTAATGATTTCCCCAGGGCAGACAACATGTATATGGGTATTTGTATATTAAATAGATTTCAATTCCATATAATATATTTGGGGATAGCATAAACTAGCAGCTAGTGGGATCAAGAAAAGGTTCAAGTAAAACCTTGAGCCCAGCTTAAGCTGGGTCCTGAAGGAGAAAACAAGAGTCCTGTGAGGTGAAGGTGAAGAGAGATATTCACATATGGCGGCATAGTTGGGGCAAAGGCATGGGCAATAGAGTGTCGTGTAGAAGGAACAGTAGGCTGAGCAGTTTGGCCAAACTGCAGTGGTCACTTCCTAAGGCTAGAAAAATAGTTTGGGGCCAGGTTATGACGTGTCTCACGTGTAACAAATAAGAGCTTTTAATTGACCCTTGAAGTATTAGGGAGCCACTGGAATTTACGAAGTAGGGGGAATAACATGACCTGTGCTTCAGGAAGATCATCTTGAAATATTGGGCTAAAGAGTCACTCAAGATGGGAGATCAATTAGAGGCCCATTTCAGTAGTCCAAGAAAAAGGTCATAGAAGTCTTAATTAGGGTGTGACAGGGTTAATAGACAGAAGGGAACACAAGAGGTGTTGTAGAGTAGGAAAAGCATTTGGCCACAGATTGAATCTATGATTTGAAAAAATGAAAAGCTGAGGATGGATCAATGCTGCGCACCTGGGTGACCGGAAGAATAGTGGTGCCCTTGATAGAAATAGGGTAAAACTTGTTCTAGAAGTTTGGAAGAGGAGTGAGGTAATTGAAATATCCAATAGGCTGTTGGTGGCATATGACCAGAGTGCAGAAGAGTTAAGAGGACCAAATATAAAGATAGTTATATATTTTTTATTTGTGTTATTTGGTCATTTCAGTTGTACCTGAGTCTTTGGGATCCTGTTTGGGGTTTTCTTGGCAAAGATATCCATTGGCTTGTGATTTCTTTCTCTAGTCTATTTTACATGTGAGGAAACTGAGGCAAAGTGGATTAAATGATTTGCCCAGCTTCACACAGCTAATAAGTGTCTGAGGCTGGATTTGAGCCCAGGTCTTCTTAATGTACTATCTACTACATTACCTATAGAGTTGTTAATTAAACTAGTGGGACCTGGTGAGAGGGGCGAGACATAGAGAGACATAGAGACAGAGTGGAAGAAAAACAGGTAGACAATGACAGAGAAAGAGAGAGACAGGAAGACAAAAAGAGAGAGACAGAAAAAAAAAAGAATGTCCAAGACAGAGAACCTTGGGGCATTCTTACAATTTGTGAGCATGACTTAGATAAAAATCCAAGAAAGCCAGTTGACCAAGCAGTCAGACAAAGTAGGAGGAGAAACAGAGAGCTATGTCATGAAATCTCAGAAAATCAGAGAGCCTGAGAGGAGAGGTAGTCAACAGTGACAAATGGGGAAAGATGGAGCAGGATAATCAAGGCAAGTCCACAAGCACTGACTCAAGCACCAGATATGGAAAAAAGTCAAAAACAGTCGCTGGTCTCAAAGAGATCATAATCTAATGATACAAGAACACCATGCCAGACACAATGGACAAACAAGATCTACACAGGGTAATCACAGAGAGTTTCAGAGGGAAGGTGCTAGCACTAAGAGGGACCAGAATGCAGAGATTTGTGACAGGGAGACCAATCATAAAGCCATTCTGGTAGTCCAGGTATGCGTTAATGAAGGCCTGTCTCAGAGTGGTGGGGATTTCAAGGGAAATAAGGGAGTATATATGAAATATTATGAAGGTAACATCAACACAACTTGACCACAGATTGGATATGGGAGGTAAGAGAGAAGTTGAGAATGACACCTAGATTGTGAGTCTGAGTGATCAAGAGAATAGTCTTACCCTCAAACATATTAGGGAAGCTTGGAAAAGGAGAGGCTTTGAGGTATGGGGAATAAGAAGTTGAATTTTGGACACTGTGTGTTTAAGATGTTTGTGGGACATGAAGTTCAAGATGTCCAATAAGCAGCTGAGATATGAGAGTGGAGATGCAGAATGACTGGGTTATATAGAGATGATAAAATGAATCTATGGAAACTGATGAAATCACCAAGTGAAATAGTATAGAGGGAGAAGAGAAAATGGTCCAGAATTCTGTCCTGGGGGACATCTAGGCATGATGTGAATGAAGATCCAGAAAATAAGACTGATAACAAGTGGTCAGATAGGTAGGAGGGGAGCTAGGATGGGGCAATGTCATACACACACAACATAAACACACAAAGTCTCAGATGGACACTGCAATCTGGGCTCTAGCCAAGTCATGAGGAGTTGATCATTAGTCCCATTTATGGAAATGGGACTGCCAATGCCTTCAATTTATTTGTAAAAGATGAAAAAATAGAGTGCAGATACAACATTGAGTAAAGAAGTGAGGGGGAGAGAAGCTTACTTAACTCTTAGTGTCCTAGTGGACTCTCTAAATATTAGAAGACTTGGATTTAAATCCTACCTCTGATTTCTATACCTTTGAGACCTTGGACAAATAACTTCCCTAGACTGCAATCTCTTGATCTTTAAAATGAGGGCATGGAGAGTGAGATAAGCAACTTCCTTGGTCTTAAAACTCTAAATCTATGATCCTATAATCCTATAAATTGGAGAGTAGATCTTGATTTATATTGTAAGTGTTTCATCACTGAGAAGTTCCCTATACTCATAAAATCGCAGGTCCAGTCTAAAAGCAAAAAATAGAAGAAAAGAAGGAGAAGGAGGAGAAGGAGAAGAAGAAGGAGGAGGGGGAGAAAGGTGAGTCAATGAAGCATTCTAATAATGATACACATTTACTTTTGAAAAATAATAAGCATAGTTAATAGCAATGACTTAAATCAGTCCCAGTTCTGCAAATGATGTGTCAGGCCCAGTACCAAAGACATTGAAAAGGAACTCAATGACTTTCTCCTGAAACCAATGAAAATAAGTAGACAAGAACTAGACACTCTCAAGGAAACACAGACAAGCAGGGCAGCATTGAAAGTAGCATTTGACTTTCTTATATAGTCTTTAAAAAGCAAGCTCTACCTAATAGATATTCTCAATTTCACATGTACTCCCCTCTTTCTATTCTATTTTCTACATGGAGTTTTTTGTATCATTTGTTAAATTCAGAATAGCAAATAAGATATGAATGTCTTTCAAATGATTAATGATTATTTATTATGTGGCTCCTTCCTTTTGTCTCTGGAGGTGGTGTGTACACTATAAGCCTCACATGAGCCATATGCCTTTTCAGAGAAGGGTCCTGGTCAGCATCAGAAAAGGTGGGAAAAAGCCCCCACAAAAATAGAAAGGAGGATGAACAATGGTGAAAGAGTTAAAACCAGAACTTCAACCAATCATTTCCTGTCTGCTGGAGAATATTCATAGTATGACTCCCCTTGTTCTATATTTCTTGAGAAACAGAGCCAGTTAATAGGGAACAGGAAAACACAAATCCCTCAATACTTGTAAAATTGAAGAAACACTGACCACTTTTCAGTTTCCTTTTACCTCATCATCACGATCGGCTGTCTTGCCAAAAATTTCCAAGCTTAGAAAAGGGCTTGGGGTGATCCCCGATGCCAGGACGTTAAAAATGTTTCTTTAAACTTCTGTCTTCAAACTCATCAAGACTGAATAATAGGTATACATTTTCCTCCCCAACTCCCCAACCTCCCCTTAACCTCTCCTGTTCTCTCCTGTCCCCTCCTGTTCTCTCCTATCCTCTCCTGTCCTCATCTTCTTTCTCTACCCTCCCTCTCCCCTTCCCTTCTCTTCTCCCTTTCTCTCCCTTACCTCCTCCTCCCCTTTTCCTCCTTCTGTTCTCCCCCTTTCTTTCCTCCTCCACCTTTCCCTCTCCCCCTCCTTCTTCCTCTCTCTCCCCTTTCTCCTCTGTAGTCATTTTCCCCATATAGCTGATAGGGAATTTCAGTGATGCCTGATTCAAAACCCGTGGCATTCTGTCAGACAAATTTTATCAAATGAACTTATGTATGTGAAATTACTTTGTAAATTGTAAAATAACATGTGCAATTATATATATGTGTGTGTACATTTGTATGCATATATATGTATACATGCATGCATACATACATGTAAAGAGACAGATCTGGATCTGTAAACAATAGTTTAGTAGATAGTAAACAAATCCCCTACCTCCACAACCAATGTTTACAGTCACCTATTCTGCAGGTTAGGATCTTAGAGTTACCTGAGACCCTGAGACAGCCTTGCACAACCTGCCGCCCAGGATGGCTCTACGGGCATGCCAAAGGATTTTGGCCAGCTCATGAAAAATGTAGAGGATGTTTTCCTCTACATTTTTCTAGGGCTGCCCAAAATCGTTTGGTGTGCCACCAGCAACTTGCTGGCCGTAAGCAGCCTGCGGGCCACATGTTGTACAGGCATGGCTTGAGAGGTTAAGCGATGTGGCTGGCATCACATAGCCAGAGGGTGGGAGGGGTAGAACATAAACCTAGATTGTCCTGACTCCAGGGCTGATTCTTTACCCATTACACCATGTTTCAATCATTACAACTCACATTGTTATTGCCTTTTGAAAGGCACTGATGCAGAACAGCTAGAATACTGTTTTTGGAGTCAGGAACCTTGTTTGGTTCAAGTGCAATCTCTCCCATGTATTAAATGTTTGTGCTTCAGGAAAGACTAAGAAAACTTTCAGGTACAATAAGTTGCTATTCTACAATCGTTGAAGGAATTCTCACATCAGGGAGGCTTCCAGATGGAAACACAAGTCAAAAGAAGAGTCAGAGAAAGGGAAGGGGAGCTGGAGAGAGACAGAAAGCTGCAGAGAGTAAGGGGAAGAGAGTTTATTAGATTAAGGCACGGCTGGCCTGGGAGAGGGAAAGAGAGCACATTTTAGAACTGGCAAAGCATTTTCCTTGAAACAACTCTATGAAATAAGTAGTATATCATTAACATTATTTTATAGTGGGGAAATTGAGGCTAAGTGTTGGCCGGTGATCAACATCAAGAGTCTGTTTTACTGTTTTCAAAGGGCATCCATATTCTCAAACTGCACACTCAGATCTTGCTCAAAATGTTTTACTACTGCTATTAGATTTCCACATTCATGAGAAACTATTTTCCAACTTTATAGGGTATTTCTTTGTTTATAGGACATTTTAAAAGAATATCACATATCTTTTCCCTTTTTCTACACCCCAAAAAGGAAACGCGAGTATACTATTGAGATTAACAAGTTAAACGCATAAAACTCAGGTGTGTAAAGTAATCATTTTAAAAACGCTGGTTTTTTTTTAAAACTTTTGACATTTTATTCAGGACCAAACACAATATTCTTTTTTGTTGATATTGTTCTTTTTAATTAAAAAATCAAGTAAGAGATATTTATTATTATTCTTTCCTATTATCCCCCTTACTGAGCATTAAAAACAAAGCAAAAAATTCCCTCAGTGCGTATCTGCACAGTCCAGCAAAACTAATTTCCACATTACTCATGCCAAAAGATGCATGTCTCTTTCAGGTTTTTGTTTTGTTTTTAATTCACTACCTCTCTGTCAGGAGGGGTGAGCGGCACATGTCATCTTCATTCTTTCGAACTCATGATTTATTATTGTGTCAATTAGAGTTCTAAAGTCTTCAAAGTTTGTTTTTCTGGATAATGGTATTGGGGTATAAATTGTTTTTCTGGTTCTACTCACTGTCCTCCAGATCAGTTCATAAGGATCTTCTGAGTTTCCTCCGAAACTGTCCATTTCATCATTTCTTATAGTGCAATAATATTCCATTACATTAATATGCCGCAATTTGTTTGGACATTCCCTAATAGGACAGTCTCTTAGTTTCCAATCTACCATGAAAAAGAGCCACTATACATATTTTTTTTACATACAGATCCTCTTTTCTTTGATTTCTTTGGTATACAGCTGAATCAAAAAACATGGACAGTTTACTAACTTTGGGGGCGTAATTCCAAATTGTTTTGTATAATAGTTGGACCAATTCATAGCTGCAATAGTACATTAGTATACTTGATTTCCCCATTGTCCTTCCAACATTTGTCATTTTCCCTTTTTGTCAGCTTTGCTAATCTATTAGGTATGAGGTGAAACTCAACTTTGCTATCATTTACATTTCTCCAGTTATTAGTGATTAAGAGATTTTTTTTATACAATTGTTAATAGCTTGGATTTCTTCCTTTAAAAACCGACTATTCATTCTTTGACCATTTATCTTTTAGACAATGGCTTTTAGTTTCATAAATTTGAATTAGTTCTTTATATATCTTACAAATGAGACCTTTATCAGAGAAACTTGTAGGAAAGACTTTTCCCCAGTTTCCTTTCTTCTTTTGAAAACTATGTTTAATTTGTGGGGAAATATTTTAAATTTTATAAAATCAATATTCACCATTTTTATCCTATGTGATCTTCCCTATAACCCATTTAGTCATGAACTCTTTTCCTACCCATAGTTCTAAAAGGTAATTTCTTCCCTATTTCTCTAAGTTGTTTGTAATGTCAATGCGTTTAAGCTATATATTCATTTGGAGTTTAATTTGGTATATGTTGTGAGATGCTGGCATAAACCTAATTTCTGTGACACTGCTGTTCATCTTCTCAGTAGTTTTGGTAAAATAATGAGTCTTCTCTGTTAGTCAAACACTATACTACTGTGTCTGTCAGCTTTTGTCTGTTGTATATACCAATCTGTACCAATGATCAATCTCTCTCTCTCTTTTAATCAGCACCAAAAAGTTTGAACAGTTATTGCTTTGAGATCTCATCCTGAAGATTCCCTTTCCTCTCACTTTTTTTCTTGTTTTATACTTGGCTCTTGGAATTATCGATCTTTTGCTCTTTCATATGAATTTTGTTTCTACTTTTTCTAGTTCTATAAAGTACTCTCTTTGGAGTTTGGTACAGCACCAAATAAGCAAATTAATTTAGGAAGTATTCTCATTTTTATTATATTTCGCTTGACCTATCCAGGAGTAATTAATGTTTCTTCATTTATTTGGGTATGTCTTCATTTGTGAAAAAAAAAAATTTATATTCATATAGTCTCTGGAGCAATCCTGGAAATTCTACTCCCAAGTGTTTTTTAGTTTATGTAGTTTTTTTTCCAGTGGAATTTCTCTTTTGTGTTTTTGCTATTATTGTAAATTAAAAAAGGACTTGGCACGCCCTCATATCAGAGGTAATAGTTCTCCTGAATACCTCATACACCCTAGTTCTTATCATAGAATAATTGAATACCAAGAAAGAAAATGCTATGTCTCTATCAAAATATATTCTTACTAAAAGAAACTCGGTAACCAGCATTTATATTTAAGGTTTGCAATGAACTTTGCATGTTAACTCATCTGATCCTCACAGCAACCCTGTGAGGTAGGTGATTTTATCATTCCCCATTTTAGGAATAGGGAAACTGATTTGTCCAGGAAAGATGTGACACAATTCCTCACTTAACTCCTGAAATCAATATTTAGCCTCAAACCAGAACGGCAAATGAAAACAAATGTGAACACAGGGTGAAAAAAGTTATGATTTGTAACAGATCACAGGATTTAGAGCTGGAAGGAATCTTGAGGATCATCTTATACAATGCTTTTATCTCACGGACAGAGAAAACCAGACTCAGAAAGGTTAATAATCTACCCAAAGTGGCTCAGATAGAAGGCAGCAATGCAGGGATGCAATCCCAGGTTCTTTGACTCTGAATCTAGTGGTATTTACAATACAGCACCCTGCCACATGGGGTAGAGTCTTCTTGGAGCTTTCCAGCATTATATTAAGGGATATAAAATGTCAAAGAAATACATCTTTACTAACTATTTGTCTAGTATATGAAAACAGATGTACTCTTTCTGCTGAAAGACAGTATAGTGAGCTTCCTATGTTCTCAGTTCAATATGCCTAGGCTCCTTTTATAGTTCTTTGTGCCATCATTCCTGTTTCTTTATATACACAAAAACCTATAAAAACAGAGTGCTGTAAGGGAAAGAACACCGGATTTGGATTTGGGGCTAATTGGGTGATAGAGGATGAGTCATTTCACCATCTTAAGCCTTAGATTCCTCCTTAATAACACAGGGGAAAAACAGTAGTGCCTGACTACTTCACAGTGTTATTGTGAAGGAAAAAAGGAGACCAATTAATCAATCACAAACATTGATTAAGCACTTACATGCTAGAGATACAAAGACAAAAATGAAATAGCCCTTGTACTCACGGGGTTGACATTCTAAGCAAGGAGTAAATATGAGTGTAATAAACATAAAATGCATAGAAAGTAATTTATAAATTTTAAAGTAACACATAAATGTGGGCTACTCCTATTAGTGGGGACAGTTAGATGGCTCAGTGTTTAAAGTATTGACTCTGGAGTCAGGAAATCCTGAGTTCAAATCCACCTTCAGACACTGACTAGCTGTGTGAGCCTGGGCAAGTCACTTAAGCTCTGTTTGCCTAAAGTCACTGGAAAAGGAAATGTCAAACCACTCAAGCATCTTTGCCAAGAAAACCCCATGGGGCCACATGACTGAGCAACAGTAATAACTGTTCCTAATGGGAAGATATAACTAAAATAACAATGAAACTCTTACTTATAGGTGCTTTATATCCATTATATATATATCCATTATATATCCATTATATATCCATTATATCCATCCTCTTGTAACACTGTTTGTTATAATCATAAATTCTAACTTACTTTATAATTTGTGAGGGATTGCCAAGCCCTTTTCAAGGTTATTCATCCACCTTTGGTGTCCAGTTTTCACTCAACTTGCACCTTTGACTCCAGCAAGCTATAGCAGGTGCAACAACCACAACCTGGTAAACTTTCTCGGAAGATGAATTAAACCAGGTCAAGGGTAACTAACAGGTCTCAACCTGCAGGCTTGTTGGTGAGTGGTGGTGGGGGGGGTGTCTTCCCCAAGCATGTGAAGACTTTTCCTGGTGGAACTGGTGGATGAGAACAATTTGTTACAATGATCATGAACGTGACTGAAACAGACTGCAGAGTCCTCAGAGCTTGGTCAGATATCAAAGACTCCAAAGCATCCTGAGACATTGTATTGACTTTTATCCTATCACTAGTCTTTCATGACTCTGGAGGAGAAAGTGAGGCTGATGACTTGTAAATCTGTCACTTAAATCCAATTCACATGTAAGTTAAGATATCACCCCATGATGTCATTGATCCTCTTTAAAAACAAAGGATGGACAACATTCTAACAGTGGAGATAACACATAAAAATATCAATATATACAAGGCACTTACAAAATAGGCACATGACCAAATAAGAGAATGGATTAACTCTTTATTTCGTTTTTATTTAGTATTTATAGAAAGTCATTTGCTTTGAAGATAAACACATACATCTTCCCTCACCCCACCACCACCCTATTCCACATTGCGGGAGTTGTCTTCTATATCTCTCCTGAGTCTCTGGGGAGAGTGGGTCCAAACTTAGCTCAGTTGCACTCAGTTCACACCAGTGTCACCAAGTTGATAGTGAAATATTGCCTCATTGCAAATGAGTCCTTGTCTCAGCTACTGCTGGGATGGATTCCAAAAATCAATGCTGAAATTTTCTCCCTGTGCCTCAGAGCACTGATGCTGGATTGGTTACAAAACCTGGATATTGGAATACCTAGATATTTCTTCTTCTGACCTTTGGAAACTGCTCAAGTCTGAGTCTCTATTTTCTTTACCTACCATGCAAAAGAATATGTACAAAGGTTATGCATGGCATGAAGTCTGTTACATGGGGCTACATGCAGGCTTGAGTGGGGAGAAAGCCCAAGGCTTCTCCCCTTATAACTTGGACAGTCAAGAAGTCATATACCAATCAAACAGCTAAAGAAAATAAAGAGAAAAATGTTAAAATAACATATTTAAAGCACTTTGAAAACCTGACAGTGCTACCATGGATGGAGATAATAATACCTACATATGTGCATTATAGGTATACCTACATGCATTTTTCTTTTCAAGTCATTGCAATTGTGTTTGACCTTTATCACCCCATTTGGGGCTTTTTTGGCAAAGATACTGGTTTGCCGTTTCCTTCTCCAGGGGACCCATTCTCTGAGGCAATCAGAAGTTGTGTCTTGCCTAGGGTCACACAACTAGGAAGTGTCTGAGGCTAGATTTGAACTCAGGTCTTCTTGACTCCAGGCCCAGTGTTTTATTCCCTGAGCCACTTGCTGCCTCTCATACAGAACCCATATGCACATGTATATGTGTATTTGGATCAGACCTTTGATTTAAGTAAGGCACAATGAGGAATTTGCCTTTATCAAATCAGATTATCACCAGCTCTGCAATGAAAGGTCTTTGAGATTTGCTAGGGGGCAATGAGAGTTGCTTGAGGTGACAGTATGCATCAGCGAGAAGACTCGATCCCAGGTCTGCTTGATTTTAAAGTAGGCACGCCATCTACTAAATGCCATGTGGTGTTTTATCTACATCCCTTCCTCACCTCTTCTGCTCCCTTTTATTAAGTGTTATATTCCCCATTGGAATGTGCGACTCTTGTAGGTATGTAACGTCTTCTGCTCTGTGTCTGGCACTTCCTCTTTTCATCTTCCCTTTTTCTGTCTTCCCTATCAGAATGTGAGAATCTTGAGGGCAGGAACTCCGTTTTTGCTTGCATCTCTGCTTTCACTTAGCACAGTGCCCGGCACACGGGGCACACACTTCGTAAATGCTTGTAGTTTGCCTCCCTGCCTTCTTCTTATAGATCCATCAGTTCTTATTGGTGAAAATAAAGAAGTATCTTGCCTTAGCTGTCAAGACTACGCTGTATCTACATCCACTGAGACATCACAACAGACTAGCGCGTCTCTGCGAACACGGATGTTTGTTTGATTGCTGCGGAGGTGGGTATTTGGGGAGGGGTAGGGTAGAGGGGGCGGGAAATCTACATATCACTGTCACAGCGCAGCGCTGAAGATGTCAGCAAGCAGGTCATTTCACTCCCGCCAAAGTGCTTTCTTCCTTTTATTACCAGCCCTATAACAAAATTATTGAAATGATTCAACAATAGTCGTGCCACAGCTATAGATACTTGTTGAAAGAAATAATAAAAGCATTTTATCTGAATTGCTGTCATTTTCCTGTTGAGGGATACATCTGCTACCTAAGTGCGTTTGGAGGGGCGCCTGCCTCCTGTGAACCTCCTCTAATTTCGTTACACTGATAGGTGCGGCAGCCGTCGGAGCCTTCACTCTAACAATATTAACCGAGATGAAGAGGTCAGTCATTTTCTAGCATCAATTTTTTGTAGGCTCTCCCGTCAACTGGATTGCTCCAAGATTGAAACGTAGGAAGAAATGGATTTTTAAGGAGATGGCTGTGGGATATTTGCTCGCTGTGAAGTCACGGGAGATGGGGGTGGGTGCGGGGGAGGAGGTGTCACCTTAAGTAAAACCAATTTGAGTAAGGAAACAAATTGATGGCATTCAGATTAAAGAATATGGAAACATAGCCCCCAGTTCCACTTGGAGGATTAGTCACCTCTAAAATTGAAAGATAAACACTCTCCCCCAAACTGTTGGCTCACTCTAGTAAGATAAACAACACAGAGGCTATATTTTATAGCTTTATTTATAATTTTCTTAAGCATCATTAAACAGTGACTCATGAGCTGTCAATTAATGACTCCTCCATATTTTTTTTAAATTTACTATAACCATTTCAAAGAGACTTCAAAACATTCCAACTTGTATTAAGCAAATATAAGAGGATAACGACATTTAAAAAGTCAATGGCTTTATTTAAAGTAACACATAAGGAACAAGTGGGTTTTAGTCCATTATCAAAGATTTAGAGCTAGAAAGGGACCTTAGAGGTTATGAACATCCTTATTTTTATAGATGAGAAACTGAGGCCTAAACAGGTTATTTCTATGGATCACATATCCAGAGGCAGGGCTGGATCATCTAGAAGAATAACATCATTTTACAGATAAGGAAATTGAGGTTCAGGCAGCTTAAATATCTTTCCTGAGGCCAAGTACCAGATGCAGGATTTGAAAAGTCTCCCTGACTTCAAGTCCATCCTTCTTTCCACTGCAACATGTTGCCATCCTTTTCCTACCACAACATGTTGCTATCCTTTTCCCACACACAGGAGGGGGCAGACCTGGTGTCTGTCCTGAGGTTCTCTGATTTTAAATCTAGCACTCTTTTCAACTGTTCTAATAAATAAGACTCTGAAGTTTTCAAAGAGCTTTGTATATATTATATCATTTGATTTTCACACAGCTCCTATGGGGGCACCATTTTACAGGTAAGGAGACTGAGGCTGAGAGAAAAGTTAAACGGACCCAGAGCAAGGAAAAGACCAAGGGAAGATTCAGACTGAGATCTTCCTACCCTTAAATCCAGTGTTTTATCTACTGCACCCATCACCTAGCAGCCTCACTGTACAGTGTTACAGTACCCAGCTGAACCTAGAATGTAATGTGTGAATTTACTACAGTGAATAGAAAATGACTGAGAGAAATGGAACAGAAAGGACCCAGTACTACTTTGGTGTGTGCAACATTCACAAATGTATTCGTAATTTTATAGGCTGATGTAAAGAAAGGCATAATATTTTATAGAGACCCTATGATGTTATTATCAGAGATATAAAGGAAGCATTTTCATTTTTTCAGCCTCTTCTGAATTTCTAGTCTGTAGCACATTTATCATGAACAAACAAAGGATCACCCTCCCTAGTTTAATGTCAAGATTAGATAATATGACTTCATAAAATTAAAACTGGTCAATGTTTTTTTTAATCTCAATTCAATTAGATAAACATTTATTGATCACTTACTATGTGCCAGACCTCAAGTCCTGAGTATGTAGACAAAAAATAAAATAAAAAAAGACCATCTGCCCTCTGAGAGTTTGTATAGGACATGGAGTGGAGGAGGAAGCAGTGGCAGAGGAAGGCAAAGAGGCAACAACATAGCAGGCACTAGATTTTAGAGTTAGAAGGTATGGATTTGAGATCTGACTAACCTGTTTATTAATTCTGTAATCTTACGAGATTCATCATATTTCTCTGAAGTTTAAACGTCTCAATTTCCTATTCCTTAAAAACAGATAATCTTATTCTACCAATTTCTCTGATGTTATTGTGGTTGCCTCACAACAAAGTGCTTTGTAAACCTTGAATGACAATGTAAATATGAACTATTGCTATTATAAAATATAGAGTAGAAGTTATCATTATTGTTTTTACTTCACTAGTAGAGTAATTAAAATACTGAGGTATATGGGGTGCTCAGGGAGGACTAACACCTCTGGGGTGAGGGCTTACCCATCCCTTTTCAGGGCTGCTCATTCACCTTTGATGTCCACCTTTGACCCATCTGCTTACCTATGGCTCCAAAAAGCTTCAGCATGTGCAGCAGCCACATCCTGGTAAACCATCCCAACAGACAGGCTAATTAGGTTGTGAGTAACTGATAGACCTCAAACACATCATTGAGTTAGGGGGTATCTATTCAAAACATGTGAAGGCTTTGCCCGGCGGAAGGGTTGGAATGAGAAACAATTTGTTCCAAAGGCCATGAAGGCAGAAGAAACACTTGCTGTGGAGTGCATAAAGCTTGGTCAGATACCAAAGATGCCCAGGTCATCCACTGCATCCCAGACCATCACAGTCATCTTGACTTTTGTCCTGCCACCAGACTTAGATAACTCTGGAAGAGACAGTGAGGCTGATCACTTTGTTCAAGTCTGCCTCTCTTTAATCCAATTTGTACCCAAGTCAAGATGTCACCCATGATGTCGTTGTTGTTGTCTTCAAAAGAAAGGGCAAACAACAACACAGAAACACCATAGGACAATATAAAGTGTTCTGATAGGAAACAGTTTAATACTGAGAGGCTCAATGGCTTTCTTGCTACTATGAGACGGTTACAGAGCTGTCGGTTAGTTAATAATTCAATCAATGAGCATTTGTTAAGTATGTACCAGATATCAAATAAAGAAAAAGCAAAGCAATCCCTGCCTCAGAGAGCTTACATTCTAACTGGAGAGACAACATGCAAACTATTATGTACAAAGAAGACATACACAGATTAAACTGGGGGTGATCACAAAGGGCATTAGCATCAACACGCATCTGGAATGGCTTCTTGGAGAAGGGGGATTTTAGTGGAGACATGAAGAAAATTAGTGAACCTATGATACAAAGACAAGGAGAGGGAGTTGTGGCTATATTGGGGATACCCAGGGAAACTTGTGCTTTACACAATTTTAGGAAAATTCAACCTTTTCTAGTTTTTTCAATGAAGACTAACTAGTCAATCAGATATATATTCTGCCTGGCATGGCTATTAGAATTATGGGGCACATCACTAAAAGATATAGACAGGTAAATACATTGACATCAGTGTGAGAAATCCCTTTAACTGATACAGTAAACAAGCTGTCTATACCCTCATAAAATCTTAAGGGAATTGAATGAGATGACTTAACTATGGACACCCAGCTAATTTCAGAGAGGGAATTAAATCCAGGTCTTCTTGATTTCAAAGTTAGTCTGCCATATATTATATCATACCACCTGTCTTGGGCAGAGATACAGAGAAAAAGTTAAGCTATATGAGCATTTATAAGTGAGAGAGAGAAAAGAGATGAGAATAGGAGGAGGGGGAGGGAAGGGGAGGAGAAGGAAGGGAACAGAAAAGATGTTTGCTAAGACAATTTATAAAGTCATGAAAAAGAGTGAAAAAACAAAACAAAATAAGAATAGTAAGGGAGTATGTAGAGAGAAGAGTAGAGAAGCTATGGAGAGAGAGGAAAATTAAGAGGAGAGTAAATCAATCAGAGAGGCAGGAAAACTAGAAATATTTAATGTCAGGAAAAAAAAACAAGAAAGGGGAGATGCTAAAAAAGGAGAGAAAGTAGAGTTTGATTATGACAATTTTTCTAGAGAGATTCATACCAGAAATTGTAAAAAAGGAAGGAAGGAGGAAAATAGAGAAAGAAGGAAGCAAGGAATTAAAAAAGCATTTGTTAAACTCCTATTATGAATGTTATAAAACACAATAAACATTACATCATTTGATCTTTACAATACCCCTAAGAGGTAGATACTCTTATTATCTCCATTTCACAGTTGAAAAAACTGAGGCAGATGGAAACTAAGTGATTTGCCCAGGGTCATACAGTTGGTAAGTGCTTGAGGCTAGTTTTGAACTCAGATTTCTGACTCCAGATGCAGAGTTTTATCCTCCTTACCACCACTATATATACCATGTAAAGTCTAGAAGAACACTATAAAACACAAAACACCTTAAACTACTTAAAGTTTTTCATATTCTTATGTCTTGTCTTTTCACCTTAGGTAGATGAAAGATTCCTTAAAGAAAATACCTGCATTTAATACTTGTCTGAAACATCATTGGACACCAGTATAGTACTTTGAACATGCTAATCTCTCAATAAATATTTACTCACTTTATTTGTATTTAGTGGTTTATGATTCTTTTTTTTTTCAGTTTTATGGATGCCTTTTGTTTTGTCTCACATTCGTTTCCAAATATGTCCTTACTCTGTCCCCTAGCTTTGACTTGTTAAAACTATTTTTTTTATTCAGCAAATCAACTGACACAGCACCTGTGCTTGATAGAGTACACAACATTCCAAACTTCTAGTTCTCTATCTCTACAATGAAAAGAGTGAGGTTTTTCACATTTCTTCTCCAGCACCACCTTGCTTTATTTTCTGTGGGTATAATGTAGAACCAAGAGTCCTTGTATCTTAGCATATGGCAAGATTCTCTCTTCATCCACTGAAAACAATAAGGTAAACAGATTTTAAATCCTTTTCCAAATTCTTAAAAAAAAATTATTAAAATTATGTTATTGTTAGTGAAAACACTGGGCACTTGTAGATACTACAAGTCTAATACAGGATTACTCATGGTGCACAAAAATCAGTGTCTGTATGTGTGTGTGTGCATGTATATGTATACCTATGTACATACACACATGCACATAGATATACATTGAGGGGAAAGGAAAAACTTATTAAGAACCTACTATACGCCAAGCTCTGTGTTAAACAAATTGTAACTGTTATCTCATTTCATCCTCACAACAATCCTAGTAGATGGGTGCTGTTATTATCCCCATTTTACAACTGAGGAATCTGAGGCAGCCAGAGTTTAAGTTACTCTCCCAGGGTCACACAGCTAGGAACATATCTGAGGCCAGATTTGAACTTGAGTCTGCCTAATTCCAGGACCACTGCTCTATTTGCTATGCCCTGTTTTCAAAAATTCCATTCCTGATGACAAGTTCATGGATATATATCAATAGATAAGCATGTTTTAACAATCTATAAAAATGTAGTTTGTTCTAAATTCAAATCATAAATGTCTGGATTTACTTATGTAACATGTTTAAGACTTTTTTTCTTTTTTAAGGTGATAATGTAATATCTCAGCTCAGAAAAATCTCTTTGTATTCCATTTGCAACTTAAAGCTCTCAGGTCTAACAGCCGAGTTTTGCCCTTGATTATGTGCATTTAAGTCAATAGGAGCTCCAGGCTCAATTCTATTATTACCAATGGGAAATTTATTTTCAAGGCAGTGCCTTTAATTATTTCCTTTCATCTTTCATTGTGAGTAATGTCCTACTCATTGCCTGGAAAACTTTTTAACATCACATTTATACCAACTCTTACTAAAGTGATGTCCCAGTTAAGTAAGTTCCCTGCCATATGTTTGAAATGCAATGCTTTTTAAAGTCACAGTTTACTATATAATTCATGCAGTCTTGGAAATCATTTTCAAATCTGGCAAAGTTGAGTAAACCGGTGTTAATATCGGCTTTCTGTATTGATGTCTACATTTAAAGAAAACCAAAAGGTTGCATTGTTTCTGTATGTTATGCATATGAATCTAAACCTCAGGTTACACATGTTTGATATTAAGAAATTCAACATTCACGACTCATTTTTAAAATCCCAAATTTATCTGTAAATATAAACTACTTGAACTTTGCTTTTAATACAATTATTCTAAAACAGATTTAAAATGATTTCTTTATCTTGTGTTCTGCTAAATGGGAACATCCATCTGTTACCCATTTTCAATGAAGAAATGTGCTGACATGACTGTTCTTAATGGAAAACATGGAGGGTGCATCTTAATGGAAAGAAAACTTCATCTGACCAAGAGTCTTTTTATCCATTTCATCCCAGTGGGGCAGTTGTTACTTTAACATTGCCATCATAACTGAATTCTATAAAAATAACTAGCTGTCTTTATTAAGGAAAACATATCCTTCCCCTTGAGGTCCAATGGAGGAAGGAAGGAAATAAACATTTACTAAACACATACCATGTGCCAGGAGCTTTGTAAATATCACATTTGATTCTCCCAACAATCCTGGGATATAGGTACTACTATTATTATCATTTAACAGTTGAGCAAACTGAGGAAGACAAGAGTGAAATTAATTGCTCAGGATCACATAACTAGTAAGGATCCCGGACCATGCTGGAACTCCTGTCTTCTGATTCCAGGTCCAGCACGCTATCTGCTATACCACCTACCTCTCTCTGTGAAAAGTACAATGATTGAGGGCAATTAAAAAAAAATAAAGTTGAGTAAATTAGAGTTAATATTAGCTTCATATTAATATCTAAATTAAAAAGGAAATTGAGAGATTAGACTATATGATGTATATAATCTAAATCCTATTTATATATTTGAATTTACTGATTAATGAGTTTGACATTCATGAATCATTTTTAAATCATAAATTTGCCGATAAACATAAACTGTGAACTTGAACTCAACAATTTAAAAACCAAGAAATGCAGAATTATTTCTTTACCTTGCATTCAGCTAAAGGAAAACACTCATTCTGACTTAATGAAGTTTTACACATCTGTATGCCTGTATATACTTTAAAATATTTCTATTTTCATACAACTAGAAAGGTACTCATATCTTTTACAGCTTGTATGAACCATGATATTTAATCACACAATATCGTGGTGCATTCTATTAATCTCTTTTGGAATGGGAGAGACTTCTTTAAAGCTACATACAATAATAAGAAAGAAGTAGAGATTGCCTCTGAGCTAATTCCTCAGACAAGAGGCAGACCAGACAGATGTGGAGCCAACTCTTACCTTTGATTCTGTCCCCTCCTAAGATAACCCAAGGTCAGCTTCCAGGTTTTCTTCCCCTACACACAGACACATGTAGGCATGTGAGTGCACATGTGCGTACACACACACACACACACACAAACACATACATTCCTGACTTCTCAAGAAACAATGAGACCAAATCCTGTTCCCAGGTCTAATATATACATAGGAGTAGAAGTTGATGAACTGCATTGCTTTGGGTGCTGAATTTCCTGATTTCCATGACCCTAGAAGCATTTCTCTCAGTACTAACTTACCTGGTACAGGCAGACACAAGAGGCCAGATCAGTGGCCATTCTCAGTAGGGGTCTGATGGATGTCACAAAGAGTAGGTGCATTTACTGAGGTATTCTTGACCTGAGCTTCCGGACAACAGTTCTTTCCCCTTTGCCTATTCCTCTGACTCAGTTTCATGACAGACACCTACCTCTATTGTATATGAGGGATGACGCTTCTCTGTGCACACACAACCTTTTTTTTTTTAATAGTGAGTTTACTCTGGGTGTCAAGGTTTGAGAGGCATGACTCTCTGCCAAGGGATCATAATTTTGGTGTCACCAAGTCCCCATTACTCAAATGACTGCAGTGTTAGAAAAGACAACAGAACTCATCACTAACAATATATGCCTTGCACGTACATGGTATGTAATAAATGTTAAGTTGAAACGAATAGATTATAATGGAAGAAAACAATGCATGGATGGTTAAGACCTTGATTTCAAACCAGATTTATGACTAACTTGAACAGTGATTCTGGGTAAATTATTTTATCTTTCTAAGTCTGTTTCCTCCTCCGTATAGTAAAATGATTGGATTAGGATCTAAATTCTCTGCAATATTCTTTAAGCTTTAAAAATCAATGTTTCCAATGAAGAATATATTAAGCAAAACCAAAGAAAAGTTGTAATTATTACAATAGCGCAAATAAAAAAAACAATCTGAAGAATGTAATTATGACCACCAAAAACGAGAGAAGAAAATGCACTTCTCCTTCAGGGTAGGATAGAGGGGAGGGGACATATAGTTGCACAACACTGCATAAAATTTTAGGAACCTAAAATGCTGGTCAGTTTTGATGAGCTATTTTCTTTTTTTTTTTTTGTTTATTTCGAGTGATGACTCACCGGGTAGGGAAGGGGAGAATCTATTCAGAAATTAAGGTCATATAAAAGCAAAAGTTATCCATAAAAATTAAAAATAAAATTTTCCTGTGACTTCTTAGGTCCAGAGCATATGAAAAATAATATAATAATAGAGTTATAATGCCTGCAGAGGTCATCTGACCAACCCCCAACAAAGCAGAATTGCACATAGCTGGCCTACATCTTTTTATCTTGTCCACAATTGAATCATGGAAATTTTATCTGATGTTTTAATGAAACCTGGATGTAATAAGTATATAGTTTTCTCCTGATATGCTATTTTTTTTTAAATAGAAAGGAAGTTAGTTGAGTCTGGTATACCTTTTTTCATTTCATTTGGGTCTGAGTCTTCTTTGTTCCATTTGATGTTTTCTTGGCAAAGATCCTGGAGTGGTTTGCCATTTCCTTCCCCTGTTCATTTTACAGTTGAGGAAACTGAGGCAAACATGGTTAACTTGCCTAAGATCACACAGCAGGTAAGTATTTGAGGCCAGATTTGAAGTCTTTCCTGAGTCTTTCCAACTCTAGGCCTGTCATTCTATCTACTTTTGTTTAGATAAATTTGGAGAAATTCATTAACAACTTGCTGAGATTATAAAAAAAAGACTAAACCAATAAGTTCGCAAATATTTTTGTTTACAATAACTCTAGTAAGGTTGAGAAGTATAGGCCTACACTGATGAGGGCACAAAGATAATTAATATACTGACATATGCATTGTTGCTTTTAGAGTAGGAGCCACATGGTGTAGTGGAGAAAGTTAACCTCAGAACCAGAAAGTCCTCAGTTCAAATCCAAATCCAGTTTTGTGATCCTGAGTAAGATACTATTTCTCAGTACTCGAGGCAACTTAAAACTATAAATTGCAGAGAAAGTGCCAACTTGCATTGAGAAGGGGAGTTTCTTCATCTGGGATTTCCTTCTATCAGTAAAATCCAGGTCCAGTTCCTATTCCTATTGTTTTCCTTAATATCCTTTATTAGTCTCAGCTTGTTATTGGCTTTAGCCTTGATGATATAATTCTGACAATCCACATAAGCAGTACTATTTTTGAAAAAAATCATTAATAATCAATTCACTCATCATTTTGTTCATCATCATATTTTAGTTCCAAATGATAATTTGGCTGAAATAAAAATGACAGAACTACAACAGCATGATAAGTTTCTGTATCAGAGTTGATTATGCTAGGGAGATGCCCTATTTATCAAAAATACTGTGAACTATACATTTTAAAACATTTAGTAACTGTTTAAAATATGTTGGGGTATGCCATTTATCTAAGAACGCTGAAGTATGTAAATATTCTGAAACTTCAGTACTTTCCTTCTTCCTAACAAAGCATCACAGTCAAAGTTGAAGAAAAGTTGTTCTCATCATTTTATGGAGTTTAGCTGTTTGATGCTGAAAGTTTTACAGAAATAACTCCACTCAGCCTTTTCATTGGATGGCATCTCAGCATTCCACTTCAGAGTCAATCCAATTCATCCAAGCCCTCTCCAGTCATCCTGGTCTGTATCTCACCACTGGACCCAGATGACTCGGGAGGAGAAAGTGAGGCTGGTGACTTTGCACAGCCCTCCCTCACTTAAATCCAATTCATGTGTAAGTCCGGGCATCACATTCTGGATGTCATGGTCCTCTTTGAGAATGAAGGACAAACAACTCAATTCAACAGGCATTAATTAAAAGCCTACCGATTCCAGATCTGTTGCTAGGCACTGATGATACACAAATGAAAAGAGAAAAACAACTCCTGCCTTTGATGAACTTATATTTTACTGGTTCTGGTAACATTTACCATAAGAGATTTAAATGAGTCCTGGATTATTGTATCCATTGTTATATCTATACACACACACACACACACACACACACACATGCACATATGGTGACAACAGGGCTGAATGGATGGAGTGCTAGTCTTTTAATTAGGAAACCTGGGTTGGAATTCTGTACTACATTCATTTGCTGTGTGAACCTGAGAACATCACTGAAACTTAGTCTCAATTTCCTTGTTTGTTTTAAAAAATATTACTATCTATAGCAAGCACTGAGAATCAACTCAAATTTTACATATTCATGCATATGCATATACATACAAATATAACATACATATGTGTATATTTATATACATACACATGTGTATACACACACACAGACAAAACTTTAAAAGCCATAAATAATCTCTAATCTCTCCTCTAAGCCTCTCCTGTGCTAGGTAGCACAGTGGATAAAGTGGATAGAGGGTTGTCTTCTTGAGTTCAAATCTAGCCTCAGACATTTACTTAGCTGTGTAACCCTGGGCAAGTCACTGAATCCTGTTTGCCTCAATTTCTCATCTATAAAATAAGCTGGAAAAGGAAATGACAAACCACTCTGGTATCTCTGCCAAGAAAAGTCCAAATGGGTCTTGGAGAGTCACACATGACTGAAAAATGACTTAACACAATCTTTTCTCTCTTTCTCCCTCTCTCCCTTTCAGTTTTGTAAACAATAGTTAACATGAATAAAAATAGTTGTTTGTAGCTTTTTCTCCTCCGGAAAGTGGAAGAAAATGCAAGAATTATTAGTAACATTCTAATTTGTCTTCTAATTTTATTTTATGCAAACAGTTCAGTGCAAATGTGAGGCAATTTTTTTTCATGCTCCAGAACTATACTCCCCAAGACCACGTCTTTAAAAAAATCCATATTAAACAAAAGAGCTAGTCATATGTGAGTTAATAAAGTGAACACAAGGGAGATGTACCTCCAAATTAGAGCCAGACGGTGAATAACATAGCAGGAATGTACTTAAACCTCGGTACCAGCTTGGGACAAGGTCTGCACTCTGTCTTAGCTCTCAATTTTTGGAAAAGCTTCAGGAGCTATGAGAAAAACTTCCAACCTGACAAACACTACAGGGCTGGGAAAAGCTCCTGTTTTAACTCAGCCCAGATGTGATCTTTAATGAAAGCATTATGCTTCGGCAGCTGCAATGGATGGTACAAACATTTTAAAGGGAATAAATTATTTAAAAAGGTTTTCTTTCTTCCCCGTACAATTATGCTTGACCTTTGCTGGGGTAAAATCTTAAGATAGACTATAAAGCAATTTATGGCTACTTATCTTCCAAAGGGAGCATGCTGTAGTAAATGCAAACGAAAGTGATGAGAAAACGAAAGACACATGTGCTAAATCAAAGTGCTTATCATACTGATATAAAGTGCCTTGCACGATGTTTCCTGAAAATCAAAGTTTTCAGTGTTTACAAGATGAAATTCTTATTCTAACTCCAACATTGATTATAGTAAAAATTCACTCTACATCCCTTCTCCCTTTTTCCAAATTTTCCTTTGATCTTATATTTACATTTTCATGTATTCTCCTCAGGTGGGATAATACAATGATTTTGCAGTTAAATTTTATGATATGTAAATGTGAAAATGCCAAGACTAGCAAAAGGTCTATAGTTGAAAGAAATATATTTAAAAACAGATAAAATCAAATTCTGGTTTTTCCACAATGGGAACCAAGCAATTTCGCAAAGATAACTGAACAGGGTCAATATTCAGGGTTTTAAATACAGACTCAATACAGCAGGACCACAGCATTGTATAAAACTCTGAAAATGACACTAAAATGGGATTCTTCATTCAGTGAAATGTCTGGTTTCATAAATAAATAGTCAAATAGATCACATGCCACGTTAGTCAATCAACAGGCTTTTATTGAGTGACTACATGTGCCAGTCATTGGACTGAGTGCTGGGGCTGTAAAAAAAGGGGGATGAGATAGTCTGGCAGTTTGGAGAGATGAGGAGATACAATAAGTCAGCAACTACATGCAAACAAGGTATACAGATTAAATTAGGGGTAGTGTCAGAGGGAAGGCGTTAAGAATAAGAAAGCCTGGGAAAGGCATCTTGAAGAAGAGAAAATTAACAGAAACTTGAAGGAACCCTAATAGAGAATAGAGAAAGAAGAGTTGATTTTTTTAAATGGATGATTAAATGTAGCAAATTTGGAGGCATTCCATGAGGAGTTAGGAATGAGCACTTTAAATATTTATTGAAACTTTTGAAAAGATCAACTTAAAAAAACAGAACAACTCCCATTAAACCCATAAAATATCAAAGTAAATGCAAAGAAAGTGCCATTTTAAAAAGAAGTCATCCCCACAAGCAATAAAGAAATAAAGTAAACAGAAAAAGAATGAAGTGATTGGAAAATATGAAATGATCTTGAGTCTAGAAAGTTTAAGTTGTAATTCTCCGGCAGATCATTCTGAATGCATTTCATTGTTCTTGTTACAAATGGTTTAGGGATTTTTTTGACATTTTAATTAAGAAGGAACTATTCCCACAACACAATGTGAGCAGAAGATGCCATAAGTTTAAATAAAATGATCCTCCATCCTCATTTTGCAAAATTCACAACTACATTTAAATGAAGCAGCATTTTTTTCCCCAGGGTGAAATGCCTCTCTTTGCAAAAGTGGAATTCTCATAGGTCCAAAAATGTTTTCATCATTTTATTTTATGCATTTATCATAAAGAAGAGAAATGAGATGCTGAGGGGTTTGCTATTTTAATGAGCATGTTTACATACATGCATGCTTACTACCACACCTCATACAAAAACTTTCAATAGTATAAATGAAAAATAGACAGTGGAACAACATAAGGAAAAGCTCCTCGTTAAAGGCTGGTGGGTCAGTTGTTGGCTGATTCCTATTACCTGTGTGCATTCGGGGCTCCAGGAAAGCAAGGGGGTCCCAGTCTGTGCAATCAGACAGTTAGCTGACAACAGTGATCCCAGTCTGCTCCCAATTTATTAATGAGCTTCTAGGTTCGCAACTTATTGGGGAACATTTGCATGGGACTATGCAACCTCTCAGTTCAGCTTTAAAAAAATTAACAAATCATTTTTTTTACAAGCTATGTGGCTGATAAGTCATCAGATTTTATGCTTTTATGAATTTGACAGAAAACATGATGGCTTCCTTGAGGGAGGTGGCGTTCAGGAACAATACATGTACTTCTGAATAATACAAAGTGAAATCATCCTTGTGCTCAAAACGATGAATCTGAGTTTACAGAAAATGTAACACTGACCAAGTATATGGTGAGGTAGAACATTTATTAAGTACCTACTATATGGCAGGTGTCCAGCTTAGTACTAATGGTCAGATCAGTCATTGTGCAAATAGGTGAACTGGATAATTTGGGTACTGAAAGGACACCTTTCTTTTTACCTTAATTTTCTAGACCACTAATTGCTTTAACCTCGCATTGAACAATTAGACTCAACTTAGGCTATTGATAAGATCCCTCATGACATTTAAAATGTTGGTATTTTTTTAAATAATATTTTTCCCAATAACATGTGAAAATATTCAATTTTTAAGATTTTGAGTTCCAAATTCTCTCCTTTCCTCGCCTTAGGTTATACACGTGCAGTCATGCAAAGCATATTTCCATATGCGATGTGATGAATCTGAACTCAGGGCATTTTTTCCTCTGCGTGAGCACAGAAAATCTTGGGCACATCACTTAACTTCTCCGGGTCTCAGCTTCTTCATGTGTAAAATGATTACCTGGATCTGGACTCCATGATCTGAGTATTTGAGATTTTTGATTCTCCTGTTCTGGCTCTACTAATTAACTACCTCTATGACCTGAGGTAAGTCAATATACCTCAGCTTCCTTATCTGTAAAGTGAATGAGAGTAGGAGATCTCTAAGTTCGTTTCACCTTCTAAATGCAGGTGTATTTTTTTTTTTAAGATAAGCTAAAATTTCACATGTATCAGGTTAACAATTCTCTAACCTGGCATGGGAACAGAAATGAAAGGAGAAAACAGAGACTTGAAAGTACAAACTATTCCAGGGGTGGGGAACCTGTGGTCTTGAGGCCACATGTGGCCTTCTAGATCCTTGGGTGTAGCCTTCTGACTGAGTCCAAGTTTTACAGAACAAATTCTTTTATTAAGGGGATTTGTTCTGTGAAGTTTGGATTCAATCAAAGGGCTGCACTTGAGGACCTAGAAGGCCACATGTGGAGGTAGCAGGTTCCCTACCCCTAGCCTATTTCATTTAAATTTCTTCATTTTAGTGGATGAATTTGGAAAACAAGACAGTTGTAATGTTTATTTTAATTCAACACATGCTCAATATTACTCTCCTTCTCCCCAACGTGGTAACATTTTAAAATGCTATGTCCCAGTGAGGCAGCTGGTTTTTGAGGTAATCGACTGCCTGCCCTCTTTCTCAGCAGCACTACAACTTCTAATAATACAGTGTAACCCTTATATAACAATAATTATGCATTTAAGTTAGCCTGCACTGATAGGGCTACACATGCCTGTATGGCACATATTCACATGATTTATAGTGCCAATCTTCCATAAGTGCTTAACACCTCAGGTCCCCTGCCTCCATCTCATTTTACTCAGGTGACTCAGAGGCTGGCTCCCAGTTTTCACCTCTGCCTCACAAGTCAGATTTGCTAATATTTAACAAATGCATGATCACAAATGTATACCCTCACATAGAGGCAAAATTAGTGCCATAGGGCATTGAGAGGGAAATATGAAATAAGTTATTTCAAATAATCATTCTTTTAAAAAAGATTAATTTAAATGCACCCAAACTAAGGTATTATTATTATTATTATTAAAATCCAAAGTGCATGGTTTTGTTAAGGAAGGCATAATTTCAAATCATTTTATTTTTGTATAGCTGGAAATCAGTGGTGCCCAAAGCGCTGAAATTCAGATCTCATAGCAAAAAAAATTCCTATATTTACCTGTTTTTAATTTGTAGATAATTTGCTGAAAAATTAGAATGAATGGAATATTTTCCCAAAGTATTTATCATGCTTTGTGTGGTGATGAAAAATTTAGCCTTCTTGGATGATTTTTATATATCAGAAACAATAGCAAACAGAGCTTTTAGGTGGTAAGATAGCAGCATTTCTTTCTGTATCAGACATAAAGGTGGCAACCACACCTTTCCTAGGCTATTTTACATTAGAACATGCTCTCATTTATTAGCTACACCTTTTTCATGCAAGTTGCAGGGGGAAGTAATTAAATTTAATAGAAGCTGCCCCTGTTTTGAAGACACTCTTGATTTAAAGCCACTCACAATTTAAAGCTGCAGGGAAATGTAATTAAATTTTATAGAAGCGGTGGCTTTTAAATGAAGACACATGATGTATGTGTGTGTGTACACACACACACACACACACATATATATATATACACAAAACTGATTAAAATCAAATTTAGAGAACTAGTTCTTTTTGTATAATTATTATAATTATAGTTCTAAAGTAAAATAATTGTTATTTAAAATAAGTATTTGAATTTATGTAGTAAAGTTATGACTATAAATAACCTGGTTATTATTAATTTGCTTTTGAGATCATATGTTTAAGAACTAAAATGATTAATGTGAAATCAATGGAAAATTCACTATGTCTTAGTTACAGGTACTGTTGAAACTATTGTAAGTACACATTATAAAGGTTCTTTACCATTAATATTACTACTAATATTATTATTATAAAAGATAATATTATGTGATATAGTCTCTTCATTGACAAATGATTAATTCTTCTTTACCTTTCTATAGCTTATGATACTACTGAGTATTTCTTATCTCTGTATACTCTCTTTCTTTGACTTTTATGCCATGGGAGTCATGGGATTCTTTTTTCTACCTGACTCCTCTCTCTGGGCCCTGAGTGCAGTGAGAATTCCTTCCAAGGAATTCTTTTTTACCCTGCTATCTTCTTTCTTGCCACACTCTCCTTTGGGGCTTACATATATTCATATAAGCTCAATTACTACCCCAATGAGGATGACACATTTATCCCAGAATCCTTTCATATTAGCATTGCAAGAGATCTACCACAGTGTCCATTTAGTTCAATTGATAACCATCTCCAGTCTCTCCATTGAGTTCAGGTTTCACATTTCACATTTCCAACTGGGAATTTCTTGCTGGAAAACTCCACTTTTAAATTATTGTCTTGTATGCAACTCAAACTCAAAATGCTCCTAACGTAATTTACCATTTTTCTCTAAACCTGACCCTCCTCCCACTTCTGTGAAGGGCTCCACTGTACTTTCAGTCACCAAACTCTTTGCTTCTTCGTCCTTGTTCCCCAATTCTGGTCATTTGAGAGGTCTTGTCAAATTTACTGCCAATGATACTTACGTCTCTTCCCTCCTCTTGCTCATTGAGTAACCACTGTTTCATTCGACGCAGCTATTGTAAGAGACTTCTGCAATTTTCTTAGAGTATTTTGTACCCATCTGTCCTTTTTCTACCATTCCCTGCCTTGTCCTACCTCACTACTTACTGTTAGCTTCTTGAAGGAAGGAAATGTGCCATTTTTTCTTTTGTAAGTCCAGCACTGTGTACATTGCCTTGAGCATAGCAGGTTTGTTCCATCAACTTAAATTAAATAATGCCCATTAATACAGGGTTTTAAAATGCAATTTTCTTAAAATATACCTATTAGGCTGTTACTAAAAGTAATATCATCTTACTTTTTATATAGAGAGAAACTAAAAGTCAAAAAAGTTAAATAACTTGTCTCCCATGGTTCTTCTTCCTGTCTCGTTATTCTTCCTCTTCTTCTTTGATTTCTTATATGCTTCCTGTCCCCTGAGTGTCAAGGTCCTTTAAGAAGCTCTCTGACATCTACTTCTCTTTTTTCTCTATAACTGCCATCCCTATTGTTTTAATCCACTTACATGTTTTTAAGTAGCCCTTGCATGAAGATGATTCACAAATATATCCAAAAATGCCAGAATCTTAGAGTCAGTTTCAACATCAGAATCAGAACTCACATCCAAATTTTCTGTCTTAATAGCCACAGCAAACAAAATGTCAGTACATTGCCTTTTCTATTATTTTACACTGCCTGTAGTATAATACCTCCTGGCAAGGAAAATCATTTTTTTTTACTGATGTGCACCAGAAAGATTTCTCAAAATGCTAAATATTAATTTCATTTTTACCAATCTAAGAATAGAATTCCTGCATGTGTATGTGACAGGTAATAAATAACAGTTCTGGAATAAAAAAAGATAATATGTGGGTACTGAGTACATATGAAATAATTTTTGTACATAAACATAGGATTTGTACTAATATTACTTCCAAATGATTTTTATATTTGCAAAATATTAGTAATTATATGTGGGAATTAAGATAAGAACTTATTACACAGTCTTCTATGACTACTTGCAAAATTTCCCCACAGTTCCCGGATCATCTACATTGTTAACATTGATTTATAAGGTCACACTTGCTCTGTTTAGAACTCTTATTGAAAGTCACAATGATATAAATTAAGAATTCTACAGCCATTAAGAAAGTGTCTTATGTAGAGAGAAAACAACAATCCTCCTTTGTAGATTAAATCTTTGAAGAAGACCTCTGTGAAAACTCCTTAGCCCAGCTTCTTTTAATGTCCATTTGATGCCTTGGAGAGGGTGTCTTCTGTTCTGACCCCCTTGAACCTCAGTGCCCAACTCAATAAACCTCTGAAAGCCTCCAAATTACTAGAATGTAGAATCTTTAAACCAAAGAACCTTCCTTAGGGCTATAAACTCTGTCATCAGGGTGAGAATAAGCCCAAATAGGAAGGGTAGGTCTAGTGTCTTTACCACCATCAATTATCCACTTAGTGATCCACTTTTCTAACAAGCTCTTCTTTCCCATGCCTCCAGCCACAGGCATTGTTCTCCAGCTGACAAAAAAATCCTTTCTTCCTTGTTTAGGAATATTAACCTAGGTAAACTGTGTAACCAAGTTTTAAAAAGGACAATCAGGTCTTTGTTGAGTCCTTAGGGACCTATGGAAAGATTTTCCTGTAGTTTGGTGGGAATTTCAGGCCTGGTGAAAATGTGTAAGGCTTTAAGATTTTATACATATATGTGTATATATATATATATGTATTATATATGTATACATATATACACACATATATATACATATATACACATTATATATATAAATATATATATTAAATTTTGTATTATGTGTAGTACTTTCAAAATCAAATCTGCAAGAAACAGTGACTGAATACGCTTGCTTTTTTTTCTTTTTCCTTATCCTGAAACCTTTTGCTATTCCTGAGACAAGTCTTCATAGGATATTTTGTATCCTTTCACCATGTCTTTTTTCAGTTTGCAGGTAAGAAACAGAAAATAAAGAGAAAAAAAATCCACATAATTATTGCACCTACAAGCACAAATATTTTGAAATAGTTTGTGAACCAAAAAATTCAATAAACACTTTACATCATTTTTTAAAAATATGTCTCACTTTCAGCCTACATACAGCATGGTACTATAAGCAAAGTAGTGCTCAGCAAATGCATTTTATTCACATAAAAATAAAGGGGTTTTTTAGTAATAATTTAATTTGTATATAGCCTTATTAATTTTATTTTTTAAAATTATGCTGATTTGGTTTTTTTTAGCACTTCATTTTCCAATATATTTTTCACTCCTGTCTCACCAACCCTCCCTGTTCACTCTATAACAAATAGTAAAGGGGAGTGGGAGGGGGAAACAGTTCAGTAAAACTAACCTACACATCAGTCAAGTCCTAGAGTGCAGCAGTGTGCCACATTCATGGTACCCCTCAACTCTACAATGAAGGGAGAGACTTCTCATATTTCTTCTTTGGGACCAAGTGTGGCATGTGATGTTCTTCTTTCCATTTATATAGCTGTAATCATTGCTGTAGTTTCTTTTTTTTAATAAGCCTTTCAAAAATATTCTCCAAGGCTTCAGCTGAGTTAATGTAGCCTTTTTGAAATTTCTAGTATGGCATTTAATGGTAGCCATCTCTAGTGGGGGTGGTGGGGAGGATGAGGAGGGGAAAAAGGGGGAAAAAGAAATTGACATCATAACTTTATTACATATTTCAATGGAATGGTGAATTGTACACAATAGATTTGTAGTTTCATGTGCCATCATTTTTTAAAAATTATACTATGTTATGGAAATGCTTGTTTTATCCTATAAATTAAAAATTAAATGAATAAAGTTTTTTTTTAAATCCAGTATAACTGTAGGTGAGTTGTCCTTTACCCCTCCCCTCCTATAAGGGAAAAAGAATTGGGAGCTCTCAAGGAAGCTTCTAGTTACTTCAAGGGTATAACACTGAGTGCTTTGTCCTATGGTGGCTGCTGAACTTGGCTGTTTTCAATCATATGGTGGCCAAGATCTTAAAGAACTTCTTATTTTGGTATGAGTAAAGAACACTTGATTCTCCCTGACTGTAGCAATGAACAAGGGGCAGGCTACTGCGTCAATTAAAAGGACAAATAGCTTCCAGCTGGCTTTCTCTCCCTTCAGCCCTCCAAGTGGCATCATGTAACTGATACTTCTACTGAGGAATAGGGGATTGGCTGCATCCTTCCCCACCATGGCATCAAGGCTATGTTTCGGATAGCCCTGACTGCCTTCTGGACTTTGTGTTTCTTTTTCTGAGAAGGGGTCTGAGTACATCATTTTATAGATTTGTAAAGGCTAGGTGGAGAAGCCTGGAGGAAGGGGTATGCTAGTAAATGTTAAACAAGGGTGGGAAGAAAAGGGGAGGGGAGTGGGATGTAAGAACATACTTTTAAGTTAATACTTTCTTAAGTCTAGGCTATCAACAAGATGGCAATGAAGCCCTGATGTGCAGCTAGAGATGATTTCTGAAACAATTTATTTCAGCTCATTTTGAAGCTCTGACAATCCACCCTAGCAAATTAGGGTGGCGCCAGCACACAACTGCCTGTGGCTCCTGAGTGCACTGAGTAAAAGTGACTTGTGACAAGGTGAGTTTCTTCATCAGAGATGATCAGCCAAGAGAAGGCAACTGAGATGCCGTCAGCAAATGGACTGGGAGTTGCTTAAACAACAGCTGTTTGTCCTTCATTCTCGAACAGTACCATCATAGCAATAAGGTAATTCCATAGCATGCAAATTAATTGAATTTAATTGAGGGAGGGCTGTGCAAAGTCACCAGCCTCACTTTCTCCTCCCAAGCTGTCAGGATCCAGTGGCAAGATATAGATCAGGAGAACTGGAGATGGCCCTGGATGCAGTGCAAACCAGTGCAGTGGAGGAATGGAGAATGCCTAAATGATAATTCCACAAATTTCTTTGTGTATTCATGAGGTTTAAATGTCAGCCTCCTGAGAGATTGTAATAGTAGTTATAAGTTGAGTGTTGATGTAAAATTGTGAGAAGATTTTGCATTTTAGTATTTCTTCTGTGTCCCACACCTGATTGTATATTTAATACATTTTATTTCTCTGTTTGGGGAGAGCTATAGCTGAGGTAATAGCTAAACTTTAGGTAATCTTTCCCTAGAGTACCAGGATGAGAAACTGAAAGAGTCAAAGAATTTGAGAAAAAAATATGAGCCTAGCCCCTAGTCTGAATACATGTATGAAGAGAAAGGAGTCCCTAAGGAAGAGGGAGGGCGTTTGGCATGCCTACCATCTGTGCCCAGAGCAGTTATTTTTAAAATTATACCTGTATTGTGCATGTAAAGATTCCATCCTCTCCTGATTAGTCAGTTACCTAGGAGAAACCTATATAGGTAGATTGCTCATCTCTATTCTGGCAGTACTAATACATTTATAAATCAGACAGAATTATGTTGCAAATAATGATGTAGGCCCACTGTACAGCCAATTATAAACTGGAGGGGTATTATATTGTCTCAAACTGGTAAGCATTCACAAATGAGACCATCAAGCAAATGGATTGTTCTTCTGTTTATATCTTGAAAACTATTTGTTGAAATAGTAGGCCCGTCATTTCTGATAGCTTTGGGTGACCACTAATCATTGCCATTTGTGTGAGTTTCCTAGACTTGGATTTCTTATCAGGGAGGCAGGTGTAGCCCATGTTTTAACACAGCTGCTCTTCTAATCAAAATTTGAAGTTTGCTTTAAAGAAACCAGTAATTGGATTTAAAAAGTAAAATCATTGTTCATGAATTTGTTAATGAATTATTTTTTCTTCCTTGCTAGAGACAGCAAGAATTCAATCTTTATCAAATATTACAGATAACATGCTAAAGTGCAGCAGCATCAAACTCATGAGCTCAAACTCATCAGCTGCAAGGCACTAGTAAAATTCCAATGCCACTGAATCAGATTAAAATGGAAAATGTTTAACAAAATAAATAAAATGTACAAACAACACAAATAGTATCAACTTGTGGTTTTCTAAGTCAATATGATGCTTAGATACATTTGTATTTGAGTTTGACACCACTGATAGTGGACGGAATGAATGAATGAATGAATGAATGAATGAATGAATGAATGAATGAATGAATACAAAAGCACACAGTAAATATTTGCTATGTACAAAACCCAGGGCTGGGATACAAATAGAAAAGCAAGACAGTTCCTGTTCTGTGATTTCTTTAGTCTAAAGAATCGATAGTAACTGGTCTACCTCACTATCCACTGGGATAATACTGTACTTTCTCTCAGATGGGTGGATGGATGGATAGATAGATAGGTAGGTAGATCCTTCCCTGCCTCCCTCTTTCTTTTTATACAGATAAACAAAAACCCCACATGCATACTTACATACACACATATATACCCATGCACACATGTAGACAGATGGATAAATAAACAGATGCACCAAAACCACTTGCCCGCATAAGAATCATCAGTGACTCCCTATTTCCTCTAGGATAAACTGAAATTGGGCATCTGGAAATTGGGCTCAAGGGAAGACTCTTTGTGAATTCAAATCTAGCCTCAAACACTTACTAGCCATGTGACCCTGGGCAAGTCACTGAACCCTCTTTACCCCAGTTCCTCATCTTTAAAAGAGCTAGAGAAGGAAATGGCAAACCACTACAGTACCTTTGCCAAGAAAACCCCAAATAGGATCTCAAAGACTTGAACATGACTAAAAAACCTACTCAATAACAAGAATACAATAAAAATTCATGAACTTGATCTAGGAACATACACAACATAATTACAACCAATCCCTAAGAATATTTTTCACATTATTTCCCTTGACACACTTTACTATTCAGACAAAATAGTTCAGTTGTCATTTAATTGTCATTCCTAGAAATGTCAGCATTCAATCGGTCAACAGGCAGGTATTAAGCGCCTACTATGTGCCAGATGCATTACATTTTCTGTCTCTTGCCTTCCATAGATTGTAACCTATGTCCTGAAAGTCATCTCACTCTCCCCCAAACACCTTCCCCCCATGCCTTACCTCTGTGCTTATTAGAAACCTAATATTCATTTAGGACTTTGTTAAGGTACTAACTAAGGTAGGAAGGCTTTTTGTCCCCTAATCCCTATAGGTTGCTAATGATCCCTTCTTGTTCAAATTCTTTTGCATATAATTACATCACATTGATACATGTCATATCCTCCTAACTAGTAGAATTGAAACCACCAGTAATTTTTGTTTTTTGTCTTTGGTTTCTCATGGTCCTAGAACATTTTTTACAAGTGATAAGCACTTGATAAATGTTTGCTATTCAGATTCAAAGGTCAACAAGTAGTGAGAATAAAGAGGCATGTCACTGACCATGCTTTCAGTTTTCTCCAGGCTTCCCTCTTTCTGTGGTGCTGGCTCAATCAATCAACATTAGGCACCTATTTACTCTGTGCCAGGCATTGTGTTAATCACTGACTCATTGAGTCTAACTTAGACTCACTCTTTCAGGTTGGAGTAGTTCCCCTAAAGAAGTAGCTAGTGAGCTGTAACACAATCTCAGATGCCTAAGGGGAGTCATTTTATGAGGGAAAGAAACACCTATACTCTACATTCATGAATGAGACTCTGAGTCACCACAAGTGTACTTCTCAGTTACACCAAGATTTTTATTTATATCTTGTTTTTTCCATTACCCCAAATTTTCCCCTTATTTCTCACCCTCCAAGAGAATTTGCTCTTATAATAAAAATTCCATAAAAAAAGGGGGAGAGAAAAGGGAAGGGATATGAAATAAAATCAGCAAAACTCATTATATCAAAACAATTCTGTTGAATATGCAATGTCCTATGCCCTTGGACTTTCTTACATAAAAAAGAATGAAAGGTTTACATATATTCTTTGTGGTCAAACTTACTCTTTTGATAATTTTGCAAAATTAATTTTCTTCTGGATATTTTTATTATATAATTTATTTCCAATTTTCAACATTCACTTCCACAGAATTTGAATTCCAAATTTTCTCCCCTTTATTCCCCTCCCCCACCACAGAACATGGTGTACCCCATCCACCCCTTCTTCCAATCTGTCCCCCCTTCTATCACCACCCTTGTTCCATCCTTGTCCCTGCTATTTTCCTGTAGGGCAAGATAGATTTCTATACCCCATTGTCTGTACGTCTTATTTCCCAGGTGCATGCAAAAACAATTTGTATAATTCATTTTTAAAGCTTTGAGTTCCACATCCTCTCCTTTCCTCCCTCCCCACCCATGCTCATTGAGAAAGCAAGCAATTTAATACAGGTCATACATGTGTAGCCATGCAAAATATTTATATAACCGTCATGTTGTGAAAAGTTAACCACATTTTCCTCTATCCTGTCCTGCCCTCCATTTATTCCATTCTCTGCCTTGACCTGTTCCCCCACAATAGTGTTTGCTTCTGATTACCACTTCTCCCAATCTGCAGACCATTCTATTATCCTCCATCTCTTATATCCTTCCCCACTACCTTCCTTCATAGTAAGGTAGATTTCCATACCCAACTAAGTGTGTTTTATTCCTTCCTTAAGCCAAATCCAATAAGAGTCTCATTTATTCCCTCTTACCTCCCCCCTCTTTCCCTCCATTATAAAAACTCTTTCTTGTCTCTTTTCCATTAAATGATTTGCTAAATTCAACCTCTCCCTTTCTGTTACTCTTAGTACATGCCACTCAACAGTAAATTTTATTTTTTAGGTATTCTCCTTCATATTCAGCTCACCCTATGCCCTCTATTTATCTATATCTTTGTACATACATATACATATTCAGACATACACATATACACATACACACAGATACATATGTATGTAAGTTTGTTTGTATGTGTGTGTGTGTACACACGCACACACACACACACACACACACACACACATATATTCCCTTCAACTATCCTGATACTGAGAAAGGTCTCAGGAGTTACAAATATCATCTTTCCATGGAGGAATATAAACAATTCAACTTTAATGAGTCCCTTATGACTTCTCTTTCCTGCTTAGTTTTTCAATTTCTCTTGATTCTTGTATTTGAAAGTCAAACTTTTTATTCAGCTCTGGTCTTTTCGACAAGAATACCTGGAAGTGCTCTATTTCATTGAAATTCCATTTTTCCCCAGAAGTATTATACTCACTTTTGATGGGAAAGTGACTCTTAGTTCATTCCTAGCTTCTTTGACCTCTGGAATATCATATTCCAAACCTTCCAATCCCTTAGTGTTAGAAGCCGTTAAATCCTGTGTTGTCCTGATTTTGTTTCCACAATACTTGAGTTGTTTCTTTCTGGCTGCTTGTAATATTTTCTCTTTGATCTGGGAACTCTGGAATTTGGCTTCAATATTTGTAGGAGTTTTCCTTTTGGAATCTCTTTGAAGAAGGTGATCAGTGAATTCTTTCCATTTCTATTTTACCCTCTGGTTCTAGAATATCAGGGCAGTTTTCCTCAATAATTTCTTGAAAGATGATATCTAAGCTCTTTTTTGGGGTCATGGTTTTCAGGTAGTCCAATAATTTTAAAATGATCTCTCCTGGATCTATTTTCCAGGTCAATTGCTTTTCCAGTGAGATATTTCACATTGTCTTCTATTTTCTCATTCTTTTGGTTTTGTTTTATAATTTCCTGATTTCTCATAAAGTCTTTAGCTTTCAATTGTTCCATTCTGATTTTAAGGAATTATTTTCTTCAGTGAGCTTTTGGACCTCCTTTCCAATTTGGCCAATTCTGCTTTTTAAGGCATTCTTCTCCTCATTGTTTTTTTTTTTTTTTTTTTTTTTTTTTTTGCCATTTTGATTTGTCCAATTTTTAAGGTGTTATTTTCTTCAGGGTTTATTTTGGGTCTCCTTTACCAAGCTCTTGATTTGTTTTTCATGATTTTCTTGCATCGCTCTCATTTCTCTTTCCAATTTTTCCTCTACTTCTATTACTTGATTTTCAAAATAATTTTTAAGTTCTTCCATGGCTTGAGAACATTTCATATTTTTCTTGGAGGCTTTGGATATGAGTCGTGACCTTTCTGTCTTCCTCTAGTTGTATGCTTTGATCTTCCTCATCCCCAAGTATATAAGAAAATACCTTTTCACCAAGACAGTAACCTTCTATAGTCCCCCCCGCCTTTTTGGTCATTTTCCCAGTCAATTATTTGACTTTTGAGCTCTTTGTTAAGTGGAAGGTCTACTGCCCCAGGTTTTAGAAGTTTTGTGCAGCTGTTTTCAGAGATATATCTAGGGATCTGCAAATTCTCAGTTCCTCTAAAGTGGTATGATCAAAGAAGAGGTGTTTACTCCTCTTCTGGCCTTTGCTCTGATCTGCAAGCAATCACAAACATTCTTTTCTGCCCTGGAACTGCCCTCTCCACAGGTGCCACCAACTCTGCCACACTAGCACTCTTCCTAGCCCCAAGGCTACCATCCAGAACTGTGACCCAGATCAGCTGCTTGATTTTCCCACCATATGTAGGCCAAGAGTTCCAAAAGCAGCCACCTCTTTGATCATGCTGGGACTGGGGCTGGGACTGTGGTCAGACCAAGTTCCTCTCTCACTCAGATGAGAGAGCTTTTCCACTGACTTTTGAAGTTGTCTTTGGCTCTGAGCTTTGAGGAGTCTGGAAACTATTGCAGCTGCTAGTGATTCAGCACACTGAGGCCTGCTCCAGTCCCATCTGTGCTGGTACATCCCATGGTTGGCTGTTCTGAGTTCCAAATCTAATGCAATAGACCCTTCCTTTTGGCCTTCCAGATTGTCTTGGGCTGGAAATCTCTTTCATTCTGTCATTTTGTGACTTCTGCTGCTCTAGAATTTGTTTAAAGGCATTTTTTACAGAAATTTTGAGGGATTTGGGGGAGAGCTCAGGCAGGTCTCTATTTCTATTCCACCATCTTGGCTCGGCCCCAGAATAGATTGTTCCACAATTCAATTTCTATTGCTCTATGGTTGTGATTTTTCTATTTCAACTTGCATATTGTTTTTGTATCTATGCTTACTTTACTTTGTATCAGTTCATGTAAGCCTTTCCAGCCTTCTCCGTAACGATGTTCTCTTTTTCTTACTCAACAATAATATTCTATTACATTCATGTATCATAATATGGTTTATCATTCTTCCACCTATGGATATATACTTATTTCTAGTTCTTGAATACCATACACACAAAATGCTTCTATGAATATTTTGGTGTATATGAAAACTTTATTTTTATTAATGACCTTCTGGAGCACACTTAGTGAAATCTCTAATTCAAAGGATATGGGTTTAATTTAGCTATTTTATTTGTAAAAATCTAAATTATCATCCAAAATCATTGTAGTCCTCCATAACTCCACAAACAATCCATAAAGATGCCTATTTCCCCACAATCCCTCAAACATTCACTATTCTCTTCTTTTGTTGTCCTTGACAATTTTCTCACTGTGAGATTGCTTCAATTTGTAGGTTCTCTTATTATCAGAATTCTGGAGGCTTCTTGTATATGTTATTAAAATTTGCAGTTCTTCTTTTGAAAACTTTTGTTCATGTGACTTTATAGATTATCTACTGGGACTTTTTTGTTCTTGTTTTATCATTAGCTGTCCATATATTTTGGATACCAAAGCTTTACCAGAGATATATGATACAAAGATTTCCCCTTCTGTCCTCCCCTCCTCTCCATTCAACTGCCTCCCTTCATATCCTAGATGCATTGATTTTATGTGTGCAAAAACTTGATCAAAATCATCTCTTTTATTGGAAAATTCCTCTCCAATCCATACCTGTAGAAAAGTATATGAATTTCTACTCCCAGATCCCTAACCATTTAAGGATGTCATCCAGGGAATTTATCTCATCATTTTCCACCCACCTGTTCTCCTGGATTTCAAGATCTCCAGAAGCGCATCATTCTGAAAGATGAAATCAACTCTGAAATGCAAACCTTCTCAGACAATTTCCCACTGCATCTTCAGGACTTTAATGATCCTCAAGTTGGATAAGACCCCTGCCCTTCTTTTCAGTTTCTTTTTATGTGTTTTCTCTCCCCTTTTGATTGTGAACTCCTTAAGGGAAGGAACTGTCTTATGTTTGGGTTTTTTTTGTAACCCCAGTGCTTAGCACAGTGCCTGGCACATGGTAAATGCTTAATTAAAGTTCATCAACTATCTGACTCTGACTTCTCTTCTAATTTATCATGATTTTTAATATTGAAATCATGTATCTATTTTGAATTTACTATAGAAGAGAGTTTGAGATATTTTCTGCCAGACTAAATTCTGTCAGACTCTTGCTACTTTTCCCAGTAGTATTATCCAATAGTGAATTCTTTCCTAAGTAATTTATGCTTTCATGTATGTCAAATACTGATATTTCCATTATTTCTGTGTACCATATCTAGCCTGTTCCATTGATCTACTTTTTAATTTTTAACCAGTACCAATTGGTGTTAATTATTAATATTTTCAAATAATTTGAGATCTGGAAGGGCGACTCCCCCTCAAATCCTATTTTTTTCCCATTCTTTTCCTTGATATTCTAGATCTTTTGTTTCTCCTAATGAATTTTGTTATTATGTTATCTAGATTGGTAACTTGACTTGTATAGCATTAAATCTATAAACTAATTTTGTTAGTATTGTCATTTTTGGTATATTGACAAAACCCAGCCATGTGCAATGAATAATTCTCTTTGTAATTTTTTCTCTTTATTTCTTTAAAGATCATTTTGTAATTTAATCTATACAAGTATTGAATGTGTTTTGTTAAATTGGCTTACCAATATTTTGCGCATTTTGTAGTTATTTTAAATAGGATATCAATAACATTAACTCTTAAACACGAAGAGTTACTAAACAAAAAGGGAAAACAAGAAAATAATAGAATAATCAATACAAAGCAAAAGTAGGACTATTCAAAACATAGCAATCATATATAAACATGTCACATTCTCCCACAAATTCATACAATATCAGTCATGAGGAAGAAGTGCAGAGGGATCTTCATAAATGTATAAGTGAAGCATACTAGTAGGAAAAACTATATACCAAGGTAACTCATGACTGTGGACTTTAGACCTGAATCTCTATGGTCTCTCTAGGTAACACTATGTATCATACAATACCTATTCCTTTTGTGAATTTCTCCATTCACACTCGATAAAAGCACTGTGTCCACATTTAAACTTAAAGAGTTTACAAGATTTGCTTCCTTGGCAAAGAACTTGACATTTTTTCAGTGAAAAATTCCCTTAAGTATTGGATTCTGCAAGGCTCTACAGGACTTTTGGTAGGGACTAAGGAGTTTTCTCCTCTCAAGTAATATAAAGCAGTAAAGGCAATTATTTTCTCAAGCTATAGATGTCACTAGAGAATACAGTAGCCATTCTACCAAGCAATTCTTTACAATTCTTTAGATAGAATTTTCCTTTCTCCCAGTCAGCTCTTTGAACAATAGTTTGTCTCCTATCTGATCAGTTCCCCACAACAATAGTAGAGCCTCAGTCTCTCAGTTCTGTGGACTTCTGTCTTCCATTTGCTGACATGAAAGTTTCTGTACATAGTTCTGTACATCTTCTCAAGTAGACTTCTTTGATCTCTTTCCTGTATTTAGCTTCCTCATTTGCCTACCATCTTCTAATCTGGTTTCTATTGATGCAAATCAGGAGGACTTCCTGGTATATAATGGCCAACTCTAACTTAGTTTAATAAATTCAAAATATTCCTTTTTGTCTGATATGACACACATATTCCATATAGCCTAGTCCCAAAACAGTTCTTTAATTAAGTTTCCCAGAAACAAACCCTAATTCCTGAGGTCATATTCAGATTAAGTGATGGAAAACAATGCTCTGCAGTCATATCTAACATGAGTTAATGCTTTTGCCTGTGTGCTATTTGTCAGTCTCTCTCAGATTGATCACCCCATTACTTAAATAACCACATTAAATGTAATCTGGCATAGATCAGACCTAAGAGGGAACATCACAGATGGGAAACTCTAAATATTCATCCAAGATTCTAAGATTGCATCCAAATGCTGATATAAGAGAGTTGTGGATGGTTCCATTACTCAGTATAATTTTATATTGAATTCCAGAATTTTGGGGGGCAATTCAAAGCTCCAACAATAGCATATTTATTTGTATACATCCTCACAACCTCTTCAATATGGATTAATGGATTATTCCTTTTTTTTCATCATTGACAATATTTCGGATGTGAGGCAAAACCGCACATTTGCTTGAATTCTTATAATTAATAATTTGAAGTAATCTTTTATATGATTATTAATAAACTTCTTTTAAGAAGTGTTTATTCATATCTTTGGACCACCTATACATTGGAGAGTGGCTTGATTTTATATATTTGTATGATCATATATTTTGAATATTAAACCTTAATATATGAGGCAATGATGTTCTAATTGACAGCTTCCCTCCTTATCCTAGCTGTACTGCTTTTGTTTGTGGAAAAAGATTTGATTTTATGCAACTAAGATGTTATATTTCATCTTTTGTTACTTTTCCCATCCTTTGGTTAATTTTGGTTGGCTATATCATCATTATAGCTAAATTTTTGTCATTTATAAACATGTCATTCTCCACTGAGAAATGATTAAGGGGATAAATATTTAAATAAAACAATGAATCAGAAGAAAGGAAGAGGGAAGAGTTTTGTTAATCCTCCACAGACTAAATAGCACTACTCTCATATATGAATTAATGATTTGTGTGATTGATAAACAGTGGGATGTTGCAATACAGAATGACGAGAGGTAAGAAATCAGAGTTGGAGATGTATCTCTATAAAATCCATAAGTGAATAGTGGAGGAATACCAGTTTCTTAAGTCTTTCAACAGCAACAAAAAATGGAGTCTGTGGGAAAATAGGGTTAAAATCAATGGAGAAATGGGACTTAATGTGGGGAATAGGAGAAATACGTATCACCATGGAAGAGAAGAGCTAGAGTACCTCTAAAGAACATTCCAATGAGGAGAGAGGTATATGTCTGTGGTAAAAGAGAGGAGGCTTAAATAATTCTCCATTGGAAGAAATATGTACATTAGGAGACAGGATCATATATATTAGACAGAGTTCCTCTAAAGGAAGGAATGAATTCCTAATTCTCTAAAGGAATTCTCTAAAGAAGAATGAATATGTGAGTCCCCAAGGGCAGTCATCACCCAGAGTGGTAGGAAAAACAGGGAACCAGAGATATCATAACATAGCTTTAGGAGTGGATCATTATAATCAGGGCACATGGCAATATTGAGTTTCATCACCTAGAACAGAGAATGAATTCTACCATATGAAAATACTACTTTTTGACATTGATTCCAACATTCACAGAAAAATAAAAAAGTTAGACAAAACAAAAAATCTGGAGTATGAGAAAAGAACTAAAATTTAAATAACATAGGAATAGCATTGAAGAATCTAGTAAAATGAAAGCTAATAGCAGAATGGATAAGCAAACAAACCCCAACAATTACCTGTACACAATCAATGCATCTAAAAATTATGCTTCATAGAGAATAAAAATCAGAGAGTGGAACACAATTTACTGTTCATATGATTTCAAAAAAGTAAAAGTTACAGTTATGCTATTAGGCAATGAAAAAATTAAAAATTTCAATATCAAGAGAGATAAACAGAAAACTACATTATGCTTAAAGGGATTGTAGACAATAAACAATATCAATTGCAAATGCAGATATACCAAATGGCACTGCATATGTGTTCGTAGAAATGACAGTTAACTAACAAAAAGATGTAAATAGCAAAGCAAAAATTGTAAGTATACTTATTTACCTTTCTTAGGATACTCATATTTTAATTATTTACAAAAAGAATATTCTCCACATCTGGATGTGTTTGTTTTTTTTAATGGGAATATCTCAAGTCTTTTGTTCAGGTATATTTCATCACTGTAAATTAGAGTCAGCTTTCTAGGCTGCTCTTTGTGTTGTAGCTAGAGCTCTGCCTTTTGGAATAGCCGATGCCAATTTCTTGGGGGTGGGGTCAAAAGATCAATATTTTTGGCTCATTGACCACTCTCAGTTTACCATAAAAAATCTCTAAAAGTAGCTTATGTCTAGGTTTTCCATGTGGATAAATTAGTCTTCCAGATGCTATACAAATATTTAAGGTAATAGTCATATCACATTTATACCAGTGTTTGTTTCACCCAACAGAAAATGCAAAGGATACAGAGAATTCACTGCTTCCCATGAACAGTAAACTAAACCAAAGGATTCAAAATGGATACACCAACAATCAGAACAATCCCTCTCCAATGGTTTTCACTTTTCCACAGAGTCCTATTGTCCTCCATACTCAGTGTGTATCTTTCTATTAGATTTGTACAGATTTGGGAGAACATTAAAGTCTCCTACAATTTTTGCTTTGCTATTTACAGCTTTCCTCCTTGACATTCAGTTAAATTCCTCTCTATCAAAATATATAACACAGAAATCTATAAAGACAAAGTTCTATCTTGTGGCATGGACTCCCCACTTAGAAGGGAAATACAGTTTAGCATGGTAGAATGGGGATGTACTGCCTTCCAACTGGACCTGCACAGTCATAGGGGAGGGGGAAAAGTCAAAGCTTGCCATTTACTACCTGGATGATTTTGGGCAAGTCATTTGAACTCTCTTCTTCAGATGTGTTGAAATTAATGATCCTTTAAATACTTCCCAACTACGGATGTACTGGAATCAGATCTTGACCGTAATTGTTAAATTTTCAGTGTGAGCATTCATGTGTCAGAGATTTGCAAATGCATAAATCAGGGCTTGATGTAATGCTTGTTTATTGGACTTAAGAAAATGATGGAGAAAATGTTAAAAATGCAGATTAAACTTTAAAGTATGTTACATGTTTCTGAAGAACATTTATTAAACATTGATCAGCACACTTTGACTCTAGCTATAGCTCCATGAGCTTATGATCCTAAGGTCAAATCCTTTGTTTCCTCTATGTTGTGGCTTTCGTCCTTTACTACTTCTCTAGCTGTGGGAAGCTATGTGGGCACAGATACCTCCCATGTACTTCTCTAGAATATTTCATTATTGTCTTAGTTGTTACTTCCCTAGTAGTTGCATGAACCAACAAAGTGTATCATCAGGTGTCTAATCTCCAACCTTTTCTCAGGAAGGGGAATAGAAAGGCAAAGGGTAGACAAGAACTATCTTCTCTGGCTGTAAGCTTACACAACTCCTATGCTGGTGATGAGGGATGGATGGGAAGGTGGAGAAACTCAACTGTTATCTCTTTCTTTCTGTCACTCTCCTTCTCTCTTTTGCTCTCTCTCTCTCTCTCTCTCTCTCTGTCTCTCTCTGTCTCTCTCTCTCTCTCTTCTTCTCCTCCTCCCCCCCTCTTTCTCTGAAAGTTGGGGAAGAAAAGGTAAAGTACAACACCCAAAGCCAAAACAAACTTCTTGGTTCACTTTTACAGTGCAGTACAAAGGATTTTACTCCTTCCAATAGAGTCCATAGTCACAAGGTTCAATCCAAACCACCTATCTTAGGGGAGCTCCAATCACAAACCATTCCCTGGGAAGTATCAAGAGACAGCTACAAAACAATCTAATCTTTCTGGGAGGGGAAGTTCTGGTCTTGAGACTTACACTCCCTTTTGATCTTCTTAACATGGTAACAATGGGCATGTCCACCCTCTATAGGGAGAAGCAATTAGAAGCCCCAAACAAAAGATCCCCATCCTGTAGGCACAAGGGAATTCTCTTGATCAGTTCTTCTACTTATAAGAAAATTTCAAGATCATTCAGAACATAGATCATATGATATGTTATTCCTTAAAAAAATCTCTCCCAGAGCTGAATATATAACAAACATCCAATCAATATTTTATTTCAAATTAAAATAGAAAAATGGAAGAACAACTCAAAATATGGAGCTGAATAACAAGGAAAGCATGGACAAATTAGTAAATAATGAGAAAACTGAAGTGTAACAGAGAGTATGAAAAGGTCATGATAAAAAAAGAGAGACCACCACACATAAAACAAATATAAAAACAAGAAAAAGATCAAAAGAATAAAGGTGCAAAGAACAAAAAAATAGGCACCACAGGAGTGCCAGCTAGTAATTAGAAGTAAGTATGAGAGAAAGTTACTGAAAGATAAAGTAATATAAATAATGTGCTAATTATAAGTTATTCTTATACATATTCTATATACTAAAGCAGGTCTTATGTGACCTCTTTGACCACAATTTGTCTAGCTCAAGTTATTTTACTTTATTTTTTTAACCAGATCTATAATTCCATTGTTATAGGGAAGCAGTTGGCAAACTACTCTTGAGGGACAAATTCAGTGTGTTGCCTGTTTTTGTATGACCTATGAGCTAAGAATATATATTTTTATATTTTTAGTGCCATTTTTAGCTGGCCATACAAAAACAGGTTGTGGGTCATTTTTGTTTGGCACCCCTTGGGAATTCCCAGTGGAGACTTTGGTGTTCACTACCAATACAGGTCAACCACTGCTCTATAGCTTATAGTCTTAGAAAAGTTGCAGCAAAGATTAAGTGGTTTAACTAATGTGTCTGAGGTCACCTCTTTATACACTAAAGCATATTATGACATTAGTCAACCAAACAACATTTATTAAGCACTGACTATGTCTTCTGTATACTTAAAGTTAATAGGATTAATTATTAATAGGTTTAATATACTTGAAAAAAATTGCCTTGAATATATTCCATTATTCAAATTTGTTATTAATACTGACTTTCCCACCAAACCATCTAAATCTATGAGGTAGAATAGTAGAATGAGGTGTAGTAGAATGAAGGCTGTATCATGAGCCAGGACTTAAAAATTCCAACCCCAACACCGCCACTAGATATATAAATGAATTCCCTTCCTTCATTAGACTTCAGTTTCCTTCAGGATTGCCCTACATGGTCTCTATGCTACAGCATGGTAAACTGAAGTGAGCGCTAGGCCTGGAGAAGTTGGGTTTGAACCCAACCCTTGACTTTTAGTATGTTGCGCTGGGCAAGTCATTTAACCTCTTTAGGCCTCAGTTTCTTCATCTAAAATGATGGAATTGGTCTAAATGTTCTCTGATATCTCTTCTAGTTCTAACAATATGATTCCATGACCCCTGCCAGGTCTAAAAATCTGTTGGCAGACACCATCCCCATTTTAAACACATAGGTAAGTCTAAGGCTTGAGCAGTGAAGAGAAAGAAAAGATACAGGGGTTGGAATTAAAGAGAGAAGGGAGCTAGAAAGTAAAGTGAGATATCTAGTTGAAGGCAATAAACTTAAAAGAAGATAAACAATAAAGGTAGGTTAAGTAGAGAGCATGGAAACTCTTTTAACTTGCAAGTTTATTCCCTAGAACATATAGTTATGATTACTATCTTGAACGTGCATGAGACATATGCATGTGTACAACAGGAAGCACCCCTACAAACACAGGGGAGCCTGCAATCACAGGGTCTTACATCTACATTCATAAAAGGAAAGCAAGTTTCAAGGGGTTTACAATCACTTTAACCAGACACATATATCATTCACCTAGTTCTGGGGGGTGAGAACCCTGAACTTCAAGGAAAATACAGAGAAAATACAGAGAAATCAAAGATCAACAGACATGGCTTCCTCTGCTTGAATTCGATAGACAGGTCCATAGTTACCAGAGAGGCAAGCACCAACATCTGGGTTTTCAAAGCTGGGGGGCTCCTTTAGTGGTATCCCAGAGTCCTCATCTGGCCAAACAAATACTTCCAGTCAGTAAGCCCCAAAGTAAAACCTCACCCTCAAAGTATTTATACCATTTTTAGAGCCAGAGGGCATCCCAACCCTTGCGAATCAGTGCTTCATTAACAAAAAGTGTGGGCCTTCCTACAAATCTTACCTAATCAAACTCCCCTTAATGGGCAGGCCCATTAATGGGTAGAGAAGATCTTTAATCACATTAAAATAATTAATAGCACAAATACATTTATTGTTTCTAGTTAAAGAAACTCTTGTTTCTGTACTTAACTCCTAGTAAAGACTCTTGATTGATAAAGGCAAGATTCAATCAGAGGCACTTGATTATACTAAAAACAGCAAAAGATCCTGTTTTGTTTGCCATTACAATGTGGTCTACAATTTTAAAGTTACAGGCTGCTCTGTGTAACTTCCTATGCAGCTGTACCATCTTCTCATTTCTACCTCTGGTTGCTTAGTAAAAGTTCTTGCTTTGTTTTCTCATAGCTACAGTTAGCACCCTGAACCTCATTACCTTACAATTCAAGGATTGCAATAATCCCTCTGATTGATCTGCCTGCCTCAAGTTTCTCCCCATTTCAATCCATTCTCCATTCAGTTACCAAGGTGAATTTCCTAAAGTGTAGGTCCAATCATTTCCTCTTTCTAACCTGGTTGTACTACTTTGAGTCTTTTATAACTTTTCAACCATATGCAAATAAGTTCATTATTGGGAAAACCTCATCATCCTATTTCTAGATTATATATTATAGTGTATATCTATTATATATTTTTAGATCCCATTAACCTTGGGATTTCACCTCACCACCACCTTTTGTCTTTCTGATTGGAGGATGGAGCCATGAACTCCAAAATCTCCATTTAAGGAGAGAGCACAGGTCAGATCATCTCTTTTCTCACTGGCTACCCTACTTTGAGACCTCTCTGACTTTCCCACTTCTCTTTGGAGTAAGGATAGTCATATTATATATGTATGTAAATATAATTAAATAAAATATATAATTATATATAATATACAATTTTAAATGTAAACTAAGTACCTAGTACTTAGCACAGTGCCTGGCACATTATAGGTTCTTTAAAATTGTGGGTTTTTTTATTTATGGAATAAAACAAGTGTTGCCATAACACAGCTCAATAAAAAAATTATACATGAAACTGCAGATATACTATGCACAACTTGCTGATCCTTTCAAATATACAACAAAATCATGTAAATTTCTTGTTTTTCTTTTTCTCTCCCCCTGACACTTGGCCTAGAGATGGCACATATACATATATTATATATGTAAAATATATATGTATATGTATGTACACATATATATGTTTAAGTGGGTATGTAATGATAATTAATGGATACTTCTATTTGTCAGTTATTCATCTGAATTCAGATAGCATCTTTCTCCATATGTCCTTTATAGTTAATTTGTGTATAATCTGCAGGATTAAATACAAAATTCCCTATTTAGTTTTTATAGCCCCTCACCATTTATCTCCTTTCTACTTTTCCAACCGTCTTACACTTTGCTCCCCTCTAAGTACTCTACGATACATCAACATTTACCCTACTTGCCAACCTCTCTCAACTCTATGCCTTTTCACTGATTGAATATTCTTCATGCCTGGAATGTTTTCCCTCTTCATCTCTACTGTTTGGCTTCCTTGATCTCCTTCAAGAATCAGTTTGAATCCTACCATCTTCAGAAGGCTTTCCCCCTCCATCTTTCCATCCACGTGGCCTTCCCCCATTCTTAGTGCTTTTACTCTGAGGTTGTCTATCATTTACATTGTATACATATATACATATGTGTGTATTTGTATATATATTGTGTATGTATATGTGTAAACACACACATATAGTACAATTATTCGCATGTTGCCTCCCCCTGAACTCTTTCAGGATGGGGACCATGTTTTTGCCTTTCTTTGTGTCCCTAGAGCTTAATACAAACGGGCACATAGTAAGCACTGATAAATGCTTGTTGAAATGGACTATATTGAATTGGTTGCTTCTTCTGCACCAGTTTCCTTGATATTTCAGAAACACTTTACTCTTTTGCCAGAAATATTCCCAGCTGTTCCACCTAAACCTGCTTTTGGACAGCTTCCAACCCACAGGCTTACCTTGGATCCCAGTAACTATTTTTTTGGCATCACCATACCAAGCAATTGAGGTTTTTCCACAAGAGGTCATAGAAAGAGCTCTGGACCTAGAGCAAGAGAGAACTGGGTTTAGAACCTGCCTCTAACTCTTATAAGTTGTATGCTAATGAGTAAGTCACTTGCCTCTGTTCCTCTATTTGTAAAATTGAGGGTATCAATACCTGAGGCACTTACCTCAGTCTATCATGAGGATCAAATGAGATAATGTATGTAAAGCACTTTCCAAAAATTAATGTATGATGTAAATGTCAGCTACAATATTATGCCTATTAAAATATATGTACTATTTATAAATCTAAATTATACTTTTCCAAACACATTTGAGTGTTCTGAGAAAGACCAGACAATATTTTTGATGTAAATGAGCAAAATGGTTAACAATTATTTAAAAACAATTAAGATGTATGAGATGCTTATGAAACATAAAGTGAGATTTTAATTGCACCAGAAAAAGTACTTACTTAGTGATGATTTTTGAAGTACATGTTGGCAAGATTTCTAACAATATATTATTAGGTGATAATAATAAATAACATGTTTTATGACAGAATTGTGACTAACCTTATAAATTAGACTGAATTTAATTATATTAAAATGATTGGCTATTTAAAGTTACATTTCAACTAAAATATCAGTGTATACAACTGCATGCATAACATTATATTTTGACCAAATTCCATTAACCAGTTAATATAGGTAGATAGATGAATAGATAGATAAATAGATGACAGAAGAGAGAGAGAGAGAGAGAGAGAGAGAGAGAGAGAGAGAGAGAGAGAGAGAGAGAGAGAGAGAGATGGATGGATGGATGGATTTGTGCATTACATCTTAGGGCTTTAGCTTACTTCTCTGTGGATAAGGACTGAACAAGATGAAAACAGCAGGTAGTTTGTAGTACCAGATAAAATGCTGAACTTAGAGGCAGGAAAATCTAGGTTCAAGTCTTGCCTCAGAGATTTACTAGCTGTGTGACTCTGGACACGATTCTCCCAGCCACATTTTCCTCATCACTAAAGTGAGGGGGTTTCATTTAAAGATCTCTGAGGATTTACTGTAATCCTAGAAACAATAACTGGGAGAGAAAACGACAGAAGACATAAGTAACATTTGGAATTTGGAGACTCCAGGATGCTAGTGGCGACTCTGGCGGTCAGGTCCAGCTATGTGGATGTTATGGCAGTCACACAGTGACTACCTGAGCCTGAAAAATACAGGGAAACACAGCCTGGGTAGCCCACATAGTCTGTCAGCTCTTGTTTCGACTCCCGTCTGCCATTGCAAAGGCCCAGGGCTCCTACTCTTGGCAGAGAGCTCCTATCTGTCAGCAGTAGCTGACAGGTGAGACCCACTGGCCCGGGATCAGTAAGCTTACATTGCAGAAAGGCCTGGCCCACCTGTCAGCTGTCACAACCACTTTCTTTACAACCCTCCACTCTAGGAAAGGCGATATCTTGTTGAGGAAGGATAAGCATGTGACTTATGAAGTACAAATGGGGTGAGGGTTGTGGACATATTAGATAATTTGCTCCTTTTTAAGCTGGTTTACCTCACACAAGGTGCTCTGGGGAAATAGCTTTTTCTATGCCAACTCAAAACTGCATGCTGGAAAGTTTGGAAGATGAACAGTTTGCCCAGCTGACGAAGAGAGACCTGTGACTGAGCAGATCCCCAGCTCATCTGCAGGTCCCACCTGGCAGGTGACAAGCGGCACACAGTGTACAGCAGCAGTGACAACATGGGATCCTCTCTGTGGTGGGCCCCACCTGTCAACTGGGCATTCAGCCAGTATTTCAAGTTTTAGAGCCCCAGATATAAACATGAAATTTGGAACGGCACAGAAACTTCAGATATTTTTAAAAATACCTTTTCCTCACTAGTTTTCCTTAATTATCCTCTGCCCATATCTTGGTATCATCTCATTTTGGCTGTTTGGGAAACAAGAAGGTGAATAGTATAACCTTTTTAAAACTTTTTATTCTTTTACTACTATGGCTGAATGGGTAATAAAATATCATTATCTGAATGATGCTTGATCAAGGTACACAGACACATGTATCCCAATACCTCTTACTAGGAGTCCTAAAACTTCTGAATTAGCCTCAGTCCTATTGAGAAGAAAATAATTACAATTCAACTACACTTTTGTTAAGAAGAACAAATATTCAAGCTAGGTTGCACAGTGGATAGAGTTCAAATCTGGTCCCAGATATTTACTAGCTAAGTGACCTTGGGCAAGTCTTTTAACCCTCTTTGCCTCAGTTTTTTCATCTGTAAAATGGAGAAAGAAATGAAAAAAAACAACACACCACTCCAATATCATTGCCAAGAAACCCCAAATGGGGACACAAAGAATCAGACATGATAGAAAATGACAGAATAACGACAAAACAAAATATTCAAGAAAAGAAACTCTATTAGGAAAGGAGAAGTCAGTGGGGAGCAGAATTCTTACACTAAGAAAATGAAGGGAAAAGCACTAAGAGAGTTAGATTGGTCAATAAATCAGTCAACAATTATTATCAAGTGCTCACTATGTGCCAGACAGCATATTACCATTGAGGATACAAAGAAAGGCAAAAAAACCCCAAAACTCAGACAGCTCAAATTCTAATGGGAGAGCTAGCATGCAAATACCTATGTACATAAACGATCTATACAGATGTGTCACATCTAACTCTTTGAGGTATTTTTGGCAAAGATACTGGAGTGGCTCTCCATTTCCTTCTCCAGATAAGGAAACTGAGGTCAACAGGATTAAGTGACTTACCCAGATAGTAAGTGTCTGAGGTCAGATTTGAACTCACATAGGTGAGCCTTCTTGACTCTAGGTCTGTGCTCTATCCACTGCGCCACCTAACTGTCCACATATACAGGTTGAGTGAAATGTAATTTCAGAGGAAAGGTATCTAGTAACTGACAAGAAAACTACAGGGAAACAGACATATTATCCAGAATGATATATGCATATATAGATTACATTCAACCAGTTTATAAATAGAGGCATATAGATATGTATAGATATGTAAGATAGGTATAATTGCCATGCTTTCAATATATGTAGCACTTCTCTCACTAGCTAAGCCTCATATTTTTATCTTCTTCAATATTGTTAAATACAAGAGAGATAAGAATCATTGGCCCCATTTAACAGTTGGAGAAAAAAGGTGCAATGGAGTTAAATGCTTAAATGTTATGTCTATAACCATGCAATAACTCAACAGTAAAACCAGAATTAAAAATTCTTCTGGAACATTTATCTTTCACTGAATAACCTGAGGAAGTCCTCTACACATTCTAAGCAGGTGACCTCCTAAATAGTATAACTTGAGAGGCACCTACACCCTCCAACTGTGCAAAGTTATTTATCTCCCTGGCCTGCCAAAATGCCTGACATTATCCTCTGACATTCTCTGTAGAATGACTCTTTGGGTTCAAGTACTACATCTCCAAATTATATGTCTCAAAATATAAATAATTTCCTTTGACAGGGAGCCATAGAATCCAGAAGTATATTAGCATAGATTAACTTACCAGATTTGTTGGTTATTGTCTTGGAAGGGAGAGAGAAAACTAAGCATAGAAGAGCTTAGTTTTTTACAGAATCACTCTTTGAATTGGAAAGGACATCAGAGATAGCTCAGACCAACTCTTACATGACTACAGATGATCCTGCAATGTTCTCAACAAATGACTTTTCAGACTTCACTTAAAGACATATGGAGGGTGCAGGGCCAAAATGGCAGAATGGAAATACGGACCTGTTTGAACTCTCCCCACAAAGCCCTTAAAATACCTGTAGAAAGTGATTCTAAACAAATTCTAGAGCAGCAGAAGGCACAAAATGACAGAATAAAATAGATTTCCAGTCCACGATAGCTTGAAAGGCTGACAGAAATGGCTCAGAGTGGAGAGTAGCTTAGTGTGGACCACACTGGCACAGAAAAGACTAGGGAAGATTTCAGGGCATTGAATCATGGGCAGCTGCTTCAGTTTCCAGATTTCTCAACTCGCAAATGCCAAAGACAACTTCAAGGGCCAGTGAGAAAGCTCACCTGGGTGAGAGAGAAGCGTGGTCCAGCCCCAGCCACAAGGTGGCTGCAGCCACTGGAACAGCAGCAGCCACTTCTGGAGTACTAGTCCTACAGACAGTGAGGAAATCCAATGCCTGATCTGAGTCTCAGTCCTCAGTGGTGGTCCTAGGGTGAGGAGAAGTTCTGGTGTGGAGTTGCTGGTAGCAGCTGTGGAGAGGGAAGAAAAGGTCAGAAAAGAGAGCTTTTGGTTGCTCACAGAGCAGAACACAGGCCAGTAGAGGAGTAAACACCTCTCATTTGATTATGCCAATTTGGAAGAAATGAAAACTTACAAGTCCCTAGAGAACAGGGGCACAAAACATCTGAAGCCTGGGGTAACATACCATCCACTTGACAAAAGACTCAAAAGTCAAGTAATTGGTTGAGAAAATGCCCCAAAAAAAGGAAAACGTAACACTAAAAAGGTTACTTTTTTGGTGAAAAGGTATTTTCTTCCATCCTTTCAGATGAGAAAGAGTAAAGCATATAATCAGAGGAAGACCAAAGTATACAACTAGAGAAGGACAGAAAGGTCAAGGCTTCAACATCCAAAGCTTCCAAAAAATATGCAATTGTCTGAGGTCATGAAGAGCTCAAAAAGGATTTTGAAAATCAAGAGAGGTGGAGAAAAAATTGGAAAAAGAAATGAGAGCGATGCAAGAAAATCATGAAAAATGAGTCAACAGCTTGCTAAAGGAGACCCCCCCAAAAAAATGCTGAAGAAAATAATGCCTTTAAAAACAGACTAATCCAAATGGGAAAAGAGGTGCAAAAAGTCAATGAGTAGAAGAATGCCTTAAAAAGAAGAATGGGCCAAAGGGAGAGGTAGAATGTAGCAAATTATCTCACATAAAAGAGGCAAGAAATAGCTTTTAAAATGGAGAGAAAGAGAGGAGAGATGAATGGAAATAAATGAACCTTATTCTTATGGGACTTGACTTAAGGAGGGAATAACACACTCAATTGAATATGGAAATCTATTTTCCCCTGCAGGAAGGCAGGGGGGAAGGCGATAGGAGAGGGAAGATAATAGAAGGGACAGCAAATTGGCAAAGGGATAATCAGAAGTGAACACTATTGTGGGAGGACAGGTAAAGGGAGAATATATAATAAATGGAGGGCAGCATAGGACAGAAGGAAATGTGGTTAGTCTTTCACAACATAACTACTGTGGAAGTTTTTTACATGTATGATCTATATTGAACTGCTTTCTTTCTCAATGAGGGTGGGTAGAGAGAGAGGAAAGGAGAGAATAAGTAACTCAAAGCTTTATAAATGAATGTCAAAAATTGTTTTTACATGCAACTGGGAAATAAAATGTACAGGCAATAGGTTATAGAAATCTATTTTGCCCTATAGGAAAATAGATGAGGGGGATGGAAGAAGAGGATGGGTAATAGAAGGGAGGACAGACTGGAGAAAGGTGTGAATGGGGCGTATGGTGTCCTGGGGTGGGGGCTGGGGAGAAATAGGGAGAAATTTTTAAATTCAAATTCTTATGGAAGTGAATGTTGAAAACTGAAAAATAAATTATTTTTTTAAAAAGACATCTAGAGAGGAGTATGCCACATCCTGAGGTGGGCCATTTTATTTTTTGATAACTTCAATTGCATCTTTTTTTCTACATTGAGACTTTTGTCTCTCTTGTTCTCTTCGTTGCTCTTATTTCTCCCTTCTCCACCTAAGGAGAATAAATCTAATCTTCTTCTATATGACAGTATTTCAAATACTTAATATGTAAAGGTAGCTAATATTTTTTCTTATCCCCATCCCAAGTCTTTTTTCCAGGATAAGAATCCTCACATCCTTTCCCTTATCCTCATGGTTTGTTCTTGAGTCTCCTACCGTTTTGGTTGTATACCTCTTGATGGTACCAAGTATGTCAGTGACTTTCCTAGAGAGTGGCACCTAGGATTAAATATAACATTTTAAAGGTTGTCTGCCCCAATATTGTCCAGTAGGATTATCACTTCCTTAGTTCTGGAAACTATAATTCTCAATACAATCTAAGAATGAGTTAGATTTTTGTCTTTCATGTCAACTCCCATGTATAATGCTTAGCAAAATATTTGGCGCAAAGTAGGTGCTTTCTAAGTGTTTATTGATTGACTATTGAATCTTATTGAACTTATTCCATTATACCAATGGATTTATGATTTCATTGATATGAGTACTCCTTCCAATGAAGCAGGATGTAATCTATTGATGTTTTTCAATCTTATAAGACTCCTTTCCATGACCTACCTTATTTTAAGTACTTCCACTCTACAGAGTGTCCACCAAATATTTTGGGAATATCCTCTAATTTCTACTAATATAGCAAGGATACCAATGAATTGTCAGTGTCATCATTCATTTTGCCACATGTCTAGTCCATCTTCTTTTTGGATTATAAAATTTTTAGTGATATTCTGCTACCTCTTCATACTTACCTTCATTATTCTTTATTTATACCATGATACATACTGCTAATGGCAAGAAGAACAGGAAACAAACATTTATTAAGTACCTACTATGTGACAGGCACTGTGCTAAATATTTTACAAATAACTCAGTTAGTCCTCATGTTGTCAGGTAGGTGCTACTGAGATCTTCATTTCATAGTTGAAGAAACTGAAGCAGACACAAGTTAAATGACTTGCCTAGGGTCATATAGTCAGTAAATTTCTGAAACTAGATTTGAAGTCAGGTCTTCCCAATACCAAGTCTTTCCATTGTACCACCTTCACTACTCTTTGAGAAGTATTTAATCTTAGTTCTTTGAAGACTATAGCATTCCATGATTTATAGTTTTTTCTATCCTTTCCATTTACTGAGCCTCCAAAATATTGGTAGGCATGGTATTGGTAGATATTGCTAGGTCTTACTCAAACATCCACATTTATGATGTAAAGCTAAGAGTGGGTTGTACACTTGTACTAAAAATGGTACTTGTCATCTATACTGAGATTTTTGTTTAGTGTTTGGTGTTCCTAACGTTATCAATATTCAGTTGAAACACTCAGGGTTTGGAGCATCCTAAGAGTGATAAGATGTAGTTCATGACTTCTTAATACTTGTCCAAGTTAACATTTACTTGAGAAAATTGTTATTAAAATCTCTAACTTGGTCAGAATGGATCCTTTCAGGGGATCCATACCCTTTATCATCCCCAGGAACTTTCTAGTTCCTGGTTGAGTATGCCTATGCAAACCTGGGGAGCTGGTCAATCACTCCAAATTATGACTCGTGTTTTTACTATTTTTCTCCAGAGATTAAAAATCAACAAAGAGAAGTTCCAAAGGTTTGCTAGTAGTTATAAACTCTGAATATACATCACAAGCTGGCAACACCATTTTTTTAAATAAGTAGATAATGTCCCAGATTTCTTAATGACATTTGCTACCACAATTTTAAAACAATAAAATGTATTTCTTATTAGCTCTTACACTCTTTTTGGTGATCCATATTTTTGAAATTGTCACATAGTGCTTTTATGGCCATAGAACTGTAAACATTGGGTAGCACTAACTGCTCCCTGGTACATACTGTTTGAGATCAAAAGCAGTAGAGAACTCCACTCCCTTCTGTCATTGTCTCCCTAACAAGATGCCTTCTAAGGAACACAATTCCCTGTTATGGATTGGTTAACATTTTTTTCAGTCCTTCATTAGTCATCTCTCATTGTTATTAGTCATCCACAGACAAAGGAGACAATGTGGGTTGGTTTAATGTAAAAAAGGCTCATGTACTCTAGTGGAAGTTCCAAACTGTCAGCTACATTTCCATTTTATTGTGGCCCAGTTCCCTGTATATCACATATAGCTTTTACTCTTTCCCTAGGTATAGCCATTGTTTCATTGTCAGGTGACCTTCAGGACACAAAGTCTGCGTCCACATTAGACTTCCTGGCTTAGTGGTACGTGATGATAGGGGTTCACAGTTTTGCTAGTGTCACTACCAGAATTGGTACCGTTCAAGATACTTCAGTGGATTGTTGTCAGCCCATAGGTGAAATTGAGCAATGCATGCAGAATCTTTGAGTTTTCCAATGATGATCCATCACAAAGTTAAGAACTTCAGTTTGTGTGGTGTGTGAGATAGCAAGTCTTACTGTCCCTAAGTCCTCAGCTGGCATATGCAATCTTTTCTGCTGAAAATCAGTCTCATTGCTCTAAGTACCCATGTTCAGGATAAAAGGTTTGATTGGATCTACACAGGCTGACACTTATGCAAATATAATGCAGTCAACCAAGCTTCTGCAGGCATGTTCTCATATATTTATCCAATAATATCCAAATGACTCCCTAGGATTTAGAGTAACAACATTTTTTACCTTTAGCTTCTGTTTCTCTTCAACGATGTATCCCTTGTCAAGATCATGTAGTAGTTTTGCAATAGTCATGAAATTCTTGACAAAATTATAATTGTAGTCTCTAAATATTAGAGAGAGTTCTTAGACCTTTCTGGATCTTTGGATTTGGACAATGAAAAAATATTTCTATATTCTCTGATTTAATGTGTGTTCCTTACTGAGATAATTGGTGACTCATACACTTCACAGAGATTCTGTCAAACTGACAACTTCAGGCCAGTTTTTTCTAGATACTCTTATGTTATTTCTTCAAGTTCTTTTGATATCTGTGCAAAAACACTGAAGTCATCTAAGTACATTAACACTTTCAGGTAATTCATGTGTCCATTTGTTTTCTCCATCAGCTACTGAAAAGTAGCCTTGGGATATATGTTCAACCAGACAAAAGTCAATTGAGCAGATAAAAATGTCTTCATCTTACATTGTTTGCCATAAGAATCTGATAACATTCATTATGTAAAATTAACACTGAAAACCCCTTTCTACTTAACAGACAATCCTCTATGAACTTGGAATATTCTGACTGTCTGATTTCTTGTGTTGTACCATTTTTCCCCTCTCTAGCAATGTCGATAATAGGCTACCTATTACAAACAAAGACTGAATCCAATGATCAAAGTGAATCATTGGTCAAGTGCGATACCTACAAATGCCCTGCCTTCCTCCAGAAGCTCTGAGCATAGGGCTAAAAGAAACCTATGATTATATAGGTGGAAAGACTCAATTGGTATCCTAACATTAAGACTCAGTGAGAAGAATATATTTAAAACAATTATCACCTATGCAATAGTAGTCTTAACATATGCTGTGGGAAATTGTAAAACATAGACAGTAACAGATTTGTAAAGTATCTTAGCAAAACCCAGCAAACTATTTGTGAAAGACAGGGTCACCACCATGAGGAAACTAAGGGAAGATGAACTCTTCCTTATCAAAAAGAAGGAAGGAGATCAACAGGTATTCTCAGAGCATACAAAAAAACAAGTAAAAAACTGTAGAAATACTTTTGAATAGACATTTTTCAACTAATAATAGGTATATATGTAATATATATGTTTAATAATAATATACATATAGTATATATTCATGTATATATATGTATTTATTTGTATATATGCACATAATTATAGATATATATATATATAGATATACATATGTTCATTAGATTGGTTCAAATGTAACCAACGATTTACTTCCATATGACCTTATGAAATTTCTAATGGTAACCCAAAACTCCTGAATGGGGGCTATCCACGTCATTCCAACCAAAAATATGTCAACAACAAAATTAAACAAATGACTGGAACATACACATTTGGTTATAGAAGTGGAAGAGTTTATGCTAATAATTCAGACTATCATCACCACCAGAAATTACAGAAGAGGCATAATTAAAGACTTGTTTATTGATCAATATAAGTCATGCAAGAAAACAGTAGCAACTGTACAGCACATCACTGCACACTGAAAAAACTTGGCAGTTGCAGAATAACTAGTAAAATATAATATGATTTCCAGAATTATATATCAGAAACTCACTATTTTTCATAGACTAGCTGATGGTAAAACTCAGCACTTCAAATTCAAACCTCAAAATATTCTTGATAATTCAACGTACAAATTGCATTCGAGTTAAAGAATTATCATAGACAAAATAGTTGCTCATGATCATCCTTTGCTATTCTAGATTAGCATTTGCATAGTGCTTACTATGTGCCGTTCGTAATGCTAAGAATTTTACAAATATTATCTCATTTGACCCCCAAAATAATTGAGAAGTGGGTGCTATTATTTTTATTATTCCTATTATACAGTTGAGGAAACTGAGTCAAACAGAAGTTAAGTTGCTAGACTTAAGACTTTAAGAGATAATAGGTGGATAAATAGGTTGATACTTCTATACATATTTTATATTATTACAGCATGTTAGGAGCTGTAGTAAACACTGGGGATACAAATACACAAGGCAAAGCCTGCCCCCCAAAAAGCTTATATTCTGGTAGAATATATCAAAACCATTTTGGAACAGGCTGGTGTACGTATACCTCTTATTTTTTCTACATGTGAAAGATTAAAAAGATTAAACTCAGCTTATATCCCTGATAGGGCAGAAAGTATTAAACAGATAACTATGGAAGTTCAACAGGCAATAAGGGCCAGAACAACAATATTTTATATTACACACATTCGGTCGCATTCTAATTTACCTGGACCAGTGATCGAGGGTAATGAGATGGCAGACAATGCACTTCAAACATTTCATTCTACTGAATTGGCAAGACAAGCACACTCAAAATTACACTTGTCTGCATGGTCTTTAAGACATCTTTATGGTATTTCCAGACAAGACGTTAGATCTATAGTTAAGCAGTGTGTACAATGTGTTCCATTTTTACCCCCACCTTCTTGTCAACCTGTAAACCCTAAGGGTGATGGTCCAAATTCTATATGGCAAATGGATGTTCCTCATTATCCGTCATTTGGAAGAGCAAATATATTCATGTTACTGCTGACACATTTTCAGGTTTTATAATGGCAACAGCCAAGTGCGGAGAAGCTGTTAAGGATGTGAGAGCACATCTGTTACATTGCTTCGCAAATCATGGCGTACCAAAGAGCATTAAACCAAACAATGGTCCACCTTATATCAGTAAAGCCATTGAACAGTTCATGGTGGAATTTTCCATTTTACGTGTCACTGGAATCCCCCATAATCCCACTGGTCAAGCTATAGTGGAACGAGCAAATCGCTCCTTGGACACCTACTTGCTTAAACAAAAAGGGCGAGTTGGACCAGGAGTTGATGATAAATTCGCAATTGGCTGTTTATACTCTAAATTGATGGGCTGTTTATACTCTAAATTGATGATAAATTACAATTGGCTGTTCAACTGTTTATATTCTAAATTATTTAAAATTGTGCATACTCTAAATTGATGAAAAATTACAATTGGCTGTTTGGCTGTTTATACTCCAAATTATTTAAAATTCAATAATGATGGCTTATCGGTTGCTATGAAATTCTTAACATTTCCTAATAAGGAGTCTGCAAAGAATGAATCAGCAATAACAAGTGCCCTGAAAGCAGCCAGTAAAGTAATGTGGCACAATGAGAATAAAAACTGGTTTGGTCCTCATACAGTGTTAACGTGGGGAAAAGGGTATGTTTGTATTTTAAGATGATAATAAAGAAGTTTGGGTTCCAGTGGAAAGGATAAGAGTGATAGAGGACAACCGTCAAGGTGGAGCGGTCACAGGGAGCAAGGAGGCGCTATCAGCGGTGAATGAAAAAAAAAAAACTTCTGGAGAAATTCACTCAACTAGGTCACGATGACTCCTCTCATTCTTCTCGTACTTATCACGACACTCAACAACACTGCGTCCTTCAACCCGATGCTAAAGGAACAACAGAGATGGGCGTTCATCACAAATCCACCATGGTTAAGGGCCTGCTTACAATCTATTCACATGGAGGATACATGGGACAATAGTAGTTTGGTCAAACAAGGACTTTGTGGGACTTGCTCGTGGGATGAAATATAGACCATTTTTGTAACTTACAAAAGATCTAAATCAGAGGCATATCGGAACATGACAGGAATTTTCAATTTTACATGCCAGAATTGTTCTGCGCAAGAATGTATAAGACCAAAGACAGTAGGGAGAGTGTTTATTCTAACAAGACCTCGATATGTCATGACAGTAATTAAGGATAAAGGATGGTACGGAGCACCTCATGATAAGTTCTACATATTTTGGCAATTAACCCCTATAACTACTAAAGTATGTGGATGTGTTTCTTGTGTTAAGAATCATGTTATTAGTAGAAGCTATTTTAGCATCCACTGCATTAGCTGTATCTATCTCTAATACACACAACACAATAGTTCAAGCTTCTGAATTGCATGCCCTTATGAAAAATGTATCTGCAGGCTTTAAGCAACAAGCAAAATAGACAATGAATTTTATGAAGCCATTCATACACTCCAAAAGGTAGCTGAAGTCATTGGTGGAGAAGTGTTTATGTTACAGTTACAACACAAATTGCAATGTGATTATAGATATAATGCCTTTTGTTTGACTACGAAATTGTATCACAATTTGGTCACAAGTCCAAAGGGAAGAAATTAGAGCTCAATTGAATGGGCTAATTCCAGATCATGTCACTCTGGAAATCCAGAGATTAATTGAATTGGCAGAAGAATTAGATGAGGAAGCAGATGTTGATTTTGCCCCTGAACAAACGGCTTCAAAAATACCTCAGTTCTTCGATAGCTTAAGTTCATGAGGTCATGTAAAGACCTGTTTTTCACCTTTACTGATAGGTTTTGTAGTAGTATTGTTAGTACTGCTGCTGTATCAACCTTGCTTTGAGTAGTGTCCAGGACTCCCTAGCATCCGGGAGGCAGAACATCATCGAAATGAGGAAAAGATTGAGTCAAAACAACAAAGGGGAATTGTAAGGGAATTGCCATCCCCCAGCCTCTTGGACGGCGTTCACTGGTCACGGCTCAGGTAAACTGAGGGGAGACCGGTAGGGCATGAACAAGATGGCACTGGGAGGAAAGATCCTGCCCCTGTTTTGCTCAAGGCTATTTTCCCGGGATTTTCTGAGATCAAGGAAGCCGAAATGTTTTTCTTTCTTGGGGCTATGTGTCCACCCTGGGCAGTCCTGATTGAAGGTAGAATTGCTGTCTTTTGTATTCTTTTTTGCCTCCTTCTCACATGTTGCATTAGATGCCTTTGCACAATGATAAGACAGGCAATACTAGAAGCCAAAGCAGATTTGCTACCCTCCTGTCCTCCCCCAAACTCCCTACCCCTTATGATACTACTCCTGTTTAAACAAAAAGGGGAAGCTGTTAGGGGCCAAGCTCTGGACCAGCCTTCAGGAGCTGGCTCCACCCTCAGGGAGCTGGCTCTGCCCTCAGGGAGGAACATGGGCGGAGCTCTGGCTGGGGATATAAGGAGCTGTCGGGGAGGGATTAGAGAGAGATGATGTAAGCAAGAGAGAGATGTAGAAGGATGCCATTAATAAAGTGAAGAGCACTGACATCCTCAGGTGGGCGTGTAGTCATTGTTCCCTCCATGGAGGAGGGGATAGCCCTGTCGTGCAGCTAGGCCACACGGTCGCACGGCAGGGACCGGAGACGTCCGAAGACCTGGAATAAGGGTAAGAATTCCCAAGCGAAGTCTGGGGTAAGGAATTGGGCCCTGTGTTAGAGTATCGCCTGGAATATTGGGCGAAGACCCCGGAGAGATTAGAGTACCACCTGGAATATTGGGCGAAGACCCCGCTTGGCTTAGTAGCCAAGTGAAGGCCGGGGATTAGCCCCGAGCATTAAGTGACTTGCCTAGAGACACACAGCTAATAAGTATTTGAGGTCAAATTTGAACAGAGGTCTTTCTTACTTTAGGTGAAGGGCTTTATCCACTGTGCCACCTAGCTACCTATAATGATTGCCAGTACTTACAAAGAACCTACTGTATGCTAGGCACAATGATACGTGTTTTACAAAAATTATCTCATTTGATCCTCACCACAACCCTGGAAAGTGCATGCCATTATTATCCCCATTTTACAGATGAGAAAAGTGAGGCAAAGAGAGGTTCATAAAATTTTTAAGAAGAAGATTTTAATAGATGTTATCATACATAAGAATACCCATAATCACAAACTATGTGAAATTAAAGACTTTTAGAGATAATAGGTGGATAAATAGGTTGATACTTCTATACATATTTTATATTATTACAGCATGTTAGGAGCTGTAGTAAACACTGGGGATACAAATACACAAGGCAAAGCCTGCCCCCCAAAAAGCTTATATTCTGGTAGAATATATCAAAACCATTTTGGAACGTACTGGTGTACGTATACCTCTTATTTTTCCTACATGTGAAAGATGTCCATGTAACATTACACATAATAAAACTAGTATTTATAGAACACTTTCAAATTTGCAAAGCACCTTACACCTACTATCTCATTTAGTCTTCATAACAACCCTGTGAGGTGACTGCAGCTACTGTTCCCATTTTACAGAAGAGGAAAATGAGACACAGAGAAGTTAATTCACTTTCCAGGGACACACAGCTAGCATGTATCTAACCTGGATTTAAACTTAAGCCTTCCTAACTCCAAAGTTCACACTCTATCTCTGGAGCCAGCTATTTGCCTAAGACATAAAACAAATAGAATAAATTGTTAAGACTGTTTCTGTGTGAAATCCATTGTGAGCCACTAGGTGGCACCATAGTGCACAGAGCCCTGGTGTTGGAATCAGAAGGAAAGTTCAAATCTGACCTCAGGTATTTTGTAGCTGTGTTATCCTGAGCAAATTACTGTGTTTCCCTCAATTTCCTCATCTGTAAAATGGGAATCATAATAACACCTGCCTCCCAGGGTTGTTCTGAGCATTGTAATATGCTTAGCACAGTTCCTGACATGTAGTAATCACACATTATCTGCTTTCTTCTTTCCTTGCTTCCATCGAACTAGAGAAGAACCATAGCCATTTGTATACTGCTTTAAAATTTGCAATATGTTTTATACAAATTATTCCATTTAACCCTTACCAACCATTTTATGAAGTGAATATTACAAGTACTATTTCTATCTTACCAATAAGAAAAGAGATTCAGAAATATCCAGTGCTTTGCTTATAGTCACATAGATATTGAATGTCAGAGATAGCTAGGTGGTGCAGTGGATAGGGCTGGGCCTGGAGTCAGAAAGACTAGAATTCAAGACCAGCATCAGACACTTAATAGCTGTGTGACCCTAGGCAAGTCACTTAACCTAGTTTGCCTCAGTTTCCTCATCTGTAAAATGAGGTGGAGAAGGAAATGGCAAACTACTTCAACATCTTTGCAAGAAAACCCCTAATGGGTTCACCAAGAGTCAGACACAACTGAAAATGACTAAACAACAGTAGTAACAAACCAATCTCCTGATTGCAAGTCTAATACGACTAATACAATCTGTCTCATAAAAATGTTCTAAGAAAGAAAAACTGATGATGGGAATGTGGAAAACAGAACACCATTATATCAAGTACCTAAGTGAATGTTATTCATGCTAAGCACATAAGTAGTTGGTAAACTTGGGTCCTGCCTTTTAAGATAGTTACACTAAGGTAGGAATAAAGTAAAATATATATGATCATCAAAATAGAAACTTTAAGCCAGTACAGGGAACTTGAACATTTACATTATTGATAAGTTTAATAAATACATTTTAAAGATGCAATGTCATAGTAATAATATACTTGTCCCAAGAACATTTTATCTGGACTGACCTCATGAGATAAAGGGCAGCAGTCAATTCTTCTCTGGTCAATTTGTGAAAGTTTCATCGAGGACAGAGGTTCTGTGTCCTATTTAACCGGTGAAGCTGTCTTAATAGGTATTTCTAGGAAGACATAAGAGCAGGGCAGTGAAACTTCTATCATGTACACCATTTCATTTTTCTTATATACTTTTTGACAATGTCATAGAGATATATATCAATACTACTCACTTTCAGCATTCAATTAATTTCTTAAGCACATGCCTGTATCCCAGAACTGCAGGGTATCTTATTTAAAAATATAGAGGCATCATAACATAATGATAAAGTACCAATCCTGGATTTGGAGGGTTTGGGTTCAAATTCTACCTTTTATTCTTACTCTCTGGTAAAATACGGAGAAAATAACTTAGGTGTCTCAAGTAACTCTTTCAGACTTTTATATTAAGTCATAGCTGAGTTGCAACTTGTTCTTATAAAATGACTTTCCACACTGGGCATTCCCTACCTTAAGAGAATCACAGCTTAGTTTCATATATGTATATGTTGTGAAAGCTACATGTAATAGGAGTTATTCCCCAGTGGTGGCAACATATGTATATTTCCCAAAATATAAGTCCTCATCCTTGATCAGAAGAAATCATTAGGAGTCAATAAGAAATGATTAATTTTTCAACAACCCCTTGAGTTATTCTTTATATTATTGCTATTATTAAGCACCCTAACAAGGTTTGTATTATAGAACAATACATTGCCTTGAACTGAAAATAAGGTAGTAATTCAATAGAAAAATTTATAGGCAGTGTAGAGCCCCCTAAATTGAATTAGAATCTTAAATAAAGCACTTATAATGCCCTTGGGTGTAGGCTTTTTCAAAGCATTAGGGAACTCAAACAAACAAAGTCTATATTTTTGCATAGTGTGTTTTATGCTCAATTCTGAAATATTTATGTTTGGCATTATTCTCTCCATGTGAAAATATAGGCTTCGTGTCTTTCATTTGCTCAATAGTTTCAGCTCACTGATACCCATGGGCGTACTACACCCACAGATTTTGTGACAGTCCTTGTAGCTAGAAAAGGAATTTTTACAATGGAAATGAAAGCGGCATTTAATTTGTGATTGCAATATAGTATAAGAGGTTATTATCCAGGATGTGTACCAATGAAGATTTATGGAGTGAGGCAGCAAGCAGAAGGTCAGTCATCAGCAAAGATCATAGAAAACTATCAACCATTTTACACAGTTAAGAGAAAGAAAAAGACATTTCAAGATGTCTTTTCTTCTCAATTGTTAACATATTTAAAGAAACTCATTTCCTCCCTCACCCCCTCTTAACTGTATACAAAAATTCCCTGGCAAGGTGACTACCAATTAATAAAACATTTCTCTAGAATTATTCTGAATCATTTATTTGCCCTTTTGCTTAAGTATTGTTATCTTGAACTACCCTTATTTTCATTGATATGTTTAGTGGGCAGGTCTGATTCAGGCCAATGTCCAGGTAATTTAGGTCTGATATTAGTAAGAGAGGAGACACTAGAAGGTAACGGAACAGTTAAGAAAAGGAGAGTACTTAGCTGTAACTTAAAAAGTACACTCAGCAAGGATACTTGAAACATTAAGCTCAGGGTAGATTCAAACCTACTCCTACTTCTCTTCAGATGGGGGTGAAAGAGACAAGGCCCCTGTAAGCGTTTATTAAATACCTTCCATGTGCCAGGCACTGTGCCAAGCACTTAGGCACATAGAAATTAAGTGACTGACCTAGAGTCACCTAGCATTCTTGGTCTTTTAATACTTCTAAAAAGATATATAGTGGTGATGGCAAGTCCAAAATGCTATAGAGGATGAATTATATAAAAAAGAAATTATGATTGTCATTTTATAAGTAGCAAGAGTTCAGATTTTTATAAATTATGCTGTTTTACAAATCACTTTCCTCATAATAATATGAATTATTGTACAATAATCAGCTGTGAAAGACTTAACTCTTCTCAATGATACAGTAATCCAATACAATTTCAAATGATTCATGATGAAAAGTTCTGTCCACCTCCCGAGAAAGAACTAATGGAGTCTGAATGCAGATCGAAGAATACTATTTTTTAGGTTACTTATTTTGTTTTCCTTTAGGCTGTGTCTTTTACAACATGCCTAATATGGTAATGGGGGCAGGCTCAGGCTGTCCTGAGCTTCGGGGCAGGGGAATGACAACAGGAAAGAGGTATTGCAGGGTGGGCCGAAAAGAGGAACGAAGAGGATGGAATTGGAACCCACACTGCAAAGCACAATGGAGTAGCAGTCCTTCATCTTCCAGCCACCTCATCCTGCCATTGGACCCAGATGGCTCTGGAGGAGAGGTGAAGCTGGTGACTTTGCCACAGCCCTCCCTCACAAAAATCCAATCCACTTGCAAGTCATGACACCACCTTTCTGATGTCATGGTCCTCTTCGAGAATGGAGGACAACACAGCAAGAACAAGAACAGTATGGTAATATGTTTTGCAGGATTGAACATATATAACATATCAACTTGCTTACCATTTCAGGGAGGAGGATGCTGAAGGAGACAGGGAGGAAATCTGGAACTCAAAATTTAGAAAAAAAGGATCTTAAAAATTGTCTTTAACAAGTAATTGGGGGAAGTATTATTTAAAAACTAATAATCATATGAGTTAGGTAAAAGGTATGACTGTTTTTAGAAATGAAGAAACTGAACTTCCTCAAGGTTAAGTCACTTGGCAGAAATTCAATAACTGCTAAGTGCTATTAGGGCTAGTGGCAGCTGAGTATCAGAGGAAATAACACGTTGGACTAGGGTCATGAAGACCTGAGTTCAGATCTAGATTTAAACATTTATTAGCTGTTGTTACTAGGCAAATAATTTAAATGCTATCTGCTTCATTATTATCATCTGTAAAATGGGGAAAATAATAGCACTTCCTTATCAGGGTTGTTGAGAGGGTACCTTTGTATTTTGTTGTCATGTGTTACTCAAATTACACAAAGTCCAATGCCATGTACCTCATGATGTGGGTTCAATAATTATATGATGATAATTATTTGAGGCATATCTGTATTAACTTTTTCCAGAATGGATAGACCAATTCATAGCCCTACCAAGAGTTTCTTAGTCTGCTATGCTTCAATGCCCTTCTAACAATGTCCATTTTCATTTTCATTTTTGTCGTTTTCCCACAATTAGATGTGTGTGAGGCAAAACCATAGTTATTTAAATTTCAAATATCCTTATTATTAGCTATTTGGAGCTTTTTTTCTTTCACTTGGTGATTGAAAATTTTCATTTCTTCATTTCAGAGTTGCCTTTTCATATCTATTGACCATATATCTACTGTAGAATTGACTATATTCCTTATGTTTTATTAATTGTATAGAGATCTGAGAAATTAGACTTTTATCAGAAAAATTTGCTAAAGTTTTCCCAAAGAGCTATATCCATTGTAGTACTAATGAATTGCAATAATTTTGCTTAAACAAAGCAGAATTTATTTAATTCTATGTAATCAGAATTTTCCATGAAATTTTCAAACCACATTGTTGTTTGCATATTATTTCTCTCCTTAGCATATAAATTCTTTAAGTGCAAAGACCACATTTTGCCTTTTTTACCATCTCCTTCACTTAACATCTATCTGATATTTTTATTGTTGTCACTATATTGTTTTCAGAGGTGTCATTGTGGGACTCTCTTGGCAAAAATACTGCAGTGGTTTGCCATTTCTTTCTCCAGCTCATTTTATAGATCAGGAACTGGGGGAAACAAGGTTAAGTGACTTGCCCATGGTCACTCAGCTAGTAAGTGTCTGAGGCTGGATTTGAACTCATGAAAATCAGTCTGCTTGATTCCAAGGCTCTATACAGTACACTACCTAGTTGCCTCACCATCACACCCTGCCCCAAACCTATACTTAATAAACTTAAATAAGACTTCTTGACTCATTGATTGACTTATAAATACTGAGAAGACCTGGGAACAATTCAAAACTAATCTGACTGGTCGGTTGGTTGTTGTCCTTTGTTCTCGAAGAGGATCAAAATGACATTAACATGACAAAGTGAAATTTCAACATGTACTTCTGTAGCTGATCAGACCAATATGAGCTCAGAATGCTTTACCACAGATTGGGCACAGATAGTCTTTGTGAATATTTGAGGTGGTTACTTCAAATTTGCACATTCTACATTTCCTTTGTTCTGTTTCAATTCTGATTCTCTCACAGAACACAGCACCCTTTCTGATGTAGAGACTCCATGCTGAGTGGTCCTGAGCCAGTGTCTTCCACGTTGCACAGTCAAATGCAAAGTTCTTGAGAGAGACCTTGAGAGTGTCCTTTTATCACTTCTTCTGGCCACAATGTGATAGCCTGCCCCATAGCAGTTCTCTATAAAAGTCTTTTTGGCAAGCATACATTTTGCATTTGAACATGGTCAGTCCATCAAAGTTGCAATCTCTGAAGCATAGTTTGAATACTTGGCAGTTTAGTTCAAGCAAGGACTTCACTGTCTGGTACCTTATCCTGCCAGATGATTGCAGAATCTTCCTAAGACAGTTCAAATGGAAACAATTCTGTTTCCTGGCATGGTGCTGGCAGACTCTCCATGTTTCACCGGCATACAACAGTGAGGTCAGCACAAGGTCTCTGTAGACCTTCATTTTGGTAGTCACTCTAATACTTCTCTCCCAAACTTTTCTTCAGAGCCTCCCAAACACTGAGCTAGCTCTGGCAATGCATGTGTCAACCTCATTGTTAATGTGTACATTCCTGGAAAGTACACTATCAAGGTAAGTGAATTTATCCACAGCATTCAAAACTTCTCCATTTGTTGTAACTGATGGTTCCATGTATGGATGATGTGGTGAAGGTTGATGGAGCACCTGTGTTTTCTTGGTGTTGATTATTAGGCCAAGTTTGGCACAGGCAGCAGAGAATTGATCCACACTTTGTTGCATCTCAACTTCAGAGGCTGCAGTCATCTGCGGCACAATCATCAGCAAACAGAAAATCATGCACCAACACTCCCTCCACTTTGGTCTTGGCTTGTAGCCTTTTCAAATTGAAGAACTGACCATCAGCATGGTAGTTGACCTTGATACCACGTTCATTCTCATTGAAACCATTTGACAACACGGCTGAAAACATCATGCTAAAAGCATGGGAGAAAGCACACAGCCCTGTTTCACTCCATTAGTGACTGGGAAGGCATGCGAGTATTGCCCACTATCCAGAACCCAGGCAAACATGCCATCATGAAATTGACGTAAAATACTGATGAATTTCTCTAAGCAACAAGATTTTTACATAATTTTCCATAAGCCCTCATGACTGACAGTGAAAAAGACCTTGGTCATATTTACAAACATTGTGTATAGACCTATATTCTGCTCCTAGCATTTCTCCTGGAGTTATCAGGCAGCAAACACCATATTGACTGTTCCTCAGCCCCTTCTGAAGCCACAGTGGCTCTCAGGTATATGACCATCTTCCAGGTGAAGGATCACCCTATTAAGGAAGAGTCTCGCAAGAATCTTGCCAGCAATGACTAAGAGAGAGACTCCCCTGTGATTACCACAGGACAATACCTTTACCTTTATAGAGATGGACAATGAAGTCATCCTTGAACTCCTGGAGGATAATCTCCTCTTGCCTTATAACCTGGAAAATTTCAGTCAGCTTTTGTATGAGCAATGGTTCCCCTACCTTGTAAATCTCAGCTGGAATAGAATCAGCACCAGGTACTTTGCCGCATGAAAGGAGCCCAATGGCCCACAAAACCTCTTCTTCAGTTGGAAGTTCAGCTAAGGAGGGATTGACTTCAACCTGAGGTAAAAGGTCAGTGGCCTCAGCATTGATTGATGATGGTCTGCTGAGAACACCATGGAAGTGTTCAGCCCATCTCTCTAGGATCATGCCCTTATCGCTAATCAATGTGGCTCCATCAGCACTGAGTAGTTGTGATGCACCATAGGTTTTTGGTCCATAAATAGCTCTCAGGGAATCATAAAAGCACTTTGGATTGTTACTATAAGCAGAAAACTAAATTTCATTTGCCTTTTTACTGAGCCAGGAATCCTGAATCTCCCTAAGCTCTGCTTGTGCTTTACTTTTGATGGAATTAAATGTTGCCCTCTTAGAGATGGATAACCTATCCTGCTGGTAAATCCTGTGGAGTTGTAATTTTTCATTTATCAGCTTCTGGATTTCCCCATCACTTTCATCAGCTTGATCAGGTAAACAAAGTGAGGCAGTAAGAATGCAATGCTTTCGTCTCTACTTAATTCATAGTGAAGAGAAGAGAACAGCTTACAAACATAAGTCTTCTTTTCTTTGGGTTACGTCCACTTCCTTCAAATGATTTTGGTGTATAATGATTTAGATTCTCTTCAACGTTGTGTTCAACCTCGTCTAGGGTTACTGCTGTTTATCAATAGATTTCCTAAAATGTGCCAACAAGAGTTGAGCAATATATCATATAGACCATGAGTCTTTTGACAAAATTTTTTGTAAGATTGTAGTAGAATTTTGTGTTTCTACACTACATGGTTGACTTACAAAATTCTCAGGTCTTTTTTCATACAAACTGACTATGACTCTCCATATTATTTTTCTGAAAATGATTTTTGGAACTCAGGATTAGGATTTTAAATTTACCCTTAATAGATTTCATCATATTAGATTCAGCCCAACATTCTAGCCTCTTGAGATTTTTAGAAGTCCAGAATCAGGCATTCATTCCTCTATACTTTACATTATTTGCGAATTTTGTAAGTATGTAATGTATTCCTTAATACCCATACCTGATTTAGAAAAGAGAGAAAAAAAATCAGCCAGTATAGACCCAAGAACTAATCCCAGAGATACTTGTAGTTATTTTAATCAGTAAAAATTCTATTTTTCCAATCTTTACTATTCCATAATTTTCATCATTTTGTCCATGACAAGCATTATTCTTCATTAGCAGCTTTAAAAAATGATTTCAGTCTTCTTCTAAATCCAAGAATCATACTGTAGAAGAATTTCTAACAAACCCTCTAACTGTCAAATTACTCTGATAATCGTTTATTGTTTGGGAGATCAATAGTGTTGATGATTTGGTAGTTCTGGAGTTTTGTTTTTGTTTTTTTCATTTTTGATCACACTTTCTTTTATGCCTTAGTGTGACTAATTAAGTGTCATTGTGGGCTTTAAGGACCTGAAAGTTCTTACTTCCCCCAGTCAACAGCTACTGCAATATATCTCTGAAGTGTGTTCTTTCAGAGCTTTAACTTTTACTCATGCCATTATGATAATAATCCTTAGAAAACCCAGAATTAACATATTACTAAAGAGAACAATGAAATACATATGCATAGTGCAAAATCCAGCACTCACTTGTTAGAGATCTAAGAAAAAGTGGTACAATCAGCTCTGTCTAGTTTCCTTCGGTCAAGGTTAGGTGTTCTGAATCGGCACAGTAACAGCATAAGCACAAGCACCCATTACCTTTCTTTACAAAATGAAAACCATATTAGAAAGATTGCTTGTCCCAAGCAATTCTTTCACTATGATATTAAGACCCCAGCATTCTTGGTTAACTGGTCTAGACTGAGCAGTCTAAAAATGGGGAGAGGTAAGAGGAAATATGGCTTGGCTTAATCTCTGGCTATATAAATAGAGGCTTAGTTCCCAGATGAGGAACTTGATAGTCCTGCTAAGATTGGTCAGACAACATGTAGCATATGATGTAGAGCTCTGATATGAATTTTAGGAAAGATTCTGATAAACTGAATGTATGTGCAGAGGAGGATGGCCAGAATGGTCAGAGGTCTAGAGAATATGCCACAGATTGACTGAAGGAATTGGGAGTATTTAGCCTGGAGAGAAAAGACATGATAATTAGCCTGAAGTATTTAAAAGGCTGACATACCAGAGGCAAAGGACATTTTCTGTTGGTCTTAGAGGTCAGAATGAGGAATGGTAGGTAGAAGTGGCAGAGAAATAGAGTTTAATTCCAAGTTATGAAAAATAGATGTCCTAATAATCAGAGCTGTTCATTAAGATAGGAACAGTGCTGTTCCAGATCCAACTCTAACTAGCTCATGAGAACCAATTATTAAATTTCCAGGTGGGAGCATTGACATTTTGGAAATTGGTAAACACTACAAATAAGGTTTTTAATTGCCTAGAGTTAAGAAAGAGATGGAGAAAATGTTAACGATGATGATTAAGCTTAAAAATGTGTCATGCATACATTTTCTCCCAAGAGATCTGATTGTTAAACATTTACCACCATACTGTTGGACCGAAGAGAAGGGATGCCATTACAGGTCTATGATGGAAGTACCTGGTCTTCCAAGGGTTCATGCTGCATTCCTCTAATAACTCTGTGGGATTGTTTCATAAGAGGTGATGTTTATTTATGTAGCATTTGAAAACTTACAGATCGCTTTATGTCATTGATTTCACAATGATCCTGGGCAAAGAACATTGGATTTGGAGTCAAGGCACCTAAGTCTGAGTTCCATGGCTGCCATTTGGTTGGATAAGTAATTCAAGCCTATGTTTTTTGGCTAGCAATTCTACACCTCAGTTTCTTCCTTTGTTAAATGAGAACTTTGAGCTAGATAACATCCAAGATTCCCTCTATGTCTGAAACTCTTATAATAATAATGATGATGATAGCTAGCATTTATAAAACACTTTGAAACTTGAAAAATACTTTAACTCATTTATTCCTTATAGAAAACCTCTGAGATAGATACTAGTATTATATAAATTGCACAGAATGGAGGCACACAGAAGTTAACTGAATTGCCTAAGGGCACAAAACTATCAAACATCTATGGTAGGATTTGAACTCAGTTCTTTCTGACCCAGCCTTACACTCTGTTCAACGCACCATCTACTTGCCTATAAAACATCTATGAACCTCCCAGCATCTCTGTCAGATAGGTACCATAGTTGTTTAATTTCACAGGTGAGAAAACTGAGCCTCAGATTGAGTGACTTTGCCTATGGTCACATAGTAAATAAGTGTCTGAAGAAGAATTGGAATCCAGATCTTCCTGGCTCCAAGTGAAACAAACTCTTTTCTACACCTTGTACTCAACTAAATCAGTGATGCATGAGCTGCTCATGTGAGCATTTGTGACAATCTAAAAGAGGATGCTTCAGCGATGTGCAAGATAGGCCTTCAGTATGTCAGGAAATCTGAATAAGATTGTGGCAATTCTAGAAGTGGTTTCCATGCGTGTAATTATTATTTTGCTTCTTGGTACTGTCCTAGATAAATGAGTTTCCTACCATCTTGAATACAAGTATGTTGCTCACCGTGATAGCTCTCTTAGAGCTATTATATAATATGTGGACTCAGAAGAACTATATAGCTAGGGGTGTGTGTGTGTGTGTGTGTGTGTGTGTGTGTGTGTGTGTGTGTGTGAGTGTGTGTATTCTGCTTTTGCGGTCACCAGGTTCTCCTAGTGTGGGAACTATTGATGTACAGGAGACACTAATGATGCTGTTATATTCACCAGGTCATACTCCTAAAAGTAAACCCATATCTCAAAATCCAGGCCATTGTTTTATGCTACAAATGACAACATGGGGAAAATGACCACCCTGAATGACCTTGCCCCTTTGACCCAGAGCTACTGAGTAACTGTTCTCCAGTGATGAGTGGTCCAGCTCTCTTACATAGTCCCCAACCCCCACCTCCATTCTTTCACATTGCAGATCATGCTGTGTTTGTTGACACTGTATTTTCTTTCAAATTCAGGTATAAACAAAGTCATAAAGTGCTATCCTTTCCTGGGCATCTGTTAAGGAAACATTAGCTTCTAACAGTTTAGCATGGCCAGGCCTTCACCTCTACTTTATTTCCTCAAAATAACAGTTGTTTGAAGCATAAATACAGACATTTAAGGAAAACTTCATAAATAAACATATGCAACAGATCATATGCTCATTCTACAATGGTAACTTAACACAGACCTGTCTACAGAAGTTTAGGTCATTAGCATAAGGTGTTCTGTTTAACAAATCATTCTAACGTTAGATCAGCCTACCCAACTTAGCTCTGGAGAAATCCCAGAAAATGCAAAAATCCCAAACAGGAGTAGTATCATTATTTAAGACTCCTAAGTTCTCTACATCCTTCTAGGTTTAAAACATGTATTTGTGGCAGTTGTGGTAATGGAGTACGAAGTGATTATTAAGTGCCTACTATATGCAAAGTAATGGTAATACAAAGGAGAAATGAAAAATAATCTATACCTCAAGAAGTTTATATTTCACTGGGGCAATGAATTTAAACATATAAATACTTATATATGTGATGATCTGAGGAGGAAGGAAAGAATAGGAAATCAATAAAGGCTTGATATAGGCATTGGCTCATGAACTGAGACTTGGAAAATTGAGGATTTCTAAGAGATAAAAAAGCAGCTCATTGTCAGGATGGAGAGTACAATCTGAACAAAGATAGAGAGTGCCAAGTTGGGGGAGTAACAAATTGGCTAGTTTGGCTTACATAGAAAGTATACGGAAGTTAATAATGTGGTGTCACTTTAAAAAAAGTAGGCTGGAGCCAAACTGGAAGGACCTAAAAATGCCAAAGTAGGGCACGTTGCATTTTTTCCCTGAGACAATAGGGAGTCATTGAAGGTTCTCCAGCAGGGAAATGACATGATCTTTAGGAACAGTACTTTGGTAGCTTATGTGGAGGATGGATTACAGAGGAGAAAGACTAGAAACCAGGAATTCAAATAGGACATTAATGCAATTGTCCAAACAGGAGGTGATGAAAATTTAAAATTGACCATTGGCTGAAGAATTTAGTCATATGGATATAAATGGGATATTATTTTGCTGTGTGTAAAAATAAAAAAAAAGAAACAATTCAGGGAAACATGGGAAGACTCAAATGGCCTGATGAAAAGTGAAGTTAGCAGGAGAACATTTTATATGATGACCACAATAATAATGTAAAAATGCCTTTAAAGGATATAAGCATATTAATCAAAACAGCAACCAATTGGAGTTTTGGAATACTGAAGATAATGATGTATCCTATCTCTTGACAGAGGATGATAGAATAGAGGTACAAAATGATCCATGAATTCTCAAACATGGATGAAGGTTTGGTTTATTTTGTCTGACTATTATGTTTGTTACAAGGAAGGACTGATATTTGGAAGATGGGATAGGCTAGCTGGTAGTGATGTACATGTGAAAAAAAAGAAAATCAGCAATATATGAAGACAGCAGTAGGAATCCTTAAGGAAACAAAAAGAATCATTTTGTTGTTACCCTATTAATGATGTGTGTGTGTGTATGTTTGTCTCACATGTATAAAACTTAAAAACCACATAATCTCCATTTCTATTGTAATGCTCTTGTTTTTTGCATTTTGAAATATTTGTGTTGATGATTATAAGTTTCACAATAAAAATCGTTGTTGCTGTTGCATTTGCCTTTCTTTTGGAAGAGTACCATGGTATCAGGGAAATGATGATGTGACTAACAGTTGACTTGGATTTGAATGAGTGAGGGCTGGGCAAGGTCACCAGCCTCACTTTCTCCTCCAGAGCCATCTAGGTCCAATTCATCAGGGAGACTGGAGATGGCCCAGGATGCAAGGGAGACCCTGGCCCTTTTAGGCTAAGGCCTTTTCATGTACTCACTTAGAGTGAGGTACCACCTATTCAGCGAATAGACCTCTTTAAGAACTGAGTCAGAGGATGGCCCCTTGAATTAGAAAAGAAATCAAGCTGGTAGGGGAAGATGCTCAGGGTTGCTGTTCCAAAAAGAAACAGTTACCATTGACCTACAGACATGCTGATGTGGCATGAGAGACATAGCACTGGACTTGGAGTCTGGAGTCTTGGGCTTGACTCCCAGCTGGGAGACAATAAAAACAATTAAAGGGAGGACAAGATAGACACGTTTCCACAATTCAGTAATAACATACCACTAAACAAATGTCAATACACGCACATATGTCATTCAACTAACGAGTATTTATGAAGTGCTTGCTTTGAGCCAGGAACAATACTAAGAACTAAGACTGCAAAGAAAGACATAACAGCCTCTACCCTCAAGGAGCTAACATTGTATGTGTCCATACATCTGTGATCTGTGAACCCCATGGCTATAGCAACATCCTTCAGAAATGGAGCAAGCAACTTCTCTATAACTTTGGAATCAGAGATTTCCCTAAGGTTAAGTTCTCACCACTAATAAGTGTCAGGGTGTGGGAGCATGTCTTTGTGGCCCCAAAGCATTCTACCCATTGTACCATGGTGCCTATGTCCCCTAAATGCACATGCTAATGACAAAAAATTATTTCCACTTATACAAAATATCAGCCATGTAAAAATTTGTGTACATACCTAATTTTTCCTCACAGAATCTCTGTGAGGGAAGAAGCTGATGTATTTTTTATGTCCATTTTTTCAGAGGAAGAAGTTGAGATTCATAGAGCACTTTACTAATGCTCTAATCAAACCCAGGTCTTTCATCTTTCATGGGTAAGGGCAGTGCTAATTCCACTGTAGCAAGCTGCCTTCCTAACAGGTATAATGGAAAGAGATTCACGCTAGGAAAGCGTTGATTCCAGCCCTGCTTCTACCAGCTAGATTACTGTGGGAAAGTCCCATGTCTTGTTTGAGTATCAGCCTCCTCATCTATAAAAACTAGGGGGTCAGCACAAGTCCTGCCTGTCTTTCTCAATAGATTTGAGGATTAATCAAGACAGTTTTCAGGCTATATCAGACTACTATCCCTGGACCAACAATTAGGTTGTTGTTTCAGAATCTTTGGATGTAGTATGTCCAGACCTGAGGATTTAAACTCATTTAAGGAAGGAAGGCAACCTCTTGGTATCTGGTCTTGCCTTCTCCTCCTTGATATGCTTTTGACTTTCTGGACTTCTCTACCATGCCTCAACTGCAGTCTCATTCTGGAACTTTCTCCACCACCTGGAGACTCTTCACTCTGGAACAGCCATGTATTCCTGGAGTCATCTCACTCAACCACATTCCTCCACCGTGACTTCCCTCCTCTCTGAGAGTTCCATGTGGGCCTCTCTGTTTTACTAGGGAGTGCAGATTAGCCAACATTCATTCATGAATAAATATGCCTGTGTACACTTGTAGATGAATTTAAGCTTATTGAAGGCAAAGATTCTTTCAATTATATTTTCATATTTTTAGACCTTAGCACATGGTAATTACTCAATGAGTAATTGTTTAGTTGAATTATACTAAATAAAAAATAATTTTGAGAGGTTAAATTAATTCACTCACATGCAATTCAAAAGTGTTAGAGCCAGGTCTCAAATCCAGGTCTACTCATTCTAATTTTAAAATGAGATTGTTGGGTGAAAATTCTTCAAACTTTAATTCTATGTCCTAATCATGAACATTGCTAGTTAGCCTGTGTCCAGTGTTATGTTATCTGCATTTTAATATATACTCTTGAGTCACTTTTCTTTATTTTTCTTATTAATTCTCAGTTGATCCCTGATCTAATCCCAAACACTGAAGACTAAATTACACTGACTTCACATAGTCTTTATTTTATTTTTTATCATTTTTGATCTAAGAAATCAATTTATTTTTAGGGACAATAATCAAAGTAATTCTAGATGTTTCAGGAATGTACCAAAGCTATTCTACTTGCCTTTGTTATAGAAACAATTTACAGCTAGAAAGGAAAATGAGTAATAAGAAATGTTCTGGATCATACTTAGGTAATTATTTTTAAAATTTTTATAAGTGCTTGTAGAGATCTCCAAACTATATTTCATCCCTTTCTTCCCTTTAAATCATAGGGACTACGCCACTCTCATTTGGGTCAGTGGGCACAATAAAAACATCTGGTTAAAAGGTCAGCAGTTTCTTTTGATTCTGTCTCCCTCTTCATCATCAAGGTAGGAAGATGGGGGCAGCTGCTCTTGGTAAATGTATGCTCAATTGTGGGTGATCCCCTCAGGAGAGGCTTTGTCACCAAGGGCCTTTCCCTCATTGACAGCTGGATGCAGCTTGGCTGCTTGGCTGCTGCTCCTTGGAAGAGAAATGGAAGCATTTCAGGCTGTTAAAGGTGTGATTGATGGGTGCTGTCAGGCCCTACCTGTCAGCTCATTGCATTGACAAGATGGAGCTTCCCTCTGGGGAGGCAGGCAGAGAGTACACAGAGCCAGCCTCCCATCTTTTTCAATGAAAGTCAAACATCCTTCTTCAGCATTCTGGTTACCCAGCAAGTGGCAACTTGCCTTCATGATGAGATCCACCGAGCTGGAAATTCAGACTTCAGTGGATCCTGTGCACTTATGAAATGAGAGGGTGGGGGGAGAAAGTGAGAGAGAGAAAAGGGGACCAGAGGGAGGAGTGAAACTGTTGCTCTTATTTTTCCCTCTGTCAATGGAGTAGTAGGTTTGTTTTCTAATCTAGGGCTTGAGGATAGAAAAAAAAAGATGACAAAGGACAAAGACTATCTTTATCTGTGCACATATCTGATTATCCATTTCTAGACATACTTATGCATATATAATTGTGCAGATACCAGTTTCTTTCCAAAGTAAACTCTATTTCCCACCTGCAATGAGAGTAAGGGAGTTGGCCTAGATGTAGATAAAAATCTACATCCTGGTCTCAGGCTGGCCAGATTGCAATTTAGCCTGGACTTTTCTGGCTAAGAGGTAAAATTTCTAAGTATGAGGATCCCTTCCCTTCTTCTGGAAACTACAATTCTTTTAATACAGTCTGAGATCATATTTTCTAGTTTTTGTTAGCTAGGAAAAAAATATACAAGTCTTTTTCACATATACCATCATCAAGTGATGTTGCCCCAATTATGTAACTGGGCAGTTTTGGTTTTGTTTTTTTTACACCTCAAGTGTAAAATGTATAAACTATATTGGATTGCTTACCACCTCAGGGAGGAAGGAGAGGAAGGAGACAGGGAGAGAAAGAATTTGGAACTCAAAACTTTTTTAAAAAGTTTAAAAATTGTTTTAATGTAATGGGGAGAATAAAATGTTATTTAAAAATTAAAAAAAATAAAGTGACCTAGTGACAAAAAAGTCAAGGGTAAGTCAGTAGTTTTCCCTCCTCAAATTCATCTAATTTACAATCAGTTCATTTTTCCTGTCTAAATCTTTTATAATCCCTTTCCTGTGTCTTGTATATAGGATGTACCAAATAAATTATTTTTAATTGAATTGATTTCTGTTACCTAAGGTATTCATTCTCAAATTTGTCAGCTACATCATTTAATGCCTTTACCCAACTTATTATGATAAATTCTGGAAAAACAAAAAAACCAGGACCAAGCTCTTTGACATCATACTAGCTAGCATTTAAACAAAACTAGGGTTTTCAAAAAACTTTACATGTACTGTGCTGTTTGATTTTCATGACAGTTCTATGAATCAGATGTTAATTATTATCCCCATTTTATAGATAAGGAAACTGAGGCAGACAGAGCTATCCAGGGTCACATATCTATTAAGTATCTAAGACAATATTCGATCTCAGGTCTTACTGAATTCAAGTTCAGCACTCTATCATCTGTACCACGCAACTCACACAAAAAAAGTATAGCACTAGGAAACTCACACTCAAAATGATATCAATACATTAATCAAAACTCTTGGGTGAATTTATTCAACTGGATCAGATTTGTATTACAAATATAATTCTATGATCATTTAGCCCACATTTATCCATCTTGTGAGGTATATGGGGTATACAAGGAAGACTAACACCTATGGTGTGAGGGCTTGCTGAGCCCTTTTCAGGGCTCCTGACTTAACTTTGGTGTCCAGCTGTTACCCAACTCTCATCTGTGGTTCCAAGAAGCTGTAGAATGAGCAGTAGCCACAGCCTGGTAAAACTATCTCAGCAGAATGTTAAACCGTGTTGAGTGTAATTGATAGACTTCAAACTAATCAGTGAGTTAATGAGGAGTCTATCCTAAGCATTTGAAGACTTTCCCTGGCAGAATGGAAGAATGGGAAAAATCTGTTCCAAATGCCATGGAGGCAAAGGAAGCAGGCACCACTATGCATGTAGAACTTGGGCAGATGTTGAAGACACCAAGGTCATCCATTGCATCCCAGTCATGCTGACTTTTGTTTTGCCACTGAACTTCGATGACTCCGGAAGGCAGAGTGAGACTGACAGCTTTGTGCAGTTCTGCCCCACTTAAATCCAATTCACAAGAAAGTCAGCACATCATCCCATGATGCCATTGGCTTTGAAAATGTAGGACAACAACAATCCATTTTTTCCATGAAGATATCATGAGAGACAATATAAATACCTTACGATTTACTACATAGTCAATATTTATCTATTTTACCAGTTTTTCTTCTGTTCCTACTAAATTAAGATAGCATACTTCATTCTTAGTGAACCCATATTAGCTCCCATATTAGCAATTCACTTTTCTAAGGTTTCACAAACCATCTGTTTAACAAGCTGTTTAACAAGTGGATAGAACACCAGTCAGGAGGACCTGAGTTCAAATCTCACCTCACACATTTGACACTCTCTAGCTGTGTGACCTTGGGCAAGTCACTTAACCCCAATTGCCTCATCCTGGGTCATCTCCAGTCATCCTGATGAATATCTGGTCACTGGATTCAGATGGCTCTGGAGGAGCCCTCCCTCACTCAAAAAAAAAGTCAATGCAAGTCATGTCATCATTTCTCTGATGGCATGGTCTTCTTCAGCAACGAAGGATAAACACACACACACACACACACACACACACACACACACATTTAATAAACTCCTTTACAGATTTCCTGGGGACTAATGCGAAGTTCACAAAGTGTAGTTTGAGGAATTTACTTGCTTCCTATGTTTGAAAATTGGAACATCTCTGGGCTCTCAGCTTCCTGGCACTTCTGTTCTCCACTATTCCTCTGACATCACCCTGAGCTCTGACAGTGGCTTGGTAATCACACTTGCAAGTTCTTTCATCACCCTGAGTTGATGAAATGTTAGATACTAGTGGGGATGCAAGCAGTCTGGGATGATTTCAGGACAATCTCTACATGGAGGAGCAAACTCCATGAGTTTTCCTTATTCCTGGAAACAGAAAACATTCTGTATTTAGCGGTACAGGGTCTGAATTTAGACTGCAATCTACATACAAACCCATCAATGGCCTCTCCAATAATTGCTGGAAGAATAAAGTATTTCCTAATTACTTAAAAGTAATATCCCTCATATCTTCAGGGTCAGAAGTAATGACTGAAAAGATTGCTCCAACTCATGAGCTATTTATACTCCTATCATAGCCTGTGTAGGGCTTTGATTTCAATGGTAACTGACCACAATTTAGAGAGACCTTCATTTCTAGCAATCTTGGTTCGGCCTTCTCCCTAGCAGAGATTGAAGCCATAGAATGTTTTTCAGGTTTTTGTTAAATAATCATTTTGGCTTAAGGAAAGCAACATTTACTAAGCACATTTCCCCCCTTGTATGTAATGGCAAACATTACAGCTGATAAGAGTAAATCATAATCAAATTATTATAATAATTATTTATTGTCTAATAACAAAGGGAGTAACTATATAATGTACTGGAAAAAGATACTTCAAAACTGCTAAGGGCTTAGAATATTCAAAGACTCAGATGGAAAGAACTCATGCTCAAAAGAATGTAGGCTACCCAGCTTTTAGTTCAGCTTTATCAGTGCCTTGGCATCTGACTTTGAAGAAGTAATTTTTCCATCCTCTGTAAAAATAAGAGTAATGCCAACTGACCTACCCACTTCACAGTATTTTTGTGAAAGTCAATTGAGATAATGTTGTATGGAAATGTTTTGCAAATTTTTAAGGTAATTTATAAAGTATGCATCCTTCTATAGAGAAAGTCCATATCTCTTTTAAGCCATCCAATAGAACTGAAATGACAAAGCAATTATAATGATAACAAAACCCCAAACACTTTGTCTTGTGGCCATAAGGTATTATCCCACATTTGCCATTGTTGGAACTGCATGATTAAGCTTTGGTCTTGCCAGGATCTCTCTTCTTTGGCTGACTACCCTTGGATCATATCTTCTTTTAAAATCTTTCATTTGACTATGGGGACATGTAGGGTAAAGAGCCTTTCCTAGTGCTAGGGCATTCCAAAGCTGAACCCCAGCACCCCCATTAAGCCTAATTGACAGCTTGAATTTACCCCTGGGAGACAAGGGATAATCTAGCTATCTGTCTTGTATACAGGTTTAGCACCACAGTCCTTGGGCCCACAGACAGAGATTTTTAAAGATAAAAATGACGTAAGGCACATCCTTTCCTGACTCTGCTCCATTAAAGCCAGGTTGGGGGTGAAGGGAATGAAAGGACAGCATCTGGGATTGTGGTTCTCTCGGTAGCTGCTTGATGTCTCTAGTGGTCTTGGAGTACAGGCCTGCTCAGGAGGGCATAAAAGGCCATCTCTTTATAATTGGGAGCATATTTTGGAGCTATGTGGTCAGGGATACCCACAGAGAGGCTAGCTGTTCCTGAGCAGCTGCGACGATGCTTTCCTTTGATCTAAGAGGCCAGGCCCATTAGTAACGTGAAAGGGCTGTTTAATTCTGAAACAAGATGTGTACAAATGTGTCTCCTATCAAAACTCATCCATGGATTCCGAAGTTAATTAAAAGCTAATTTTCTAATGAGGTGGCAACAATAGCAGTGACCTGTTATCAGTAGAGGACCCACAGCCAGCAACCAGTGTGAGAGCAGGAAGCCTCCACATTATATTAGACTAAGCCCTACTTGCATTAATTAATTGTCTTCAAAGCTGGATTGCTTTAACATTGGGCAATAGTATAGACTGGCATTAAAATAATCATTAATTGAGTTGGTAAAAAGCAACCTATGTAATTCTGAACTTGAAGTCAGAAAGACTCCTATTGGAATCCTCCTGCTGCCAGACACTTATTCATTGTGTGACCACACACAAGTGATTTAACCTCTAGGAGCCTCATTTTCCTTCCATCTCTGTAAAATGGAGATGATAATGCTTGTAATGCTTACCTTACAGGAGGCTTGTAAGGGTCACATGAGATAATGTATAAAAAGGAGGTAAGAAGGGAATACCATTTATAAAGTATCTACTACGTGTCAACAATTGTGCTCTTTTAAAAAGTGCTTTTTTTAGAAATATAAACATATCATCTGATCTTCACAATAACCCTGGGAGGTTGTTATTATTATCCCTATTTTATAGATGAGGAAACTGAGGCAACCAGGGTTATGTGACATGCTCAAATTCACAGATCTAGTAAGTGTCTGAGGCCTGATTTGAACTCAGGTCTTCCTAATTCCAGGTGCAGTGCTCTATCCACTGGGCCATCAACTGCAGCTTTGTACATGTCAAAGTATTATATAAATGTCAGTTATTATTTTCCCGGAGCATTTGCTGAGATATTTATTTTATGGCAATGTCTGTTTTCATGACTCCTACTGTAGTATATTATCCATGAAAAGGAAGTATTAAATTCAAGGACATTGAAATTTGCCATTATGTGGGATGATGCAAATCTATGAATACACACAAGAGGGGCTTTACTAGTGCAGGAAATTTCTGACATGAGGACTCCCTCTATCAGTAAAGATTACAAACTAGTCTGACTTTGTAGGTCAGTGTTAGGGAGTTATCTGAGATCAGGTACTTTCCCAAGGATCTTAGAGTTATGAAAAGTGGATTTGAACTCTGCTCAAGCAACATGATAAGTAAATCTTCTGGCTGACGTTCCATTGAAAACCAGCCTTGCAATCAAAATTAACTAGGAATTACCTTCAATTAACTGTTGGTTTAAGCCAACAGTTCCATTGATTTAAAATGCCATTTAATTTAGAATACATACCCAACCAGGATGACTGCTAGGCACTGTATATAGCCTTCCTCTGGTAGATAAGAGAAGCCAGACAAGAGTGGGCATTCCTTTGAGCATTTTACACAATCACTACTAAAATGTTAAGGGAAAAAATATTGAAATGTTCCAGGAAAACAATGCTTCAGTGGAAATCACAGGATTCGAGACATTTAATGTGGCATGATACTTACTTGTTAAATCTGTATCAATACATATCTTTAATTCACATTCAGTGTCTCTAGGACAATCTAATAAATTGAATAAAAAGACAGTCCTTATAATAATATACTCATTTTGTGGCAAGCAGCAGGTAGGAAAATACACTTTGAATATCTCTTTCTGCATGTAGTTTTTCAGATGACTCGATAGGATGGCAATTTTTTGCTATTTATTCATATCTTTAGATAACAGTGCCATGCTAAGTCTTTTGAGACAATTGGACCTGTTCAAAATCCTGAAGTCTATACAGAATCTTCTCTGCCTTCAGAATTCAGCAGACATTATCATTTTCCTCTGTGTGATGATTACAAGGAAATCTGTGAGAGCTTATAATGAGGTTTTTGTCCTCATGCTGAGATTCACTCTGTAAAAGTTAATCAGGTAGATTGAAGGTGAGGGTGGTGACAGATTTGTTACATAAATAAAACTCAGGAACATAATTGTTTTTGAATGGATGGAGCTTTCATTTAGGATGCTGATCATTTGCATACTGTTTGCCATTATCTTCATTGATTAGTTTGCTGTGTTTTCCTTTTACAATTTCCTTTTATAGTAGTTGTAATAAGGTGTTCAGTAAAATACAGTGGCTCCCTATTACCACTAAGATCAAAAGAAAACTTCTCTATTGGGTGTTGAAAGATCTTTATAGTCTGGCTTCAATGGGTCTTTCCATTCTTATTGTATATTAATCTTCTTCATGCACAATATGGTCCAGTCATATTGATTTTCTTACTGTCTCTTTGACAAGCCACTAGATGGTACAGTGGATAGAGTGCCAGGCCTGGAATCAGGAAGACTCATCCTCCTGAGTTCAAATCCAGCCTCAGACACTGGCTAGTTGTGTAACCCTGAGTAAGTCACTTATTTGCCTCAATTTCCTTATCTGTAAAATGAGCTGGAGAAGGAAATAGCAAACCACTCTACTATCTTTGCCAAGGAAACCTCAAACAGGGCCTGTGGAAATGACTAAACAACCAAACAACATGGCTCCAATGTGTCTTTTCAGTCTTACTGTATATTAATTCCCTTCATGTACAATATGGTCTAGTCATATTGATTTTCTTATTACTACTTTACCATCCACTCCATTTTCTCTCTTGGGGTCTTTGCACAAGCTGTCTCCTGTGCTTGGAATGTATTTACTCCTCACTCTTGCCTTCTGAAATTCCCAGTTTCCTTGCAGTATTTGTTCAAGTGCTACCTTCTACATGAATCCTTTTCCTATATAACCTCACCTCCCTTCAAGTCAATTCAAGAAACATTTTTAAGTGTCTACTATGTGCTAGTTACTATGATAAGCACTAGGGATACAAAAAGCAGTCCAGGCCCTCAAGGAGCCTGTAATCTAATTGGGGAGAGGGAGAGAAAATATGTAAATATATGTGTATATTATATATATTATATTATGTATATAATATAAATGTGTATATTATATACATAATATTATATATATAAAGCAGGTTATTTATAGGATAAATAGGAAATAATTTAAAGAGAGAAAATATTGAAATTAAGGGGGTTTGGGGAAAAAGAGATAGGATTTTAGTCCAGACTTAAAAGAAGCTAGAAAGATCAGTATTCAAATGGAGGAACATTCCGTGCTTTCCAGGCATGGGGAACAGTCATAAAAAATACCTGGAGCTGAGAGAAGGAATGTTTTATTTGTGAAATAGCCAGGAGGCCACTGTCACTGGATCAAAGAATATGTGTTAGGGGTGAGGTGTAAAAAGACATGGAAAAGTAATGTTGCATCTTTTTGCAGAGGAAGATGTTAAAGAGGCTCTTATCCCTACTCCTACTTCAGAGATGGGGAAGATATCCTCTGCTGACATCCTGTTGGCCAAGCTAATATTATTGATTAGGTGCTAAGATGACGTTCTGTGGATATGGTAGAGGGAGAACCTCTTCCCCTTATGCTTTTCTTCTTTCTATTGGCTGCAAGGTATGAGGATCTCTCTCTCTCTCTCTCTCTCTCTCTGAACTTCAGAGAATCAGTAGAGGGATGTTTAGTTCATCTGCCTGGCATATGAGTACACAAGCTCCTAGGCAAGCCTGCATCTGACCACTTGTCACCTTATGTTTTTTTCTTTCCTTTGTTACAAGGATTTATGGGATCTTAACTAGTTCCTTTGGGACAGGTACTGTGTCCCTTTTGTCTGAGCACCTAGTAATCTGCCCACATAGTAAATGTTTGCTTGATTGACTGGGGATGAGAAAGCTATTTTTTAAAAAAAGTTTATATTCTATTTTTTCAATTATATGTAAATAAAATTTTAACATTAAATTTTTAAAATTTTGAGTTCCAAATTCTCTCTGTACTTCCCTTTTACCCAACTTGAGAAGTCAATCAATCTTATATGAATTATACATGTGCAATTATGCAAAACATATTTCCAAATTAACAGTGACGCAAAAGAAGACACATACCAATAAGAAAAATAAAGAAAATTTCTTTGAAATATATGTTTCAACCTGCATTAATACTCCATCAGTTCATTTTTCAGGAGGTAGATAATATTTTTCCTTGTAAGTTCTTTGAAATTGTCTTGTATCGTTGTATTCCTGAGATTAGTTAAAACATTCACAGGTTGTCATTGTGTAATGTTACTGTGTTCAGTGTTCTGGTTCTGCTCACTTCACTTTGCATCACTTCATGTGTCTTCCCAATTTCTTTCTGAAATCATCTTGCTGATCATTTATTATAGTACACTAGTTTTCCATCACAATCTAACATAGCTTTTGCAGTCATTCTTCAAATGATGGACCTTACCTCAGTTTCCAATTCTTTGCCATTACAAAAAAAACTGTTGTGAATATTTTTGTACATATAAGTCCTTTTCCTTTTTAAAAAAATCTCTTTGGGATACAGACCTAGTGGTCCCACATTGCAGATAATGCTTGCTGATGGTTTATATAGATGCTTCTTGTCATTTTAAGGAAAGCTCCATTTATTCCTATGCTCCTTAGTGTTTTTAGTATTAGTGGGTACTGTATTTTGTTAAAGGCTTTTTCTGCGTCTATTGAGATAATCGTATGATTTCTCTTGGTTTTATTATTGATATGGTTAATTATGATGACACTTTACCTAGTACTGGGGCAGCCCTGTATTCCTGGTATAAATCTAATTATCATTGTGCAGAATTACTGTAATCTCTTTGTTATTATATTATTTAAAATTTTTTAATCAATATGCATCAGGGAAATTAGTCTATAATTTTCTTTCTCTATTTTTGGCTCTTCCTGGTTTAGATATCAGCAACATCTCTGCATCATAAAAGGAATTTGATAGGACTCCTTTGCATATTTTTCCAAATAGTTTACATAATATTAGAATTAAATATTCTTTAAATATTTGGTAGAATTTACTTATAAATCCATCTGGACATGGAGATTTTTTCCTAGGGACTTCATCGATGACTTGATTGATTTGTTTTCTTAAGATAGGACTACTTAAGTTTTTCTTTCCTTTTCTGTTAATCTGGGCAATTTATATTGCTTTGTAAGTATTCATTCATTTCTCTTAGGTTGTCCAATTAATTGATATACATTTTGGCAAAATAGCTCTAAATAAATATTGCTACAATTTCCTCTTCATTGATGGTGAATTTGCCATTTTCATTTTTTGATCCTGGTAATTTATTTTTCTTCTTTTGCTTTTTAAAATCAAATTAACCAAAGGTTTTTCTGTTTTATTGTTTTTTTCCCATAAAACCAGCTTTTAGTTTTATTAGCTCAATAGTTTTCTTTCAATTTTACTAATTTCTCCTTTGAATTTCAGAATTCCTAATTTAATGTTTAATTTCCATAAATGTTGGTATTGTTATCATTCTTTTGATGAAATCATTGATTTTGTTCTATGATTTCTTGTTTCATCCACTCATTCTTTAAGATTAGATTATTTAGTTTCCAATTAATTTTTAATCTATCTTTCCATGGACCTCTATTACATATAATTTTATTGCATCATGATCTAAAAAGGATGCATTTAGTATTTCTGCCTTTCTGCATTTGATTATGAGGTTTTTATGCCCTAGTATATGGTGAATTTTTATGTAAGTGCCACATACTCCGAGAAATGAATATTCCTTTGTATTCCCATTCAATTTTTCTCCAGAAGTCTATCATATCTAACGTTTCTAAAATTCTATTCACCTCCTTGAATTCTTTCATATATTGTGTTTAGATTTACCTATTTACCTATCTATTTCTTCCTGAAACTCACTTAACTTCTCCTTTAAGAATCTCAATTATTTCATTGTCTATGATACCTTTTATCAAGATGTAATTTCCTTCCTTGTATCTTTGAATCAGATCTATTTTTGCTTTTGCTTTGTTTGAGATCAGGATTGCTCCCCCTGCTCCCCCACCTTTACTTTAGCTAAAGCATAACACATTCTGCTCCAGCCTTTTAATTTTACTTTGTGTGTGTCTCTTTGCTTCAGGTATGTTTCTCATAAATAATACTTTATAGGATTCTGGTTTTTTATCCACTCTTCCGTCTGCTTCTGTTTTATGGGAGAGTTCATCCCATTCACATTCAGTTATGATTACTAACTGTGTATTTCCCTCCATCCTAGTTTTCCTCTGTTCTCTCTCTCCCTCCTCCCTTCCTCTCTCTCTCTCTCTCTCTCTCTCTCTCTCTCTCTCTCTCTCTCTCTCTCTCTCTCTCTCTCTCTCTCTCTATGTCTCCCTCCCTCCATTTTGCTCCCCCTCTCTCCTTTCATCCTGTCCATACTCATGAATATTTTGCTTCTGACAACTGTCTCACTCAATCTGCCCACCATTCTGTCAGACCTCCCCACTTTTCTTTCCCTTTTCCTCTCCTGTTTCTCTACTGGGATAGATTTTTTTACCCAACTGAGTGCATATGTTATTCCCTCTTTGATCCAAATTCGATGAAAATAAGGTTCCAACAATGCTCACCACCTCTCTTCTTTCTCTTTACTGTAATAGTCTTGCATGCCTCTTTATGTGATGCGATTTACTCATTCTGCCTCCCCTTTCTTCTCTGCCCAGTACAATTCTTTTATTTTTACCCCTTAATTAATTTATCATCATATCAAAGTCAACTTATATCCACACCCTCTATCTAAATATTCTTCTAACTGCCTTAATAGAGATACAGTTCTTAAGAGTTACAAGTATCATCTTTCCATGTTGGGAAATAAACAATTCAACCTTACTGAATAACATTTTTGGCTCTTTCCCCCTTCCTGTTTACCTAGTCATACTTTTCTTGACCCTTGTATTTGAAGACCAAATTTTCTATTTAACCCTGTTCTCTTCATCAGAAAATTTTGGAAGTCCCCTATTTCATTGAATGCATATCTTTTCCCCTGAAAGAAGATGCTCAGCTTTACTGGGTAGTTAACTCTTGATTGTAATCCAGGCTCCATTACCTTTGGGTATATCATATTCCAAGCCCTCCAGTCCTTCGATGTAGAAGCTACTAAGTCCCATGTAATCTCGACTGTGGCTCCTTGATATTTGAATTGTTTATTCCTGGCTGTTTGCTGTATTTTCACCTCGACCAGATAATTCTGGAATTTGGTTACAATATGTCTTGGAGTTTTCATTTTGGGATCTCTTTTCAGGAGACAATTGGTAGAGTCTTTCAACCCTCTGGTTCTAAGATGTAAAGGTAGTTTTCCTTGATAATTTCTTGAAAGATACTGTCCAAACTCTTTTTTTTTTTTTTGGTCATGGTTTCAGGTATTTCAATAATTCTTAAATTATCTCTCCTGGATCTATTTTCCAGGTCAGTTTTTTTTTTTTCCAATGAGATATTTCACATTTTCTTCTATTTTTTTTTCATTCTTTTGGTATTGTTTTATTGTTTCTCAATTTCTTATAAAGTCATTAGCTTCCATTTGCTCAGTTCTAATTTTTAAGGAATCATTTTCTTCAGTGAACTCTTGGCTCTTTTTTTTCCATTTGACTAATTCTACTTTTTAAGAGGTTTTTTTTTTCTTCAGTGAAGCCTTGGTTGTTAATTTGTATTGTGGCTAAGAGCTTCCCTCTGACTTGCCTGGACACTGTCTGGGCTGTGCTGTGCTCTCCTTTCACCAAAGTAAGTCAGATCTTCCCTGAAGTCTTTCTAAGTTGTCTTGGGCTCAAAAATAATTTCATTCCATCTTTTTGTGGATTCCATCACTACAGAATTTTTAGAGGTTTCATTTAACTTTATTTCCAAGGAAAACTGGGAGAGCTCTAACAGCTTCTTGGCTTCTTTTCACCATCTATCATATGTGTGTGTGTGTGTGTGTGTGTGTATAAATTAAAAAATAAAATATATTTTTTTAATTGGTATGACTCTAAATAAGTAAATTAATTTAGCTAGAATTGCAATTTATATGTTGGCTCAGTGTATCCACACAATTAATATTTCTCTAATTATTTAGAATTGATTTTATTTTGTGTGAAAAGTGTTTTGTAATTCCTGGGTTTCTCTTGGCAAGTAGACTCCCAAGCATTTTTAAGTTGTCTACAGTTATTTTAAATGTAATTTCTTTTTCTATGTCTTACTGCTGAACTTTGTTGGTAATGTATAGAAATTCTGATACTTTATTTGGGTTGATTTTATATCCTGAAATTTTGCTGAAGTTGTTCATTATTTAAAATAATTTTTTACTTGATTCTTTAAGTATACCATTATATCATTTTCAAAGAGTGACAGTTTTGTTTCCTCATTGCCCATTTTAATTCCTTCAATTTATTTCTCTTCTCTTATTGCTATAGCTGACATTGCTAGTCCAATGTTGAATTACAATGATGATAATGGGCATCATTGCTTCACCCCTGATTTTATTGGGAAGGTTTCAAATTTATTCCCATTACATATAATGCTTGCTCTTGGTTTTAGATAGCTACAACTTATCATTTTAAGGAAAGCTCCATTTATTCCTCTGCTTTCTACTGTGTTTTTTTTTTTTAATAGGAATGAATGTTGTATTCTGCTTCTATTGAGTTAATCATGTGATTCTGTTGGTTTTATTGTTGATCAGGTCCATTATGTTGATAATTTTTCTAATATTGAATTAGCCCTGCATTCCTGGTAGAAATTCCACCTGGAAATAGTGTATGATCTTTGTGATATATTGCTTTAATGACCTTGATAGTTTTTTTTTTTAACATTTTTTTCATCAACATTAATTGGGGAAATTGATCTATACTTTTGTTTCTCTTTTTTGGCTCTTCCAGATATAGGTATCAGAACCATAATTGTGTCACTCCTTCTTTACCATTTCTTTTTCATGTAGTATATATAGTATTGGAGTTAATGATTGTTTAAATGTTTGGCAGAATTCCCTTGTGAATTCTGGTCCTGGGGACTTTTTTCTTAGGGAGTTCATTTATGGCTTGTTGAATTTCTTTTCCTAAGACAGAGTATTTAATTTTATTTATGTATTCATATATTCTGGGCAATTTATATTTTTGTAAATGCTAATCCATTTCACTTAGACTGTTAGATTTGTTGGCATATATTTTGGCAAAATAGGAACTATTTTTAGAAACTAATGTCCCAAGAAACAAATATCTCCACTCAGTAGTTAGCAATTGGGTGAAATTTAGAAGATAGATCTTTAAGTGTATTTTTTTAAAGTTGGATAAATGGTCTTAGCCTGTCTGCTGCCACAGCACATAGTCCTTAAGGACAAACTTGTGAGTTTCTCTATTGTCACATAATAGTACCTCAGTGAGTTTTAGAAAAATAACAGTAATGGTAGAAGACCTTTAGCAGCAGGCTTCAAATGCTAGCTCTGCTATAGGACTTCCAGTCCCAGGAGTCTTGTCTATAGTAAGCCCCCTCCATGTATAAGACATATCAGATGTTTCTGGGAGAGAAAATGTGACTGATGAAACTTCCTTACCTTGCAGTTGCAATTATGCATTTAACAAAATTGAAGAGGAAGTAGTTCCATTTTTCTTTCTACCTCATTTAGACTTTTGCTTCAAATGTAATGGAAAACTGCATGGATAAAATGTAAACACATCTTCTGAAGGTGAAGGACAACAATAACGATAAAACCCTTTTTTAAAAAGTCAGTTTCATGATTTTAAATAACCAGTCTGCTGGATAAATACCATTTACAATATGCTTCAAGCTCCGTTCTCATATTGGCAACTGGAATGTCCTTGATATTTGCATAAATTATTATCATAAAGTTTTTATAGGTTCCAAGTATACAGACATTTAGAACTTACTATCAAAATCCTATTGATTACTTTTTCAGTAATAATAGCATCTATGATTTTTTCTGATCCTTTTATTCTTTCCATCTCTCAGATATCTTAAAAATCAGTCACTCAAAAGCCCTTAGCAAGTCACTTCCAGTATGAACCTCTTTCCTATACAGTTAGGTCCTCATTAGTGCTAGTAATCAATCCCCTAAAGTGGCCTTATGTATTTATGTTCACACTACTAAAGTTTTAAATATTTAAAATATGGTAATTGGTTCCACCCCAGTGGAAACATGTCTTGATAATTCCAATAATGCAACTTTAAGGGGATTCATTGTTTGTACTAATTTGGGATCTTATTTGATCTGGCCTCATTATTCTCCTATCTTTTTTTTTCTATTTTTTCACAGAGCACTTTGGAGAGTGAAGAGGTGAGGATACGCCAAGGTTGTAAATTACAAAACTTCACCTGGGACCTCGCTGCCGCTGGGCAATCCTACTCAACTCTCTTATCAAATCATGATTCCTCTCTTTATAGTAGTTTTTGCAAACCTTTTCATCTCTCCTTAAATCTCTCATGGCTCCTCCTCTTCCTCACCTTCTCAGCTAAGATCTTTGCCTCATGTTTTCCAGAAAAAGCTGAGGCCCTCCTTCATGAGCTCCGTCTTCTCGTCTTCATCTGCCATCACTCGAGTGCCTTCTTCCCTTTTTTGCTCCTTCACCCTTATTGCACACGATGAAGTGGCCTCACCCCTTCCCAAGGCTAACTTCTTTACCTGTTCAAGTGCTCCCATTTCATCCTGTCTCCTCCAACAATATTGTCCCTCTGTCATCCCCACTCCTACCCTTTGCTTTCAGTCTCTCCCTCTCTACTGGATCATTTCCTACTACCTACAAATATGCCCATTTCTCCCCATCCTGGAAAAAAAACCCTTCACTTGATTCTTGCATCTTCTTTAAGTATTGTTTTATTGTCTTACAATTCTTCTATCCTAGATAGATAAATTCCTCGAAAAGTCAGTCTATTATAGATGCCTCTTCTTTGTTTCCTCACACTCTATTCTTAACGCCCTTAAAATGTGGTTTCTGATCTTATTGTTCATGAAACTGCTCCCTCCAAAGTTACAAATGAGTTCTTAATTATCAAACTGCCTTTTCTCAATCCTTCTCCTGGATCTCTCTGCAGCCTTTGACACTGTCATTTTTTCCTCCTTGATAATCTCTTTTATCTAGGTTTTTAGGACCACTCTCCTGATTTTCCTCCAACCTATCTTATTTCTATATCTCCTTTTCTGGATTGTCTTCCATATCACACTCTCTAACCATGGGTGCCCCTCAGGGTTCTATCCTGGGCCCTCTTCTCTTCTCCTTGTGTACTACTTCACTTGGAGATCTCATAAACTTTCATGAATTTAATTGCTCTTTTTATGCTAATGATTCCCAAATCTACCTATCCTCTCCCAGGCTCTCTGCTGGCCACCAATCTTGTATCACTATCTGCCTTTCAGATGACTCAAACTGGATGTCTAGTAGACATATTAAACAATAATCTAAAATATAACTCATCTTTCCCCATAAACCCTCTCCCTCATCTTCCCTATAATTGTAGTGGGCAGCATTATCCAGGGGTGAGGAACCTGTAGCCTTGAGGCCACCCTTATCCTAGTCCCTCAGAATTATAATCTAGAGGTCATCCTGGATTCCTCACTATTTTCCACTCCTCATATCTAAACTGTTGCCAAAACCTCTCGATTTTACCTTTGCAAAATCTCTTGAGCAAATCCCCTTTGACACTGCCACCACTCTAGTGCAAGTCCTAATCACTTCATACCTAGACTATTACAACGGCTGCTGGTGGTTCTGCCTGCCTCAGGTTTCTCCTGGCTCCAATACTTCCTCTAGTCAATCACTAATTTTACTAAAATCCAGTTTTGATCATGTCACCCCTGCCCCTTACACAATAAACTCCATTGGCTTCTTATTGCCTCAAGGAACAAATATAAAATGCTGTTTGACATCCAAAGCCATTTGTAACCTAGCCCCAACCTTTCCAGTCTTCTTACACCTTATTCCCCAACACATAGTTTTCAATCCGGGAGAAGGAAGTGGCAAATCACCCCAGTATCTTTTGACAAGAAAATACCAAAAGGGGGACATGGAGGGTCAGACACAACTGGAACAATGCAACAACAATAACTTCCTAACTTCAGGGCCAATGCTCTATCCACTTGCCACCAAATGCCACCTATTTCCAAAGCTGCTATAATCAAAAAGAATAGTCAACTTATATCCAACTTGAAAGAAAGCCTTTGAAAAATTGTTTAAGCTCCTACTCATCCAACAATCATACAGTTAATGTCCAGCCCATATTTGAAGGCTTTTACTTCTGATAATATATACCAATGGTTGAGTTCTGCTGCTTTCATCTTGGAGAACCTTTCCATTTCAGTGAGGTATCAGAGTAACACTTTTGCAGAAGAATTAACCATTGGGAAGCATAAAATTACTCCTTTCTTCTTGTCTTTCTCAGCTAATCAATAATCAATTCTTCAGGTTGCTGAAAGTAAAGAAGGTGATGAAACATTAGAACAAATTATGAATATGATTACTCCTGAAAACTTGTAATTGAGATGATGTTAATAAATATTTATCTTTATAGGTAGGTGCAATAAAAAATGAATAAAATAAAGAAATCTATAAAGAAAAATAAAAACTATAAAGTGAATAGTTTCAAAATAAAATAAATAATTCTATGAAGAGTTCCAAAATAAATCTATAAAGTAAATAATTTTTAAAATGCTAAACCTGTATTTCACTCAACTCTTCTTTTTTTAAAATTTTTAAGTTAGAATACTTAATATATTTTAATATATTAAGAATTAATATATTAAGAATATATTAAGAAATATATTTTAATATATTAAGAATTAATATATTAAGAATATATTAAGAAATATATTTTAAAGGGAAAAGAATGCTGCTAATTACTGGACACTAAAATAGAGAGCTAAAATAACAGTATGTCAATATGAATCTTTAGCCCATTAAAACTTAGTGTAGCTTTGTAATTTCAAAGCCAAATGATGGTCAAGAGAAAGAAAGATAACTGTAGTAGCATAATTGAAAGATATGAAATAAATATGAAAATAATATTGACATTAGGGTCAAATCTTCCAACAAAAACATAATACTCTACCATAATTTTTCCTAATAATTATTAATTAAAATTTATTTTCTAATTCTATATTGATTCCCACCAAGGTATTCAAAGAACTATGAAACTATATAAAATGCATATTTAAAATATTTAAAATCATGTAGAGGATGAGTATAAATCGATGCTAAATTGGTCATTGAAAGGGATGACTGAACCAAATTATACCATACCTGCTATTTTTAGCATCTCTCATCTCATACTCTAGCCTGCCAGCATTCGTGTCAAGCATCTGGTAGGTCAAGCTCTACTTTGCTACAGAGAGGATGTAATGCAGGAGTACTAGCCCTCTCTGATAGATCGATCTTGTATTCTCTTGGAATTTGGAAATACATCGAGCATGTCAGTGTGCATTAAAGTAAAGCTTTTGGATCTCATTTTAATTTGGGGTTCAGAGGACTGTAATTGTGGTGCACCTCTGCAAGCCAGAATTTAATGAAGCTAGAGCCTCATTTAAGCAAAGAGGGTAGAGAGACCTGGAGTTTCGGATTGCTGTTTTGTTTCATTAAATGTTTCCACTGTCAAAGTAGAAAGAAATGTGACTAGGTCACTGTCTGAGGATGAAAGGCGGCAGACATCATTAGGGCCCAACACATAACTCACTCCTAGCCTCCATCAGAGAGAAGCTCTCTGTTTGCTCATGATCAGACACAAAAATCTTCCTACAGATTGATCTGAAATCACTTCTCAACTCCTATGCTCAGATCTATTGGTGAAGCCAAGTGTGGTTTTCTATTACCAGTTTTTAAGCTTTCCTCTTTGGCTTTAAAAATCATTTCAGTTCTATGTGGCAGAATGTTTCAAGAGGCAGCTATCCTCACAAAGGAAAAAGGTTCAGTGCAATGGAGGCCTTTTGGAATTTCAGAAAAGCATCTTCTTAGTAACAGCATGTTTCTGGGAGAAACCTGATGCTAGGCAATTTATGATTATTAAAACATACAATTTGCATTTAAATTAAATGAATTAAACAGCAAAGCTGACAATAACGTGCAGTATTTACTCATTGTCTCCTTCTTTCATTTTCACACATGCTTTAGGAAAGAAAAATGAAATTTACGGTGTTTCATTTGTTTCATGCAGGAAAAGAGACTGTGAAAAATATAAGTTAGGACAAATCATTTAACCTCTCTTACTTACCTTCCATTTTTGCTGGAGGAATATATCTATGCCTGCAGCTGTCCCTTACAAAATAGATATATTCCTGGAAAGTTATGTGTGTAATACTTTTTTATGTGTGTTTCGAGTTGCATTTGAATTTTATAGACAAGGAGGATCATTATTTAAAGGAATACTGACTGAACTGAAATCTTTTGTAAAGTGATGAGTCCTTTTAAAGGTGAATCATTGGGTCGGATCCATCTCTTATATTGAGGCTTTCTTTTATAGAATTTTCTTTAATCATAACCTAGGTGTGTACTAATGCTTCAGTTATAACCTTAGTTAATAAATGTTAGGGTCATATTAGTTATAATGACAAACAGTTAATATGTAATATAAATTGTTATTAATTAATAACATGGACTTGCCTATATAGTGTCTAAGATAGCTTACAATGCTAAGATTGTATGATTATATGCATATGCTTTAATAATAGTAATGGTGATTATCAACAAGACCATTATTACTTCAATTAATCAAAAAGCATGTATTAAGTGCCTACTATGTGTGAGGCAATCTACTTGAGATACAAAGAGAGAAATAAAATAGTCCTTGTTTTTAAGGCATCTATGTTCTCCCCAGAGGAGTATATATGCAAAAAATGCATACAAGGAAATGGGGAGAGGAATAGATATAAGTAAAGAGGGGGAGTGAGGAAAGACTTCATGTAGAAGATGTTGCTTGAGTTGAATCTAGGACAATACTCAAGATTCTAGGAGGTAGATATAAGAAGAAAATATATTACAGTCATGGGGAATATGCCAGGCAAATGAACAGGAATGGAAAATAGAGTATAGTGCAAGAGTCATTGTTGTGTGCTAGTGAAACCTGGACAGTATATCAGCACCATGCCAGGAAACTAAATCATCTTCATTTTAATTGTCTTAGGGAGATTCTGAAGATCATCTGGCAGATGAGATACTGGACAACTGAGATTCTTTCTCAAGGTGAACTGCCAAGCATTCAAACTCTACTACAGAGAGTGCTATTCTGATGGACTGGCCACATAGTCTGAATGTCAAACATGAGAGACGCTGGCAAAGGACCACACAGTGTGGTATGCCTGCATCAAAGGAGATGCTGTGCTCAATGAACGAAGCAGAATCACAGTAACTTGAAAGAAATATGAGATGCTCCAATTTAGAGACATCTCTACTCCAAATGTTCATGTAGACTGTTTGTCCTCAACCTGCGGTGGAGCCTTCAGAGCTCATATTGATCTGATCAATCACAGTTGGGCATGCTGTATCTTGACTCCAGCACAGTGATGTTAGCTTGTTCCTCTTCCAGAATGAAGGATGACAACCAAATAATCAATATGAAGAGTCAGAAGGTCAATATTTCTAACTCTAGAGTAAGTGAAGGTGATTAGAAATTTAGGTAGCAGTTAAGTTGTGAAGAGCTTTAAATGCCAATAGATAAACAAACAGCTGAATGAACAAATAAATGAATAAGCAAATAAATGGACAGATAAATAAATAAGCAGAAAAATAAACAAGGAGTTCATATCTGAGCCTAACAGTAATAGGCAGAGGCAGATAAATGGCACAGTGAATAGAGAGTCAGGCTTGGAGTCAGGTAGACATGGACTCAAATCTGACTTCAGACCCTTACTAGCTGTGTAATCCTGAGCAAGTCACTTCACCCTGTTTGCCTCAGTTTCTTCATCTGTAAAATTATCTGGAAAAGGAAATGGCAAACCACTCCAGTATCTTTGCCAAGACTGTCTTGAAGAGTTGAACACAATTAAAAACAATTAAACCATAACCACAAAAGCAGTGATAGGGAGCCACTAGAGTTTACTGACAATGGAAGAGATGTGGTCAAGCCTTTGCTTTAGGAAAATCACTCTGGTATTTATGTGGAGAGTGAGTGGAGTAGAATGAGAATGGAGGGAGGACAGAGAGAAAAAGCCTCAGACAGAGAAGCAGAGACATCATCCATATGACTTTTGCCACCACCATAATCATTACCTTTTAAGATTCTTATTTTCAGGATTTCATAAATAAATAAATGTTTCAATATATGTAAATAGATAGATAGCCTAGAGTCCAGGGATGGGAAATCTGTGGCCTTGAGGCCACATGTGATCCTCTAGATCCTCAAGTGCAGCCTTTTGACAGAATCCAAACTTCACAGAATAAATACAGTTAATAAAAGGATTTGTTCTTATACCACTTGGACCCAGTCAGAGGGCTGCATTTAAGGTCTTAGAGTGCCACGTGTGACCTTAAGACCGCAGCTTCCCCACCCATGATCTAGAAAGACAGGTGAAACATATATTAAGTGCTTACTTTTTGCCAGCCCTGGGAATAGAAACAGAAGCAACAGGAAAGACAGTCCCATCCTTAAGGAGTTTACATTCTAACAAGGAAAAGAAAAATACAAAGGAGCTGAAAGCAGGTGAAGGTAGGGAAGGGTAAGGTGGAAAAGTATAGAGTCAGAACTGGAGCTAGCGGAGGACGGAACATTATCAGCTTGGCTATTCTCCAAATGGAGATTCTGGGGAGGAACCCATCATTTGGAGTAGTGGACCACAAAAGGACAGGCATCTTCCAGGGTGAAAAGACTGCCTGGAAAAGGTGGAGAAATCTGGAGAGTCAGGAGAGGAATTGAGAAAGGAGTGCATCAGCTTTCTTAGGCTGAAAAGAGGAATGGTAATTACTAACTTTCAATGTTGGTATGAGAAAAACACTTTGCAAAAGAATTAAGCTTTTATAAATGAGCTAATGTTACAACTCTGTGATCACAGGAAAGTTCATTCACCTCTAAGAGTGTCAGTTTCCTTTCATTAGTACAATGGGGATAATTAAGACCATTTCAGGTAAGGAGGTGGCACAATGGATAGAATACTGGGTCTGGAGTCAGGAAAACTCCTCTTTGTGAGTTCAAATCCAGCCCCAGACACTTACTAGCTGAATAACCCTGAGCAGGTCACTTAACCCTGTTAGCCTCAGTTTCCCCATTTCTAAAATGAGTGGCAGAAGAGAATGGCAAACCCCTCCAGTAACTTTATCAAGAAAGTACCAAATGAGGTCATACATGACTGATTCAGACATAACTGAAACAAGTGAACAGCAAAGACCATTTAATATTGTTTTTGTAAGGAGAACACTCTATAAGCTATGGAGTTCTATAAACATGTATTGTCAGATTATTGTTTTAAATCTACTCAGTTATGAACTTCTTGAGAGCAGGGCCTGTCTTTTTGGCCTTTGTGTCCCCAGCACTAAGCTCCAATACCTGGTACATAGTAAATGCTTAATAAATGTTTATTGACTGTCTATTGTTATCAACATGTATATATTGCAAATAATGGAAATAAAAGAAACAAAGGGTAACTACAAGAAATTTGCAGTATCCTATTAAGAACAGATTCACAACAGTAGAGGCAGTTAGGTGACTCAGTGGACAGGGCACTGGTCCTAGGGTCAGGAAGACTTGAGTTCAAATCTGGATTCAGACATTTACTAGCTGTGTGACCCTGGGCAAGTCACTTAACCTCTGTCCACTGGAGCGTGAAATGCCAAGCCACTCCAGTATCTTCGCCAAGAAAACCTCATGGACAGTAATGACTTATAGTTCACAGGGTCACAAAGAGTCTCACAAGGCTGAATAACAACAAGCTACTGTTTAGAAAACAAACAAATGAAAAACTTAAGGATTATTAAGAGGAGCTTTTAAACTATTGTTGGCAAGAATTTGGAATATCATTGCCTAGGGGGATAGAAGAATGATAGACTATGGAGAATACAGGATGGATGGGATCACTTGGGCAGATAGAGACATTTGTCATGGCAAAGAGAAGGGCCAGTTTTTTTGATGGGCCACCTTTATATATGGAACAGGGGTGAAGGGTAGACAGATGGCAAATGTACAAGGGTGAAGGTAGTGGCAGAAGTCCCCTGGGTAGGATGAAATGAGGAAGAAGGGAAAAGGAGCTCTCTGGGAATAGCCTTAATTTGTGTAGTAAAAGATAAGATCAGGTTCTCACCTGAGAGCACTGGGGAGGGAAAAATGTGAGAGATTTCAGGAGGGATGAAAAAGTTTGGAAAAGTTGCTGTGGTTAGTGGAGTAGTAAGTTAATTAAGGGGTCATAAAAATGTTGCCTTGATTCAGTGAGAGCCCAGTTGAGCATGAAAATAAGACTGGGAAAGACGTGTGTGCGCGCGCGCGTGTGTATGTGAAATCAGTTTTTGATCACTTGGTCAGCTAACACCTGTATGAAGGATTAGAGTTCTCCTGCTTGGCCTGAGAATACAGAATTATGAGCAATATCTGGAAACTACAGAAAAGCTCAGCTTGATATAAGGAAAAACTCACTAAAAAAATTAGAGTTTTCAAAAAGTATATTGAGCTTCCTTGAGAGATAGTGATTTCTTTATCACCAAATGCCCTTTATTGAGGCTAGAGAATTTCTTCATAAAAGGGCTCCCTGCTTAGTTATGAGTTGGAAGAGACTAATCAACACTTAATTAGCTACCTACTACATGCCAGACACTGATCCATGGAAATTCATTTCCCTGAAGAGAAAAAATGATTTTCTTCCCAAAATATCACATTTACATAGGTCTTTTCTTGTTGCTTTATTTTGTTTTTTTTTATTCTAGCAAGGCATCAATTTTCATACAAAACTTTCTTGTCTAGAAGTATCCCACTGGTTGGCCTAACATCTTGCTACCCCAAAGCTGTGCTCCATTCTCCTACCATCTATCTATTGTCTGTGAACCACCAGTCAATTTCATTCCTGGAACATTCTCAGATTACCTGAGGGTCTATCAAGTCTTCTCAGATCTGGCCCATGTGGCATCCATGAGTCTCTTATTACTTAATCTTGCAACAAATAGTTGAGGGTCTGTGATTATGGCATAAAATAGTTAACTGGGATCAGCCATCATCACCATCACCACCATCACCATGATGCACTCATTTTGGACTTTTTTGATTCATGTGGAAGCAGTCATTTTTGAAATTCTTTGCCTTTTCCACCATGCCCCTGAATTTGGTACCTTGCCCCTGATCTCCCACTTTTCAGCTTTCCTCTGTGTGTTGTCTTCTTTCATTAGATTTTATGTGTCATGAGGGCAGGAAATGTCTTTCTGTTTCATATTTGTATTCTCAGTACTTAGCATAGTACCTGGTGAATAGTAGGTATTTAATAAATGTTTATGATAATCATCTTAATAGCTAGCATTTATTCAGAGTTTTAAGGCTGGCAAAATACTTTATAAATATTACTTAATTTTATCATGACTTTTATCATATTAGAATCAACTGAGATAGTTATCTATAAAGTAATTACATATCAGTTGAAAAATACAGCTATATACATACATATAGAAGCCTACATTAATTGCTGGGAGATGGGGGAAAAGGAACAATGCACTTCACATTTAGAAGAAAGGGGTAAATGACAACAAAACAGACTTTCATTAGTGCTTTAATTGGAAAGCGGGGGGCAAGATCCAACTTCCAGAGGATGCCCTGGGATCAATACAGATTCATTTTTATTTCTCACCTTTATGTTTATATTACATACAATGATGCTTCATTATTAAAGTGAAAAAATGAGCCAACAAATATTAAGTTCTCAAAAATTCAATAAGAAGAGGACACTTGGGGGGCTCAAAACTTCAATTAACCAGATCATTCACTATGCACAATGCCATTAATCAATATTTGACTTAATTAAATTCAATAGCACCTATCGCAAATATGGCACTAAAATAGCTGGTAGGAATTCGCAGATAAAAATGAAGCAACTACCCTCCAGGACCTCCTTTTCCACGGGAGGTGGGACAGGGATACTATCTCTGCATCACAGTGTATATTCATTATTTAGATACAGAAAAGAGTAGTGTTTCTTATGTAATGTTATTATTATGTTAATATAATTGTGGCAAATAGTTAATAGGTCTACTTTTTTCCTTCAGAGAAGTAGATTATAATGAATCTATTTAATAGTTGGATTAATTTTCTTTACATAATTTTCTAACCAACTTTGCCTCAAAAAACATTTAATTCTCAAGAAAACAGAGTATTTTCCATTTTTCAAGTAATCTTTCATCTAAAGAGTCTTTCAGTAAAATTTAGTCTTAACACATCAAGAAGCATTCTATATGTAGAGTTATTTACACCATTGATACTATTACTTCTACTCAGGATTTCAGCCTAAAAGTAAATACTCAGAAAAGAAAAAAGTACTTAGGATAATAGAAACAAAATGAAGGATAAATATTTTTCCAAAGCAAATGCAAAATTTCAATATTGACTGGCAAATTTTTGGATTTAATTGGCCTTAGAATAATTTAAATGAACATCTTAATATCCTGGCATTTTTCTCATCCAGCCTCTTCCAGACAAAGGGAACCACGCTACAGTAAATCCCTTCCTCCACATTTCTATGTTTCTTTTCTTGCCAGGGCATTTATAGACAATGGACTCTTCTAAATGAAGATAGACTCTTGCTGAGCATAAGATAAAATAGTACACATATTCATCTGTAACACTACCTCTGGTATTTCTTACTTTCCTAAAATACAAGGAAGTAATAAGGTCTAATCACCCAATGCAACATAAATCATAATATTCATCTATTGTTGCTATCTCATTTAGCTGTAACAGAAAATTATTAAGTGGGGCAGCTAGGTGGTGCAGTGGATAGAGCACCAGTGCAGGAGTCAGGAGGACCTGAGTTCAAATCTCACCTCAGACACTTGACACTCACTAGCTGTGTGACTTTGGGCAAGTCACAATCCCAATTGCATCATCCTGGGTCATCTCCAGTCATCCTGATGAATATCTGGTCACTGGATTCAGATGGCTCTGGAGAAGAAGTGAGGTTGGTGACCTGCACAACCTTCCCTCAACTCAAAAACAAAATGAAGTGCAAGTCATGTCATTATTTCTCTGATAGCATGGTCTTCTTTGGCAACAAAGGACAAACACAACAGAAAATTATGTAAAATAAATGTAACAAAAATATTACATTTAGCATTTTCCTAACGTTGGGAAGTGAAAATGACTGCTCCAAGTTATAGAAAAGTTTGTTGATTTTTAAAATTTTTGATTCTTATTGATTTTTTAAAATCCTTATATCATAGTCATAGGGCAGCTAGGTGGGAGGATGAATAGAATTCTGGGTCTAGAATCAGGAAGACTTGAATTTAAATATGACCTCAGATACTTACTAGCTGTGTGACCTAGGCAAATAACATTAATCTCCACTTGCCTCAGTTTCCCTATATGTAAAATGGGTATAGTAACAGCACCTTTCTCCCAGGGTTTTTGTGAGGATTCAATGAGATAACAATTGTAAAGTGCTTAGCATAGAACCTGGTACATAGTAAGCACTATGTAAGTATTAGCTATTAGTATTTCCAGAGGAACCGCTACATAACCCTCCCATCCCAAAATTCCTGCCTCCCCACTTGAATTAAGCAAAACCATCTGACACAGTGACAGGATCTGGCAGTGTATACAACATTCTGTCCTAGTATACCTCCCATCTCTCTGTTATGAAGATGGTTAAATTTAATTCTGGTCCCTGGGACTTTTATGGAGTGTTTTAATTATTTATATTTCAACTTTGCTTTAGTGACACCTTTGCTGTAGTCGTTGCATATATATGCAATGGAACATAGATGGAAAGATGTTTCACTCTTCATCAGTTCACGCAAATCTCATGCTTCTTAAGATTCTTCAGTTCTCTCTTCCTATAGCATAATAAAATTCCTCTGCCTTTATTTACTCTAGTTTTTCAGTCATTCCCTAATCAACACACTTTCCGTTCTTGATTGGCTAAACTTAAGAAATTGAAATGAAATTATTAAAAATGAAGTACAAAATTACAACATAGAGATGGCATTGCTAGAAAACAGCTTGTCTGAAAGATATCCAGGAGGGCTAGGGTACTGCAAGTTGAATGTATCCTCGTGCTGTGGTGATTAAAAAAAGGTGATGTAACTTTAGGCTAGTTTCACATTTAGGAACATGGGGAATGGTCTTGCTTTATTCTGTCCTCATCATGTGGCAACCTGAGTATTATGTTCTGCATTTTAGGAATTAAATTAATGAGCTGTAGTGTCCAGAAAAAGGTACTTAGGATAGTGAATGAAAGCCTTTGAATTTATGCCATATGAAGATCAAAGAAACTTTGTAACACTAGTCTGTAGGAGATGTGTAGACTATGTGATGTCTATTTTCAAATATTTGAAGAGCTGTCGTTTGGGAGATCAGACTTGTTGCATCTGGAGTTGAAGAATCTGGGTTTAATCTATCTCTACCAGTTACTTGACTGCAGTCTTAGACAAATCATTTAGCTTTTTTGGGACTCAATTTCCTCTTCTATGAATGAAAGCGTCAGACTAAATGACCTGTGACTTCCCTTCCACCTTGACATCCATGATGCCATGAACAAGGAGATGGATGGAAGATACAAAGAAACAAATGTGGCTTGATGCAAGGGAATATTTCTAATGTAAGAATAGGGTGAAACCACCTTGACTTGACTAGGTCAGAACACTTTTTGATGGAATTAAATAATTGTTAACTATATATGAAAAAATCCCACATACCTCCATGAATCAAACAAAACCACTGTGTGAAAGACTAGTTGTGCTCTATACAATTATATAAAAGAAGAAGCTATTTCAGAATCCAGGGAAGAGAGAATGATGGTCTAGATTCAAGAAGTTGAAGTAAGCATGACATTTCCAGCATACCCTTGAGGACCAAAGGGAGAACTGAGCTGTGTCAGAGGAGGAAGATAATCAAGGAGAATCAAAGGGTCTATAAGCATCACAGAATGAAGGTCTTAGGTTGAGGCAGGTTTTCAGAATGTTAGCTCTTTCCCCAACTACTTTTCCCAATACTTGTTCATTCATAGACTTTATAATATAATACACTGTTTCATTACCCAAGTTTACAACAAAGTGAATTTTGCCTTAATGAGGCCAGGGGTCAAGTAGAGATAGATATAAATCTCAGCTTAGGTAGAGAGCCCAACCTCTGCCTAGGGGTTAGTAACTTTCCTCACTGGAATGTAGAGCAGCTGTGAGTAAATTCAGAAATTTTTATCTAAAGTAATCTCCTTAAAGGCAAAGAGGAGGGAACTATGTAGACCTTAGGGGCCATTATATGCCCCATCCAGGCTTAAAATGAGCTGCTTTTTACAAAAGGGGATTACCCCAACAATTGTAGCTATTTTGAAGTATAATAGACTTCCTTGAAAGGTGTTGGGTTCACCTTCATTTGAGATCTTCTTGCAAAGTTTGAACCAACATTTGTTGGGTTACATTAAAAGGAGAATTCTCATTCAGGTTAAGGTTTAGCTAGATGACTTCATGGGTTCTTTCCAGTTCTGAGATACTGTGATTCTGGACTCAGTCCCATGAACCAATGAAATGAGTATTCTTTTGTATGCCGCATTTTATTTCACTTGCCAATCTTACATTACAAACAGCAGGCACCAACTTCTTGCAACTTAAAGTACTTGTGAATGCTACTTTTATATCCTTTTTTTTTTGGTATCATTGCCCCTTTTGTTGTTCTGTTTGGTGCTTTTCAATTACTGGCATAGTTACTCCACAAATACTACTGTATAAATGCAGTGTTTCCAATTTCACCACTAACTAGTGGTGTGTACCAAATGAATGAATCACTTATTGCCTTCATATCTTCCTTTTCCACCCATCACATGAGATCATTTTAAACTGTTTACTTCACAGAAATCTACTGACAATTAATGAGAAAATGGGCTTATTTGTTATAGTATCTGTCATTCCTTGAATTAGGCACTTAGGGAGACAAAATGACTTCCTAGACATCAAGGTGGCAGTAATGTGTTACTGTTTTAGTGGTCCCCAAAAGGGACTGATCTTCCTTAAAGGTCTTAATACTAGGAACAAAACTGCAATTCTAAGTATCATCTTTCTTGTTTTATGCCTATGTTAAACTTTAAGCTAATAAGAGAAAAATAAGCATATGCCTATATAATATAAATCGAAAAACTTTCAGCAGAACACATAAATCATATAAAATCTGTGTATATATCTCTTCTGACTTCATCCTTCCATCATCCAACAATGTAGACTTTCTCTACTCTTATCTATTTTATGTAAATTGCTCTCAAAGTACACATTTTAAGCAAAATTAATCATTGGTAAAAAATTCTGTCTTCTGCAGCCAAGAAATTCTCTGAATCAATTGGAAGTGAAATTGACGATAAAAACAACCATGTTCAATTCATTGCACCTGATTACTGTGTTCTCATTTATCCAGCTTGAGTCTTCAAAATCCATATTTAAGGAAAATGAGGCCAAAATGATACAGAAGGGAGGTTAGAATAATAACTTTAACAATATATCAACTTTCTGTCAAGAAGCCACTAGAAAATTCAAATTTTTATTGCCAGACTGGAGGCTCCTTCCTTAACACTCAAACCAGATTTCATGACACCTGGTTCTTCTATCAGTCTATAATAAAGATGTAAAAATTCTGAGTCATTTACCAATATGTAGGCTTTAGCATCAGGTTCATTTAAACAACTTCAACTCAAGAAGGAGTTGCAGTTTCTCACTTTTTCAAGTTCTCCTCTGATCAAGATATACAAAGATGCCAAAAAGAAATTGTTATTATATCATATGATAATAATGAGCAATAGTTGCTTTTATATGTGCATATGTTACCTTATAATCTATAGCATGTGATAAACATGTTCCCAGTGATTAAACACCAGAATTGATTTCTATCATGTCATATTTCCAGAGAAATAATATATCAGTTATAAGCCACTTGTTGTTGGTTGTTACCCACTGCACATAAGGGTAGTTTAAAATGAAATATAATTTCATTCAAACCTAGTGAATGGTTAGGATACATTCTTTCTTTCTATTTCCTTCCTTCCTTCCTTCCTTCCTTCCTTCCTTCCTTCCTTCCTTCCTTCCTTCCTTCCTTCCTTCCTTCCCTCCCTTCCTCTTTTCCTCTTTTCTTTTTCTTTCTTTCTTTCTTTCTTTCTTTCTTTCTTTCTTTCTTTCTTTCTTTCTTTCTTTCTTTCTTTCTTTCTCTCTTTCTTTCTTTCTTTCTTTCTCTCTCTCTTTATCTCTCTCTTTCTTTCTTTCTTTCTTCCTTTCTTTATTTCTTTCCTTCCTTCCTTCTTTCCTTCCTTCCTTCCTTCCTTCTTTCTTTCTTTCTTCCTTCCTTTCTTTCTTTCTTTGTCTCTCTTTCTTTCTTTCTTTCTCTCTCTCTTTCTTTCTTTCTTTCTTTCTTTCTTTCTTTCTTTCTTTCTTTCTTTCTTTCTTTCTTTCTTTCTTTCTTTCTTTCTTTCTTTCTTTCTTTCTTTCATCAACCTGAGATTTGAAGTGTTCCCTTGTATTTATATTCAAGTGTGAAAAAGAATGAATTCAGTAGATCCCTTGTCAAAGTAGCTGATGGGCTCAAAAAGTGCAACTCCCAAGGAGTGGAGCAAGAGCAACTACTCACCTAAACTCTTTCAAATCCCACTAAAAAGAGAATCTGACTAAATTTTGGAGGTGCAGAATTCAATAGGAGTCAGATTGGAGCAAATTCACAGACCAGGACAGACTGGAAGGTTGAAGGGAAGGATCTGTTCCACAGGGGTGGAGGAGCATATAGCACACAGCACAAGGCATTCCTGCTGCATCAGGGCCAGAAAGGCTGAGCAGAAAAGCCCTGAGGTGGTCTAAGGTAGCAGCAGCAGAGCAGAATCTCAAGCAAAACACCCCAGGATGGGAGTCTAATGGAATCAAGTGAGTGAGAGCCATGGAACCCCACATATCTTCAGAAGCTGCACCTGAGACTTTCAGCCCACAGATTAAATGTCTGTAAGTCATCTACTTGAACTTCCAGGAGTCAAAATGGTGGAGTGATTGGTACATGCTCTCTCCCCCTCCCCTTGTTGATCTTGAAAGAACCATAAAATATTTCCCCAGAAAAATCCTGAACACTCGGATCAGCAGAAGGGGCAAACAGTTTCACAACAAGTGAGGCTAGCAAAATCACTAAGGAGTATTCCTCTTGCTGTGATGGAGGACTGGAGCTGTCCCAGATAGCCCCACCTCAGCAAACCAGGAGGAGATCTGGAGCTCCAGGCAGGTGGAGCCTTGCAACCACCAATACCAGGACCCCAGGCATGCCTCAGCACTCCAGGGAAAATGGGAAGATATTAGGGCAGATGGGATCACCAACTGCTGAGTGTGCCTTTACTCTAGCTCAGCTGAGGTGATCTCCCATGACCAGACCACCTCTCCCCAGTACTTAACAAGCTAGCTCAACGGCTAATCGTGGAAACATTAGCCTCTAATGTTTTCTCTAATCGTGGCCTCTGCTTTCTCATACCAGCCAGCTCACCAGGTTCCCCAGCTTCTAGCTAAAAGAACCAGAAGTCACAATACACAAAGCATCATCATGAGTAGGAAGCAAAGCAGGAAGGAAAAAACCATAGAATCTTTCTATAGAGACAAGGACCAAAACACAAATACCAAAGAGGTCAGTAGTGAGATTGTACTCTCATCTGAAACTTGAAGGGACTATGAACTGGCTGCATGTACAAAGAGCACTCTTGGAAGAGCTGAAGAAGGAAAAAGAAGAAAAACTGGCCAATGATTTGAAAAGTATGGAAAAAGAATTCACTAAAGAGAACAGCTCTTTGAAAAGGAAAATTGAACTAATGGAAAAGGAAACAGAAAACCTAACTGGGAAAATTGGACAAATGAAAAATGAAATACAAAAACTAACTGGAGAAAATAATTCCTTTAAAGGAATAATTGGACAGATGGAAAAAGAGATGCAAAAGCTAACTGAAGAAAACAATTTGATAAAAGTTAGAATTGGACAAGTAGAAGCTAATGACTCTATGAGACATCAAGAATCAGTTAAACAAAATCTAAAGAATGAAAAGAAAGAAGAAAATATAAAATGTCTAACTGGAAAAACAACTGACCTGGAAAACAGATACAGGAGATAAAATTTAATAATTATTGGCCTGCCAGAAAGCCATGATGAAAAAAAGCCTGGACAATATCTTCCAATAAATAAACAAGAAAAACTGTTCATAAGTCCTAAACCCAGAGGGCAAAATAGGCAAAGAATCCACTATTCACCTTCTGAAAGGGATCCCAAACTAAAAACACAAAGAAATATTGCTGTTAAATTCCAGAACTATCAAGTGAAGGAGAAAATACTACAGGTAGCCAGAAAGAAACCATTCACAGGGGCACAGCCAAGATGTAAGAGTAGAAAGATGCACATACTCTAGCTCTTCCCCCACAGCCCATAAAATACCTGCAAAGAAAGACTCTCAAAAAATTCTAGAACAGTAGAAGCCACAGAATGAAGGAGTGGAGGAGATTTCCAGACCAGAGTGACATGGAAGGCTGATGGGAAAGGTCTGTCACACTGAATCCTGTGCAGAACACAGTCCAACCTTGGCCACACAGCGACGGGAGGAGCAGAGTCAGAGTAGGCCTTGGGGGCAGAATCCTCAATAGCAGCTGAGGTTTTCAGATCCTCAACCCACAGGTGACAGATACTCAAAGTACAGTGAGAAAGCTTTTTCACCTCTGTGACAAGGGAGCAGGATCCTCCCCTAGCCCTGGCCTCAGGTGGTGGCACAAGGAGCAGGAGCAGACTGGTGGTGACTGTGGTTCAGGTGACCACTGAAGGCAGTGGCCAGTTTCCATTGTTGAAGCTGATCTCAGCCTCAGCCCTGAGTGGCAGCCCTGCCTCTGCCTAAAGTCCCAGGGGGAATTGAGTAGTTGATCTTAAACTCAGCCCTGAGTGGGTCCTGATCCCACCTAAAGCCCCTGGAGGAATTGAGCAGTTGATCTGAATCTCAGCCCTAAACTTGGCCAGGGAGTAAACTCTTCTCCCTTGATTGTGCCACCCTGGAGGAACTGAGATCTTATAGGCCCCCAGGGCATACCTTACTCTTGACAAAGGACCCAAAGGTAAAGTAACTGGTTGGGAAAATGCCCCCAAAAGGGAAAAAAAAATAAGACTACTTTCTTAGTTAACAGGTATTCTCTTCCATCCTTTCAGATGAGGAAGAACAATGTTTATCATCAGGGGAAGACATAAAAGTCAAGGCTTCTGTATCCAAAACTTCCAAAATAAATATGTAATGGTTCAAGGCCATGGAAGAGCTCAAAAAGGATTTTGAAAATCAAGTAAGAGAGGTGGAGGAAAGATTGAGAAGAGAAATGAGAGCAATGCAAGAAAATCATGAAAAGTAGAGTCAACAGCTTTCTAAAGGAGATCCAAAAATGCTGAAGAAAATAACACCTTTATAAACAGGCTAACTCAATTGGAAAAAAGAGATACAAAAAGCCAATCAGGAGAAGAATGCCTTAAAAAGCAGAATTAACCAAATGAAAAAGGAGGTTCAAAAGATCACTGAATAAAATAGTTCTTTAAAAATTAAAATGGAAAAGATGGAGGCTAATGACTTTATGAGAAACCAAGAAATTACAAAATAAAACCAAAAGAATGAAAAAAATGGAAGATAATGTAAAATATCTCATTGGAAAAACAACTGACCTGGAAAATAGATTCGGGAGAGACAATTTAAAAATTATGGGACTAGCTGAAAGCCATGATCAAAAAAGAGCCAAGACATCATCTTTCATGAAATTATCAAGGAAAACTGCCATGATATTCTAGAACCAGAGGGCAAAATAAATATTGAAAGAATCCACCAATCACCTCCTGAAAGAGATCCAAAAAGAGAAACTCTTAGGAATATTGTAGTCAAATTCCAGAGTTCCCAGGTCAAGGAGAAAATACTTGGAGCAGCCAGAAGGAAATAATTCAAGTATTGTGGAAATACAATCAAGATAACACAAGATCTAGCATAATGCAATAAAAATTGTACATAATAAAAGGCCATGCAAAGGTAGACCAAAATTATTTGGAAACTAAATAATCTAATCCTAAGGAATGAGTGGGTTAAACAACAAATCATAGAAACAATCAAAAACTTCATTCAAGATAATGACAATAATGAGACAACCTACCAAATCTTATAGGATACAGCAAAAGCAGTTCTTAGGGGAAGTTTTATATCTTTGAATGCCTACATGAATAAAATAGAGAAAGAGGAGATCAATGAATTGGGCCTGCAGCTGAAAAAGGTTGAAAAAAAAAATTGAAAATCCCCAAGCAAATACCAAATTAGAAATACTGAAAACCAAAGGAGAGATTCAGAAAATTGAAATTAAGAAAACTATTGAACTAATAAATAAAACTAAGAGTTGGTTTTATGAAAAAACAATAAAATTGATAAATTGTTGGTCAATTTGATTAAATAAAAGAAAGAAGAACACCAAATTACCAATATCAAAATTGAAAGGGGTGAACTCACCTCCAATGAAGAGGAAATTAAAACAATAATTAGAAATTACTTTGCCCAATTTTATACCCATAAATTCAACAATCTAAGTGAGATGGATGATTATTTTAGAAAATATAAATTGCTCAGATTAATGGAAGGAGAATTTGAATGCTTAAATAACCCCAAGCCATCAATGACCTCCCTAGGAAAAAATCTCCAAGGCTAGATGGATTTACAAGTGAACTTTATTAAACATTTAAAGAACAGTTAATTCCAATACTATATAGACTATTTGGGAAAATTGGGAAACAAGTAGTCCACCCCAAATCCTTTTATGATACAAATATGGTTTTGATATTTAAACCAGGAAGAGCCAAAACAGAGAAAGAAAATTATAGACCAATTTCTCTATTGAATATAGATGCAGCAATTTTAAATAAGATTTTAGCAAAAAGAGTACAGCAACTTATCACAAGAATAATATATTATGATCAGGTAGGATTTATACCAGGAATGCAGGCCTGGTTCAATATTAGGAAAACTATTCACATTATTGATCATATCAACAACAAACCTAACAACAAGCTCATGATTATCTCAATAGATGCAGAAAAACTTTTGACTAAGTACAACACCCATTCCTATTAAAAACATTGAAGAACACAGGAATAAATGGAACTTTCCAAAAAATAAGAAGCAGTATCTACCTGAAATCTTCAGCAAGCATTACACGCAATGTAGATAAGCTAGATGCATTTCCAATAAGATTGTGGGTGAAATAAGAATGCCCATTATCACCATTATTATTCAATATGGTATTAGAAACGTTAGCTGTAGAAATAAGAGAAGAAAAAGAAATTGAAGGAATTGGAATAGGCAAAGAAGAAACTAAGCTATCATTTTTTGCAGATGATATGATGATATACTTAGTGAATCCCAGAGATTCAAGTAAAAAAACTAGTTGAAATAATAAACAACTTTGGCAAAGTTGCAGGTTACAAAATAAACCTGCAAATTTTTCTGCATTTCTATATGTTAGACAAAGCCCAAAGCAAGAGATAGAAAGAGAAATCCCATTTGAAGCTATGGTAAATACTATAAAATATTTGGGATACTACCTGCCAAAACAAATTCATGGACTATATGAACACAATTACAAAATACTTTTCACACAAATAAAGTCAGATCTAATAAGTGGGAAAATATCAGTTACTCATGGGTAGGTTAAGTCAATGCAATACAAATGACAATTCTACCTAAATTAATTTACTTATTTAGTGTTATACAAATCAAACTATCAGATAATTATTTTATGGAGATGGAAAAAATATTAAAAATCATCTGGAAGAACAAAGGTTACAGAATATCAAGGGAACTAATGAAAAGAAATACTAGGGACGGTGGCCTAGCTCTACTAGATCTCAAATTGTATTATAAAGCAGAAATTATCAAAAGCACTTGGTACTGGCTAAGAAAAATAAGGGTGGACTAGTGGAATAGCCTAGGTACTCAAGACACAAGTAGTCAATGAATATAGCAATCTACTATTTGATAAATCCAAGAACTCCAGATTCTGGGATAAAAACTCTCTGACAAAAATTCCTGGGATAACTGGATAATAGTGTGGCGGAAACTTGGCATAGGTCAAAGCCTGACACCATACACAAGAATTAAGTCCAAATGGATATGTGATCTAGGTATAAAGATTGATACTATAAACAAATTAGTGGAGCAACAAACCATGTATTTATGAGATTAATGAGAAAGGGAAGAATTTTTGATTAAACAAGTGATAGAAAGCATCATGAAGTACAAAATGGATAATTTTGATTACATTAAGCTGAAAAGGTTTTGCACAACCAAACCCAATGCAACCAAGATTAGGAGGGATGAAGAAAACTGGGAAAGAATTTTTGCAACTAGTGTCTGTGATAAAGGCCTCATTTCTGAAATATATAGAGAACTGAGTCAACAGTACAAGAATAAAAGTCATCCTTCAATTGACAAATGGTCAAAGGATATGAACAGGCAGTTTTCAGAGGAAGAAATCAAAGCTATCTATAGTCATATGAAAAAATGCTCTAAATCACTATTGATTAGAGAGATCCCAATCAAAACAACTCTGAGATACCACATCACACCTGCCAGATTGTCTAACATGACAAAACAGGAAGATGATGAATGTTGGAGAAGATGAGGGAGAGTTGGAACACTTATGCATTGTCGGTGGAGTTGTGAGCTGATCCAACCATTCTGGAGAACAATTTAGAACTATGCCCAAATGGTTACAAAAATGTGCATAACCTTTGACCTAGCAATACCACTTCTAGGACTGTATCCCCAGGAGATCATAAAAATGGGAAAGGGTCCCACATGTACAAAACTATTTATAACAGCTCTCTTTGTGGTGAAATCAAGGGATGCCCATCAATTGGGGAATGGCTGAATAAATTGTAGTATATGAATATAATGGAATACTATTTTGCTATAAGAAATAATTAACAGGAAGATTTCAGAGAGGCCTGGAAAGACTCATATGATCTGATGCCGAGTGAAAGGAGCGGAACCAGGAGAAGTTTGTACACTGCAACAACCACAGTGTGTGAGGATTTTTTCTGGTAGACTTAGTACTTCATTGCAATGCAAGGACTTAAAAAATCCCCAATGGTCTTTTAAGGCAAAATGCCTTCCATGTCCAGAGAAAGAACTATGGAATTCAATCACAGAATATAGTAGGTCATTTTCTTTTGTACTATGTTTTGGTTTGTTTTACGATTTCTCTCATTCATTTTAATTCTTCTATGAAGCCTGACTGGTGAAAATGTGTTTAATAGGAATGTATGTGTGGAACCTATATAAAATTGTATGCTGTCTTGGGGAGGTGGGGTGATGGAGTGGGAGGGATGGAAAAAAAATCTAAGTTTATATGGTAGTGACTGTAGAACACTGAAAATAAAATTAAAAAAAATTCAACTCCCTATTGTCTAGGTAACATATTTCTCATCGATTCATTTGATGTTTGAAGAGAGGGTTCCCAAGGGAAAAAAGTGGTAAGTGGAATGAGAGGCAGTAGAAGAATTTTATTACTTAGTCCTGATATACCAAAAACTGATTTTGAAATACTATGGAATATCACAAATTATTTTAAGGAATGATGTGAAATCCTCAGAAACAAAATTGATTTTAATTACCTTCATTCAAGATGTACATGACAGAACCCTTTGTTGGAACGGGACAAAAAAGAGTTTGGAAAATAAAAAACAACTGTGGTAAATCTCATATCCATAAAGAATAAAATGAAAGGAAATGAAAATGTAAATCATGGATGAACTAAGTAGAGGGAAGAAAGAATAAATCAGGCTCACATATACCAATGAAAAACACATAGCCTTTTGAACTTCCAATAAGTTGTATAAGTTTGTATCACAGGCAATGCTTGCATGAGTTTGCCTAATCAAACATTTAGTAGGTGAGTCAATAAACATTCATTGAATAGGACACACCATCATGGGACTTCTGATCATGGCATGCTTACATTAAAGAAAGCACTATATATTCCATAAGCAAAGCAGAATTGCTCAAATTAAGAGATATCTCTATTTCAATCATTCATGTGGACTCTTTGCTCCTGCCCTATAGTACAGCCTTCTGAGTTCATATTGATCTGATCAACCAGAGTCAGGCATACTATACCCCAACCCCAACCCCAACATAGTGATGTTACTTCGGTTCTTTTCAAGCACAAAGGGTAACAACCATGAAGGACTTATTTTGTGCCAGGCACTGTGCTAAGCCCTTGGAATACAAAAAAAAGGCAAAAGGAGTTCAAGGAGTCCACTAAATGGGTGAGATAACAGGCAAGCAAATATGTATAAACAAGCTACATACAGGATCCAAGGGAAGTAATTAAGAGAAAGAAAGTATTGGAATGAAGAAGAGTTGGGCAAAGCTTCCTATAGAAGATGAAATGTTAGTTGGCATCTATTTTAGATGGGGTCCATTGCACTTGATGACTGTGAAAACAAGATGGGAATTTGGTTCTTCCTCCTATTTCTATAGATTCTAATGTTATTATCATAATGATTCCTAACTCTCTGTGTGATCTTTTGCTATTTTGGAACCTGTCTTAGCTACTAGTTCAACACTTTCTCCCATGATGGGAGAGAGCATATACCACTTTACATATGATGTGAGTTACGGACATATTTTTTTCCGTCACTAATTAACAAGTCTCATCATCATCACATTGTTATCATTATCCCCATCTCTGGAATTTTTATAGTACTTTATGATTCTCAAAATGCTTTACATAATCTCATTCAAGTCTTACAACAATCTGCTGAGATAGGTAGTATGGGTAAAATGATTAACATTTTACAGACGAGGAAACTAAGAGAACTTCAGTCACTTGCCTATGCTATAAAGCTGATCAATATCAGAAACAGGCATTGAATATAGGTTCTCTTCATTCCAAGTCCTAAGAGAGTAGTAGTAGTAGTAGAAATAGTAGTAGTAGTAGTGGTAGTAGTAGTAGTAAGTAGTAGTACTAGTAAGTAGTAGTAGTAGTAGTGATAGTAGTAGTACTAAGCAGTAGTAATAGTAATATAGTAGAACTAGTAAGAATATACAAAAAAAAAAATGAGAGAAAGGAAGGTTTGTGGCAACAATTGTGGCCAACAAGGTGGCAACAAAAAGTAAGACAGCAAAAAGATTAAAACAAATGAGATATTTGAAGTTAACACAAAGGAGAAATAAGGGGTATAGTAAACAAAGATCAGAGCAAGAACTCAAACAAGATCCTGGTAGCACTGGGAGCAGGTTGTTACTTCAGAGTGCCAAAACATAGAGGGCACCGATAACACATGTTTCATTAGCAGGGAGAAATGTTCAGCACCTAGTTAGCTAAATAATCGATCAGGTGGATCCTCCTCAGCTTGTTCTGTCATGCCCCCTTCAAGGAGCAATGGCATCCTAAGCAGTAGCCGTGTGGTGGCCCAGGTTTTCCATCTTTCCCTCAAGGGTATCTATACTGCTTACGACTGGGATGATGTTGGCAAGTCATTTAAGGTCTATAGGCTTCCAGTTAACTCCTCTATAAAATGAGGCAACTGGGACTTGATTGTCTTTAAGGCTCCTTCTAGCCATAAATCCTAGCTCCTACAAAGTCTAAGAGACAATATACATTATTTGGTTCCCAAATATTTTATGGGTTCCAGTTAACATTTTATTACCTCTTTCCAAGCAGTGAAAGCATCTCAAGGATGTTTCCCCTCCTTCTTTTTTGGTGTCACATTATGTAAAATATACAAATGGGTGTTAGAAGTAAGTCATCTTATTCAGAAAAAATATAGGATGACTTGTATTAGTGTTTTGTTTATTCGTATATTACTTTTAAAATTGCTGCAATTGAAAAAGTTAAAGTGATTCAGAACGCTTAACTTTTTTTTTTTGAAAGGGGAATAGAAGACCCAAACTTTGTGGTAGCCTGGTTTCCACAGAGCCAATCCAAATGACGACCTGACTTGCCACATTGGATAGAGCAACTGTAGAAGCAATTTGTTACAAGCAGATGGATAATTGAACACTAAAAAGGATAATGAACTAGAAAGAAATTAGATATTGAAACAGGTCTCTTAACTGATTTTGTGGGGCTTTCCCATGCAGCTCTGGTTTGATATAATTTTATTTGCAGAAATTAGAAAAAAGGCAGGATTGAAATAGATGCCCATGAAAACAGACCCTTCCACATGTTATAGCCTTTACAGTCACCATTTTCTTGATTGGCCCAAATATTTATAGTTCATTGTTATGACTGCCAAAACTGGCAACCACAAGGATTGTTGTCTCAATTAGGACAGTAAACAGATTGTCTCTTTTTTAATGAAAAAATCTAAAATGTAATACTTCACAGTTTAACATGTTTATTCATCTAAACGAGCTAAAAAATAATGGTGCGACATCTGTTCTAGAGGCACTGGTACCTCAAATTTTGGCTGCCTCCCCACCAATTTGGTTGTTGTTTTAAAAAAAATGAAGAAGAGGGAATGCTGTCATCTAGCATTCAATGACATATAAACTCATTTTTCCCCCTAAATATGGATCTCACATCTATTGATTTTGGAAGCGGGGAGGAAGTGTTAAGATAATATAATTAAATCTGGAAGAGGCCTAAGAGGTTTACGCAGCCAACCACCTTATTTTTATAAATGAGAACACTGAGATCCAGAGATATCAAATATCCTGGCCAAGGTCACAGGTAGAAAATGGCAGAGTTGGGATTCGAACCAAGTCATCTGAATCCGCATCCGTCATTATTTCCACTATAGTGTGCTGCCTCAAAAGTCATTAAGTGTTAGCTTTTATGTAAATTGCTTCATATTATTTTTCTTTTTTATATCTCTATATAAATATAGCATTCAGGAGATTCTTCAATCCCTTTTATACTAATCAAGAGGATTAAACCCTGGTGCTACAGGCAAAGTCTTCGGATATTATCTTGCCTCCCCAGAAAAGAAACAAACAAATGAATAAACGAAAAAACTTATTGAAACTTTGTTCACACTACATAAAGATGCTATTTATTGTACCAGAAGGAGCAGACATTTTCTACAGTGGACAAGTTGGTTCTCCTGAACAGTTCTAAATATTTTGAGATAATTCTCTGACATTGTAAATGCCCATCTCACTGAGGATGTTTTTCAGTGGATCAGTCTAGCCTAGAAATATCAAATAACTATAGGGAAGCCTTTAAGCATGTGGAAGTTAAGCACAGCCATTCTGTGTAGTGGCTTCTTTGGTCTATAATTTGATTCCAGTAGCCTTCTAATGCAAATTCATTCTAAAATGGCATACATCAATTCCTAGGGAGTTACTTTTAAAGTCTTTCTGAGTTATACTTTATTCCAGATACTTTTGGAAAATAGAAACTATAGGATATCAACATGCAGGATAAATACAGTAAGTTTAAATATGAACAATTTTCTTTGTTGGAATCAGATTATCTACTTATATTACCTTGTTATCAGGAATAATATTAATGATCTCAAAGTTATGATTAATTTCATAAATATTTACTAAGAATTTGCTGTGTGTAAGGCCATTCCTATGTGCAAGACTAATTTTCAATCTACTTATAGAGAAATACTCTGTTCCATCACCCTGGCCTATTCTGTGTTCAGTAATTTCAGTCATGTCTAACTCTTCATGACCTTTTTTGGGGTTTTCTTGGTAAAGATTCTATAGTGGTTTTTCATTTCTTTCTCCAGCTCATTTCACAGTGGAGAAAACTTAGGCAAACAAAGTTAAGTGACTTGTCCAGGTTCACAAAGCTAATAAGTATCTGAGGCCAGATTTGAATTCAGGAAGATAAGTGTTCCTGATGCCAGATCTGTCACTCTATGCACTGTGCCTCCTAGCTGTCCCTGACCTATCCCTTAATCCCAGCTATTTTGACAATGTGAAAAAAATTGTTCCCCAGGGAAACAAGAGTAGAGAACTTAGATAATTCAGGAATAAAAAAACAACAGTGGTAAGAGGAAAATTCAAAGTTTTCTTCTTATTCCACTATAGTAATTATTGTCATCTTAGTATATAAAGGTACTTTTTCCCCTTTTGAAAATAGGTACCAAAGGATTCTAACATTTGCATTCATAACAGATAAGACATTACTTTTCTCACGTGAAATTCATTTTAGGTTCTTCCCTAGAACTGGCTTTTAAAAAATGAAAAAAGAAAAAGATTATACATAGAATCTGTATAATCAGTCACTTTTCTCAAGGAATTCTAGATTTTTAGTATTTATATAGTTAGCATTCTAGACTTTAGCATCTATAATAGAAGCTCTTCAATTTAACTGAGCCTTTGTACATTATAAGAGTTAGAGACATTATGGTTGTACAGAAATTGTTTTTCTATGTTTGCAGTAAATATAAGAAAAAAACTTGCCTCCACATTCCCAAAATTAGTTTCTCATTAAAAGTTAACATTTACATTTAATTTGGATCCATAGTATGTACAAAATGATACAAGAAAACATTTGTGGTGCTTGGCCTCTTTTATTTTTGAGGCCCTTCTGGGGTTGGGTTTGAAGTTCTATGTTTTTCCCAAAGCTTAGATTCCATCTTATCCCAGGTCAAAATAAGATCCAAAACATTCCTAACCACCTACACCGCATCTTGAATAGTGACACAAGCCACGCTATAGTACTTTGCTAGCTCAATCCAATCACTTACTAATTATTTTATCAACTTAAAGACTCAAGTTTCAGTGATTTGGGGCTTTCTTCATTTAGCATTATCCAATTATCTGTATTGCTACTATTTTGATCATATTTGTTTAAAAGAAACCTGACAAGAAGTGATAGTTCTAGATTCCTATTAGTACTAAAACAAACTTTAAAAAAAATCAAGAAAAAATTTTCTGGTGCTTTTACAAAACCTATGCAGAATAAAAAACTTCACCTCTCCCAAAGGGTTGGTCCATCTCTCTATCTCTCCACATATATGCATATATGTTATACACACACATATATATTATATACATGCATTTATATGCACATGCATATGGAATTACATGCATATTTATATTGATAAGCCATTAATTCTCAAACCATAACTGTTACTACTGTATTCTGTCCAGTAAAAAAAGCAACAATAAAAAACAGCTGATAAATTATTGTTCATTTGACTGGTAGAAAAATGGTAGGAAAAAATAACCAGATAAACAACATGAAGCCAGCAAATTAGCTAGAATTTCTGTTCTCATTAGATTCTGTTATATTCCCAGGAGATGTAAATCCATCTAAAGTGGATTTCATGAACACTTTCTCTAGCACAAGCTGCCTCAAGGCAATGAGGAATGCTTCTAGTTCCATTTCATCACCATTATTAAGTAAACTCAAAGATTCCTGTTTTAAGGATTGTTTAATTATTCAAATAAACTGATGACACTGGTTTAGCAAGTCAGAACCTTAAAAAAAACCAAACAATCCAAAGCCAAACCCACAGCTGAGTTATCACAATGATAGAATTCTGGGGCTGGAGTCAAGAAGACCTAAGTATAAATCCAGCATCAAACAAGTATTAACTGTGTGGTCTTAGGGAAATTACTTAACCTCTCTCTGTTTTGTTTTCTCAAATGAAAAGGTGGGTAATAATGGCACCTACCTAGCAGGGTTGTTGCAAGGATCAAATGTAGTATTTGTAAAGGACTTTGCTCAATGCATAAGTGCTCAAAAATGCTAGCTAGCTAGCTACTACTAGTAGTAGTAGTAGTAGAAGTAGTATCAAAGTAGTATTGGTTAATACTTATTATCAGATACTTCATGTCTTTTATGTAATATTTGGAAGGAATTGTGAGGACTAACAGATGAGATAATATTTTCAAAGAGCATTTTAGTTATGATTATCAATTTTGCTTTAACTTGTGCCATATTTAATTTGGGTAAAGTTTTTGATCAAATACATAACACAGTTATGCTATTTCATTTAAGTCACCACTAAAAACTAGGAATAACCTTTATTTAATGTAAGTGCTTTTGAACACCATATGGGGGAAGAAATAACTAAATGAAAATTGTTCACGTATATGTGATGGGGGTGGGGAGACAACAGCATTTTGTGACATGTGGCATGTCACTCAGGGAAGTAAAAGGCCCATCATATCCAAAATGCCAGCTTGTGATATTCCTTTGCCTTCTCCTTCACTAACAGACATGCCACATGTCACTAAATGCTGCAACCTTCACTAAAAATGCCATCCATATTGGTCAACCATAGTATACAAGAACTACCGATTTGTCATTTTAATTTGTGACTACAAAAGAAAGGGAAACCAACACTGGTCAGAATTTGTCCTCAGATATTAAGTATGAATGATCAATAAGTATGTGAACTGTTTTTTTTTTCCATATTTGAAAAACAAAGTATGCAAGTGGCAAAAATTCACAAAGTTTCACAAAGGAATAGTAGTTTTCTAAAGACAACAATATTATATTTTAAGAAATCATCCATTTTGGGCATATTGGCATACTTCTTGTGACAGAAAAGGCTGAGGCTGATGAATTTCTTGAGCCAAAGGGTTCTGAGCTACAGTAGGCTTGGCCAACTAGGTATATGCATTAAATCTGGCACCAATATGGTAAGCTCTTGGGAGCAGAATGCCTAAAGATAACAGCCCTGGCTCAGGTAGGAAACAGAGAAAGTCAAAGTTCTTATGCTAAATGGTACTAGGATTGGGCTCTTAAGTGACTGTAGTACTTTCAGTCAGGGCAAGATGGGGAGACCCAATCTGAGGGAAGAGAGTATGGGCAGTACCCACTGTGCTTATGTGAAAAACACCAAATATGACGGTGGTTAAAAAATTTATTCTTTTTGACACTGAAGTTATGATAGTGGTAACACCTTATATGCATATGTCACTTTTCAGAGGAAAAAATGTTTTCCTTGCATTATCTGATTTTTTTTTAACAATAACCTTTTGTGATAATTAGGGCAGATATTATCCCACTTAGAGATAGCTCAGAGAAATTAAAAGATTTTTTTTAAGGTCACACATCTCATAAGAATTGGAGCTTGTTCAATGTCATTTCCAATGGACATAGTCTATACAGTATGAAAACACTTTTATTCCATATATATTGTTCATAATTACCATGGGAAAGCTATACAACTAGATTAATATTTATATCCTTATTATAGTATTATTCATTTTTTACATATTACAATATATATCACAATGTCAGATAAAATGATTACTTGTCCCACTTCTCCCACTCCCACCCCCGAGGATGTAATTCCACTGGGTGGAAGTTGCAGAGACACATTTTTCTTTGATGTGAGGACTATGCTTCCTTGGGAGGTAGAGGATTCCCCTTCACTGGAGATCTTTTGGCAAGATGATCACTTGTCGGTATTTTGCAGAGAAGACATTTGTCCCAGTCAGGTTCAAACTCAGTTGCCTGTGAGGTCTCTTTCAGATCTGAGATGCTCTAATTGAGTAGTCCTTAAGCTTTTCAGTCCACATACCACATAAGTATACACGTAAAGGAACAAACTCCTACCAATCTCACAGGAATTTTGCTCAGCTAGAAGCATGCTATTGCATGCTTAAATTGTTAATTACTGTGCTGTGTGATGCAGACTCAGATGTGTAAGGGAAAATCAAGGTTATCCAAAAACTCCAGCAAAATGTATATGACTTATCAACTGTGTTTAGAACCAAATTAGCAAGGGGAGAAGAGTCATTTACAATAAGCACAGGGTTCTGGAAAGGGTATTAGACTTGGAGTCAAGATCCGTGGGTGCCAATCCTGACTCGGATACTTCTGATGAACAGCTCACTCAGTTTCTCAGATCCTATATGTAAAGTGGGGATAACAATCTTTGTGCTAGTTACCTCATAGTTAAATATAAGAGAAATGTTTTAGAAACTTTAACACTTCATATAAATTTGAGTTATTATTTGAATCACATTGTGCTATTTTAGAAAGTGAAAGAAGCAATGAGAAATAGAGAATAGAAAGGTAATTTCCTATTTAATTGTCAAAATAGGCATATGGTAAATTAGGGAATATGTGTAGCTAGATGACACAGAGAGGGTACTGAGCCTGAAGTCAGGAAGACTCATGTTCCAGAGTTCAAATCTGGCCTCGGACACATTAACTATGTGACCCTGGGCAAGTCACTTACCCTGTTTGCCAAAGATTTCTCATCTGTAAAATGAGCTAGGGAAGAAAATGGCAAACTGTTCTAGAACCTTTGCCAAGGAAATTCCAAATGGGGTCACGAAGAATTGGATACAGCTGAAATGGCTGAATGATAACAGCAAAATTAGGGAATGGGTTTTGAGGAATATTCAATTTTAAACCAGAAAATTAATTTTGTAACAACTAAAAAAACCCCAAGATTATGATTCGAAAAATGCTATGATTTATTTTCAGTTCCGTATATTTCTATTAATTGAGTCAATGTGAATTGTTGATAGTTTCATAATGCCATTAAAAAAATCTTCATAAGCTCTTGTATTGGCTTAGCAGGGTACTTTGATATTGGTTCATTTTTTAAAATGTGCATTCTTAGAAATTAAAAAAATCATCAGTTTTTAAAGTACTGACTTTATTTGTCAAATTTATTTTCTGACAAATGAGTCAGTAATAACAAAAATATTTGCTTAAACTAAAACTTCTACAATATATACTATATAAAGAAATATCCTTTATTCTTGTGTAATTTATTTTCTCTTTGGGATTTAATTGAGTTATGTCTTGAGAGGTGAAATGTAAATTTGTATAAAACAAAATTTCAAAAACTTTGGATCATTTTTTTATTTGGAAGAATATGCATGAAAAAGATTTTTTTAAAACATATTCCTAACAAGAGGAGCAAACTGATACTTCAAGCAGCAGGAACAACATAATTAAAATAGAATTCCAACTTTGTATTAATAGAGTGATATACTAATTAAAACCAACATCAACTGAACTTTCTATTTACACCAGTTCAGACAGCCCAAGAGGCAAAGAACTCGATTTGAGAGGCATATGTGACTCTTCGAGCTTCTGTCATCCAGGTGCCATTTCTGAAAGAGCACATGTGCACTGAACAGTTGGCGAAGAAAGAAAAAGATGACTGTAAATGTATGTGCAGATAGAATCTATGATGAAATAAAATATGCTTGTAGAAAAAGTAACATTTTCTTCTAAACCATAAAATTTCCTGGAACTTTTCCTCCAGTCATATAAGTATGAATGCAATCTGAGTAGGTGTCCATAAATAAGAATAAAGTTCAATTTAGAATTTTATTCCATGTGATTGGAAACAAAGGCTTTGCTGGTCAGGAAAAAAATGTCAATTCTTGCAATTGTATTGGGAAATTGGACCAAGTTTTCCAAGAAGAGAAGTTCCATTGCTATATGTGTATGTATAGCATATACATATATATGTATACATGTACACATATATATAGCTAAGCAGTATGCGTAGAGAAAACTTATCTTTTCTGCAATATAAGGAAAACAACAGTAACAATAGTAACAGCTTATAAAAATGTCCAGTGCAACTTGACATATTCCATTACAAGGTGAGGATCTTTGCTTGATATTCATTTAAAACTTAATAATGTTCCCCAAATGAAGAGTAGTGGAAAAATCGTGAAGAGTTTCATGCTTTGAAAAAGTTCAGAATGTTGTTGGTGATTTGTTGGTATCTGAGCATTCTTAAATAGCGTTATCCAAGGCATTCACTTTTCCAGAAAGCGCCTGAGATGCAACGATCAATGCACTGCTAATTTTCATTCACCTCTAGGACAGGGTCAACTTCAGTGGATAATTTAAGATAAAAGAAAGCATAGAAGGCCAGCAGGAGTACCAAGATAGCTGCAAGGACAAGGCCAACTTCCTGGAGAGGGAAAAAAATAGAACAGATTTAAAAACAATGAGAAGAATCATTTTAACACCAGTGAAACCCTGTAAACCCCACTTATCTGTGTATACCTACTGAAACTAGTTTTCCCATTCAATGTTTATCCTTTTGTGAACTGAATAAAAGTTATTATGAAGCTTTTTTACCTAAGTTGTATCTTGGAATTTTCAGAAGAATGGTATTTGAAGGGGCGGTTTACTACTATTGCTGTGACTCTTCTTAAACTTCTGCTCTTAGCCAGAGAATTATGAGAATACAATGTGGTTTGTATCTATAGGGTACTGCACCCTACTGGAACACTCCTCCCACAATGATCATCAATAAGTCTACTACAGTAGCTGCACTTCATAGCTAACCTCACTCTGTGAAAACTCCTTTTTGATATAAAAATCATTCCATCTTATTAGACTGTAACCTTGGTCCCATAACTGATGATGAGTTATAGTTCATCCTTCCTAAATACCACTCAAATTTTTACTATACAATCTCTAAATTCCATAGGTTATAAGATAGTGTAACAAAAGTAAACCATGTTATTTTTCTTACATGCAGTACAATCCAATTTAACACACTATATATTCCAAACATCCTGTGAATCACAAAGAATAATTTTAGATAGTTTATTATGTGCTTGATATGAATTATAGCCATCATTTACATGGGGAATTATGGCAAAAAAGTGATTATGATGATTTATATCAACTTTTCAGGAGGAATACAAACCAAGTCTCAATAAAGCAAGCCAATATATTTATTCTCCCCATGATATAAACACAACATGAAGGCCTCATCTTAAGAAGAAGTAATCATTAGACAAAATGGAAAAAGGAAAGGGCAAACAGGCCTTCCTAAAATTCAGAATAATTCTTTTATGAAGAGATGGGCATTTGCATTTCCCTAAATGTAGTTTCCCCTCCCCACCCCAAAAGACTTAGCTCAGTGACACAATAGATGCTACTATCAAACTTTAAAAACTATTAAAATCAGTTTTATTAATTGTCAGATATGGGTTTTTTTACTGTAATGTTGGAATTACAAATAGTCACTTTGCATATTTACCTAAGTTACTGCATTTATTTGGGGGTATCAAAATAAATTTCAATCAAAATAACATTTTGGCTAAAAAGTTAATATGTGATTTCACTGGATGATTTTTAGAAACAATATTGAATTTACTAATATAATATGCCAAATGAAAATTCATTTTTCTTTGTTACCACTAGAGTACTTTGGAATCTCAAAAGGACATGGCAGCATCAGACAGGTTTCATTTATTTTCGTGTATCCACAGCTGTGCTCCCAGACCCATCTGGTTCCACAGCTACTAATTTTAAGAGGATGTAATAAACAAGTGACACACTACTCTGTGAGCTCCATCTGCTCTGTGTAGTGGACAGCAAAAGTGCTCAACAGCTTCCATTCACACTGACATAGTCCAGGGCTAAAGTTTTCTTTTGTTTGGCAGTCATCATTCACCCTTCATTGTTAATCAATTACACTGGTTCTCGTCACTGCCTTAAAAATGTTTTCCCAACATGCGCTCAAAGATTTTTGTATTTGAAGATGCAATATAAATATTCTCAGATTTGGAAAAATTGGAAGAATCATAGAAGGCACAAACTGTTTTACAGATGTTCATCCTGATAAAGAAGACACCTGATATTTCTACTATAACTTCAATTACATAGATGGACATAATATACAGAGGCATACATGTGCCTGTATACACATCTCTGTGTATACACTTATTTGCATATGTCATTGAAATTTTGATGTTTATAACTTGTGTGATTTTGGGCAAATCACTTAATTAATTTCTTAATTTTCTTTGGCATCAGTTGCTTAACCTGTAAAATGAAGGCATTATATGAGATAACTTCCAAGGTTATTTCCATTTTCCTTACAGGATCTGAGGTCTTGGAATTGATAGAGCAAAGGGTTTGGAGTCAGGAAGGCCTGAGTTCAAATCCTGTCTCAATCACTGAAGAGCTATGCGATCCTGGGCAAGGCAATCACTCTGCCTCAGTTTCTCCACCTGCTAAATGAAGGCACTGAACTCAATGTCTTCTAAGGTTTCTTCTGGGTCTAAACCAACAATCTCATGATTCTTTCTGGGGTTATATCTATATATCACATCTGCACAGCCAAGGGGAATCTGAGAGGTATGGTAATATGATACCCAAGGATATTTAATCTAGTTCAAACCTCGTTCTTGCCATTTTGTTGTGGAGATTATCATAGAGTCTAACGTTCTGAGTACAGAACAGTTTGAAAAATGGAGTCATGAATGCCTCTGAGCACATTGGGGAAACTAAGTCAAGATTTGGGGTCTACAGGTATTAAAAATCATCCAAAACTAATTTTTAGGATCAGATCACAAAGATAGCCCCAGAAAGCTATTTCAAGACCCAGAACTTCAAAGATCTAACTTTTCAAATCTGTTGTACCATGGAGTTAGCTATTATTTGAATATTCCTTTACCTGAATGTTTTATTAATGTAACTGGAAAATATTAAGATTAATTTTAAGATCTGAAGTACCTAGAAATTCTCAAAACCTCAAAGACACGAAACTATGGAATCAAGTCTAGTTTGAGAAGCATACTGGTTGTTTGACCCCAGGAAAGTCTCTTTACCTCTCCTTGCCTCAAGAAACTTCCTAAGATTATGTAAGTTGCAGAATGTTTGCTGATCTGCTTTGTAGAGAGATAGTTTCTTCACTGGGAATTCCCTATTCTGCTAAAACCATAGGTGCAAACCAATTTTTATAGCAGTTGTATCAGCTAAAATCTTACTTTTGAAAATAAAAGGTTAAATCTACATTTTTCTACCTCTTAATAAAAGTAAACATACGGATGAATGAGTAATTTGAATTCTTTTTTAAAAATTACTATGATTCAATTTTAGCCACATTTTAATTTTTGGCTCAAAATCTTCTAATTAAAAAGCAACCAAAATGTAAACACCAGTTGCAAAGATATTTCTGACATTCCTTTTTTTTTTTTACTGGGTCATAACTTTAGGTACTTTATTATATTTAAATTCATTTTTTAAAAAAAGATAGCAACAATCTATTTTCTCATTTGAAAATTAATTCTTTTAAATAAACAGCATATCTGCATACCAAACCATAAACATTAATCCTGTTAGAAGTCATGAAATTAGATAAGGGTTAATAATAATAAATCTGATAACAAAAATGTAAATAACATATGCATTTAAACAAGAGCCAAAAATCTATAATAGATTATGAGATATTTGAGTGCAATCAATAGCAGTCAATAATTCACACAACATCACTTATAAAGTGCCAGAGATTCTGCTAAGCACCTGGGATACTTTCAAAGAAAGACAAGGAACTCACATCCTACTGGAGAAGACAACATGCAACATGTAAATAACCATGATGCATATGTAAATATGTGTGTGTATGTGTGTGTGTGTATGTGTGTGTATACATACACACACATTAGTTTTTGTTCAGTCATACCCAACCTATCCTGATTCCATTTAGGGTTTTCTTGGCAAAGACACTGAAGTGCTTTGTCATTTTCTACTCTAGCTCATGTTACAGATAAATAAACAGAGGCAAACAAGGTTAAGTGTCTTGCCCAGAATCACATTGCTAGGAAGTATCTGAGGCTGCATTTGAACTTGGATCTTCCTGACTATAGGGCCAGTGCACTATCCACCGTGCCACCTAGCTCTCTATAGATAGAGAGAAGAGAAAGAGAGATACATACATGCATACACGCATATATACAGAGATGGAGAGAGAGGGAGAGCAGAAAAAGAAAGAAAAAAAGACAGAGGGACACAGAGAAAGATAGAAGAGATAGAGAGAGGACAGGGGAAAAGAGAAATAGAAAAGGAGAGAGAAAATGATGAGGAGAGAGAGAGGGAGAGAAGAGAGGAGGGGAAAAGAGATGGACAAAACAGATAGAGTATGAAGGCCTCTTCTAGAAGGAGGGTGGTTTTTGAGTTGAATCTTGAATGAAGTTAGAGAAACTAAGACTGAATCGGGAGACACTGTTGTGTGCAAGACGTAGTGAGTAAGCCGGGTTATGAGCCAACAATGTGTGAAGAAGTATAAGAAGGCTGGAAAGCCAGGAAAGAGCTAACTTGTGAAAAGCTGCACAGAGAACATTTACATATATTATTCTCATTTGCAACTCTTTTGACAGCTAGTATCATGCCTTGCATGTAGTAGGTGCTCAATAAATGTTAAATGAATGATTGCATAATGATATTCAGAATCAAATATTCAGTTGTCAAAAGGCTTTAATTCATAGGAACCAGCAAGGGCTAGAGCAAGCATTTTACCATCCTACAGCACATATGAAAACTCAAAAATATTTTAAAATTCATCATTATAATTCATTTTAAAGAACAAGTTGTAAAAGGATAAAATATTATGTAATTATGGTCATTCTGGTTCAAATAGATAAGAGTAAAAACTTTTGATGCTTATTAGTCCTTAGCTGCTTTGCTGACATTATCAACATGGATAAAATCACTCATTGGGGAAATTAAAAAGCGTTAAATGGCAGTAGCTGAAAGAAACTTGGTTACTTTAAATCCTATGTTGAAATGACAAGGCAATCAAAGTTTGACAGGACAACCTAATTAGTATGCCATTTTTGAAATGCAGAATACCTCCAGGGGTCTGATTCTAAAAAAGTTTCACATCATTTTAATGGGCTATTCACATCAGTTTTCAAGCAAAGTAAATAATTTTTAAACATTAAATCTTTTGTTTTCCACAGGTTGGCAACTCAAAATGACATGCCATTTTATTAAACAGGGGATACATAATGCTCTAGTTTTTAAACTCTTCTATGGCTACTTTGTATTGTATAGGAGACTCGGGAAAAATATCCATTTTCCCCATAAAAAGATAAGTACATTTTGTACTGACCTTTATTGGCAACGTATTTATTTGCAATTACCAATGTTAGCTGTCCTCAGTTCACTCTGAAACTATATCATTATTACCTTAAAATTTAAAAAGCAATCTTCAATAGATATTTGGGCTAGCTGTTTTAATTTAAAGAAAGTGTATGTCACTAAATTCATACACTATTTTCCTTAATTTAAATATATAACTCTTCAACTATACTAAGATGCATGAAGCTTTCATTTCCCCAGACCAGCACTCCTTTGAATTAGGGACCATCTAATAAAAAATATATAGGAAAGACATTATTGTCCAGCACTTAGCATGGAGTCTCTCACATAGAAGGTGTTTAATAAATGCTTGCGGATTTCTGATTAGAGTAGGAGGAATACTCTCATCTCTTAGGAATCATCAACAAACTTAATACTCAGATTTAAAAAAAAAATTAACAGATCTGTATGTACAATAAAAAGTTGAACATTTTTTTTTAACAAAGGGCATGTCATGAAAATAACTTTTTAAAAAGGGGAGTGAAATTTTGCATAAAAGAAATCAAAGAAAGGCTTAAAAAGGTTAATCATCTGTCTTTTAAACAAAAAGGCAATCTCCTTTTTCTCATTAAAAACTGACACACTGCACTAACGGAGGAGATTATGTTGTGAAAACATTCTGCAGCACAAGGCAATGCTTGATCAAGATCAGCAATCAGGAGCGAAAAGAAAGCCCTGTTTCGTGATTATAATAGCAAATTCTGGAAGACAACCAAATATATCATCTGGCAGCTCAACAGCTGTTACAGCCTGGTAGTAATACCTTGGCATTTGCTATAAGCTGTAATGTGGAAAAATTGATTTTTCATCTGCCAGAAACAAGAAAACATTCTCCTTTTTTAACATTCCTGAAGTTTCTTTAAATAAAATATCTATATTGAGCAATTTTTATTTTGTATATTTGACAGCAGGATTGCCAAGTTAAAATGAATCATTAATACAGAAACTAACAAATACATTTGACAAGAAAAGGACAGGGGGTAACAATGGAGATAAATACAATTTAGCTAAGCTACATCGTATATTAACACAAATTGAATTGCATTTGAGACATTATAGCTCAGACTAACATTAATTAACTTAGGTTGAACTGCATACCCAGTTACTAGCGAATTAAAAATAAAAAAATTCCTGATAGACTAAATCTAGGATGTTTTTCAGAGTTGCAAGAGAGGGTACTGGCATTTTTCATTAAGAGTAGCAATAAGCTTCAGAATAGTAAATATGTTTTACAGATTAATCCAAATTCAAAGAATAACAATTGGATTTTAAACAACTATTATAATTTCTTGAAAATGTAGAATGACTAATGTGGCATCCATCACTGAGGTTTGTGAATTATGTACATAGTAGTAGTTGAATAAGAAATTACAGTTCTAAGGGTATTACTACATTTGATTGACTCAATTAAATAAATTCATGTTTCATTTAAGGTTATGGAACACTCAGAACCTTTTCAGATCTTGCTCCATTACGCAAGAGTTAGAAAGTGCTTTAAATAAATGCAGTCTTTTATAAATATTTTAGATCCTGGCATTCCACATAAAGTTTGAAGTGAAGTTGCTCAGAAATCAGCATTTCCTTGGTTTGTATTTTAAAAAAAGAAAGAATCAAAGGGGATAGGGAGAGAGAGTGAGAGAAAGTAAAAGAAAGAGAGAGAGAGACAGACAGAGAGAGAGAGAGAGAGAGATGCATTCAGAAAATTAATAAAGTTATGTCTACCTTTATGCCTATTGCTGCTTTCTTGGCTTCTGCTTTTAACTTGGCTGCTCTTAAAACAGGTCTGTTTTTCTTGTAGTCCTGTTTACCTAGGGTAAAACAGTTTCAGAGAATGTTAGCATAACAATTTCCTCATGTTCAATAGTAGATTGAGTAATTCTTCAACAGAATAAAATAGGCAGGCACAACATGATGGAAAACAGAAGAGGAACGTGATGGTACTTTAGAAAAGGCATTAGACCATGAGTAAGGAGATCTAGATTCTAGGCCGGATCACTCCTCCATAGTGGTTTGAATTCAGGTAAGTAAGTTCACCATAGTTTCTTCATAAGTAAAATGAAAGAGTTTCAATAGTTGTATAAGTCTATGAATAGAATCAGAATTTTATAAGACCTACAAAACTTTTTTCTCAGTAGTAAAGGAAACATTTATTCCTTTTTATCAAACAAAATATGGTTCTTTTAGCCAAACCACAGAGGGATACGGCAAAGACACTATTAATTTCTTTAATGGATATTTAGGCAAAATTTTCAAACAAAGTTTTAGCACAGAGATTTCAGCAGTATATTCTCAAAATATTGAGAAAATGTAGTTATTACAGAGATGGAAGAGTGGTTTAACAATAAGAATGAATAGTATAAAGGAGAATACCATATGTACAAGATCAAGTCAAATGATTAAATCACTAAATGTTGAAAACATCTTTTACAAAAATAGTAATCATTTACATTAAAAAATCTAAAGATTAAGTATGGAAAATGCCTTTTAAAAATGCTATCTAAACATGATTTAATATATCTGAAATTAAGGAAAACAGTATTTGCAATGAAGAGCTATAGAATAAATGCAGAGATAATGCAAGGGCATTTCATCTCTTTGGAATTACTTGATCTAGTAATAGGAATGTTAGCTATAATAATTATAGAAGAGAGAAGAATTTAAGACACAAACAACATCAAAAAAGAGACAAAACTATGCCTATTTTTAAGTGATGTGTCACTTGGGCAATCCTAGATAGTCTGTTCAGACTTCAATAAAGTATAAGAAAACAAAATATACTCCCCAAATCACTTACATTTCCATATAGCACTAGTAAAAAAAAAATGAGGAAAGTATAGAGAAAGAAGTTCTGTTCAAAATAATTATAAAATTCATAAAATATCTAGTAGTTTAACAACGAGCAATAGCAGTACTACCACTACTACTAATTATAGTAGTAACTAGGTGGTGCAGTGGATAGAGCACCAGTGTGCAGGAGTCAGGAGGACCTGAGTTCAAGTCTCACCTCAGACACCTGTCACTCACTAACTGTGTGACCTTGGGCAAGTCACTTAACCCCAATTGCTTCATCCTGGGTCATCTCCGGTCATACTGATGAATATCTGGTCATTGGATTCAGATGGCTCTGGAGGAGAAGTGAGGCTGGTGACCTGCACAGCCCTCCCTCACTCAAAACAATGTCAAATGCAAGTCATGTCGTTATTTCTCTTATGGCATGGTCTTCTCTCGGCAATGAAGGTTGAATACACACACATGTATAGCTCTTAACAAATTTTCTCTCATTTGATTCTTACAAAAACTCTGGGAAGTAGGTGCTCTTATTATCCCCACTTCAAAATGAAGGACCTGAGGCAAGTAGAAGTGAAGTGACTTGCCAATGTTCACTAGAGTTCACAGTGTTAAAGGAAGGTGTTGAATGGACTTGGGTCTCCTTGAGTACAGTTCCAGCATTCTACTCACCCTGCCATCCAGCTTTCACACTTAGTATTTATAAAAGTATACAGTGCTTATAAAAATCCTACAAAATAATATTTACAGAAATAAAGAAACTATATAATTGGAGAGATATTCATTGTTTATTTTTAGGCTAGGCAGGACAATATATTTTTAAAAAATGAAAGTTAACTAAAATAGTTTGCAGATTTATTGGTAGGAAGTACTAACCACCCTTACAAGGAATTTCTTTATAGGGCTTGCCAAAATAATTTTGACAAAATCATTTGGATGAACAAAAGATTGAGAATCTTAAGTGAACTAATTAAACTTAAGTGAACTAACTAAAACAAGGAGAAATTATCAAATCTAAAGCTGTATCAGGAAGTAACAATCATCAAGCAGATTGGCTTAGTTGAGGAAGTAAGGTGGGATAGTAGAGTTAGAGTGTCAGAGTTGAAGTCTGAAAAAACCTGAGTTCAAATCCTACATCAGGCAGTTAATGGATATGTAACCATAGGCAAGTCATTTAACCTCTGCTCTCCTGAATTTGTTCACCCATAAAACAGCATTTAGCTCCCAGGACTATTGTGATAACTAAAAAACATAATATATGTAGAGCAGCTTACAAACTTTCAAGTGTTTTATAAATACTAGTTATTATCAACATTGTTTGAGAAATCCAATCTCAAAAGAACAGAAACCTATTAACCATAGGAAAGAATAATACAAATCAATAATAATAAGAGGAATTCAAATAAAACCAATTTCATAATATTGGCAAATTTGACATAAGAATGAAATAATAGATGCTGGAGAGTTTACGGAATGACAGGCACACTTAATGCATCGTTGATGTAACTATAAATGAGGACAACTACTGTGGAAAGTAATTTGGTATTATGTAAATGGAGTGGATGAAATGTTCATACTGTCTGATCCAGAGATTCCATTTCTAGGCATACACCACATAGGGGGTTACTGATAAAAAGCAAAGTTCCATATACATAATAGTATACGTAGCAACACTTTTTGTGTTAGCAAAGAATTGGAAAACAGAATATCCATTGATATGGGAATGGCTAAAGAAATTGAAAGATGTGGCTAAAACAAATTAAGGTGCATGGATGAAATGGAATAAATGAGGAGGAGGAGGAATACACAAAAGTACAGAGAGACTTAGATGAACATTTAGATACAAAATGAAGTGAGCAGAAACAGGAAAACCATGTACACAATGAACTAAACAATGTAAATATAATGAATCAAAAAATATATGTTTTAAAAGAATGTTACTTAATTGCAAAGATCAAGCTTATCTACAAAGAAAAGAAGTTAAAAAACACTTCCTCTTTTCAGAGGTGGGAGGTTTATGGCTATAGAATATCACATGTAATGTTGGACTTTATGAGACATTGATCAGTTTAGCAGATTTTTTTTCCATCTCTATTTTTTCTTCCTCCTTCTCCCCGCAAAGATTTTGTTATTAGGGATGATTCTCTTGGAAGGGAAAAGAAAAACAAAAATATAAGTGCCATAAGAACAAAAGATGTCAATAAAAATCTGCTTTTAACAAGTCCCAAAAAACAAAATTCTGCAGGAAGGAATCCCTATATGATAAGTAGTTGGCACCAAAATGTATCAATTTAGAACATTGCTCCACGTATCAATTTAGAACATTGCTCCACATACCCCAATAGCTTTCAAATGTAAATGTGATATAACTATGAAAGATCACACCATTTTATTAGCACAGTGGTTTGCATATAATAGGTGCTTAATAAATGTTTATTGATTGGTGAGAGATAAAACTGCAAAATGGCCCCTATTCCTGGATTTCACATAAGCTTAGGCCCACTTCTTTATGCTTAAGGGATCTCTTCTTGTCCTGATGAATAGCCTTCCCATGTGTGAGAATCCTCTAAACATTGTCCTCATGAGGTCAGCTTCATCTGGAGTACCCATAGCCCTCACTGCAAGTCTCACCATGCTAATCTGAAAAATGGCTCTGTATGCTTTTTCTTGAATCTCTCCACCAAGATTCAGCTTGTTGCATTTTCAAGGTCTATATATAGGAGCTGTTGTGGGGGAAGACAGGGTGGAGATGGAGCTCAATGTACTTCTTCCTGCTGTTCCCTCATCTTGGTTCACTTTAGTCATATGCTGTTGATTTAGCTATCAATTGGCCCAACTATTTTGGAAAATAATTTAGAAATATGTGAATGAATTTAGAACAACTAAGTTGCTAAGCTATTCCTAATTGCTTACTCAGTGATCCTCCTATTGGGCATATGGCCCAAAGACGACAACGACAGAGATAAAAGTCTCACATACTCCTAACAACATGTCTTTATTTTAAAAATATAACCAAAAAAAACTATACAAAGTAGATGTCCATTGATTAGTAGTGGCACAACAAATTAGGGTTGGTGAATATAACAGAATAGCATATGATAAGAAGTATTAAAACTGAATAATTCAGAGAAACTTGTGAAAGCTTATATGTAATGTAAGGGAAATTGAATCAGAGGAGTAATATAAAGGCATAAGTAAAAGTAACAAAAGAAATCTCTAAATTCAAATTAATTGCAATGACTGCTGTTGTTCTGGAGGGCTGATGAAAAACACTGAGGTACAAAATACTCAATATCTAATGTTTCAAAAACTACATAGTAACATATAGGATAAAGATATATTGTATGTACATCATGAAGATATAATAATGTGAAATACTAAAAAAATCTACCATCATATACTTATATATTAATGACTTGGAATTAATCTATCACAATTTGTAGGTGACTCAAGGGGAACTCAAATATGCCCATTTTTATATTTATTTATATTTATTTTTAGCAAATATTTACAGCAATACTCTCCATGGTAATAAAGAACTAGAACTAAAATAAATGTCCATTGATTAGAGAATGGCTAAATTGTGATATGTAAGGATAATGGATTATCACTATGCTATAAGAAACAGGTGAACTTGGGAACAGAGCCAAGATGGCAGGGTAGAAGGATGACCTACTCTAGCTCTCCCCCAATAGCCCATAAAATACCTGTAAAAATGATTCTAAACAAATTATAGAGCAAGAGAAACCCCAAAACAACAGAGTGAAAGAGATTTCTAGTCCAAGACAGTCTGGGAAGCAGGCTCAGAGCAAAGTGCAGCCCAGCTTTGGTTGCATGGCACTGCATGGCAGGGACAGGACTGGAGCAGGCTCCAGAGTGCAGAATCATGGGTAGCAACTGCGGTTTCTAGATTTCTCAACCTGTAAATGCCAAAGACAACTTCAAAGGTCAGTGAGAAAGCTCTTTCAGCTGGGTGAGTCCTGGCTCCAGGGTGGCAAAAGCCAATGCAGCAGCAGCATCCACTTTTGGAGCCCTCTGTCTAAAGACCCTGGGGGAATTGAGCTGCTGATCTGGGTCTCAGTCCTGAATGGTGGTGCTGGGGTGGGAGTACTGGCTGGGGGAGGTGGTAGAGGCTCTGGAGAGGGAATCCTATTCACAGATCCTGGACAGAAAAGAGTGCTCATGGTTGCTCCCAGACCAGAGCACAGGCCAGGAGAGGAGTAAACTCCTCTTCCTTGATTGTGCCACCTTGGAGGAACTCAGAACATACACGTCCCTAGAGTATACCCTCCACGTTTATATTAACTCCCATATTGTAAATGGAATTAATACCTATAAAACAAATGAAAATGAGTATTACAAAATTACAAGAATAAAATTACCAAGAAGAGATAGCAGGTTGCATTTTGTCATCGGGTCATTAAACTGAATTACCAAATGGTATTTCACCTAGCAGAGGCCAGGTGATCACTTGCCAGGAATGTTATAGTTAGGATTCTTTTAAATGAGTACTAATTACAAGACTCCTCTTCCTAATCCTTCCTTCAAGAAATGATATTTGATAATGTGTTTTAAAAAATCCAATGACAAAATACAAATCAAATGACACCACTCTCATATTTCATCAATTAATTATTAGCATTATTCTTGTTGGCATAAAATAGTTCAGAGTGATGGAGGTCATAGCCCCTCAAACGTAATCAAAATACAACCATTTCACTAGGATTACAAGGCAAGTTTCTAACAAGAAGAAAAAATACATGAAAAAGCACAAGGATGAGACCTAGAAGTCAATTTGTGTCATATTCTACAATGCTATCTATCACTCTCAAACTCTAGTGGGAAGAAAAAAAGTCTTTACCTTCTTCCATATGCTTTTTCATATAAGTATGCACTTTTTTGGGATAATGTTTCAGATAAGAAACAGATTCAAATTTACCTCAAAGGGTCAAAGCTAAAGTGAGAATTTATTGGTCTTCCTCATGTGGCTTTCAAACCACAAGTTAAATAATGTATTCTATTTCAATTCAGCCTCAGCAATTTTTCAGAGCATACTTCCAGACTTACATTAAACTTGATATGAACATCTGAAACCACCTTTATAACAAATAGACTGTTTTAATAATGACTGTACACCTGGTAGTTCTCCAAAATAGTGCATCTGTCATTAATTTAGCATTCTCCTTGCTGTGATAGCCAAAAGAAAAGTACATACTGCAAAATGCAGTCTGTCTACTGAGAGCAAAAGTTTAAAAAGTGGCATCTGTTAAGTTCTTCATAATTAAAACCAGATCCCACAATTGTACCCAAAGACTTTTGAAACAGCAGAACTTTTTAAGTCCTCAAGAAATATGCAGGATTGTAAAGAGTTATCATATGCATGTGAAATCCAATATGTGACCAGATAAACAACTTAGTGTTTTGTATGAAGGATGGTTCCTTGGATATAGGATTTAATTTAGGCTATATTAATAATGCACAACCATTAGTGTAGCAAAAACATCATAAATGGGGCAACAACACTGAACTTGGAGCTTGGAGACTTCTAGTCCTGGATATTGCAGTAAGCAATTCCAGGAAAGTAATATGTCAACAATTAATATTTTAAAAAAAATTATCAATTTATTTTAAGTTCACAACATTCATTTGCACAAAGTTTTGAGTTTCATATTTTCTCCCCATCTCTCCCCTTCCCCTACCCCAAAACACCTTGCATTCTGATTGCCCCACCCCACTCCTGTGCCCTCCCTTCTGCCATCCCTCCCTTCCCTCATCCTCATCTTCTCTCTTTTCTTGTAGGGCAAGATAAATTTCTATACCCCATTACCTGTATTTCTTATTTCCCATTTGTATGCAAAAACAATTCTCAACATTTGTTCCCAAAACTTTGAGTTCCAACTTCTCTTTCTTCCTCCCTCCCCACCCATCCCCACTGAGAAGACAAGCAATTCAAAATAGGCTATATATGTGTTTTGCAAATGACTTCCATAATAGTCATGTTGTGTAAGACTAACTATATTTCCCTCCACCCTATCCTGCCCCCATTTCTTCTGTTCTTTCTTTTGACCTTGTCCCTCCCCAAGAGTGTTTACTTCTAATTGCTCCCTCCTCCCATTTGCCCTCCATTCCATCATCCCCCCACTCTGTTTATCCCCTTCTCCCCTACTTACCTGTAGTATAAGATAGATTTTCATACCAAATTGAGTGTGCATGTTATTCCTTCCTTGAGCCAAATGTGATGAGAGTAAGTTTCACTTTTTCCCCCTCTCCTCCCCGCTTTTTCCCCTCCATTGGAAAAACTTTTTCTTGCCTCTTCTATGGGAGATAATTTGCCCTATTACATTTCTCCCTTTCTCCTCCCAATATATTCCTCCCTCACCACTTAATTTTGTTTTTTTTAGATATGATCTCTTCCTATTTTACTTACCCTGTGATCTCTGTCTCTCTCTTTGTGTGTGTGTGTGTGTGTGTGTGTGTGTGTGTGTGTGTATAATCCCTCCAACTACTCAGATACTGAGAAAACTTTCGACAGTTATAAATATAATATTTCCCTGTAGGAATGTAAACAGTTCACTTTAGTAAGTCCCTTGTGTTTTCTCTTTCTTGTTTACCTTTTCATGCTTCTCTTGATTCCTATGTTTGAAAATCAAATTTTCTTTTCAACTCTGTTCCTTTCATCAAGAATGCTTGAAAGTCCTCTATTTCATTGAACGACCATTTTTTCCCCTGAAGTATTATACTCAGTTTTGCTGGGTAGGTGATTCTTGGTTTTGATCCTAGGTCCTTTGACTTGTAGAATATCACATTCCAAGCCCTTCAATCCCTTAAAGTAGAAGCTGCTAGATCTTGTGTTATCCTAATTGTATTTCCACACTACTCGAAATGTTTCTTTCTAGCTGCTTGCAATATTTTCTCCTTGACCTGGGAATGCTGGAATTTGGCTACAACATTCCTAGGAGTTTTTCTTTTTGGACCTCTTTCATGAAGTGATTGGTGAATTCTTTCAATATTCATTTTGCTCTCTGATTCTAGAATATCAGGGCAGTTTTCCTTGATAATTTCATGAAGATAATGTCTAGGCTCTTTTTTTGATCATGGCTTTCAGGTAGTCCCATAATTTTTAAATTGTCTCTCCTGGATCTATTTTCCAGGTCAGTTGTTTTTCCAATGAGACATTTCACATAATCTTCCATTTTTTCATTCTTTTGGTTTTGTTTTGTAATTTCTTGGTTTCTCATAAACTCATTAGCTTCCATCTGTTCCATTCTCATTTTTAAAGAGCTTCTTCTTTTAAAGAGCTTTTCTTCAGTAAGATTTTAAACCTTCTTTTCCATTTGACCAATTCTGCTTTTTAAAGCATTCTTCTCCTCATTGACTTTTTGTACCTCTTTTTCCAATTAAGTTATGCTATTTTTAAAGGTGTTTTTTTCTTCAGCATTTTTTTTGGTCTCCTTTAGCAAGCTGTTGATTCACTTTTCATGATTTTTTTGCATCTCTCTCATTTCTCTTCCCAATTCTTCCTCTGCCTCTCTTACTTGATTTTCAAAATCCTTTTTGAGCTCTTCCATGGCCTAGGACCACTGCATATTTATTTTGGACATTTGGGATGCAGAAGCCTTGACTTTTATGCCTTCCCCAATGGTAAACATTGTTCTTCCTCACCTGAAAGGATGAGAGAGAATACCTGTTCACCAAAAAAGTATCATTCTATAGTTTTATATTTTTCCCCTGTTTTGGGCATTTTTCCAACCAGTTTCTTGACTTTTGGGTCCTTTTTCAAGAGTAGGGTATACTCTGGGGACCCTGTAAGATCTCACTTCCTCCAAGGTGGCACAATCAAGGAAGAGGAGTTTACTCCTTATTGGGGCTTGTGGCTGTGATTCAGATCAGCTGTTCAATTTTCCTGGGGGCTTTATGGGGAGAGCTTCATCAATAGAAGCTTGCAGCAGCCACAGTCAGCTGCTGACATGGCTGCTGCCACCGAGGGCCAGGGCTAGGGCAGGACCCTGCTCCCTTGTCATAGAGGTGAAAAAGTCCTCTCTCACAGACCTTTTAAGCTGCCTTTGTCACCTGTGGATTGAAGGATCTGTGAACCACTGCTGCTGCTGGGGATTGCACGCCTAAGGCCTCCTCTTGGCACCCCACAGACCAGGCTGAGCTTTGCTCCACTCTGTGTCCTGTGAGACGGATCTTTCCAGTTGGCCTTCCAGGTCACCCTAGGCTAGAAATCTCCTCCAGTCCATTGTTCTGTAGCTTCTGCTGTTCTAGAATGTGTTGAGAGTCTTTCTTTACATGTATTTTATGGGCTGTGGGGGAAGAGCTAGAGTATGTGTTTCTTTCTACTCCACCATCTTGGCTCTGCCTCCAATATTATTTTTTTTTTAAATGGTAAAAAAAGCAAATTTCAATCCATACTTGGAGTTCATCAGTTTTCTCTCTGGAGGCAGATAGCAATTTTCACCATAGCTCCTTCAGAATTGTCTTGGATCATTGTATTGTTGAGAATAGCTAGGATAGTTGATTGTCATATAATCTTGCTGTTGCTGTGTACAGTGTTCTCCTGGTTCTGCTCACTTCATTTTGCATGAGTTCATATAAGTCCAAGCATTCCCCAAACCATCCTATTCATCAAGATGAATTCTATTTTAAAAATTATAGGCATAGCTCAGAGACATTGAGGGTATGGTTCCAGTACATCACAATATGGCGAATATAACAATAAAGGGAGTCACATCAAGTTTTTTGTTTCCCAATACATATAAAAGTTATGTTTACACTAAACTGTAGTCTGTTAAGTGTCCAATAGTATTATGTCTAGAAAAACACTGCATATACTTTAATTAAACATACTTTATTGCTAATGATGCTAGCCATCATCTGAGCCTTTGGTGTTATAATCTTTTTGCTGGTGGACAGTCTTTCCTGGATGTTGATGGCTGCTCACTGATCTGGGTGGTGGATGCTGTAGGCTGAGAAGACTGTGGTAATTATCTTAAATTTGCCACATCTATTGACTCTTTCACCTGAATTCTTAGAGGCTATTTGTAAGGTTGTTAACTGGCCTATTTTAACTACTGTTGTGTCTCAGGGACAAGGAAGACTGAGGAGAGGAAGAGATGGGGAAACAGCTGGTTGATGGAGCAGTTAGAACACACACAACATTTATTGATTGAGTTTTCCACCTTATATGGATACAGTTCATGGTACTCCAAAATAATTACAATGATAACATCACTGTGATCACTGATCTCAGACCATTGTAACAGATATAATGATAATGAAAAAGTTTGAAATAATATGAGAATTACCAAAATGTGGTACAAAGGCATGATGTGGGCATATACTGTTGGGGAAAAGTCAACAATAGTTTTGCTTGAGACAGATTTGCCTCAAACCTTCAATTTGCTAAAAAATGCAATATCTACAAAATACAATGAAGCAAAGTGCAATAAAAGGAGGTACACCTCTACTAAATGTGTAGTGCACTATTAGCCAATAGGGATACACAGATGAGAAAAAGAACAGAGTCTCTCTCTATCCTTAAGGAACTTAAAATTTAATCAGGGAGAGGGAATGTGAAGAGGCATATAAAAATGTCTAAGGCATGGCAAGGAAGGATGATGAAGATAGCAAAATCTATAGTCACTTTTAGGATTGATAATGGACAATAAGATTCTTATGGTCTTGAGACTCAACTCAGTAGAGGAGTATAACAGTAAAGTTGGGAATGAGAGATATGCTTAAGAGTTTAGCATTTTTACTTTGTCTCTCCTACCTCCAAAGCCTAGCACAATGAAAGATAATCAGCACTTATAAATGCATGTTGATTGACTGATGGATCACATTAATGTGAATATTTTCTCTAAGGATACTGATCACAAACCATCAACATCTGCATATCCATGAGATGCCCACAATTTCACCATAGAGTAGGGTTGTATTAGTAAGTATTTAACTGATTCTCTGAAAAGAAAATCAATGTGTATGGTGGCACACCCAAGATGGCAGAGTAAAAGCAATGACTTCCCTGAGCTCTCCCTTAAAGCCCTAAAAAATATCTGTTAAAACGACTCTAAACAAACTCTAGAGCTACAGAACCCACAAAATGAGAGTGAAACAAATCCCTAGTGCAAAGACAACCTGGAAAGTATACAGGAAGAGTCTTTCTGGGCAGAGAGCAGAGCTCAGTCCAATGTGAGTTTCACTGAACAGATAGGCTGGAGTGGGACTCAGAGGACTGAATCATTGGTAGCTGTGGCAGTTTCCAAACTTCTCAAAGTATGAACACTGAAAAGGTTAGTGGAAAAACTCTGTGGAAACTGGATGAAAAAGGAGTGCTCAGTGTAGCCTGGTCTGGCCCCAGCCCCAGGGCACTGGCAGCTGGCAGTTGTGGTAGCAGCAGCAGCAGAGGCTGCTTCTGGAATTCTGGGCCCCCAGACAGGGAAGATCGAGCAGCTGATACAAAATCCCTGAAGCCTGAGACAGTACACCCACACCCACCACCATCCCCACTGGAAACAGAGTTCTACCTTGACAAAGAGTTAGAAAGGCAAGTGTTTGACTGGGAAGATGAGTAAACGTCATAGAAGAACTCAGACTATAAAATCTTACTTTGGTGACAAGGAAGATCAGGGCATACAATCAGAGGAGGACAGCAGAGTCAAAGTTCCTACATAAAAAAACCTCCAAGAGGAATATGAATTGGATGCAGGCCATGGAAGACCTCAAAAAGGATGGTGAAAATCAAATAAGAAGAGAGGAAAAATTGGGAAAAGAAATGAAAGTGAAACAAAAAAATCATGAAAAATGAGTCTACAGCTTGCTAAAGGAGATCCACAAAATGCTGAAGAAAACAGTCTATTTAAAAATAGACTAACCAAAATGAAGTCCAAAAAGCCAATGGAAGAATCCCTTAAAAAGCAGAATTGGCTAAATGGGAAAGGAGGTCCAAAAGTTCAATGAAGAAAATAATTCCATCAAAATTAGAATGGAGCAAATGGAAGCTAATGACTTCATGAGAAATCAAGAAATTATAAAACAGAGCCAAAAGAATGAAAAAAAATAGAAGACAATATGAAATATGTCATTAAAAAAGCCAGTGACCTGAAAAATAGATCCAGGAGAGATAATGTAAAAATTATTGGACTACTTGAAAGACATGATTTTTAAAAAGGCCTAGACATCACCTTTCAAGAAATTATCAAGGAAAACTGCCCTGATGTTCTAGAACCAGAGGGTAAAAGAGAAATTAAAGGAATCCATCGTTTTTCTCTGGAAAGAGACCCTAAAAGGAAAACTCCTAAGAATACTGTAGCCCAATTCCAGAGATTCCAGGTCAAGGGGAAAATGTTATAAGCAGCCAAAAAGGAACAATTTGAGTACTGTGGAAACATAATTAGGATAACAAAATATCTAGCAGCTTTTACATTAAGGGATAGAAGGGTTTAAAATGTGATATTCAGGAGTTCAGAGGATCTAGGATTAAAATCAAGAATCACCTAGTCAGCAAAACTGAGTATAATCCTTAAGGGGAAAAATATACATTCAATGAAATAGAGGACTTTCAAGAATTCTTGATTAGAAGACAAGAGCTGAGTAGAAATTTGGACTTTCAAGTACAAGAATCAAGAGAAGCATGAAAAGGTAAACAGGAAAGGTAAACCATAAGGGACTCATTAAAGTTGACCTGTTTACATTCCTATATGGAAAAATATTTGTAACTCATGAGACCTTTCTCAGTATTAGGGTACTTGGTAGAAATGAATAGACAGACAGACAGACTGACAGAAAGACAGTCAGACAGGCAGATAGACAGACAGATAGATAGATAGATAGATAGATAGATAGATAGATAGATAGATAGATAGATAGATAGATGGCAGAGGGTGAGTTGAACATGAAAGGATGATATCTTAATAATAAAATTAAGGTGTGAGAGAGGAATATATTGGGAGAAGGAGAAAGGGACAGATAGAATGGAGTAAATTACCTCACATAGAAGAGGCAAGGAAAAGGTTTTACATTGGAGGGAAAGAGGGGAGAGGTGAGAAGGGATGAGTGAGCCTGACTCTCCTCAGATTTGACTTAAGGAGGGAATAATATGCACATTCAATTGGGTATCTTACCCTACAAAAAAGCAGGGGGAAGGGGATAACAGTGGAGAGATGATAGAAGGGAGGGCAGATGTGGGGGGGGGGGAATGCAGTCAGTAGCAAACACTTTAGAAAAAGGACAAGGTCAAAGGAGAAAATAGAATAATTGGGTGGGAGGATAGGATGGAGGGAAATATAGTCTTTCACGACATGACTATTGTTGAGGTGTTTTGCATAACTGCACATCTATAACCCATATTAATGGGGGTGGATGGGGAGGGAAGAAGGGAGAGTATTTGGAACTTAAAGTTTTAAAAACAAATGCTAAAAAAATGTTTTTACATGCAACTAGTAAATAAGATATACAAGCAATGGGGTATAGAAATCTATCTTGCCCTTCAAGAAAGTAAAGAGGAAGAGGATAAGAGGGGGGGATGATAAAGGGGAGGGTAGACTGGGGAAAGGAGTAAGCAGAATGCATGCCATCTCAGGATGGATGGGAGGGGAAAGATGGAGCAAAATTTGGAACTCAGAATCTTGTAGAAGTGAATGTTGGAAACTAAAAATAAATTTGAATCGTAAAAAACAAGGAAAAATAAAGTGTGCATGGCACACTTTTAAATTTAATCAACACAATTAACATTCTCTTCTTTACTTTGTCTAAAGAACAGCGAAACAGTTAATCCAACTCCTATTCTTTAGTATCTGCCAACCACTGAGGTGTAAATGTTCACAATGAAAATTTAATTCTTGCTAGCCAGTTCAAGCTGGATCTAGCACCCTTTTACCACAGAAAACCTACCCAACATGTATTGACATGTGAGCTTCCTCACTTTTTCCTCATGATGAATGAGGATGAGTAGATCATTTTGGCTCTCTACCAATTTCATTCTGTCATGAGTCTAAATCCACCTTTTTATCATAATTTCTATCTGTGATGTATGTAGTGACACTGCTGAAATCCAACATGCTATTCTCCATTGCCAACTTAATGACTGTAATATCTCAAAACTTGAAGACATAAAATGGTAGGGGTAGAAATACCAGTATTTGAAAATAGCCTTTTGTTCAGAGGTAGATGCTAATGACATGGTGTCAACAAGCAAACAAACAAAAACAGCCAGATACCTTCACAATATATTGAAACCTGGATTCTGTACTGGATCTTCCTCTTGACAGTTCAAACACCTTTCCTCAGCATGTTTCTTCCTTTTTTCTAACTTGCCTGGTATTAATGATATGAGGATCACAAACTAGGTTTTCGCTAATGTATCTTTAAGGTAATTTTGAGCAAATTTGATGCATGTACATGTGACAGACCTTGCTGGAAGAGAACTTTTAAGGAAGTGTTTTGCCTTATTAAATCAAATTTTAAAACATCATCAACAAGCAATAAAGACAATGAGATCTTATATTGCTAATATCTTTCAGTTAACTTTGTGATAGTAAAAGTGTTGTCTACCATAGAATATAAGCTTGACTGTCCATTACTAATAGCCTCATCAAAGACTCCTTCAGTGCTTATGAATAAACTAAAATAAATCAAACAAAAACTATATCTAGGATGAAAATTATATCTATAAATAGGTAATTCTTCATATTCTTTAAGTGACCTCTTTCAATATTAATAATGCCTGAAATTTTTCTATGTCTTTGGTGTCTTCCTCTTCTCCCAATATCATCCAAATCAACCCTTCAATTTCCCAAAAATTATAACCCCTTCAACAATGATACCCTCTATATAAAATTGATTTAATTGAGTGGCTTTTCCTGCCTCAATTCTCTTTGGTGTTTTTTCTACAGCCTCTCCCTCTGCTCTCCCTCTCCCCAGTAACTATACCTAGGAAAGTGATATTTAAATCCAAGTACTGTGGATTCACTTTCTTTGATGAAATAAGGAATTACAAAATCCTTTGAAGATCTTTTGTAATTCTACTCATAACATTCCATCCTCTGTCTATGTAAAATTTTGTAAACCAGTTTATAAGTTTATAGTGCTGGTTGTCATATCACATTACTTGACAAGTCAAGTGTTTGCTAAGTAAGGTGTTTTCTATGTTCCTTAGGCCTTCTTGGAATAGTAGTTGAATTAAACTGGCATCTGACACTGCTAGTCTAGTGGACTAGAAGATTGGAATTGCCCTCAATAGTAATAGGGTAGTATTATAACAATATTATATTAATATTATAATGGGGAGGGTTTGAAATGGAAATACAATAAATTCTATCTTAGACATATTGAGTTTGGCCATCTAATTTGAGATATGCAAAAGGCAGTTGGTAACATGACTATAACCCATAATCGCTGTTCTACCAATTCTGATTATAAACAGATAATTCAGGAGTGACTTCTACATAAGCACCAAGTAATTTCTAGTCTTTTAAACATAAGCAATTTAGGTGGAGCCATGATGGCAGAGTAGAAAGACAGGCCTATGTAGCTCTCCTCCCATAACCCATAAAATACCTGTTAAAAAAGACTCTAAACAAATTCTAGAGCAGCAGAAGCCACAAGATGATAGAGTGAAACAGATTTCAGCCCAAGGCAGCCTGGAAGGCTTATAGGAAAGGTGCATCTCACTGGTCTTAGAGTGGAGTGCAGCCCACAGAGCATAGCGCAGCCTGGGTCTTACTGTATGGAGAGCACTGGAGCAGGCTTCAGGGCATAGAATCACAGGCAGCAACTGTGGTTCCCAGAATTCTCAACCCACAAATGCCAAAGACAGCATCAAAGGTCAATAAGAAAGCTCTTTTACCTGGATGAGAGGGGGGCATGGGTCTGGCCCAAGCCCTTGCACTGGGCAGTGGCAACATTTGTTTTGGGAACCCTCTGCCTAAAGACCTGGAGGAATTGAGTTACTGATCTGGATCTAAGTTCTAAGTGGTGGTCCTGAGGTGAGGAGAAGCACTGGCTGGTAGAGCTGGTGAAAGTTCTGCACAGGGAATCCTACTCATAGATCCTGGGCAGAAGAGTGCTTGTGGTTGGTCCCAGACCAGAGCACAGAGCAGGAGAGGAGTAACTCATCTCCCTTGATTGTGTCACTTTGCAGGAACTGAGAATTTATAGGTCCATAGACTATACCCTCCATTTGACAAAGGACTCAAAAGTCAAGTAACTGACTAGGAAAATGCCCCCAAAATGGAAAAAAGGAGTATAGAAGGTTACTTCCTTGGTGAACAAGTATTTTCTTCCATCCTTTCAGATGAAGAAGAATAATCCATGCCACCAGAGGAAGACATAAAAGTCAATGATTCTGCATCCAAAACCTCCACAAAAAAAAAAGCAGCAGTCTCAGGCCATGCAAGAGGTCAAAAAAGATCTTGAAAATCAAATAAGAGAGGTGGAGGAAAAATTGGGAAAAGAAATGAGAGCGATGCAAGGAAATCATGAAAAGTGAATTATCCTGCTAAAGGAGACCCAAAAAAGTACTGAAGAAAATTACACCTTTAAAAATAGATTAACACACATGGCAAAAGAGATCCAAAAAGTCAATGAGGAGAAGAATGTTTAAAAGGCAGAATTAACCAAATGTAAAAGGAGGTTCAAAAGCTCACTGAAGAAAATAGTTCTTTCAAAATTAGAATGGAGCAGATGGAAACCAATGACTTTATGAGAAGCCAAAAAATTACAAAACAAAACCAAAAACAATGAAAAAAATAGAAGACAATGTGAAATAACTCACTGGAAAAACAACTGATCTGGAAAATGTATCCAGGAGAGACAACTTAAAAATTATGGGACCACCTGAAAGCCATGATCAAAAAAAAAGAGCCTAGACATCATCTTTCATGAAATTATCAAGGAAAACTGCCCTGATATTCTAGAACCATAGGGTAAAATAAATATTGAAAGAATTCACCAATCTCCTCCTGAATGAGATCCCCAAAGAAAAACTCCTAGGTATATTGTAGCCAAATTCCAGAGTTCCCAGGTCAAGGAGAAAATATTGCAAGCAGCCAGAAAGAAACAATTCAGGTGTTGTGGAAATACCATCAGGATGACACAATATCTAGCAGCTTCCACATTAAGTGATCAAAGGGCTTGGAATATGATATTCCAGAAGTCAAAGGAAGTAGGATTAAAATCAAGAATCACCTGTCCAGAAAAAGTGATTATAGTACTTCTGGGGGAAAAAAATGGTCCTTCAATGAAATAGAGGACTTTCAAGCATTCTTGATAAAAAGACTAGAGTTGAATAGAAAATTTGACTTTCAAACATAAGAATCAAGAGAAGCATGAAAAGGTAAACAGGAAAAAAAATCAAAAGGGACTTACTAAAGTTGAACTGTTTGCATATACATACATATATATATATATATATATATATATATATATATATATATATATATACAGAGAGAGGGCACAGGGTAAGTTGAATAGGAAGGGATGATATCTAAAAAAATAAAATTAAGGGGTGGGAGAGGAATATATTGGGAAGAGAAAGGGAGAAATGAAATGGGGAAAATATCTCACAAAGAAGAGGAAAGAAAAAGCTTTTTCAATGAAGTGGAAAAGGGGGCAGGTGAGAAGGAAAAAGCTAAGCTTACTCTCATCACATTTGGTTTAGGGAGGGAATAACATACACACTCAATTTGATATGAAAATCTATCTTTCACTACAGGATAGTAGAGGGGAAGTGAATAAGTGAGACATGTGTGTGTGTGTAATGATAGAAGGGAGGGTCAGTGGGAGGAGGGAGTCATTAGAAACAAACACTTTTGGGGAGGGACAAAGTCAAAAGAGAGTATAGAATACATGGGGGGCAGGATAGGATGGAGGGAAATATAGTTAGTCTTTCAACATGACTATTACGGAAGTCTTTTGCATGACTACATATGTATGGCCTATATTGAATTACTTGCCTTCTCAGTGGGGATAGGAGGGAGGAAGGGAAAGAAGTTGGAACTCAAAGTTTTAGGAATGAATGTTGAGAATTGTTTTTGCTTGCAACTGGGAAAAAATAAATACAGATAATGGGATGTAAAAATCTATCTTGCCCTACAAGAAAAGAGAGAAGATGGGAATAAGGGAAGGGAAGGGTGTGATAGAAGGGAGGGCAGATTGGGGGAAGAGGTAAACAGAATGCATGGTATCTTGGGTTAGGGAGAGGGGAGAGATGGGGAGAAAATTTGGAACTCAAAATTTTATGAAAATGAATGCTGAAAACTAAAAATAAATAAATTAAAGTTTCAAAAAAACAAAGCACAAAAATGCAGATTAAAATTAAAAATAAACATAACCAATTTTATTTTTATGATGTTATTATCTATTTGTATGTATGCACCATGTCTAACATCTTCTAATTCTTTCCTTGGAGAAAATATCCAAAATTATATATAGGCATGAGATTTCAGTGTAGTCCATGCCTTTCTCATCTCTAATTCTTGATCCATTTTTCCTTTGTGTTTCTCACTCTAGTCAGCTATTCTAATCTTTATATTAAAGTCAGTGAGTGCTGAATTATATCTTGATTAAATGGAGAGGGTCTCATCAAGTTCTTTTGTCTTTATCGCCTGCAACAAATGATGCTGAATAAGCTTCCGATTATTTTCAAGGTGATCTTTTTGCAAATGTTTATCAAAAATACTGCAAGATGATATGCCCAAATGTTCCATGAAATGCTATTTATTATTCCCATTATTTGTTATCTACGGAATAACGGAAACAACATTCAGAGGCCTACAAAATCAAGCTCTAATCTGCCTTACTAAACTTTTCCCCTTTAGTTAATTCTCACAAATCCCACCCATTCTAACTAGAATAGAGTTCAATTGCTGTCCTAGAGCAAATTATATACCTTTCTACTTTTGTTCAAACTGATTCCAGTGCCTGGACTTTCCTTCCCCTATCTCTGTATCTTTTAAGTCCCAGATCACATTGTACCTTCTCCATGAATCTCTTCCTGATCACTCTAATACCCAGAATTACTTCTCCTCATTCACTGACATCATCTGCCACTAATTTAAGCACTAAATGCTCTTTTTTTAAATTCACTGTAGTCTGACTTCCAACTTCATATGTTACCCTGGAAGGCTCTGTTCTGAGACCTTGTTTCTTTTTATACATTTTTTCTTAGTGATCTCATCAGGTCCCATGGATCCAATTTTCATCTCTATATGCTGATGATTCTCAGATTTTCTTATCTGGCTTTGACCTCTCTTTTCTCCTCCAGTTTTATTATCTCCGATGACATACTGGAGATCCTGAACAGGATGTCTCATAGACATCTCAAATTCGATATTACAAAAATAAATTCATCCTCTTGATCATTTTCTATTACGATGGATGGCACTACCATCTCCCGAGTCATTTAAGTTTGACACTTAGATTTTATCCTCAATTCCTCACTCTTCTCTCATATTCAGTATGTTGGCAAGTCCAACGCTTTTATAACATTTCTCATAAAAGTCCACTTTTCTCCTCTGATACTGCCCCCACTTTGTCACAGATCCTCATTGCCTCACATTTAAGAATACTCTTCTTGTTGGTTTCCTTGACTCATTCTCTCTTCATTATGTTCTATCCTCCACTCAAATGTCAAATTTATATTCCTTGAGTGCAGGTCTGATCATGTCAGTCAGGCAATAAACACTGACCACCTACTACATATGTTAGTCTCTGTGCTGAGTGAGATAGATACAAAGAAAGAAAAAAGTCAGTCCATAATCTCAAGGAGTATATAATCCAAAGGAGGAGATAAAGTGCAAATAACTATGTATTTAAAAAGCTCCATATACAAGATAAATCAGAGATAATCAAAGGAGAGAAGGCACTATAAGGCAGATTTGGAAAGGCTTCCTATAGAATATAGGGTTTTATCTGGGACATGAAGGAAGCCAGAGAAGCCAGAGAGGCAGAGGTGAGGGTGGAGATCATTCCTTGCATAGGGAACAGCCAGCAAAGATGCCCAGTCAAAAGATGAAGTGTAAATGTAAATTCCTGTCTGACTTTCAAAAGCCCTTCGTAATCTGGCCCCCTCCTCCCTTTCCAGACTTCTTATATCTCCCCTTCACCTTCTTCAAGTACTCTGTGATCCAGTAACAAGCCTTCCTTACGTCTGGTTCTGCACACATGGGACTTTATCTCCCAGCTCTTCAAATTTTCATTGGCTATTCTTCATTTCTGAGATTCTCTCCCCTCTCATCTCTACCTCCTGACTTCGCTGGCTCCCTTAAAATCTTCCATTGGAAATCTTACGTTCTGCTATATGCTTTTTCCAATCTCCCTTGTGCTTCTCCGCTGAGACTATTCCTAGTTCACACTGTATAGTTTGTCATCTGCATACATAGTTGACTGCTTATTAAATTGTGAAAGAGCTCCTTGTGAGCAGGGACTGTTTTTGCCTTTCTTCAGTATCCTTAGTATTTAGCACAGTGCCATAATAGGTGCATAATAAATGCCTGTTGATTTGACTACTACCACTTGACATTTTTTACGTTGTGTCCTATTGAAATTCAGTTTATATTTAACTTTCGTGTTATATAACTTATCTTTCCAACTAGAGTGTAAAGTCTGTAAGTCTAGGGACCTTTTGTTGTTTTTCTCCTCTCTAGCACTTTGGTAGTGCTATGCAAATAGTCAGTTTTCAGTGAATATTTGTTGAATAAAATTTGCAAAGTAGACTGACACATTAGTTGATATTTTCACAAGCCTGTATCTGTACTTTGGAGACATCATCTTTTTAAAGAAGTAATAAATGCTTATCATGCAAATGAATTCAATGAACTTCCACTTCAGTCAATCACTACACAAATCTGGAATATTATATGCCACCCAGTGCTCTAGATAACACTCTAAGACTCATAAGTTTCACAGAAGGCACTGACCTGCATTAGTAGAGGGAGTTTCCTTACGCAGAGCTCCTTAAACAAATTAAATTATAGTGATAACCTCTATCACAGTCAGTCTATCTATCTGTCTATCTATCTATCTATCTATCTATCTATCTATCTATCTATCTATCTATCTATCATCTGAGTTCCTTAAAGAGATTAAATTATAGTGAAAGCATCTTTCCCTCTCAGTCTATCTATGAATATACCTATCTGTATCTGTGTCTAGTTATCTGTATCTGTATCTGTCTATTTACCTGTCTCTCCTTTCCTGGCTGTGTTTCTTACTCTCTAGCTTCTGACACCATGGATCAACTACCTTCTCACTCTAGAATTTCCCTCAGGAAACGAGGCCTTCTCATTCTTAAACAAACCTCCTGCATGCCAATCTCCTTCTTCTCTTGATGCATTCTTTCCAGGGGTCTCTATTTTGGATGTAGGAACTTGTCAGTCATGCCTAATTCTCCTTCCAATTGTGTTTCTGACTTTCTAGATGTTACCAAGACTCAATTTCCTTCTTACCTTGAAAGTTCCCTCAGCACCTGGTGTCTTCTCACATCTGTCTGTTATGATAACACTCTTTCCCAAATGATAAGTTTCTTTTAAGGGCTCCATTTCGGAGATACCTTCAGGCTGGTCAGGTTTCATTCCCCTTCCTGTTGTCCTTTCAGTCTTTGGACTTTGCCACTCTTTTACTTCTGCATTTCTCCACTCCTTCCCATCCCTCTTTTGTGTATTGACTCCTCCTATTAGAATTTAAACTCTTTAAAGGCAGAGACTATCTTTCTTATTGCTTGTATTTATATTCCTACTGCTTAGTAGAGTACCTAACACCTAATACCTAATATGTGCTTAATAAATGTGTGGACTGACTTGTTGCCTATCTATTTATATAGCCACATGTATGCATGAGTATTTACGTTTAGATATAGACAAAGAGAGAAAGACAAAGACAGAGACAGGAAAAGAGTAAGCCAGAGAGGGAGAGAAAAGAAAGATAAAAACAGAGAGACAAAGAGAGAAAGGAGAGAAAAAAACAGAGTTTATGAATCAGCTGCTTAAGTGAATATATAATAATATAATTACATTAAAAATCAAATCCCCAAATGTCCAAATATCTTTAAAATATTTAGTAAGAAAGATCCATATAGATCTTTTATGGAAAGATCCATAAAATTAAAGCTGGAAGGAAACTTAGAGATCCCCTGAATCAGTTTCCTTCCCTCATTTTTGTTGAAGAAACTGAGACCTAGTTTAGTATTATATAACTAGTAAGCAACAAAATCTAGAATTGAACTCAATTTCTCTGACTACAAATCAAAAGTTCTTGCCACTACTTCAACGGTTCCCAAAATATGAGTTACAGACTCCTACAGAGGTAAGGTATTACTGCAAAAGGTTTACAAACCTGAATTTTGTAACAAGCACTGTCATTTTGACTTTCAGTAAAAATATGCAAAGAGTCATTATAATAAATAAGAAAACATAGTTTCTACAGGCTCAATAAACAATGTCTTGAACTTACAGGTACTTTTCCCAAAGGTACTGGTGAAATGAATAAAATACAAATTAACTTAAGAGTGGTAATAAATTTACAGTAACTTTCTTGTCATCTTGTCATTTCTCAATCAATGGATGCTAATAATACAATTTCCATACAGGCTTCTGTATAAAGGCTAATCCATACCTTAAAATGATGTAAACCACTGCATTTCACAACACTGCTTTTAAGTTTATTTGTCTGAAATTTATTGTTGTGCATCTTTTCTATATTACTTGGGTAATATAGTTCATATCTGTCCAGGTTCTCTCTATGTCAATAAGGATTTGGGCTGGAACATAGGATGTTAGTGTTTAATCAATTCTAATAGAGTCAGGAAGCAGATCAGAAGAATTTTGAAAATTGGCATAGAGATTTGGCCAAAATTTCCCTATACTACGTAACCCAAGTATCTCACAGATTAATCTCAGAGGGAGAAGGCATCACAGAGACAGTCTAGTTGAGCTCCTCCTTGGACACTCCATTCTGATTCTAGCTTTTGCTTGAAAAAAATTAGTGATAGATAACTTCTTACCTCATGAGGTGGTTTATTCCCTTTTTAGGCAGTTCTCTGGGCATTAGAAAATCCTTTGTTAGGTACTGAAGACACAATAGTCAATGAATATAGCAATCTTCTGATTGATAAACCCAAGGACCCAGCTTCTGGGATAAGAATTCACTGTTTGACAAAAACTGCTGGGAAAACTGGATTAATATTGTGGAAGAAACTGGGCATATACCAATGCCTGACACCATACACAAGAATTAAGTCCAAATCAGTACATAATCCTGGTAAAAAGGCTGATACTATAAACAAATTAGAGGAACAAGGGATAGTGTGTTTGTCAGATTTATGGAGAATGGAGAAAATTATGACCAAACAAGAGATAGAGAATATTATGAAGAACAAAATGAATAATTTTGATTACATTAAATTGAAGTTTTCACACAAACACAATGCAACCAAGATTAGGAGGGAAAACTGGGAAAGAATTTTTGCAACTAGTGTCTGTGATAAAGGCCTCATTTCTAAAATATGTAGAGAACTGAGTCAAATGTACAAGAATACAAGTCATTCCCCAATTGATAAATGGTCAAAGGATATGAACAGGGAATTTTCAGAGGAATGCTCTAAATCAGTATTGATTAGAGAGATGCAATCAAAACAACTCTGGGTACCACATCACACCTACCAGATTGGCTCACGTGACAAAACAGGAAAATGATAAATACTGGAGAAGATGTGGGAGAGTTGGAACACTAATTCATTGTTGGTGGAGCTGCGAGCTAATGTAGCCATTCTGGAGAACAATTTGGGACTATGCCCAAAAGACTACAAAAATGTGCATACATTTTGACTCAGCAATATCATTTCTAGGGTTGTATCTTAAAGAGATCATAAAAATGGGAAAAGATCCTACATGTACAAAAATATTTATAGCAGATCTTTTTGTGGTGGTCAAGAACTGGAAATTGAGGGAATGGCTGAACAAGTTCTGATACATGAATATAACAGAATACTATTGTGCTATAGGAAATAACAAACAGTCAGACTTTAGAAGAACCTGGAAAGACTTACATGAACTGGTGCCGAGTGAAATGAGCAGAACCAGGAGAATATTATACACAGTAACAGCCACAGTGTGCAAGGACTGTTTCTCATAGATTTTTAGCCCTTCAAAGCAATGCAAGGACCTAAAACATTCCCAAAGAATTCTCAAGGCAAAATGCCATTCACATCCAGAGAAAACACTACGGAATCAGAACACAGAATGAAGCAGACTATTTTCTCTAGTATTTTGTTTTGTTTTGGTTTTTCTCATGGTTTCTCTCATTCATTTTAATTCTTCTATGAAACATGCATAATATGAAAATGTGTTTAATAAGCATGTATGTTTAGAACCCGTATAAGACTACATGCCATCTTGGGGAAGGAGGGGAAAGGGAGGGGGAGAAAATTTAAAACTTATGGAAGTGATTGTTGAAAACTGAAAATAAATTAATTAAATTTTTAAAAAATGAAATTCTCCATTACTTGGAGTCAAAATATTTCCCTCTATAATTTTCATCCATTGATCCTTAGTTGTTCTCTGTGCCCATGTGATTGACTAATTATTCTTGTGGATGAGATTTCTTTAATTATTTAAGATGATTACACTCTTCTCCCTAAGAGTTCTCTGTTCTAGGCTATGTAGCTCTTGTTCCTTCATTCATTTCTCACATGACATAATTCTGAGACACCATCAAATATTTTGGTCACTTTTTGGGGGATGGGATGAGGGAGGGAATACATTCAGTTTGCAATGTTCCTCATAAAATGTTATCCATAACAGAAAATACCCAGATCTGGTAAAGGGTAAAATGGGACCTTTATCCAACTCTTAACAACTTTTATTCCTTTAGGATTGAAGGTTATTCTCTTTGATAATGAAGATTAAAAGGATATCATCATTAATCAGATTTGGTTTCTTTTTTGCTTGTTGACAGTACATTAAATGACATATATTTCTAGTCTATTTGCACCTTTTCTGCTACAAAAATATATTTCTAAGTGTTTTTTGTTGTTCTTAGCATTTTTATCAAACCTTACTCGATTCTGACCTTTGGCCTCTTCCTACTGACATTCTCTCTATAATCAAAGATGAATTATAAATTACTGATTAGGAGAAATCTGTGCTCTTGAAAGCCATTGCATTAGAAATCTCTTTATTCAGGTAACCATAATATCTATCTATCTATCTATCTATCTATCTATCTATCTATCTATCTATCTATCTATCTATCTATCTATCATCTATCTATCCACATATATGTATGTATGTGTATACATATATATGTATGTATGAGTATATACATATATTACACACTTTTTTTGCAATATAACTGAGTCAGCCAGGTGGTGCAGTGATAAAGTACACACTGGATCTGGAGTTAAAAAGAGCTGAGTTCAAATCCAGCCTCAGGCACAAAACCACTATGTGACCCAATTCACTTAAGCCCAATTTGCCTCAGTTATCTACATAATGAGGACATACTGGGGATGCAAATCATAAATCATCTCAATATCTTTGCCAAGAAGACCTCATAGACAAGTCCTTGAGATCAAAAAGAGTCTGACACAACTAAAAGATATTAAAGATGTCAAATTAATAGATATTATGTTGATTAGCAAAAATAAGTTATCAAATGAAACAACTATTTTTTGGCTATTTGGACAAATATCTTACTACTCTTCCATTCTCAGTAACAAAGAGTCATATAATGGGACTGAATAGGCAACTTGTTGAGATGGACTTCTTGATTCAAAATAGAATAAATCCCTGAAAAAAGGGACTCTCTGCTCCTTTATTCCTAACATTTGAAGTAGATGATGTACATAAGATATGATATGGTTTCTAATCCATAGAAGGTGTTTTATCAGATTAAAAGATAACCTCTTCTTTCACATGTTATATATCCTTAAAATTTACTAATTTTCACAATATTCTCCTCTAATCAAATCAGAGGATGGATGAGGGCAAAGCATTTTTATTCCTCATGCCTCAACAAATGATTCCTTCTCACATGATGGGCTGGAATAGGTTCCACCACTAAGCTTCCAGATACTTCAATGCTTGATTCCAAACTAGCTATTGGGTTTTAAACAAGTTTCATAGGGTATGACCAAGTTTCCTCAATCAGTTTGAAGAGATTATTTAATCCACTTGTTTTCAAGACTTCTAACTTGATAAAGGACTTTCCACACCTAGTCTAAAATCCTTGACTGACTGAATCAACAGAGACTTATAGGCCTTGATGACACCTAGTTCATACCTCTGATTTATTCAAGGGTGATATAAGGATGATAGTATCTTGCTGTAATTATTACATCAAGTTATTTAATTGGGGGTGAGGTGATTGACTGAAATCAATCACTCTCAATTTTTTTAAACAGGAAATATATTTTTAAAACTGATAAAAATTATATCCAAATTGCACCTGATTTCTCTGGTCTATACATATCATACCATGGCTGTTCAATGTACTTGTTATTAACTGTCTCTTTGCTTTTCTTCTCCCAATAAAGTAATTCTTATGTTCTATGAAGAATTTTCTTTTTTTTAAAGCCAATTCTAGTTATATTTTCTTTCAAAAAGTTGCCCCAGTTTAGTTTACTTGTTTCAACAATTTGGTATTGTTAACATGCCCATCATTAGCATGCAAACTACCCTACCAAAGAACCAAGAAGTAATGAAATGTTTTACCACCTTAGTACTGTACTTAGGCAACTAGGTGGTGCAGTGGAGGGCAACTAAGCGATGCGGCTTGAAGTCAGGAAGACCTGAGTTCAAATCTGACTTTAGACACTCACTGACTTTAGACACTCACTGACTTGTAACCCTGGGCAAGTCAAATTACATTTGCCTCAATTTCCTTATCTATCAAATGTGTTAGAGAAGTGGCCAACCACTCCAGGATCTTTTCCAAAAAAAACCCTGGATGGGGTCATGAAGAGTTGGACATAAATAAAATGACTGAATAGCAACAAAGTACCGTACCCACATTTTTTCCCCAAAATTTTTCTTTATAATATTGTAAGAAAAGACTACAGTATTTCGCTGAAGAGCTTCCTGGTAAATGTAACAGTTTGTCTCATGTGCTAGGTAATATTTAATGTTAATAATCCCACTGCTCTGACAGTCATTAATAAAGAATAAATAATGGGCTAAAGACTACCTACAGCATTTAACCATCTGAATTTCAAGTCACCACCAGCCTTAACCTGAAGCAAGTCTGTATCATTGCCCTTTGTTTATGCTACTGTCCAAGCTCATTATCATGTGAATATCTGGTTATTGTTTTATAAATGTTCACACTGCAGAAGCTCACTGTTTTTTCCCCTCAGTAGACTTTACAATATCCACCCTCATTATCATCATGTGGCAGTGCTGCTCTTCATCTGCCTTTGCTGCTTTAAAAATTAATGCACAGCTATTTTCTGAATACTGCATAAGCTGCTTATGAGTACATTATGCTATCAAGCAAGCACATGCAGAAAAGCTTCCTAAACTGTTATTTTTTCAATGAAAATACAGCTGGTTCTGCTTCAAAGGCACATCTTTTCACCTGCAAATGGACTTGCTCCTACACTTATTCCTCAATTCATTGTCTTTTATTTGTGTCTGCAAATCTTTAATTGCCTTTAATTAGAAAAAAGTAAATTCAGTGCTTTAATCTTGCAAATACATTCAATTATAATTCTGTCTGGGATGAATACCAAGTTCTATTCACTGTCTGATCTTTATAACAAAGGTATATAATTTATTGTCCATTTATATAGACCACACCAATTAAGCCACTATAAAAAGGAAAAGATAAGTCAAAATATTTGAAAAGACAAATGCGCAATCTAAATTTAATTACTTGAATTATTGGAAGATGAGTTATTTACAATAAGCCAAGAAAAGACCTGACAAATAATAAAAGTTGCTAATCAACAATAGATATTTTAAAACTCCTTTCAATAGTGTTTGAGATAATTTCCAACCAAATCCCTTCAAATCTTCTTCAATCTTGGAAAAAAAAAGCCAAAGAAACAAACAAACAAGACACATTGCCCAGGATCACCGTGTCCTAGCATTAGCACGACAGCCGCCAAAAGAGCAATGTGATTTGGCACAGACAGCAACTTCCCATCTGCTAGATGAACAAGATTTTTAGTTACAGTATAAAAAAAACAACTACAAATCATTGTAGAAATCACATTTAACACCAATGGTCCAATGAAGTCCTGGAACCTTACAGTAGAATTCTGTTAGTTATACCAATGGAAGAGTAAGTGGACTCAGGTAATCAAGGTTGGCATTTAGTTGCTAGTGGAACTAAAAAAAGGAAAATTAAAGCACCAATCAATGAAACTGATGATGTAAAATGAATAATTAGTATGAATCCCTCCCCCACTGTATTCCACACACAAAAAAGTGAAGAGTTTGGTATAGAGAGGACAGAAGGCTAGTATCAAGTCAAGAACATCTGGATTCCATTCCTTCCTCTACCTGTCTTAAGTCATATAACTTTTCAGGGCCTCGAGATCTTTGATATTATAAATTACAGAAGAGATTCTAATCTGTTTTGATGAACCAGTGTACCTAAATTAATGAAATCATATATCTAGACATCTCTCACCACCCAGTCCTGGAAAGCATTTGAAGTCTGTCCCATAACATTATCATCAGTAGCATTACCTTGATAGATATGCAACAATAATATGTATAAAATTATATCCATAATTACATAAAACATATTCATCTTACTTAATTCCATTCATTTCCTTTGATATTAAATTTTCAAGAAAAGAAGCAACTGTATCACAATAAAATGTTCAAAATCTTTTATTACTTCAATTTCTGAAAGAAATATCATTCTCAGAAAGAATAAAACCATATAGAATGCAAAATAATAATTAGTTAATTATTAATTAATAACTGGTCAGTAATTACTCAAACCAATAACCATTTTTCAACCTGAGAGATGGAGTGATTTGACGCTAATAACGCACTTGCAAAGGACACGTCATTATTTAACACAACATTAAGTTTTAAAGAAACAACTTTGAAAAAATACTAGACAGAATGCTTTAACTTCTTCACTGATCTATTATTATATTTAACGATTCAAAGATAACCCAACTGGTGGTTCATGAAACATAAATTAATTTTGAGATAACTACATTTTACTATGAGTCAAACAATAAGATAAATTAAGGTGACTATGTAGAGACCAATAGTTCTTTTTTCTTCAAATTCATATAGATATCATAAAACATATGCTTACCATGGCATTAAATCAAACAAATAGTTACACAGTATAAATCAAACATTAAATCAAAGAAATAGTTACACAGTATAAGGCACTTAACTGTACTAGGTGATGCAGGCTTACAAAGATGTTTAAGGCCACCTTATATATCATGGAAGAGCTTACATTCCATTTGGTAAGATAAAATGTAAAAAATATATGAAAATTAAGAACAACAAAATATTTAAGCAACTGCTCAAAACAATAAAATAGACATCACAAAGCAGGGAATGATTAATTGATAAATGACTTGCAAAGTTCCAAGAGCTTTGAAAAGACATTTTTCTCAAGCAGTAATAGATTGGGAGGACTTTATGGACCAAATGAGATTTGAAAATCAGATTCTGAAGAGTGGGTAAAACTTAAATTTTAGGTGAAGAGGAGGGTGGGCTTTAAGCATGAGTAGAATGACATAAGTTAAAACTGTGTAACTATCCCATTATCTGAGTCTAAAAATGTCTAGATTGCACTTCCATTGTCACTATGATTCAATATAATTTATTTTTACCCATATATTAAATGAATGACATCATACTACACAAATTGAGAAATTCTGTTACTAAAACCTGTCCATAGAAGGTAATGAAGAAAAGTCAACTGGTGGGAAAGCATGCTCTACTTTTGTTTAAGACAAATATGACTTGTTATACAGTGACAAAACTGTTGTCTACTATGGGATTAAAAAAAAACATTTTCCTCAAAGTATTCTTTTTCAGTTCCAAAAAAGAAGGGCAATAATAAGCAATTTTGCTAAGTGTAAATTCAATCTTTTCTCCTACCTATAACCTTGTCTCCCCTTTCCAAGAAAGAATACAATTATACATAATACTTGAAATGGTAACAACAAAAAATTATTTTAACTTCGGTAACTTATTTCTAATAATTTTTAGATTTATTGACACAGAACATGTAATATTAGCACTTTTCATTCACAATACATTTATACCAAAAAAATGGAAAACTAAAGAAAGCTTCTCATCAACCAAGTTTTTTATTGTTCACATGTTTAAAAAAACACATAAGATTAAAAGACCAACATCACGTGAAAAACATCACAAAGAGTGATAAGTTTTACAAGAGCAAGGAAGACTATCTCATATAGCATCTAAACAGAAGGAAGGCATCCTTACTGATGTCTAGATTCTCCAAATATTTCTATTTTCAGACAACATTGTATTAATTGCACCTATCTGAGGTATACTAAGAAATAGCATCAATGAAATTCATAGTTATTCAAAAAAGATTGAAACCAGCCAAAAAAACCAAGCATTTGATGTAGCCATGAAAATCATGTCAGAACACGGATGAGAGATTATTTTAAAAAGATTACTTTAAAAAGGAGAGGGTGAAAGGAAGTCAATGATAGGAGGGAAGAGGAAGACAAATAGAGAATGGGAGAGAAAGAAAATTACCATTAAAAAAAATACTATGTATACCACTACAGACTGGCCTGCTCTGCAGTCTGGTGCATTGAAGAGCTGCCTTTCTATACAGCTCTTGATCATGCACTTTAGATGGCTAATGAGACACACCAGGGATTGAGGATTTGTAAGACTGCATTTATAAGACTGCAGAGGACTTTCAATGATTTCATGCTATTGCCACAAATTCCTAGCTACATATGGCAACGTTTCATGAAACAAAACAAAACTTAGAAAAATCAAAATGTAGATACCTCAAAAGGCAATGGAAAGATGCATGATGGGTACAGTAGTAAGAACATTGGTTTTAGAATCAGAGGATTTTCCTGGGTCACAAAAGTGGGTAATTTCAGGTTAGTCACTTAACTTTCTGGATCTTTAATTTTCCAATTGGTAAAATGAGGGTGATGGGCTAGGTGGCCACTGAGGTCCCTTCTGGTTCTAATTCTGTGACCCTTTAAGTTGGTAAGAAAGTAAAACAAATATGGTTTACATGAGAGAAAGGATGTAAAATATATGATAATGGACATGTACAAAAACAACAAGAAGGTGAGTAGACTAGATAGAACAGTGGGGGATATCAGACTGATAAGTCTGAGTGCTATACTGAAATCCACGAAATATTAGAACATGAAGAATTCTAGTACATTGGGAAGATTCATCTCCAATGAAGTTAAATTAAATAAACATTTACTAAACAATGACTAAAAGCCAGGCAAGAGGCAGTGCAGTGTAATGGAGAGAGAGCCTTCCCTGGAGTCAAGAAAACCTGGTTCAAGTTCTGTCTGTGATAGTAGCTGAGGGAATCTGGACAAGTCATTCAACCATAGTGTCTTAGGCAGAAATCCGCATTGGTAGAAAGAGTTTCCTCATGGGCAACATCCCATATGGTAAAGAAATCACAGGTCTGGTCCTAGCTCATCTCTGTGCTAGCTACTGAACATATATCAACATCAAAATGGTCCTTACCCTTAGGGAGTTTACTTTTTACTAGAAGAAAAACATGTGTGCACATATAAATAAATAGAAAATTATTTTTTAAAAAATATAAAGACCTAGTGGTTCAGGCATATACCCAGAAGATATCAAAGAAAGCAGGTCCCATTTGTATAAAAATATAAATAGCACATAGTTGAGTGTGTGTGGTGGTGGTGGTAAAAAAGAACTGGAAATTTAAGGGTACTATCCATTAGAGAATAGCTCAACAAATCATGGTATATGAACATAATTAAATATGTTATACATAATATACATCAAAGGGGATGGTTTCAGAGAAAACCAGAGAGACTCTATAAAATGATGTAAAATGAATTGAGGCAGGAAACAATTTATACTATGACAACTTTTAAAAAATAAATACCTTTGAAAAACTTGAGAATTTTGATCAATAAAATGATTAACTATGATTCTTGAGAACTGATAATGAAGAATGTCACCTCCTTCCTAAGAGAGACAAATGACAGACTAAAGATGTAGACTAGAACATGTTAATTTAGCCCTGGCCAATAGGAGAATTTGTTTGTTAGAATATGCATACTTGTTATAAATTTTTCCTTTCCTTTTTTTAAAGGGAGATGGAAAGGTAAGAAAAAAGTTTATTCAATGAAAAAATTTTTTTCAATGAAATTAGGATTTGTAACTCTCAATCCTCCAAAAAATGAATGATGGACCATTGCAAAGATCTCTACCAGCCCGGACACTGATTAGCCTAGCAAGGCACAAACCTTAGAAGTCAAAAGAAGCGAATTCCAATCTCCAAAGCCCCCACTCAGCATTTCTCTCTCCATCCCCCAACTAACCAACATTTTATGGAATATCTTGCAATGTTATCCATTGGATTGTCCTCTGGGATTTCTGTTGTGTCTGTGCCAGTGGTAGCATACACTGCGCTTGCCCTTACCCCATGACTCTGGAGCAAAAAACAGCAGACCTCAACCCTCTCAACTGACTGACATAGGAGGAGAAGGTGGATAAAGGCAGGGAAAGGTAGAGTACTCTGTCAAGTACCTCAAAATACAACCATCAATAGATTGATGGAAACATGAAGGAAAGTGTCCAAATCCAGGAGCCAATTCTTGAAAGTGATCTCTATTATACATTAATATAAATGAATTTTATAAAGGCACAGATGGTCTATTTATCTGATGTGTAGATTAAATGAAATTAGAAGAAATGGCTAAAATGTTGAATAATTGGATATAAAGTAATCTTTAAAGGCAAAACCATTAACCTAAATTTGATAAAAGATAATACAACAAGAGGAAAGTGGAACAACTGATGCAAGATAAATAAAATCAGGGAAACACAAACCTAACAATCATAACTAAATATGAATGATTTAAACCATCCAATCAAATGAGAGAGAATTAAAAAGGAAATAAAATTCAGTCATTTTCTGCTCATAAGAAACACATATAATCCCAAGAACATGGACAATGAAAATGAGAATTTGTAGCAAAGCCTACTAGGCAATAGGTGATTTAAAAATGAATGAGTTACAAACATGCTATCTGCCAAGCCAACATAAAAATTCACAGTATTAAAGAGAAATAAGAAAACTACATTATAATGCTTAAAGGTATCATAGGTAGAAAAATTATCATTATTAATATATATATATATATATGCCAAATCACATAGCATCTACATTTAGAGAAAAGTCAACTGAATTTCAAAAGAAAAAATCCCAAGAACATAGGAACTAGATGATATTCATGTTCCTCTTTCAGAAATGTATAAAAGTGAAAATGATAGAAAGGAAAAAGAATTTACAGAAGATAGTTGAAAATGTTAGTTCTGAAATACCTATAGCATATTCTGGATGCAAAAATTAAAGAATAGATATCTGTTCTTAGCATCACACAGTATGTTGAGAAAAATAAGACCATATACTAAGACACAGAGAAACTATGATTAAGTGTAAAATGGTAGAAATAATAAAAATAATTTTAGGCCTTAATGTAATAAAAGTCATTATGGGGAACACAAGCAAACGATATAGATGAAATGTAGACTACATAATGACAAACTAAATAATCAGTGAATCGAAAACAAATGCAAACAATTACTAAGTATGTAAAAGAGAGTGATAACAATGAGAAAACATACCAAAATTTGGGGGATGCAGATAAAGCAGTCCTCAGAAGAAAATTACAACTCTGAAAACATAAATTAACAAAATAGAAAAAAAAACAGTAGATTAATAACTGAGTGTAAAATTTTTTAAAAGCCTAAAACAATCAACAAATTCACAAACCCAAAAGAAATTAAAGATGTTAAATGACCAGAAAGATAGACAAATAGTTGCTTTTAACAAACTTTTTCAAGCCCAGAACTGAAAAAGGCAGGGATTACGCACCATTATGATTATAGCAGAATCCAAAAGATAAAAAAAAGAATGACTACACATAGAAAAAACTTCACGAATTGACATCAAGGACTATTAACATGTCAAGCTCTAGTTCAGTGAACACGGACTGAATTAGACACACAACAGACTCTCAAGCCCATGAATGCACTGTTATTTACGAATATCTATTCGGAGTGTGAACATTTACAACTCTGAAGTCTTGATCTTATTGTTCTGTTGACTTATGCAAGTAACAGAGAAAATGTTACTAATTCAGGTTAAACTCTGAAGTGTGTTGTAAATACATCCCCCCCCCCCGAGAGCCGGATGTTAAACATATGCCAGGACATCATTGCCCATACCCCAAAGATGCTGGGCACAAGTAGGTTCAAAGGCTTCTGATTCAGAGCCAGACTATGGAGCTCACCCCATATACTGACTCTGCCTAAACCCTAGTGACCCTAAAAATGTGAGAGATACTGAGGTATACACGTGTAATTTCTACTTTTAGAATGTAAACTCCATGAAGTCATGGATTGTTTTATTTTTTTCCTTGTATCCCTAGGGTCTACCACAGTGCCTGGTAATAAAGACTAGTTGGCAAAATAAGAAATTATGAATGAATTGGAATTGGAAACACAAATAGTGGAGTAGCAACATCGACTACATGTTAGAGAATCCCTTGAGTCAGTCAATCATCACAAGCATTTGTTAAATGCTTACTAGGCAGCAAACACCATGCTAACAGCTGGTGATACAGAGAAAGGCAAAAAAAGGGGGGAGGATAACACATGTAAACAATTAGGAACATATAAGAGATGGATTATAAGATAGAAGATGGATTGTAATATAAGAAGGGAAGGGACTTGCAGTTGGAGGGAAGAGAAGGATTAAGAAAGATCTCCCATGGAAAGTGAGTTTTGAACTCAGTCTTAAAGGAAAACAGGGATGCTAAGAATCTCCCATGTATGGGACAGTCAGGGAAAAGGCATGTCATCGTGTCTAACGTCATCTACGAGGAACAGCAAGTTGGCCAGAGTAGTTAGATGTTAGAATACATGAAAGGGAATAAAATGTGCAAAGCTTAAAAAGGGAGGAATATGAAGAGTTAGAACTAAGAGCATATTTAGAATTTTTTTTTAAAAAATGAAATAAAAGCACACATGAATTTTATACAGATCAAAGTGACTGACCTTAAAGATAAGCTTCAACAAGCTAAGTGAAGGAATAGTGAGTGGTCTTCCTAAAGAACATGACCAAAAGCAAATAAATAAATAAATAATGTGAACACTGGTTTACCTGAAAAAGACAAGAAGATGAACCAGATCTTTTGAATAGACATAATACAACATTGATTGTGGGAATACATAAATTTGCCCTGCCCTTCAAACAACAACACATATGACAGTTATATTTAATTTAAAAAACAAACAATTAATTTTTGAAGTTGTGGGGTAAAGGAAAGAGAACTTGAATACACAAAATTATTTTGCATTCATGAAAAATTACAGAAAGTAATAGAATTATTTAGTCCAAAAAAGTAAAAGAATACAAATTGTCACATTTATAAACATATCCTGTAATCTTGAACCTAAACTTCATCTGAAAAAAAGTGTCTGTACAAAAAATGGGAGACATTTAAGGCATTTCTCCAAAAAGAAAGGAGAGTGGGCTAAGTAAAGACCTCAAACAATAGAAGCAAGATAAAGTAAGTATACTTAGGGGGAAAATACTGAGGCAATGCTGCAATCTTTTCATACTGTTATTTGATAGAAGGGTTAGTGTTAGTCAAAAGATAAACTGAAGGCATAAAAACTGACAAAGAGGAGATATATGCATCTCAGTTTTCTGGTCATATGATAATTTATAGAGAAAACCATAGAAAATAAGTGAGGCTACTATTTGATAAAATTGACATATTCAGCAAATTAGCAGGATATACAATAAATCCATGAAAATCTCCAGCATTCCTACATAACAATAATAAAAACAAGGAAGACATCATAAGAAACTGAAGCTCCATTAAAATAGAAAATACAAACTGTATAAAATATCTGGGAATTCATCTCCTATGGTCCACTCAAGACTGAAGAAATAAAAAATGACAATTTGAAAGATATCCATTGTTCTTTTTCGAGTTGTCAGTATAATAAAAACTATGCTACTTAAATTTAAGATAGAAAGCTATATCAAACTATGAAAGGGAAGAGTCTAGATTAGAGAAAAAAATAATAAAATTCCTTTGGAAAAAATTTATGTACAATATCAAGGAAAATAATGGGGAGTTTGCAGAAATAGAAGTAGAATAACACTTCTGGTTCTCAACTTTTACTACACTATAAAGAAATGATCATCAAAATTATTTGATACTCATTAAAATAAAAGAATAGAACAGTGAGTCATACTGTATAAAGGCAAATTAGGGCAAAGTACTAAATAAACCCAAAGAATATAAATTAATTGGTAAAATTCCCTACTTAATAAAAGCTTCTGGAAAAACAAGTAACAGTTTCTTTCAATCAATATTTTATATCAGTCATCACAATAAACTCAAAATGGATCATAATAGTGAACATTCTAAAAAGTAAACAAGCAACAACAGAAAATACTTTATGCGACTATAACTTACACTGAGGTGTGGGATAGCTTTTAACTAAAAACATAATAATGACTGTGGCAAAAGAAAGAAAAATAGTTTCAATGATATTAAATTGAAAAGTTTTGGATGAACAGAATCAAAGCAAGTAGGATAATAAAAAAGCCATCAATTAGGGGAAAAAATTCTTTGCACTAAATATCTCTGATCAGTCTCTACTTTCAAAAATATAGCGGGAACTAACACAAATATATAAGACCAAGTGCTACTTCCCAAAAGAAAAGAGATCAAAGGAAAGGGACAAATAACTCACACAGGAAGAAATATGCATACATACACATATTAATAATAATATAATTGTTCAATTTCATAATAATAAAAGAAAATACAATTAAAAGAACTCTGAGATTTTACCTCACACTCAGCAAACTGTCAAAGATGACAAAACAGAAATAGACAATATTGGAAGGATTATAGAAAGACAGGTAGGTATACTGATAAACTGTATGTGGAACTCTGAATTGGTCTGCCTATTCTGGAAAGCAATTTAGAATCATGTTAAGAAAGTGACTAAAATGTACACATGCTTTGATTCAGAATTCCAGCTTTTTGACATATATCTTCCAAAAACTCAAAGACAGAAAGAAGGATCGTATCTATAATAATATATTCCAGAAAGCACTCATTATGATTACAAAAAACTAGAAACAAATAAGATATGTATAGGGGGAACAGATAAAGAAATGATGGTACAAGGATGTATTGAAATAATATTGTTGTTAGAAAACAATGAAGATAAAACATACAGAAAAGCATAGGAATACATGCATGAAATAAAGTACCAAAGTAAGCACATCTCAGAAAACAATGTATTAGCCATGTAAATAGCAATAAAAACAATAGCTATGTAATTATAATAAACAACAGTTATCAATTAAACAGGAGGGAAATGCAGCATGGACTAGTGGAAAGAATATTGAATTTGGAGTCAGAAGTCCTGGGTTTGAATCATGGTTCTGCATTTCATGTTTTAGAGTAAGTATTTGACTTCTCTGAGTCTCAGTTTCTTTGTCTGTATGAGAGATTTAGACTGATTGAACTCTGAAGTCCCTTCCAGCTTTTAAGTCTATGACCGTATGTCCTTAAGATTTCTTTCAAACCATTATACTAGCCAACCAGTATATCTAAAAACTCTACAATGAAAATTGCATAAAATGAGTGTCTTTTCTTATCAATTTATAATTTTGTGGTTTAATTTCTAAATTCATAAATGTAAAAAATTAGTTCAATTTTCTAGCAATTACATATCATCTTTTCCACAATAGTGAAGTTACCTTTCCATTTACTAGTTATTTCTGATAAAACTTTTGAAGTAAGAATATATTACAGTTTTTGTAGTAATTCTAGATATGAGACGACTATTTTCTGAGCAGTCATTTTTCCTTAGTGTACTGACTAGAAAGTAGGTGGAAGATTTTCTTTCCTCTTCAGGCAACTGCACAATTATAGATAATTTTACAATCCTTTAAACAGTGTCAGTCTAATGTGATAATTTTACATTTATAAGACATTTCCAGTGACAGTGTCAGCCTTTTTGATACTCACTTTGGTAAGGAACGTTATAAAGAATGAGTTGTAAGAGCCATTCATCACTGTCATTTAAGTAGTTGACAAGCTAAAACTTTTAGTGGAAGTGTGTATATGTTTGAGGATGCTGTTGCAATGATTTTTCAGGATAAAAAAACTAGTTTATCTAGATATAAGTATTATCAATAACAAAAATTTGAGTTTTAATGGTCTTAATAAAGAAAGACTACAACTTCATAAAAATGCCATGCCTTAGGTCTTAAGGTTATATTCAATGATTTGTGAGGAAGTAACCTATTGAGCTCACTTACAATTTTAATTCTCCAAAGAACTATGAGCTTCAGATTGCTTATAATTTAAGCTCCATCTCCTTACCATAAATACCAACTGACAGGTTTTAAGTAAAAGTGAAAGATGGCAATAGTAGGTTACTTAAAAGAGTAAAAGGAAATGCATATTTATGAGTTCTTAGAGCACTGGTTTATGGAATTCAGAACTCAAGGTGAAGTAATGCCTTAAATGCATATCAAGAAATACAATTTTACCTCCACTTGACATAACTGAAAAAGCAAGAGTAGGCAAATACCAACAGTGAGCCTGCATTCAGGCTTGTATGATATGCATTAAGGCATTAATGCATAGAAAAGTGGTGGTTATAAGGAAAAGGTAAAGAGATTTCCTTTAATGTATACTATTAATGCATTAATGCAGAAAGTTTAACTTAAGAGTCTTTTCTTGTTTTTACCAGCTTAGAGATTTATAAGTGGCAATTTTAAGTAAGAGGCTAAGAGACAAAATGAGCTACTCTCCTTATCTCCATATTTGATTTTATATTTATTAATAATGCATAGATCAAAATATTCAATAACTGCTCAAGAGTTCTCAGTTATCAAACTTAATGAAGAGAATAGTAATAGCATTCTCCAAAAAGGTAGGAAATCTTTAAAATCATTTATAATTAAATTTGAAATTTAAGATTATAATTATAACAAATTTTCTATTCTAATTTTGTTTCACTAAAAACTTAAATAGATCTTTGATCTCATCAATTGAAGAATTATTCTGAATGTACATTATAACATATACATCTATTTATCTCTGATCACCCTTGTCCATGTGCTCCCAAAAGTTCAACCTAGGGGTCCATCCAACATCACTTCAATTCTCATTCTATCACACAATTCCTTGCTAATATCCTTTCCTCCTATTCTTTGGAGTTCCTCACTAGTTATACGCTAATATTTTAAAACAGATTTTGCTTTCATGGGAAACATGAAGTCAGTAAAAAAGCTTTGAAATTTCTTGAAACCAAGGCAATCTATTCTTCTCTTGTTAAGTTCTGGAATCAATTCATTGTACATCTGTACCAGAAATACACACTACTGGACAAGCTGTATAGGATATTCATCTTCCTGCATGTTGAAATCTGGACAATGAATGAGTTGCATATATATATGTATATACACAAAATATACATATATATGTATATATACATACATGTATATGTATGTATATACACATACATAAATATATGCATGTACATATGTATGTGTTTATGCATGTGTGTATATATGCATATATAGGTATATATGTGTGCTTGTGTGTATATATATGTATGTATGTGTGTGTTGTGTGTATATATATATATATATATAAATAATCAATCTGGCCTTTCCTCCAGATGGATAGCTCAAATTCTTTTGAGGGATTAGCACTCAAAGTCTTCCAGGAGCATGACAGAGATGTCATGTTCTACACCTTAATGAAAGCATGAAAATATCATTTACAAATATGAACTTCTAACCATTTATAGGGAATCCCTCCGACCTGGACTTTCTGATGAATCTCTTTTATTACAATGGTCAAAAATTTTGATGAATATATATCTCCATGCTTAGTTGTTCAACGTATTTGTCATCAGAAAACTACCGAAAAAAGTTATTTCTCTGTATATACATATATACACATATAAATACATATACATGTACATATATTGTACGCACAACATTGAAGTTAATTGCCTCTAATTCAGAATATGGATTGAAATGTCATGCAGACTAGATTATCACATATAAAATAGGAAAAATATAAGTGGCCCTGGAAACAAGAATGATGAAGGCATTCCAGCATAATCAGCACTATTCTCATTCTTCCCATACTCAGAATCTTGGTTCGATGAGACTTAATGGAAAATAATCAAATTTAATTTTAATTTTTAAAAATGCATAACCATGTCCTAATCAAAGCGGCAAGTTTTCAATTCTCTGAAATCAGCATACCATCTTCAATGTCTACTTCTTCATGCAGGATAAAAACCATTCCTTGGAATGTACTCTTCAGTTCTTATCTTTTAGAACCTTTCTTTACCTTGTAGGCTCAGTTCAGAAGTCACTTTCTACAGAAAGCCTTTCCTGGTCATTCTACCTGCTCAAATTGCCTTGTCTTATTTATCTCTGTACTTGATACTTCCAAACAAGCTGCTGGAGGGCAAGGCCTAATTATTGTTACTGCTGTTATTTTCTTTTTGTAAGTTCTAGCACCATTAAAAGATTCCTACACAGAAGGAACACTCACTTAATAAATATATGTTGAATTGAACCACTGAATATAACACTTTTAGATGTGACATTTCATTTCAATTTAATAATTGTTCTCTAGATAATTATGTGTAAGGAAGATGAATAATACATGGTCTTGGTCCTCAAGATTACACATTACCAGGGGAAATAAGACAGAAATACCAATAACTCAAATAAAATTAGAATATGATGAAGACATAGAATGGTACTAAGGTTTATGGGAAATCTGAGGAAGAAGAATTAACTTCTGGGGAATACAGATTGGCAAAAAAAAGACTTCATGGAGGAGGTGATCATGACCTCCAAAGACAGAAGCATGTTCAGATACCAAAATAATCTTCTAAAAGGATTTCTGACCATGTCATTATCCTATTGAAGAAACTTTAATAATTCCCTGTTTCTTCTAGAATAAAGTATTAATTCCTCAGTTTGGCATGTAAAATACTTCAAAATTTATCTCCAGTTTACCTTTCCAGGATTGTTGCCTTCGCATCCCTTCATGTAGACTACATTCTACTCAGAAAATCAACCACATCTAGATTGTACCCATTCCTGCAATGCACTCCCTCTTCACATGCACAGCTTAGAATCCTTTGATTCCTTAAGCAGTCAACTTGGGTAAAAGTTCCTTCTGAATCCTTTCTGTCATTAGTGTTCTTCCTCTCCTCTCAACTTATCTTCTGTATCATTTAGGCCCCACTTTACAAGGTAGATCCCCAGGAAATGGATACACCAAATTTAAGCTATAATGTGATTCTACATTCCCTAAATGTATAATTCACAAGATGATACCAATGTGTTCACCTTTAATAATTAACCAGAAGACACAATGAGTTCAAAGCAAAGAATTCAATTAAATAGTATAGTAAGAAGATAGTAATAGAATATTTCCTTCACAAACCTGGAGGACATTCATACAAATGCATACTGTTTCACTGGGAAAAAGCAAGCACATATAGGAAACATATGTGGAGAGGTGGAGAACATGTATGGCCAAGACTCACACACAACATATATGTGGCCAGGATGCACATGTGGAGAGGAGCACATGTAGGGAAAGTGAGACCATGCACATGCATCGGGGAATAACTCACACCAGTTGATGGATTCTAGTGATGCTGTTACGTTGGTCCTGTCAGGTATGCTGCTAGTCTCATAGCAAATGGAATGCTGTCCAAGTGACTTTCAGATGTTACTCCACTGAACCCTGCTCTGTAGGATTCATAGTCTCCTCTGGTTATTCTATGGGATAGATCAGCTCTGTCAGATGCTGCCAGCCTGGATGCTACTCTGCTTCTCTGTTCTGTAAATCAAGCCAGATGCAACTCTGCTTGACATTCTTCAGCTTCCAACTTTTAGGTCAGATGAGATCCTTGGCAATCTCTTCTTTAAGAAAAGAATGGGTGCTGCCATATGCTGTCAGCTTAAACCTGACAGATGTTTCCAGGCTCCTTCAGTAAAGGTGTAAACCTGTCTGCAAACCAAGACAAAGTCTCCTCTCTACTTCTCCTTTCTTACTTTTCCAGATTCTTGGCTCTGAAACCTCTCATCTGCCCAGCAGGAGATATTCAGTCCCAAGCACAAAAACATTCACTGGGGGCAGAGAGGGGAAAGAGAGAGCAGTATCTTCTCCATTGGTAAAATCTCTTTGGTTTATCTTCTCCCTAAGCCATGAGCTTGAGTCTCATGGCTAGAGTCTTTACCTGGCTGTATGGTAAGCATTATATTTATGAATAGGCAGAGAATAATGATTTATGAAGTGCTTACTATGTGCAAGGAACCTTAGCACTGGGGATGCAAATACAAGCATAAAGAAAACATTCTGCCTGCCTCAAGGAGCTTAGCTTCCTTCTAAAGAAGGAAGACAACATATAAAAGGGAGAGAGAAAAGGAGGGGGCTATTAGGGGTCAGACCAAAGTTTTTAAAGTCTGGAAAAACAAAAGCACAACTGGAAGAGGAATCAAAGATGGTCAGTCTGGGCTTCTCCCCAGAATGTAGACCCAAGGAGGAACACACCAATTGGAGAAGAGGAACAGCATGGTGGAGGGACACTCCAGAGTGAGAAGACTACAGGAAAGGATGGATGTACAAGGGTGACAAAACCCAAGATGTTGAAGAATATTCCAGGAAATGTAGTTTAGACACAATGTAGAGTTTTGAAAGTCAGAGCACAACTGGGGAGAGAGGTTAGGAAGGAATGAAGTTTGGGTGACCTGGTTACCTCCACAAAATGGAGTCCTTGGAAGGAACTCACCAATGAGAGAAGGGAAATTCAGATGGCAAGAGGAGAGGATGGAATAACAGGGGTGAGGAAGTCCCGGGCACTAGAGAAAGAGCCAGGGAGAGAGTACCTGAGCGTGATGAAGAAGTCTTAAAGTTATGAGTAGAACTGTGAGGAGAAGTATTTCCCAATTTTAACTCTCTGAAGTCTAGATTATAAATCCATAATTGCCATTTGCATGATAACTACCAAATGGCTCTGGAGTTTGGACTTTGTCGTTTTTTAAGACCGAAGCCTATTCCATCCTCCCGAGTAGTGGGGGCAGGGAGTGGGGCGGGGTGGTAGAGGGGAGGCCGAGAAATCGCCAAGCCAAGAGGGCTCTGCTTTCAACCTTTGTCTTTGCCCTGCTCCTGAGTCTTTCATGGAGATATCCTAATCCTAAGCACACTGTCTACAGGGAAGATAAAATATACAACTAGAGAGGTATAGAATGCAAGTAAATAAATAAGTATCTGCTTCCAAGGTGTATATTCCCAACAGAGAGGGAGCACCTTCAGGGAAAAGGACTCATTTTTGTCTTGTCTTTGTATCCCCAGAACATGGGAGAGTGCCTTGAACATGGAGAACATTTAATAAATGCTTGTGGAAGTGGATTGGGGTAAGGGTAATATATTTCAGATACAGCAAATAGTAAAAGAAAATCTTTAGAAGATGAATGTTGAAGAGTGAATGGTTCAGTGAGCAAAAGGACATGGAAAGAGGTAATTGGGAAGGTAAACAGAATTCAAATTAAGCAGGGTTGTGAATGTCAAACTGAGGAGTGTAGACTTTATTAGGAAGAGCCCTTGAAGACATTTAGGCAGGAGACTGACATGGCCAAAGCTGGACGTGGACAAAAGAAAGGAGTATCACGAAGCCAGAAAAACAATGATAAGGAGTCAAAATTCCAAAAAAGGATTAGAATAACTAACTTAATTCTAATTTAATTGGTTTTTAGAAAAGAAACAGTAACTCTATGAAAGATTTCACTGTCTATTCTAAGCATTCATATAAAGTGATAAATATGAGCATTCTAATTCTGCAGCTGGAGAAACTAAATGCATTGAAAATGGTGAGCTGATTTGGCTGTGAAGATGGTTGTGAACTGTTAAGAAAAAGACAAAACCAAGATATTCTGACTCCTTATTCTATCATTGACTATCATGTAAAAAAGAGGAAAAAAAGGAGTATATTGGAAAGCCAAATAAAGACAGGTTCAAGTACTCATTTAGTAAAATTTAAAATATACTGACATTTCTAGATCAATCCAGAGAAAATAAATAGACTTTATTTAGTCACCTAGTTCATTACTTATTTTTTTAAAATATTTTTTGTTTTTGGTTTAGTACTTTTCATCAAAAATCACTAACACTGAAAAAAAGATCATTTAACAAATGTTCACTCTTTTTTTCTTCTCACTCACTGAGACAAAACAAATCTTAACAATGCCCATAAAAAAATCCAGCCTTTGAGGAAAAGATAACCTCGATGTTATTAAAGGCAAATATTTTTTAAAAATCAAAGCATTTTTTCTATAACCTGTGTTACTTTGATAGTTTTTTTTTTTATTCTGTGCTAAGAGCATAAGAATTGAATAATAAGGTTAATAGTTACTTCAGGAATTTGTCCTTTTTCAGCCTCTCAACATGAATTTCTCATTCTCCTGAACAAAGGAAAACAGTCTGTTGAATTAATGCTTATGGTCTATCTTTTAAAACTATGTTCAGCACTGATTTTTTTTGAATCCCAAACTAAAAAGTTATCTTTTAGTGTAAGAGGAGGCTTTGGCAAATATTTAATACAGAACTACCTTTATTGTCTGAAAGACTTCTGTGATACTTGCCCCAACTTTCAAAGGAACAAATAGTAAGTTCCATGTAAAAGACAGTGCTAGGTTTAGTATACTGTTTGCTTGATAAAGCAGAGAAAATCTTCACCTACACTTTAGTACATTAATGATTTGTAATTTACTTTGTTTTTAATAGGTATGACTATCTTTCTCCTTTCCCTAAATAACATGCACATTAGAACCCTAATATATTTTTTAGATGGTCTCATTAGATGTGATCAAAAAATATTAATCACCTGGTCAGTAAACATTTGGTGATAACTGGTCCACAGATGAAGCACACTAAACTTGGCTGGTCTGTAGATGAAGCCCTTTTGGAAGTACAATTGTTTTGGTACACAGACTCTAAACTTCTTTGGCATAGGCACTGAAATCCAGGATCACCTCCAAAATAAAATATGGCGTGCTTAAATGGAGATTGACCTATAATTACATTCTGAATATTCAGGATTTGTAAAAACAAAAACAAAATGGAAGACATTTTCTCTGATCCTCACAATCTGTCAGACTTCTGTGAAAGAGAAGTTATGTGTAAGAGAAAAAGCAATTTCATTGTCTCTCAATTGTCTAGGATACCAAGAACCCTAATGAGATAAAAGCACAATGAATTAACAGTAGAGAAGACTAATCCTTAAATCTTAATGCCCTCCCTCGAAAGCCCCTTAAAGCACTATTCTGGTAGGGCTGCATACGTTGATCCATGTAATTCCAACAGAAATCAGTTCTCCACCTTTCTCCTGTCAGTGCTCAGCAAAACAAAAAGACAAGAGCTTATTCTGACTGAGACTCTAGCATGGCATTCTGCAAGAGAGCTTAGAGAACCAAGGGAAAAAGGGAATGGGGGCAGAATATGGTAGTTGTGCTGTGTGGCACTCCACTAAGTGTGAGGGAAAGAGTCCAACTTCTAACTGGGACCAGTTCTTTCTCCTCAGTAAGAATTTTAAGCAAAGACTGAGGTTGGAAAAATGGCAATTTCTCAAGTTGGGAGGAGGCAATAGCTCTGAGATCCAATCCCCTGGGAAACTACTATTAAAGAGGTAAACAATAGTTGAAATTAAGGGGGGTAAGGGGTTAAGGCACTGACATCAAAGATTGCAAGAGGAAGAAAATTCACTTGAAAACCTTGAGTATAAACAAATAAAAAGAACAGGGAAGATTTTAATAACCTAAGGGAACACAGTCTCCAGATTACTGAAAAGATTTCAAATATCTGTGAACAAATATTGCAAGAGAAAGGGAAATGATTCAATACCTTATGAGAAGGAAAATCTATGTACTCCCCAAAAAGCATAGAACCCATAGAACCTATAAAGATGTTCCTGAATGGTTTAAAAAAGAAATAAGAATTGTGAAAACAGAATTTATGATCTGTGCAGCAAGCATAACTGCAACAAGACAAAACCAACTTCAATCTGTGGTAGCAAGTCTCATAAGAGAAATAAAAGAAAATAGCTTATCAAGAATGCAAATGTACATGAGTGAAGGATAATTGGAAGAAGAGAAGCAAAAAGCAATAATATTAAAAGTAAACATTATTTTTATATGAGCAAAACATACTGCTCTTCAAGACAAAATGATTAGCAAATATTTAAGGACTAAGTATCCCAAAAGAAGGTAACAAATTGAAAAAGCTAAACACTAAATTGCAATAAATAATACAAAAATTGTCCATAATTTCTGAAAAGGTTTCAATCAAAAGATTCCACAGATCATCTCTGAGAGAGGGAAGAGATAGAACCCTATGCTGAAAACTCCAAGACACATAATGGTAAAATTTTATAATTCCAATAATAGAAAACTAATTCAACAAATGACCAAAAGAAAGTTTGTCAAATATAAAACAAAAGCAATTTGAGAAAATATAATTGCTCTGCATCTTCTAATAACCACAGGAGAGGATAGAATTAATAAATCAATAAACATTTATTAAGTGCCTACTATGTAACCAGGCATTATCTGGTGATGAAAAAAGAGAAAAAAAATAGTCCCTGCCATCAAGGAACTTACAATCTAATGAAGGAGACAATGTACCAACATATTTAAAAAAGTTATATATAGGATAGATAGGAAACAAGAAGAAGTAGGCACTAGAATTAAGAGCAGTTTGGGGAAGGATTCCTGTAGAAAGTCGGATTTTGGTTGGCACTTAAATGAAATTAGGGAGGTCAGTAGCTCTAGAGGTGGAGAGATAGTATTCCTGACATGGGGGATAGCCAGAATAAATGTGCGGAGCGAAAAGATGGGACTCTTCTTTGAGGAACAACCAGAAAGCCAATGTCACTGGATCTGGATCAGAGATGTGTCAGGGAAAAAGGACTGGAAAGGTAGGAGGGGTGAGATTATGAAGGGGTTTGAATGCCAGGGCATTCTTTATTTACTCCCGGAGACAACCAGAAACCAGTGGAGTTTACTCAGGAGAGAGGTTACGTAGTCTGACCTGGTTGTTGTCCTTCGTTCTCGAAGAGGACGAAAATAAAGTGAAATTTCGGTGTGTCCGACTGAGGCTGATCAGACCGATACCAGCTCAGAATGCTCTCCCACAGGTTGGACACAGGTAGTTCATGTGAATATTAGAGGTGGATACCCCAAATTTGTACATCCTATGTTTACTTTGTGCTGTCTCAATTCTGCTTTGCTCATCAAGCACAGCACTTTTCTGATATGGGCATGCCATGGTAAGTGATCCTGTGCCGGTGTCTCCCATGTTGCACAGTCAAATCCAAAGTTCTTGAGGGAGACTTGAGAGTGTCCTTGTATGGCTTCTTCTGACCACCATGTGATCACCTGTCTCATGTGAGTTCTACATAAAATAGTCTTTTTGTCAAGCATACATTTTGCATTTGAACAACATGGCCAGCCCATTGGTGTTGCAATCTCTGAAGCATAGTTTGAATACTTGGCAGTTCATCTGGAACAAGGATTTAAGTGTATGGTACCTTATCCTGCCAGGTGATTCTCAGAATATTCCTAAGACAGTTCAAATGGAAGCGATTCAATTTCCTGGCATGGCACTGGTAGACTAGATTGTTCATGTTTCACAAGCATATAACAATGAGGTCAGCACAATGACTCTTTAGAACTTCAGTTTGGTCTTCTCCCCCAAACTTTTCTTTGCAGCCTCCTAAATACTGAGCTAGCTCTAGCAATGCATGCCATCAACCTCATTGCCAATGTGTGCATCCCTGGAAAGTACACTACCAAGGTTAAGTGTCAAATGATTGCAATGAGGATGAACAGGGCATCAAGGTCAACTACCTTACTGATGGTAAGTTCTTCAATTTGAAAAGGCTACAAGCCAAAGTGGAGGGAGTGTGGGTGCATGATTTTCTGTTTGCAGATGTAGCCTCTGAGGCTTAGATGCAACAAAGTATGGATCAATTCTCTGCTGCCTGTGCTAATTTTGGTCTAATACTTAACACCAAGAAAATACAAGTGCTTCATCAGCCTACATCACACTATTCATATGTGGAATTATCGCTTACAACAAATAGTCTGACCTATACTTTAGGAGAATAACTTTGGTGGGTGAATGCAAGATAGATTGGAGTGGGGAGAGATTTGAAGCAGGCAGCCGCACCAGCAAGGTAGTGCAATAATCTCTAGAATGGAGCTATTGTCAGAGGATAGAAGGGGGTATATTCAAGAGATATTACAAAGGTGAAATCAATAGAAACAGACTGAAAATGGGAGGGGTGGGATATAGGAGTTCAGGATGATTCCTTGGTTGGAAAATTGAGGAACTAGGAAGATGGCGTTGCCCTCTGCAGTAACAGGAAAAATGAACATAGGAGAGGGTTTAAGGAAAAATATAATGAGTTCTACTTTAGACTTAGTGAGTTACAATTCAAGATGTCTGAAAGGTAGTTGAAGATACAAGATTGGAAGTCAGCAGAGAGAAAGAAACAGAAAAGTTACATTTGAGAATTATCAGCACAGAGATGGTAATTAAATTCATGGGAGATGATGAAATCACCAAGTGAAATTATATAGATGGAAAAGACAAGAGGGCCCAGGCAGAACCCCATGGCACACCTAAGGTTAGAAGGCATGATCTGGATGAGGATCTAGCAAAGGAGACAGAGAAGTAATCAGATAGGTAGGAAGGAAACCATAACAGCGTGATGAGAGAGTGATCAACAGTGTCAAAAGCTGCAGAGAGATAGAGGAGGACTAGGGTTGAGAAAAGGCCCTCATATTTGGCAACTAAGAGATGGAATAATGTGTTCCTAAGAGGAAGAGAGTTCAAAATGCAACTCAAGGTGACATACCCTGAAAACTTCAGTCTAACAATTAGTGTAATAAAAAATTGACATTCAATAAAAAGAAGCATTTAAAGCATTTCTAGAAAGAAAAACAAAATCTGAATTATTTGTTTCTCAAAAATTTCAACAAGAAATATAAACAATTAAGCAGCTGAGAATGACAGCAACCAAAGAATAACAAGTAGATTATTAAGGGGTTGATTTCTAAATATACAAAGAGGAAACACTGAAAGTAGAAGCCAAATAGAAGTGATAATAGGGATATGGACCTGAAACATCATGGGTTAAGACTCAAGGATTAATGATGAAGTGTAAAAGAAGGGGCATAAGAAAATTCCTACCATTGAGCAATATTGTCTCTATTTCTTGTAATAATTGTTATTTCTAAGAGAGAGGCACAACAGATAAGAAGGGGTGGTGGTGGTAAGGAGCTAAGATCTACAAATCAATAAAATAGAAATGATTTAGAAAGGGATTCCAAAACAGGTACATTGGATGCTTTAAATACAAGAGAACTACAGAAAATAAAGAAGAAATACATAAATGCAAAGACCATGAATCAAAGAATAAAAGAGACAGAAAAAGAAGATGAATAATTAAGAGAATGTGGGAAAGAATTTTTTTAAAAAGCACAGAAAATTAAATTTAAAAAAAATCAATGAGCAATATAAATTAAAGAGGAAGAAAGGAAAGGACATTTTACTTAAGTAGCTGAGTGAAAAAAGGGTAAGAATTAAATAAATAATAATAACAGATAAAAGGAAGTAAGAAAAAAAGAAACTTCTAAGTGAAACTCTAAACCTATAGGAAGGGATTAACAAACAGAATAGGGAAGGAGAAGAGAGATAGAAAAAGAAAGATTAAGTTTAAAATCAGTAAGCTAAAATAACTAAAGATACAAAATACCATGGCTACAGAGGAAGTGGGAAATCCTAATTTGGGGAAAATATAAAGATAAATAGAGGAAAATATAAGCTGAACTCTCATAACTTTAACTATGAATGGATTAGACATTAATATAGACATATTCAATATAATGAATAAGTGATAAAATGGATAACAAAACAAAACCTTACAATCTGTTGCTTACACAAAACGTTTTTTTAAAAAAAATGTGCACAAAATAAAAATGAGGTGCAGGAAAAAAAATCACTATGCTTCAGGTAAATCCAAAAAAAATATTATTTGTGATCATGCTATGAGACTAGACAAAAACTAAAATTTCTAACATATAAAGGGAGAAATAAGGAAACTACATTATCCTTTAAGGAACTCTAGTAAAAGAAAATCATTCTCAATATTAAATTTACATTCTCCAAATACTTTAGCATGTAAGTTCATGAAGACAACAGAAGTACTTGTAGATATAGGCAGTAATAGAATAGCCACAGGAGATATGAATGCCCTTTTCTCAGTTTTAGGTAAGTCAAACAGAAAGATTAACAAAAGGAGAAATAAAGAATTGAATGATTTGCTGTAGGATTTAGGACCAAAAGACTTTTTGTATCTTCTAAACAGAACTATTAAAGATTATACATATTTCTTAGCACCACATAGCACTTTTACAATAAATTGATATGTATTAGGGGTTAGAAATCCTGCAAATAAATATAGAAAGGTAAAAAAAGAACAAGCATAATAAAAAAAACTAATTAGTTCATGGAGCACAAATTAAAGAAAGACCTAAATGGACACTTAAAAATGAAATCCTAAATGATAAAGGATCAAAGAACAAATCATGGGGAAAAAACCAAATATGTGAAAATTATAATGATGAGCAAAAAAATCAAACTTTTTGGGTTATATGTCAAGTTCTCTGAAGGGAAAAATTATATATATATATAATAAAAAAAGAAATATTAATGAACTGAAAATATATTTTAAAATTAGAAAGCTAATAAATAAGCAAGACAAAGTCAGTACTAAAGAGGAGGGGAAAAAACAAACCAAACTATAAATATAACTAAAGCTAGATGTTGATTCTGACAAGGTTTAGGGGTGATGGAGACCCCAAAATATCAACAGTCTGGGTTGTGCTCAAATGAATTTGACTCAAGCCTTCTTAAAGCCAAAGAAAACAAAGTTTATTAAAGATTTGCCAAATTGGGTTGGCTCTTAAGGAGCTTAAGCATTTCTAACTCTTGTATTCACAAGCGGGCCAGACAGAATCTCAGCTACACAGAGTACTGAGCTAGATTGCATCTGAGCACCTTCATGGAGGCAAGACCGAACTAAATACAGAAAAGACTATAAGAGGGTGGGGGTGGTCTGGTAGTCCAGGGTGATGGGAGGAGGGGTTTAGGGAGGGTCCTGAGGAGAAGTCCAAGGAGGGAATCCAAGGAGGATCCAAGACTGGAAACAGCTGGAGGCAATCAAGAGACATCAGACAATGGAGTGCCTAAGTGGGAAGCAGGTGAGGCAACCAAGAGGTAACAGATAATGGCCACAGATTTGAGTATGAAAGACCAGGTTATGTTGGGAAATTCAAGGAGAATTCAAGGAAGTTCCCAGAGTCTGAATTCTATCAATTTTTTCAAAAGACTAATACAATTGATAAGCCTATACCAATTCGGTGAAAAGGGAAAGGGCAGAAAATAAAATCAACAAATTTGCAAATGGACCAGGTGAAATCAAAATAGAAGCAGGAGAAAAAACAATTATCTGCAGCTCATATGTACAATTATATGTTACCAAAAACATATTTAAAAAAGAAAAGGACTACCTAAGAAATGAAAAATAGTCAAACTAAAAGATCAAATGGAGATTTTAAATAATCCAAAAAGAAACAGAACTAGCAATAAGGGAACTACTGAAGAAAAAATATTTTTCTCCCTGATGGATCCATAGAATTCTATCACGCTTTTAAAGAATAGTTAGAATATCATACAATTAATTCTCAAAAAATGAGAAAGCACCCAGATCAGATTCTTTTTATGAGATAAAATCTTAATATCTAAACCAAGGAAGGTTAAAAGGAGAACTATACACTAACATCAAAAGTGAATATTGATTCAAAGACTTTGAGTAAAATTCTGTCAACTCTACTACAGCAATTTACCCAAGAAATTATTCGAATGACACAGTAGGATGCAAATATAGATCCATATTAGGAAAGTCATCAACATAATATAAAAATAAAATCATCCAAAATCACATATCTCAATAGATGAGAAAAGGCCTTTCTCAAAGTACAAAACTCATTTATGCTGAAAACACTACAAAGTTTGACACAGAGGGACCTCTTTCAATATCATAAAAAATAATAATTTATATAAAACCAAAAGCAAACATCACATGCAATGAAACTGGAGAGTTTCTCAATAAATAAAGGGCAAATCAAAGACATTCATTCTCCCTGCTATTTGATATAGTTTTGCAAATCCTAGTAATAGTTGTAACATATGATAAAAAACTGAAGATCTCAACATGAACACAGAGGCAACAAAACTTACGTATTTGTTGATAATATAATGTAATAAACCTAACAGGATAGTATTACAGTAAGTAAATGTATTACTAACAATAGTCTTACCAAAGAGCACAAATATAATGTATCTAGGATAAAAAGGGAAGTGGTAAATCATTGTATCAAATTTCTTTTATAAGGGTTTGCTGTCACACACATACATTATATATAGTGCGTGTATGTATACATATATGCATACATATATACATATACACATATAATATATGCATGTATGTACACATATACACATATGCATATAATTATAGTGCGTATATGCATATCCATGATTATATAAGCAAACATGTGTATATCTGCATATGTATGAATAAATGACCAAAAGTCATTCCCCAAAATATAAATGAACAAAGGAAATGAACAGCTTTCCAAAGAATTAAAAATTATTAACAACCATGTAAAGAATGCTCCTAATCACTAATAAGAGAAATTCTAATCAAAACAATTCTTAGGTTTCACCTTACACTCTGCAAATTGACAAAGATAAAAAAAGAGTGGCATAATCAATGTTGGAAGGTTATGGGATGTTAGACACACCAGTGCATTTCTGGTGGAGCTAGGCATTTGTATGAGTATTTTGGGAAGTAATTTGAAATTATGCAAATGAAGTAACTAAAAAGTCCATACTATGTGACCCAGAAATTATAATACTAGGTTTATCCAATGCATTCCCCTTCCCTCTTCTCTCCTCTCTTCTTCCTTAGCTGAGGGTGCTCTACCCAAAGGAAGGTACAATTCAATGGATGAAAGCTGCCTCTTTAGATTTCGTAAAGATCAAGCCATTTCACTCTGAATTTCATAGATTGGACAATAGGTCCCAGCCCTCCTATCACAGAGTGAATATAAATAGTAAATAGTAGCTATTTCTCTTTTGAAACCTTGAGCGTCTTCCCCACCCAGTTTGATTGCTTGTTTTTTTGTTTTCTGTTTCTTGTTTTTCTATTAAAGGAGCCATCACTTGAGTAACAACTTAAGAGGCCTATTCACCAAATGGGCTTAATCTCACTCAATGTGAGAATCTGAAAAGGCCTTAGCCTAAAAGGGCCAGGGTCTCCCACTGCATCCTGGACGATGTCCAGTCATCCTGATGAATATCTGGCCACTGAACCCAGATGACTCTGGAGAAGAAAGTGAGGCTGGTGATCTTGCAGGGCCCTCCCTCACTCAAGTCTAAAGTCAGCTGCATGTGATGTCATCATCTCCTTGATGTCATGGTCCTCTTCAAGAACAAAGGACAAATCTAACTAGGCTTATACTCTTAGGAGGTTTCTGATCAGAAGAAAATTTCCATACAAAATATTCATAATAATACTTTTTCATAGCAAAGAGCTAAAAATAAGTAGATGCTCAACGATTAGGAAATCTCTAAACAAATTGTGACACATGGATATAATAGATTATTACATTGTGGCAAGAAAGGATGCATGTGATGAAGACAGAGAAGCAGAGAAAAATCTACATGAACCCAGGCATAGTAAAGTAAGCAAAGCCAAGAAAAATATGTAATGAGTAAAAAAATGGAAATAACTACAAAAAATCAAAAGTCAAGAGTTTAAAAATGATAAAGAAGCATGATTTGAAAAAAAAAGTATTAAAAGGTGGCCCAACACTACACCTTTGAACAAGAAGGAGGTCCATAAATGTTATACATTGTGCATATTTTCAATACGTTTCCAAGTATTGATGAATTATGCTAATTTTTCTTCTTTTTTGATCTTGGGGAAAAAACCTCCTATCTAGTTAATCATCAATGTAAAAATCAATATATTTGTTACTATCAGTAAATTTATATGAAATAAATACTATATCTTTATGATGGCATATATATCAGATTGAATATAAGATAAACTCCAATAGAGCTGTGATCTCATCAAGGGTCTCAATCTCTTATAACACAGACATAGATGACTCCTAAATCTCTATATATTCAGCCTCAATCTCTTTGCTGAGTTTCAGTCTCATATCACTAAAATATCTAATGGTTATTTCAAACAGGATATCTCATAGCCATATCCCACAGATATTCCACATAGAACTTAAAAAGCAGAAAACAGAAATCATCTTCCCTCCCAAACCTACTCCTATTCTGAACTTCTCTGTTTCTACTGAAAGCACATCCATTATTCTAATCTCAAAGGATGGTAACCTCAGTGTTATTCTTGATTCCTCAGTTTCTCTTACCTGACAAATATAACTGTTTGCTAAATCTTGCCATGCCTTCCTCTACAACATTCATCATATCCAGTGGTATGGTGGTGAATGTTAAAAAATAATGTGCATGACACACTTTTAAGTTTAATCTACATTTAATCTATATTGTCCATCACTTTCTTAGGTCTATCTAACCTGCAGATTCCCCACTTCTAGAATCAAGAAAAGAGTAAATCAAGCCCTGATATGTAACATTTTCAGATTTATGAGATGTAAGCACTCATGCCAAATATTTATTGGCTCTTTCTAGCTGGTCAAGCTAGCTCCTACACACCCCTGCCATACAATCCTTTCTAACGTAGCCACTATTTCTGATTAGGCCCTCAAAACACCTTTCACCTGGACTACTAACAATAGTCTTAAAACTGATCTTCCTGTCTTCCTCCCCAGTCGAATCCCTCCTTACACACATCTGTCAAACGATTTTCTTTAAGCATAGATCTAAGTGACTTTCCCTAGCTCTATTATTTCTCAGTTGTTGTAGGATTGTTTTGCATTCATCCTTTGTTGCTGAAGAAGACCATGCCATCAGAGAAATGATGACATGACTTTGTTTTCAGTGAGGGAGGGCTGTGCAGGTCACCAGCCCCACTTCTCCTCCAGAGCCATCGAATCTGGTGACCATTCATCAGGATGACTGGAGATGACCCATGAGACTGCTTCTCAGTTGTTCTAGGATAAAATAGAAACTCCTCAATTGGACATTTATTGTGCTTCATAGCAGGACTCCAACCTCTTTCAAGAATCATCATATAGTATTCCTCTTGCTTATCTCTAAAGTTCAGCAAAACTGGATCTTCTGCTTTTCAACATATACAAGTGATCGCATTCTATTCCTTCTCCAGCAGACTGTCTCCTCTGTCATCCTCATGATAACTTTCATTTTCTACCTGTCTACTGAATGATCTATTCCTGCCTACAAACATGCCCATGTCCTCCTCATGGTCCAGAAACCATTTCTCGATTCATCATCTCTTAATATAAAACTATAGGTCCCCTCCCTTTTGTGGCTAACCTTATGACAACTGTCCTGAGTCAATCCCTCCACTTTGTTTTTTCTCACTCTATTCTGAAAGTTCTACAAACTGGTTTCTGGCCTCATCATTCAGCTGAAGTTGCTCTCTCCAAAATTACCAGTGATCTCTTAATTGTCTATCTATGGCCTTTCCTCAAGCATTTTCCTTGTGGAAATCTCTGAAGCTTTTAATACTGTCAAGCATCCTCTTCTCACAGATATTCTCTTTTTCTCTAGGTTCTCTTCTTACTTCACTGCCCATTCCTGTGTATTCGTGTCTGACTCCTCTTCCTCTTCTAAGCTATCCTCTAAATCTATCATCTTCCACCTTCTATTTTAATCTAGGTGTTTCCCAAGGTTCTATATCTTCTGCTCCTAAGTTGAAATTACATATAAAATGGAAGTATTTAGAGTATGTATAAAAAGAGAAAAGATGGATACAGGTCCTAAATTTCTTAAAAAAGTAAAGTGAGTGACCTGGAACATAGGCAATGACTACTATAAGGATGTGGACAGGGTAATACAGGCAAGTGGTTTCAGAAGAACAGATACCTGTGTAATGGTAGCAGAGGACAAGTATGAAGCAAGGTGCATGCCTTTGCTTCCTCCTCCTCCTGGCACAATGGTTTTGGGACATCAAAGGTACATCCCATAGTGGAGAGTGTGGCCAGGCACACATTTATTCTGAAACAAGTCATAGAAAGAATTGAAGAGAAAGAGTCTAGGATGAAGAGAAATTTGGTAACATTTACTTGAAAGGACATAACAAAGCAGATTCCAGTTGTACAAGATTTTGGAACAGACAGGCTGATATGAATGCAGATGAGAGATTGAAGAGAGTTAGCCAGGGATGAGGGCTTTCATCTTGGAAAATCTAAATCATAATGAATGAGAGAAAAGGAAGTGAGTTTTTCAGTCATAGGTCAGGAAAGTATAAATTGATGGGTTCCAATATTTACTCAAGAAACAAAGATTATGTTACTTACCAATTTGCTTTCTATATTGATCGACAGGAAGTTTTAAAGTGGAAGCATCCTTTCTTCCCATCTTGGGTCTCTAAAATACCTGTTCAAAAGAAAACAAATCCCAAAATGTTAAAAAAAAATCACATATGAAAAGAAATAAAATCTATGTGATATCTTTGTAAGCAATTTACTATTATTCTTCAATTAGTTATTTTATCCTTATCTGACTCTTCATGATCTCATTTGGAATTTCCTTGGCAAAGATATTGGAATGGCTTTCAATTTCTGTCTCCTGCTCATTTTATTGATGAGAGAACTGAGGCAAACAAGTTTAAGTAAGTTGCCTGGATTCATATATCTAGTAAGTACTTGAGGCTTGATTTGAAGTCTGGTCTTCCTGACTCCAGGCCCAGTGCTATAGCCATTGTACCACCTAGCTGCCACAATACCTAAAAATTATTTTGACTGCTGTACCTTAAGTGGTAAACAGAGACTGGGGGTGAGGGGAAGGCCTCTAAGACATTGGGTCTAACAGACATCAATTAATTACTAAGCAAGTTACCCTCTCAGCCTCTGTTTCCTCATCCTTAAAATGGATATAATAATTACACCAACCTAGGATTGCTGTGGTACTCCAATAATATTATCTATATGAAAGGCTTTGTAAACTTTAAAGAACTCTCATTATTATTTCAAACTCAGTGTATTTGATGTTATTGGTGTAAGTATAATTTCTCCATGTCTTAGTGCCCTATTGAAGAAGAGAAAGAAAGAAGGAAAGAAAGAAGGAAGGAAGGAAGGAAGGAAGGAAGGAAGGAAGGGAGGGAGGGAGGAAGGAAGGAAGGAAGGAAGGAAGGAAGGAAGGAAGGAAGGAAGGAAGGAAGGAAGGAAGGAAGGAAGGAAGGAAGGAAGGAAGGAAGAAGGAAGGGAAGAGAGGGAGGGAGGAAAGAAAGAGAGAGAGAAAGAAATAGAGAAAGAAAGGAAGAAAAGAAAGAGAGAGAAAGAAAGAGAAAGAAAGAAAGAAAGAGGAAGGAAGGAAGGAAGAAGGAAGGAAGGAAGGAAGGAAGGAAGGAAGGAAGGAAGGAAGGAAGGAAGGAAGGAAGGAAGGAAGGAAGGAAGGAAGGAAGGAAGGAAGAAAAAGAAAAGAAGAAATTTGGACAATCAGTCTTCTGGTGATGATCTTATCTGGATCTAAGTACTCTGGTCCTTGGATGCAGATGTAGTCTGTCACCGGGCTTGCCTCTGAAGCCTTTGCAATTTCATAAAGCATGTCAAAGCTGGTATTCCACTGGTGTAATCTTGAAACTGAGACCTATCTCCATTCCAGGGCATCAGTTTTCTTCATATATACTTGTTTTGTTGGGTTGTTTTAAGGATACCTCATCTTTCAAATGTATTTCAAATATAATAATAGTATATAAATATATATTAAAAGGCGATAACTGAAAATGCAAGTCAATAGACTCCTATTTTAACGTAGATATTTTCCAAGGTTTCAGCTTCTGCCCCTAAGGACACAATGAACAAGGTTGTTTCTTAAGTTTTTATAAGGTTTTTAAAAAGTATTGTTTTCAATTTTCCATATCCCTATATAAATAAGTTTATGTATCACTTTCAAAACTCGAATCTGAAATATAATTTGAAGAGCAAACAAAATAGGGACTTAAAATGTGACAAATGCTATTATTGCTGTCATTATTGTCATTGCAAAAATTGTTAATAATGAAAAGTATTTAATTTTCACTATGAGTATGAAATCAGGAGCATAGGCAAAGTCATTTTCTTTTTGTGGAAAAAATAACTAAAGGTTATTTAAAATGAGCCACAGAAATTCCCCTGTTTATCTGTGTAGTTCACACTGTCAGAGCAACAGATATCTAGAACCTCTAAAATGTTGTGACTTTTCTTTGTTCTTCAAACCTATGTGGTAATCATCATTCATTTCAACTGCTTTGATGGTTGGATAGCAAACTACCAGGAAGCCCATAGAGACATTAGCACATACAGTCACAATGTCTAATAAGACAGTTATTTGCATAAAAGATCAGCCACAATTTAAAATGTGTTGTGATAGAAGTGGAAAGGGAATAACAGATCTATATTAGTATGTACAAAATCAAGATTGTTTTCACAATTTAATTCTTTTGGGACTGTGACTCATCACCTTCTCTTGTAAAGAACATAGCACTCCCTGAGGAAACAACTTGCTATGAGCCTAAGTTAAACTAAAATATGGATTAATAAAAGCTAATATTTATTATTGATGAGGGTTTTTTTGTAAGAATGGTGTTGGATGTAACCAATATAGATTCCTAAGAGAAAAAAATCAGTAATCTTTATAAATAAAAAATGTCAACTTTAATAGCAAAGTGGAATGCCTAAAATAAAGTGAGTTCATTTATGCTATGTTAAAAATATTTTTTAAGATTACCAATATCCTTATTGGATATATGTTTTAGGGTTAAAAATTACTATTGTAGATTAATATTTTATTAACCTGAGTTGTACAAAAACATGATATAGATTTTCAAGAAAAATATATTTTTGGTGTGAGAAAACAACACTGTACATTTTTATAGGTTTTTTCATTCCTCGTTTATATAATATATAGAAAATTAGAAAGAATGACTAAATTAACGTAAAACTTTTATACTTTTCCTGCTTCAAGAAAAAGTACATATGCCATATGTATATATTTAAATTCACATCAAATCTTATTAAAAATTAACATAAGTCAGAACTATAGAGATGGTAATCAAAATAATTATTTATCTTTCTTGTATCAACATTGACCAAAATAAGAATGAGGTTATGAATCACTATTTAGTGAAATACAAAGTAAGTTATATTTCAAAATAAAATAGCAATGTACTTAATCTTTTAAAAAATGTTAGCAATAAATTAAAAACCCTTTACACATCCTATGTGATCACCAATATCTTGAAATTTAGGTACTGATTGTTTGAAAATGGAATTAGGGTGCTTGCTACATTCAATTCAAAAAATACTAAAATTAAAAAACATTTGGAGAAAAACAGTATGTTGCCTATGAAAGGATGACACACAAATTTGTAAAAATTAAAATTAAAAGGGAGGGAATGTGTGTAGAAACGAGTAGAGAAACTAAGGAAATAACCAAGCAGATGGAAATGCCTAATGCAATGAATATTGTAGAGTAAAAGAACTCTAGCACAAAACTGCAAAAGAAAATTATACAATAACTAGAATCAGAGAAAAGATTATGCAATGATCACTAGGACTTTGTGAGTGGTTGGTTGGCCTAATAAAATAAAGGACAAGACAAAGAGTCAAATAGACACCTTAGGAGATAGATTGGGAAAACTTAAACAATATCCTTCTCCCCAAACATTCCCAAATGGAGAAACTAGAACTCAAAAAGCCAAAACAGTATGTGTCATACGATATTGATATGATATTATCAATCTAATTTTCTCATTCCTCAACATCAAAACAATAATTATGACAAATCTGCAATAAGAAAATGATAATAGCTAATATTTATAAAAGCCTTTGAGGTTTATAAAGTTTCTCATATATATGTATATCCCATGTACATATATATATATGTGTGTGTGTATACAGATATATGTGTATATACATGTGTGTTTGTATGTATACATACATACATGTGTATGTGTGTATACACACATTTTATTTGACTCTTACAACAACTCTGTATAAGTCCAACTGAAATAGGAACATTTTCCTGAGGCGGGTTCCCTGAGCTCCCTGATTCAGCTTCCTCCTCTGACATACAATATGATAGTCTCCAGCTTCCCTGACAAGTACAATATTTTTATATGAACTGCATGCACTGAGTCCTAATGGAATGAAATGTTAAAAATATTACAAATGTTTCTAAATAAATATTATGAAACAAAGGAATATAAAACAATTGCTGATGTAATACAGAACCCCAGGGAGCATAGAAGCACAGTAGGGCATTTCAGAATAGTTTAAAAAACTGAAACTTTGAGAAGAGTTAGAAAGGAACAAATATCTAGAGCAGAAAAACTTGAACCATGTGGCAAGTGAAGAGAGCAATGGATTTGGAATACAATATACTGACATAAAGTCAATCTAGGAAAAGAGATATGAAAGGCAGTAAAACATAAGGATACATGATTACCTCACAAGCAAAAGCCATTGATGTCAGAGAATGCCTGCCCACAGACAACTTAAGGATCCTAAATTTCCCAGAAGAATATGAAAAAAGTGTAAAAATTTAAATACCATATTTAGGAAAACATACATAAAAACTATCCAGGGCTTCTGAATAAAGAAAACAAAATAATAATCAAAAGAAACCGTAGAACAGCTCCAAGAAAAAGAAACTGCTTCATAGTTCTAATGATCAAAAAAGAATACTGAAAATATCCAGAGGAAAACATCAAATATCAAAGAAAGAGAATTTAACACCAGAGTGCTGTTGGTGTTCAGTTGTTTCAGTCATATCCAAATCTTTGTGACCCTATTTAGGGTTTTCTTGACAAAGATGCTCAAGAGATTCACCTCTTCCTTCTCTAGCTTATTTCACAAATGATGAAGTGAGGCAAACAGAATTAAGTGACTTGCCCAGGGTCATATACCTACTAAGTATCTGAGGCCAGATTTAAACTCATGAAGATGAGTCTTCTTGACTACAAGCTTGACATTCTATCTATTGGCACACCTCACTGACCCAAAACAAGATTACTGTGCATGAAATAGATATTGAAGAAGATAATGGAATAATCTGTTAAAAAAAGCAAAGGAGTTCAAGATGCAACCTGAAATGATATATTCAACAAACTTGAGCCAAAGCATCAAGGAAAGCAGATTCAGTAATAAAGAAGCATTTGAAGCAGTCCTTCAAGAAAAAAAACAAAACAAAACAAAACAAAAACAAAAACAGGTGTGAGCAAATTATTCTACCAGTCTCATCTACTGGACTATGAGCCTCTTGAGATCAAGGATTGCTTTTTACTTGTCTTTGTAGCCCTATTTCTTCACAGTAGGAACACCTTAAGTGATTTGAAAATGCTGGTTGAATGATTGACTGATAATTCAACTTGTAAACACTCCCAGATAACAGAATCAAAAGAAAGGTGAATAAATATAACTAGCAAATAAAGAATATGTAATCAAGTAAATTACTATACCTCAATGTAGTAGTAACATTTTTAAGCAAAAGGGAAAGACTGACATTGGGTTAAAAAAATAGATTAAGAGACTTTTTTAAGTACATAAGGGGATAAATATAAAATAAGAATTTTTAAAAATAGGAGTCATCATGGTAGAGAGTCACACCTGACACACCATGGACACACAACCCTAGTACAGGTTACTGAATGTATTCTATGGTCATAAATTAGACTGGGAATGTGGGGGATAGAGAGAAATTTTTGATGTATATACACACATTCATGAAGTCCATGTGTGAATGATGAAAGGAAGATAACTCCTATCTTCACTTAGCAATAAGAAGGGCTACAGAAGAATGGGTGGGGAGTAGTAAAAGAGTTGGATTAACAAAAGTGGAAAATAAAAGGAATGAAGGGGTTTCACCGAAGAGTACTCCCAAGGCACAAAAGGGATATTTTATCATAGGAAAAGGCATCCTTGCAAAGGATGGAATTGGAAGGGGGATGATGATACACAAAAGACTACTTCCTTTGAGAATGCTTAGTTTTCACAGAAAGCATTCTAAGTCAGGAGAAGTGAAATTAGAGCATCTTAGGGCAATTAAAATAAGCAATAAGGGAGGACTATAGATACCTCCCCCCCAAAAAAATAAGATTGCATGGCAAATAAGATGTATGATTATGAGGAAGAAAAAGTCTTTTGTCCAAAGACTCTATATAAATTTGATCCCTGAAAAGCTCTGCTACTACCCATTTGCTGCTCACGGGGGCTGTTTTCATCTTGCCCCTGTATTCTTCAGGCAGCCAGGTGGCACAGTGGATTGAGGCCACTGCCTCTAGGCCAAGCCTAGAGTCAGGGAGATCTGAGTTCAAATCTTGCCTCAAATACTTCTTAGTCTTGGGATTCTAAACTAGTCACAATTCTGTTTGCCTCAGTTTCCTCATCGGTAAAATGAGCTGAAGAAGGAAATGACAAACCACTCTAGTATCTTTGCCAAGAGCACCCCAAAGTGGAGTCACTAAGAGACAGACACTACTGAAACAACTGAACAGCCACAGCCCCTATTCTTAAGTGGCATTCTTCTTCACCTGAACCACTCCTTCCATTTTGCATTACAACTGTTCTTTGTAAGTTTCAAAATTTACATTCTTGACTCTTCCTATTTCTTTAAGTCATTCCATGCTTTTCTATATTTATTCACCAAATGGAACTTTTTTTAAAGGGCAAAAGAATCTATCAATGAAAAATTTTAAAACCTATCATATGTAATAAGGATGCACTAGAAGCTTTCCCAAAACATTCAGGAGTAAAACAAGGGTGCCTACTATCTCCACTATCATTTGGTGTAATTATATAGATATGCATAAGAGCAATAAGAGAAGAAAAAAAATTCAAAATCACAAAAATAGACAGAGAGATAAATTATCCTTTATTCGTGGATGGCATTGTTTTTCTTAGAAAATCCTGGGTATTAGCCAAGAAACAACTGAGATAATCTAAATTAAAAACGATCAACATGTAAAATGTCTTTTCCTACCTTAAAGTATTATATAAATGCTGGCTATTCTTATTATTGTTATTAATAGCTTCAGCAATGTTATAAGCTTCAAATAAATCCACAAAATCAACGTATGTTTACACAATAACAACAAAATCTAAGTGGTAATAAAGGAAAAAGAAGTAATGCTCAAAATAACTAATTAATAGTAAGTGATAATAATAATGAAAGAGTAAATTTACCAGAGCATATTCAATATTTGTAGATTTTCAGTTACAAAATTTTCATCACAAAAATGAACAATTTTTTTAATATGAAGAAATATTCAGTACTCTTAACTACATCATACCAAAATAATAAAAATAACAATATTACTGTTAATTTACAGATTTAGGGCCAGACTAATCAAATTACCACAGGGATATTTTACAGAGCTAGACAAAATAGGAAAATTCATTTGGAGGAATAAAAACTACCAACAGAATATCTCTCTCCAATTAAAAAGTATAATAGAAATCCTGAAAATTAAATAGAACAATAGAAAAACAGAAAGCAAATTTAGAAGGAATAAACTAGTAGCTGATTAAAAAAGTAAAATAAGCCATTAGATAATTTGGTTTTTTTAAAAAGAAGAAAATCAAGCAACCCAGGAATATTTGTATGATATGATTCAGAATAAAGTAGGAGGGAGAACTTCCACCCCCACCCCCTAGACAAAAATTTATATAATGACAACAATAATGTAAAGACAAACAGTTTTGAAAGATTTAAAGGATTCTGATCATTGTAATGACCAGCCATGATCCTAGAGGACTCATGATGAAATGTTCTCCTGAAAGAGAAGTAATAGACTTAGAGTGCAATACAACATATATGTGTATGAATATATATGTAGGTATGTATATACATGTATGTATATACACATATACACACACCTATGTATATGCATACATATATATGTAATGCATGTGTGTATGTGTGTGTATAAGACAGGCAAATTTGGAATTTGTTTTGCTTGTTTATAATGGGTTTTGGTTTCTTTCTCTGAAGATGTGTCGGCTTAGGCAAGCGGGGAAGGAGGAGCAGGAAGTAAAGAAGGCAGACTTTTGTGGATTATAAAAATTTTTTTTTGAATCCCATAACTTTTGACCCAGAAATTACTCTGCTAGGCATTTACCCCAAGGAAGTACGTGACAAACAAGAAAACTTCCACACACACTCAAATATTTATAGCGGCACTTTTGAAGAAGCAGCAAAGACTTGGAAACAAAGTAGATTTCTACCAGTTAGATAAACAATACGTAAACAAATTGAGTATAGGAATGGAATGAAATTTCACCCTGCTATAAGAAGCAACAAATGTAATGAATGCAAAAATGTTTATTAGTATTTAGATGAACTGACACAAAAATAATTTTATGCAGTGCCAGAAAAATGATATGCAAAGAACAACTGAAACTAAATATTATAGGAATTATAAAGAATAAGCTTAGCTGCAAATAAGAGATATGGAAAGACACCTCCTTCCCATTCTCCTTCAGAGGATAGGTCCATGGGCATGGAATATTGCATATAAGTAATATTTATTTCCTATGAGTTGATAGATTTTGGTGAATTATTTTTCCTTTTTAAAAAAAATATTGTAAGGGATGGCTCTCTGAGATAAGGCAATAGGATACAGAAGGAAATTCAGGGAATAGAAATGCAAAAGATCAATTAATATTTTTAAAGGAAGCTATTGTAATTATTCTTTTTCTGTCTTTTCATTTTTAAGTTAGCTGGTATGTTAGAATACAATCAAATAAATTTATAATCTTTGAGGTGTTAATTAGATGACTACTAATGGTTCAATGTGTTACCACTCCTGAGGTAATTACATTGTAAAGTGAACACTCCTATTAGACTAAAATTTAAAGTCAAATGTGAAAATGAAATATGAGAGAAATGTTTAGTATAATTCCATAGACATAGAGAGATAGAGGGATGGATAAGATAGATGGATAGATAGATGATAAGGAGGGATAGAGGGAAGAGGGAGGGAGAAAGGAAGGAAGGAAGGAAGGAAGGAAGGAAGGAAGGAAGGAAGGAAGGAAGGAAGGAAGGAAGGAAGGAAGGAAGGAAGGAAGGAAGGAAGGAAGGAAGGAAGGAAGGAAGGAGGGAAGGAGGGAAGGAGGGAAGGAAGGAATTTGTCAAAACCCAAGTTACTACACTAGGGGCTTGAAAGAGAAAAGTTTGGGGCAATTAAAAAAAAAACAACACTGAACAGCAATTTGTGAAACTCAATAGCCAAAAAAAAATGCTCTAAATAGAATTTATTTTTAAAGGGGTTTTAAATTAATTCAATAAATATAGGATGAACTACTAATGTGTAGAATGTTTTCTTAACCTTTTTAGATGATGTTTGATATGAAGTTGTGTAAATCACTGGGTTAATCCAGGATAGCCTTTTACAAAAATATTCCTAAGAGTTTTTAATAAAAGAAAGATTGTGTCATTAGACAATTAATATTAGGTAATCCTATAAGCATGGATTGACTGAAAGAGCAGAAAAAATACTCTTATCAATGGTGTCTTACAGTAAAAGTTAGAGGGTGGAGAAGGCACCAGAACTAGGAATGGAGTTAATAATATTAGGAAGACCTCTACAACTGCTGGGGGGTACCCCTAGAAACCTGAGGGGGTAACAATAGCCTGCCAGTTTTGGAACCGCAAGCTATTAATATGTGATGCTTTGGGAGAATCAGGTCAGAATCTGGTTAAGTACAAAACACACAATGGATGGAGAGAGAGAGGGACACAAAGAACTGAAGCAATTAAGAAAGGCCTCAAATGAAGATGTATTTGAGCTAAGTTTCCAAAACAGAGTAGCATAATAGGGAGGAGACTCCAGTTACCAGGGATAACCTGTGCAAAGGCAGAGATAGGAGAGGAAATTTTCTGACAGCAGAGTAAGCCAGCTTGGTTCCAAAACCAATATATGACGTGTGGTGGGGAATAATATTCAATCAGGCTGGAAAAAAGTGTGCCAGAATGAGATTACAAAGAAATTTAAATGCCAAACAGGGGAGCATGTATTTAATGCTAAACACAATCATTTGAGAGCTACTAAAGGTTCATGAAAACGGCATGGTCAAACTTGTGCTTTAGTAGTATCAATTTGGGAGCTAAGCGGAAAATGGATTATAGGAGGAAGATACTGGTGGCAGAGAGACAAAATAGTTATTTCAATAATCTTGGTGGGATGTAATAATTTTATCTAGCATTTCAAGCAGAGGGAAATAATATAGAGCTATACTAAGATTTGGAAGATCATGCTTCAGTAAAGCATGTGAGAAGTGATGAGAGCCTGGATGGGGGTGGAAAGTGGTGGCAAGTCAGGTCATTTGTATCACAGCAGGTTAATGTAGGGTTAGACTGAGAAGATATATTGGGCCAATGTAAGTGGACCAGAATTTTGCACTCTTGTGCTTGATCACCTCATAAGAGCCTATGGGTCTAATGATCTCCATGCAGATGGCTCACAGATCATCTACCTAGCCCATCTCTTCCTCTGAGTTTCAATTCTACATCACCATCTTAAAACTGGACATTTTAGAGTGGAGGCCCCAGAAACAGTTCACACTTAGTGTTTCTAATACAGAACTTACATCTTACAAAAAAAATTCCCTTCTAAACGTCCCTATTTTATCAAAGGCAATCCCATTCTTCCAGGCTCTCAGGTTAATAACCTTGGCACCATCCTCAAATACTCACTCTAACTCACTCCACATATCTAATTAGTTGCCAAATCTTGCCATTTCTATCTCTCATATCTGATCTACTGTAACTCAGTTGAGACCTTCATCATCTCTACCTTAGATTATTGTAATGGCTCCTAAGCAGTCTCTCCACAACAATTCTTTCCCCATTGTATTCTATCTAACACATAAGTACCAACTCCAGTAGCTTGCTATTTATTGCCTCTAGGAAATATATATATACACACACATATATACACATATGTATATATACATATGTGTAAATATATGTATATATAGCCTCCTGTTTAGCTTTTATAGTCTTTCACAACCCAGTCTTAATCTATCTTTCCAGTCGCATTCTAAATTATCCCTTCCCTTGTAATCTGTGAATGAGCCAAACTAGCAACGAGCCTTGTCTGTGTTCCTTCTATACATTTTATCTTTCTTTTCTGTAACCTTGTACTACCTTGTCTCCTATACCTGGAATATACCCCTTTCTCATCTCTGTCTCATAGAATCTCTCTCTTCCTTAACGATACTACCTTCCATATGAAGTGTTCCCTGATTTCAAACCCCCAGCTGCTCATGCACTTCTTTGTAAATTATTTTGCATCTAACCACCTTAAATTTACTCCTTTCTCCATTAGAATGCAAGCCCCCTTTAAGTTCTTCCTATTTGTATCCTTGGGCATAAGGGCCCAAAGGAGATCATGAGGTCTACTGATACACTGATGAAAAGAGATACTTATAAGAAAAGCTGAAATAAACTTGGCAAGTGATTTTATACTGGGGGGGTGGTGTTAGAATATAGGGTAGGGGTGTGTGAGTGACTAGAGAAAGAATTCTAGGCTATGAAGTGGGGTGAGTGAAGTAACTGTGTTGCCACAAGAGAAATACCAAAGTTAGGAGGAAAAGAGATGAATTTGACCGAAAGAAAATGAATTCTGTTGTGTGTGTGTGTGTGTGTGTGTGTGTGTGTGTGTGTGTGTGTGTGTGTGTGTATTGAAATGCCCATGGGATATCTGGGTGGAGATGTCAAGCAGGTAAAGACATGGGTCAAAATAAAATATGGGCTACTTAATACCACAGTTGATGAACTTTCAACTTTTTGAGTAATCAAAGAATATTGAACAAAGAAACAATGTCAACCTGGACAGAAGATTCTGTTAGTGTGATAGGACAACCAACTAATAAGGAAAAACTGATTTGCCGGGGTATAAGTGATGGAAACCTTGGTGGGGAGTAGTCATTTTATCTAGAATTTCAAACAGAAGAAATGGACATAGAGTCATATTCTGGTGTATATCCTAAGATTGGAGAGATCCTTTTTGAAAGGGTTCAAAGAAAGAATGGATAACACCCATTAGAAGAAAGTTCTACACATCAGCATGGGAAAGATGAGAAGATTAAAACTGTGAAGAGACAAAAATAAGTCTGAGGAGGAAAGGAGAGAATTATCTAAAGATATTGGTATGGATATATAAAGAACCCAGATCTAACAACTTAACTTTGGTAATGACTTAAACAATTGGAGGAAATTCATTACTCATGTTTGGAACATGAGTAGAAAAGTTAATATCATCTAAATTAACTTATACATTGATTGTCACACTTATTAAATTTCTAAGAGAATAGTTAGAAAAAAACAACATCAAAATCTGTAAGGAAGAATCTTGTTCTAAAATCTCAAGGAATTTTTAAAGTGGGAATTAATGGAAAACAATACTTCTGGATCAGAAATTATTTTAAAAATAAAAAATCATCAAAAAATTTGGTTGTTAAAATATTCCTTCAAATGGAATTTATTAACCCATTTCTCTCCTTCCCCTCAAATTCCCTTATAGTCCTTGTTTCCCTTAACTATTTCTGAGAGGGAGAATGACTGGATACACAGCCTCGAGGCCAAGAAGACTTGGATTCAAGTTTTAACTCTGGAACATACTGCTTAATAGGGATCATGTCATTAAATGTCTCAGCACTTCAGGGTGACTCTAAACCTATAAATTGCAGAAAGGCTACTCATCTATACTGCTTTAAGTAACCAAGGCTTCCAACGTCAATACAGTTAGAGGTCTAATACAATAAAGGCTTATTTTGTCACTAAGCTTCACTTTTACAGGTAGAAATCAACACATGAAACCGTGTGTTGTGTCACAGTGGTTGAAATAAGACACTGGTGAATAAAAGTCTCTTAAGACAATATTCAATTCATTCATTTCTTGTTTCTTCTATTTTTAAAGCATTTAGAGATAAGCATGTCTTAAGGTTCATTTCAAGGTTTTATTATGTTACCTCATTATAATTTTCTTTAGTAAAATTATATTTTTTTAAATTGCTCTTTGATTACCACTGCCATATTCATTAGGGTGTTATTAGTTTCCATTCAAATCTAAATCCTTTCTTTATATTTCCATTATTGATGTAAACTTTTGCTGTTGTTGCTTGTAAAGTATGTTTTACTATTTCTTTGTTTATATTTTATGGCACAGCATATAGACAATTTTTAAACAAACTATCTGAAGCTGGAACTGCACAAAGCCTATGATACATATTTTTTTCCTAAAATTCTGTTAAGGCTTATGACTTTTTTTGTTTATCTTTCTGTTAAACTTGTCTAGTTCTGAAATGAGAATGTTGAAATCATTAACAATTATTGTTACCAATAAGTTATCTTTAAAATTTGATTAAATTTTCTTTTAGATATTCAGATATTATGTCCTTCAGGGCATATACAGAATGTCTAAAAAGTCAAAGTACAGTTTAAGTTTTACAACTTTGGTATTGTTATTATTTCATTATCTTATAATATCTTAAACATGATGTGACTTTCTTGTGCCTCTCTTTTAAGCATGTTTATTGTTGCTATTTCATTGTTTGAAATTATAATCATCACTCTTGCCTGATTTTTTTTACTTTGCCTAAGCACAAATAATTCTACTTTGATTTCTATTTTAACTCTCTATAGTTCTTTAAATTACTAGTATGTGACCCTAAGCAAGTCATTTAACCTCTGTCTGTCTCAGTTTCTTCATCTTTATAATGTATAATACCAACTACCTCCTGTGGTTATTGTGAGGATAAAATGACATGCAAACCTTAAAGAGCTATATAAATGCTAATCATTATTACATTATATCATACTATAACCTGACTCAGCTTTCCCATCTGTAAAATGTCAGAATTGGTCTAGGGAGTCTATATCTTCTAGCTCTATTATCTTTCAGCTAAGCACCAAACAATCCCTTAAAGCAGGTAAACAAAAATAGGAGTTTTGGACACGTGTAGCCTCAACAAAGGCCAAAGAGGAATATAATGGCCTGCTGTCCTCTAGCACATTATGTCCATCATCTCAGGACCTAATGTGTTTTGCTATACTGTATTTCATTGCATAATTATAACCATGGCATAATTTTCAAACTTGGTTTTAGCCCCAAAGTTGGTTTATAACCTTTCTTTATGTAATTGTGGCATGGTATAATTCTGTTCATCATGATGCTTAAAAGGAAAATACAGCAACAATGTTTTCACCAGTAGCATATAGATATGCATTCATCTCTCACACATCGTGAGCCTTGAACCTAGAATTCTAAGCTCATGCGTATTACCAGTATATTTACAAAAGCCAACTTCACGGTTTGTTTAGGGCACTGAAGTACTAACAGTATTGCCACTCAACCCAGTGAAAAGTTGTAGACCCAAAGGGAGCAGGAAGGAAGGCAAGGCTTCCACAAGTAAGTCACATGATATAGTAAGAATTCCATCTTCCCAATTTTAACGTATAGTCATGAGTATTCTGTGCATCCTAATCTTGTACCAAAGACAGTTTAGCAATAAATTATGTTTAAGTAATACTGACATATTTTTTTTAAAAAGCTACACATAATGCACCACACTTTTTTTGCAAAAAAAAAAAAAATGACAAAATCTGTGATGATTAGATGGTAAAATATGGTACCCTTCAAATTCTCCTAACTCCTAACTAAATATATGAGTTCTATATTGGCTTCTTGCTTTTCCTTTTAGTGGTATAGTCTTGATGCTTAATACATGATCATTTGACTTCTGGATAAAATAAGTATAACATCACTTTGCTAGTCATAGGTAATTTAGCCTCCATCTAAAATAGGCTAACATCCAGAATTACTATGATAATCAATTTGAGCAAAACTCATGGTTATAGTGACTTGTTCTAGAGATGTTCTATCACCAGCTATAGATAGATGATTCTATATGAGACTATGGAGAATTCACACAAGCCAAAACTGAACACAGACATCAGAAGAAGCAGTACAAGGGTACTCTCAAGGTCTCTGAAGAACTTTGGAATCAATTGTAAGATACAAAAGACACTACCACAGGACCACCATGGTGTGCGCCCACATCAAAGAAGGCACTCTGCTCTCTGAGCAAATCAGAATCTCAGTAGCACAAAGGAAACATGAGATGTGCAAATCTAGAGTCACTGTCATCCCAAATGTTCATATGGATCATTTGTGCCTAATCTGTAGAGCTTTTCAAGCTTATAGTGCATTGGTCAGCCACAGTCAAATGCATTGTACTTCAATCTCAACATCATGATGTCATGAGTCCTTTTCAAGTACAAAGGATAAACAATATATGGATGACCATGTAATAGGTTTTAACACTTTACATTACATAGTCTTACTGCTAGAAAAATTACCTCCCAGAATTTCTCACCTCATTTGCATCTTGCTTATAGAATATTTAGCAATATGGATATAATCAGAATAAGTCAAGTTTGAAAATCTGAAAAAAAATGTAGAGTGGGATAAATCTTATAATTTTCATTTTTATAGACCTTATTGTAAATTTTTCAAAGTGACTACAAGAAACAATGCATTTATTTAACTAGATTAGCTATCGCAAAATCCCTCCCCACACATACACGCTAAAATACAAAAAGTGATACTTATTTTTGTTTTAATGTTTTTTAATGCACAGATTGTTGTGGCATCTGGCCACATGACATACTTGAAAACAACACATTAAATTTATACTGCTCAGAATAGAAAAAAAAAAAAGCTGCCTTGAATGCACCATCAACAACACTCACCATTAGAAAAATTTTCATTAGCAGTATGAATTCCATGGATTAAGAAGCAATTTAATAAAATCATAATTTTGCACTATGAACTGAGGGTAGGGAAACCCAGTTGCTTGAAGCCTCATTATGTGAGATTTCACACATAATTGATGATAAGTAAATGAATACAAAAATATTTGGATTTATAAATTGTAAATTCAGAAGGAAATTTCCAACAGCTAGTATCCAACACAAGAAAATTCTGCTTCATGATCTACAAAGCTTGACTCTAAGACTGTCACAAATTGTACCCTTGATAATTCCTGCCATTACCTAGACAAAAGAAAGAACTCGCAAATAGGCATGTTGATGCTAAGCAATGGCATAATTTGGTTTTCTATGACTGAAAAGATATTTAATAATACAATATAGAAATTCCTCTAAAAATAAGATCATAAGATCATACAGTTAGCTTGGGAAGGGAACATCAGCAATCAGGGGTCCTTAACCTTTTCAGTGTCATAGGCCCCCTTTGGCAGTTCAATGAAGCCTATGGATCTTTTCTCTGAATAACAGTTTGTTGCCTACATTAATAATGGGAGGAAATGGTAAATCTCAGCTAAATATTAATAAAAAAATAAGGTGTAGCTTTCCCCATTAAAGGTCATAGACCTACTGAAATCCATTCATGGACTTCAGGTGAACAAGCTCTATTATTGGTCATCTGGCCCAAGCTCCCTATTTTATAGATAAGGAATTGGAGTACCAGAAAGGTGAAATGATGTGCTTTGGGTTATGTTTGAAATGACATAGTAGGTTATTTTAAATCCTCACAGTTCATCTATTTGGTACAATATAAGATTTTTTAAAAATCCCATATTGTTGTACCTTTATGATGGTTAGAGATGTACTTTTTTCTTTCTGAACTAAATATTAAAACTGGAGGCATTTATCACTCTTGATCAAATAAGATAAAAAGGGAGAAAGGTCATAGGATCACAGATTTAGAAACTCTAGTAGAAGGACACATAAAATTCATCTAGATCAGCTACTTCATTTTACAGATCAGAAAGCCTAGACCAAGAGAATTTAATGAGGTGTACACAAGCTTACATGCAGCAGTCAGGATTGACTTCAATATCTGCAATTCCAAATTCAGAGGAATTTTTCTGCACCATGAATTTTACTACATAAGTTAAGCATTTAATAACTAGAGAATAATGATCTCCAAGGCTATAGAGATTTGCCTACCCCTCACTCGTACTACTTTGCAGAAAGAGCAAGATATATTCAGCTTAGCCAGAGAAGGAAAGAATGGATGGAAAAGTGGAGTTGGGAAGCTTCATGGCTGCACAGTGTGAAGGAAGGGTCACTGAAGCTCAGCTTGGACGGTTTTCTATCTCAGAACTTACAATGGGCAGGGACCAAGTCAGTGAAAAGTAAATTTCTGAATGCCGAAGGAGGGTAAGGCAAGTTTGAAATCCTACCCTATCTGAGATGAAAGGGAGAGGAGTCAAAAAGTGAGGAAAAGGGACATAAAGATGAAAGGCTAAAATCACTAAAAATTTAAAACTTTATCACAGAGACAAGTTGGAAAGTTTTTTGCCTCAATTAAATCTTCTAATTTTACTTGCACTGATTTTATTTATTTGTGCGTACAAGGCTTTTAGCTTAAGTAATCAAAGTGGAACATTTAATTTTTGCAATCTTTCCAATGTTTTTCAAAAATTCTTCCCCTATTCACAGTTGTGAAAGTAATTTCCTTGTAATTCTAAATTCCTGATGATGCAACCTAGTATATCTTGGTCATCCAACACTAGTTGGAGTATTTTGTGTGTGGAGTGAGGTATTAGACCAATCCTATTTTCTTCCAGAATACTTTCTGACTTTCCTACAAGCTTTTGTGGATTATGCTCAAATAGGTAAGGTCTTTCAATTCACTGAAAAATATGTTACTATCATCATTTGCTTCTGGAATTTGTGTTTTTGATCTATCCCTTTGGTTCATTGAACAACTTTTCCATTTTTTAACCAGACCCAAATAATAATAATAATTTTGATGATTTCTGCCTTATGGGGTAGTCCAAGATCTGATATTGCAAGACTTATTTTGCTATTTTTCCTTCAGATTCTCAATATTTTGTTTCCCTAGATGAATTGTTACTATTTTCTGTCTTCATAAAATAATCTTTGCTAGTTTTATTTGCATGACAGAATAAATAAATTGATCATATTCTAAAAAGATAGCATTTTTATTTTTATTATATTTATATGAATATTTGTCTTATTTCTGTAAAGAGTGTTACAGTGTTCAATTAACACAATTCCTGTGTGTTTATTAGTAGGTTGGCTTCAAAAGAGTTTACATATTATGTAGTTATTTTGAATGATATTCCACAGTTTCTTTCCACTTTCTTTTCTTTTTTTTTTTTAACCATTCAACAAGGTTAGTGATTTGTATAAGGTGATTTTTTAAACTAATTTTTAGTTGAATCTTTTTGGTTATGTAGATCATTATATTATCTGTAAAATAATCTTTTTGTTTTCTCTTTGCTTCTTTATTATTTTGATTTCCTTTTTCTTGTCTTATTAGTATAGGTAGCATTTCTAGAACTATCTCAAATAATAGTGGTGATAATGACCATCTTTGTTCTACTCCTGATTTTACTGGAAAAACCTCTAAAATATTATTATTAAAGATGCTAACTCTTGGATCTTGACAGCTGCTGTGGATTGCATTAAGTGAAAGTTCATTTATTCCTAAGTTTTTACAGAAATGAATGTATCATTTTTCTGCATCGCTTAATGTACATCACCACATGGTTTTGCTTTGTAATTTATTTTTATTATTATTAATATGGCATATCTAATTAATACCCATCCTAATATTCAACGGCACTCCTGACAGAAATCAAATCTAACTTTTATGTACAATCACTGTAGACTTTTTGTTAAACTGTGTTCAACATATTGGCATTAATTTTAATTAAGGATATTATATTTATTTTTCTCTTTTTTCTCCCTGGTTTCAAATGCCTTTCCTCCATTGACTACCTCTAAACTATCCTGTCTTTCTTTTGTTCATACATGGTTGTTTTTATGTTTTGTCTCTCACTAAACTTTGAGTTCTTGAGAACAAGTATTGTTTTTTACCCTTCTTCACATTCCCAAAGCTTAACACAATTAAGTTAACACAGCTTAGCCTACACATTGTAGACACTTAATAAATGTCAGTTAATTCACTGGCTATGTGGTCCCAGTTCATGTAGTTTACTTCTTAATTTCTTTATTTTTAATATTTTTATATATCTATTTTTAACATTTACTTATGTTGATTGAGTACTATTTTTCTAATTCCTCTGAAGATAAATACATTTTTGCTTCAGCTTCTCATTTTAAAACTATGAGAATCTTATGTTTTAAGGGAGATTTCTTGCAAACAACATGTTGGATTCTGCTTTCTAATGCATTCCATTAATATCTTCCATTTTCATGGGTAAGATGCTACCATTCACATTCACAGTCGTGATTGCTACTTGTGCATTTTTCCTAATCAGAGCCTATTACTCTTTTTCTTCTCTTTACCTCTAATATCCTATTTGCAAAGAAAGAGGTTATGCAAGAGAAGACTATATAACTTAAAAAATCAAGGAGAAATAAAAGGTAAACATTAAAGACCAATTATAAAATACTCAATAAGGTCAAATTGTTTACTTCATGTATGTGAAAATATTAGCATTCTTACGACTATCATCATTATTTGGGGAGTTTGAAAGAAAGGTGTGGGCTGAGCTGAGTTTAATGGGGTGATTCTAAAAAAACTGTAGGGAGAGATAAAAAGGAGGAATTATACAAATGAGGCATAAAAGAAAAAAACTGATACAGAAGAAGATAGTATGAGGAAAGGTGGGTAACCCTAGGATTTTACTAGGGTTTGTGTTAAAGGGGGAATAACATATATATCTAGAAAGATATAAAAGTCTTCTAAATTCAGAAAGGAATAAGACAGCAAAGGGATAGGGTTAGGGGAGAGGATAAGGGAGGAACTCTTAGAGGGTTAGATAGGTTAAGGAATAGGCGGTCAAGATAGTGGGTAGAGGTGTATCAAGTGTATCACAGGAGTGAGGAGCAACAGGGTAAATAGAGAAGGGCAGTGAGGAAAAATACAAAGGAGGAAATATTGTAGCTAAGAATGTGAATGGGACAAGTTTTACCCCCAAAACAGAAATAGATAGCAGATTAAAAATTTGAATTCAACAATATGTTGCTTTCATGAAACATAAAAATGAGAGACACACACAAAGGGCAGGAGTAGAATTTAGTATGCTAAAGAAAAACAGCAGGGATAATAATCATGATCTCAAACAAAGTTAAAGTTAAAATAGATTTATAATCAAAAGTGAAAAATAGAGAAACTATACTGCATCAGTAATATTATTCAATATTTTTTTAGACCATTTAAAATACTTAAATAGTATAAAATGCTTGAGTGTGTACCTGCCAAAACAGACACAGAAACTATATGAACATAAATATAAAACACTTTTTATACAAATAAATTCAGATCTAAATAATTGAAGTAATATTTATTGTCCATGGATAGGTAAAGTCAATATAATTTTTAAAATGACAATTTTACCAAATACATTTATTCAATGTCACCTCAATTAAATTGCTAAAAAAATTATTTCGCTGAGTCAGAAAAAATAAAAAATAACAAAGTTTATTTAGCAGAACAAAAGGTCACTAACGTCAAAGAAACTGGGGGGAAAGATTTAAGGGAAGTAGATTCAGCAATATCAGAACTTAAACTATAATGTAAGGTGAGAGCATTATTGAAGTGTAAAAGGTATAATTCTGATTATTTTAAATTAATTTTTTTATGTAAGTAAAACCTATGTAGCCAAGAATTGAAGGAATGCAGAAAATTGGCGGGGCACGGGGGGACTTTCATAGATAATCTCTCAGGAAGGATGTGATCAGGTTGGCATATTGCTGTGGTGTAGGAATTGATGAGCTGGTTAATTTAGAAAAAACATGAAAGACTTAGATTTATGAAGGAAAATGGTATCTATCTTCAGAGAAACAGATGATAAGAGGAAATAAGCATATTACAGTTTTACCTGTATGTGTATAAGTGTATAGGGTACGTATGCATATGTTCATAGATATGTAAGTGTGTGTGTACATACACACACACACACACACACACATACCCATATTTAACTGTAGCCTTCTTTAGGGTGTTGGTAGGAGTGCAACAGCAGAGAATACAAGAAAACCAACAAGGAAGCAAAGAAAAGCTGGGTAGTTTTTCAAACAATGTGTATATTTTTTATATAGGTTTTCTTGAGATGGAAATTTGTTTTATATTGAATCCTCTCTTATGGTCTGCTGTGTACATGACAACTTTTTTTCTTTTCTCATTTTGTATTTAAGCTTAAAACTTTAAAAAGTACAAAAAAACTTGTCATATGAATATTCTTTTCATTCTTCTCTCCTTAAATTGACAGAATTCAAATATAAATGGTCCCAGAATAATTTGCTTATCTTACTATTGCTCATGTTGACCGTTCAGTAGATTGACACAATTATTCACAAGGTGAATAAAATGACTTTTTGTAATTAAATGAAAGAGTTGGCATGTAAATTAATTTTCTTCTTAGAAGAAAAGCACCTTCGAGACAACTCATATATATATATATACATGCATACATATATACATACATACATATGTACACACACAGATACAGCAGATCCTTGGTTTATGTGTAACCTGGTTTAAGTATGCTTTACTGGATGAGGAAAAAATTTTTTGCAAAACTTGTCTTGCAGGACAAACAAAAATTCATAGTACAAACATCAAAATTTTGTTGAAAAACATCATCCAAATAAAGCTGTAGCAAAGAGAGCCACAAATACTTTTAATGATAATGCAATGTCACATTTCTGTAACATTCTGAAAAAACGTGAAAAACAAATGTTGCCCGATTCCCAATCAGAAGCGAAGATGAAAAAAAAATCAGAGTCAAAACATGAAAGTGATTCAAAAAGCAAAAAATAAATGAAGGCATTAGTGTCGGTCTTACTTTTAGTGAAAGGAACATAACATAGAACACTCCCTATGCTGAAATCCCCAATACTCTCTAGGAGATTCTCCTTCCAAGCAATAATCCCTTCTTTCTCCTCCTCCCTCTTGTCTCCCTCGTGGCTGTCATGATTCTTCTACAAGGTAAAGTACAGGTTAATTTATTTTATTTTCAGTTTATATTGTGCACCAATCATAGCTATTATATTTCAGGCTCACTGGGAAAAAAAAAAACTTACTTAAAATTATAAATAATTATTTTTATATGAATATTTTTGGGGATGTGGTACCAATCATTTGAATTTTCATTTTTTCTTATGAGAAAATTTGCTTTGCAATATGAACAAATCATATGATGAACAGAATCTCAGAACAAATTAAATTCGTAAACTGAGGTTCTACTGTACATATGTATGTGTGTATGTATACACACACAATCATATATGTGAATATATATATATATACATACTGTTCCAACATAGTTTTCATTTCTCTATCCCCCTCATCCTTTTATATTTAATAATGTGAACTATCACATGGGGGAATAAAAAAACTTTTGTAATTGAAGTACAATAATAACCCAAGATATGCTCATCCAAGCTATGAGAATTTAATTTTATGAGGAGTTTTATTTAATATCCTCATTGCTTATGAGGCATTTCTTTACATTTTCAAGGACAAGTTTCTACTTTATTGTCTTGAGAACAGCTCAATTTGAGAAAACAGGACTCATCATGCAGTTAAGTTTCAAATGTGTAGAGCTAGTGATTATTGAATAAAATTCCCCCAGATTATTTGTTTTGCTGTTTTATAATAGTGTCTGCATCTCATATGTCAAAGCTTCCTAAAATGACTCTCCTTAGAGGATCTCTCACTTAAGTCTTCTCCTTTTTGCAAAATTTACTTGTTATTTGTGTTAATGTGATGTGATTTGTGTTTTCATTGATTCTTTTTGTCTTTACTGCTCTATTTTTTCTTGCAGTAAGAGTTCAAATAAAAATGGGAAGATTCCGTTAGTTTCAACTGAGTATTTATTTGGGAGCTCAGGAACATATAAACGGTTATCACAATGAAATTAACAGACACATAAGAACTCTCCTTAGGAAGGGGTTTTCAGGAACATAATATTCTCCCAAAGCAGAACACTATATTGTGATGTCAAGTCATAATCCACAAGTTCACTGCAGCATTTATGGAACAATTCCAGTAGCAGATAGCCTCAAAGAGCAGGGCATGCTTCTTCCTTTTACCGTGTGATTTTGATTTCTTTTTCTACAAAGTACCTGCATTTTGAAAGCATTTATTCCATGTAGTTCGGAGATTATATGTATGCATATAACATCCAATAAAAACCTTATTCTTAAATCTCAGTGAATCTAAATGCTGTGTCCAGGTGATTATAAACAGTTTAATCTGTGATGATGCTCTGGGATCTACCAGGGGTTATTTGTTGATTTCTCAGGAACATTTTGAAGCCTGCTCTAATAGTACAGGTTTTTGTTACTTGTCAGTTTATGAAAGATGATGAGTTGCTGATGTAAAATTTGAACCACTCACTACCTCAATTTATAGATGACATTATGGTTCACTTAAAAAACCCTAGGGATTTAACAAATAAACAGACAAAAAAAACCTCAAAATAACAACAGCATTTCTATGTAATAATAAAAAAAATCATGAAGGAACAGTAGAAAGGAAAATTCCATTCAAAAATCTACAGAATGCACAAAATATTTGAGGCAATTTACCAAAGCACACAAAATGCTTGTAGATATTCACTAACAAAATATTCCTTAAAGAAATAAGGAATATACACATGACCAAGTAAAGGAAGCACTATTTTCCCAAAATTCCCCTTCCCAAAACTTTAAATTAACACCTGAAATTGAATTCTGAAGAAGCAGAGCCAAGAAAAGTTCAGAGTGAGACATTTTTCCAGCCCAAGATAACTTAAGAGGCTGGATGGAAAGATCTGTGACACAATGCTGGAAACATGTGGACATGCAGCCCACATGGAGGCACCACCAATGGTGGGACATGATTTGGCAACATCAGCTTTAGAAGCCATGGGAGCTCTCAAAGTCAGAGATAGTAAGGCGATCAGGCAGTTGGTTAGAAAGAGATTACAATCCCCGGGCTAGGACTGGGCACCAGATGAGAGGCTAATGATTCCAGGAGACAGCAAGAAATAATAAAACAAAATTTAAAAAAGAGAGAGAAAAACATGGAAGAAAATGTAAAATATCTTATTTTAAAAACTGAGAGAAAATTGAAAATGAGAGATAATTTAAGAATTATTGGACTATCTAAAAGCCATGATCAAAAAGCCTAGATATCATATTTCAAGAAATTATAATGGAAAACTGCCCCAATATCCAAGAATCAGAGGGTAAAATAGAAATTGAAAGAATCTATCAACTACTACTTGAAAGAGATTCCAAAATAAAATTTCCTAGGAAAATTGCAGCCAAACTCCAGAGCTGCCAGGTCAAAGAAAAAATATTTAGAGCAACCTAAAAGGAATCATTCAAATATAATAGAGCCACAGTCAGAATCACATAAGATTTAGAACCTGACACATTAAGGGAAAGGATGGCTCAAAATATGATGCTCATGAAGGCAAAAGAACTAGAACTCAAATCAAGAATGACCTACCCATCCAAACTGAATATAACAAGAAAACAAGAAAAAATAAAAGGAATAAAAATATGCAAAGAGGAAACAAAATTGCTCTTTGGAAATATGATGGATGCTTGGAGAAACCTAAAGAATGGTCAACTAGAACAAAAAAACTAGTTGAAACAATTAAAAATTTAATGAAGTCTCAGGACATAAAACAAACCTACATATGTCATCAGAATTTCTATATATTACCAACAAAATCAAGCAGCAAAAGATAGAAAGAAAAAATTCATTTAAAATAATTGCATACAATATAAAAAACTTGGGATTCTACTTGCCATGGCAAACCCAAGAACTATATGAACACAATTAGAAAACACTTTTCACACAAACAAAAATGGATCTATACAACCAGAGAAATACTAATTTCTCATGGGCAGGCTGACAGATACAATAAAAGTGGTACTTCAACCTAAATTAATTTACTTATTCAGTGCCACAGTAATTGAACTATCAAATAATTATTGTGTAGAGTTCGAAAAAATTATAATGAACGTCATCTGAAAGAACAAAAGGTCAACAATACTAAGGTACCAATGAAACAAAATGTGAAGGAAGGCAACCTAACAATACCAGATTTCAAGCTATATTACAAAGAGTTAATCATCAAAACAGCCTGGTACGGCTTAAGAAATAAAGTAGTGAATCAGTGGAATAATTTAGTACAACAGGAAAGGATCAGAGTAATTTAGTGTTTAATAAATTCAGAGATCCAAGTTTTGAGGACAAAAATTCAACTTCCAACAATAATTGTTGGGAAGACTAAAAAGCAGTTTGGCAGACACTAGGCACAGACCTACATTTCACATTGTATACCAAGATAAAAGTCAAAATGGTTAAATGACTTAGATATGAAGGGTATATCATAAATAAATTAGATGAGCAGGGACAAATTTATCTGTCAGACCTACAGATAAGGGAAGAGTTTGTGACCTGAATATTAAGAATCATACCATGAAAACATTAAGAAAAAAGTAGATGGTATATCATTTCACAGTTATAGGTGATATAGTCTTAACAAAACAATAGAAAAAGAGATTATAAAAGTTAAAATTGGTCATTACTGAAAAGCTTCTGCACAAAGTTAATGCACAGAGGATGAAAAGGGAAGTAGACAAGTTGAGAAAATATCACTATCTTATTCCTAAGAAATAGACAATTAGTAAAAAAAATAAATTCTATCACATCAAAAGCCACCCCCCAATAAATGACTGGTCAAAGAATATGAGCAAATGGTAGTCAAGGGGAGACTGCAAACTAGTAACAACCACATGGCAGAATGTTTCAAATCATAAAGAGGAAACTACGAAACCCTGAGGTTTCATAGTGCAGCCCGCAAATTGGAAAAGATGACAAAAAAAAATGGGAATAGTTACTGTTGGAAAGGTTATAGAAAGGAGGTACACTAAAATATTATTGGTAAAGTTGTGAATTAGTATAACAGTTCTTGAAAGTAGTATGTAATTATTCAAATAACAAGGCTACAATGCCAATACCCTCTTTTTCAGAGATTCCACTGCTAGCATTTAATAGTAGGAAGGTCATAAATGGAAATAAAGGCTCCAAATACACCAAAACTTCAGCACTTTTCATGATAGCAACAGAATGGAAACAAAGTAGATGTTCACTGAATAGGAAACAGCTAAACAAATAATGGAATATGAATGAACTATGGAATAATACTACACTGTAAAAAAGATGAGAATGATGAATATTGAGAAGTATGGAAAGACTTACACGAACAGATGCAAAATGAAGTAAGGTGAACCAATAAAGCAATATACACAATGATTAGAACAATGTAAATCAAAAGAAAAATGCACAAAATAATCAAAAAGAAATGTTACAGAATTATAAAGAAAAATATTAGTATCAAAGAAGAAATCTGAGGAGATACCTCCCCCTTACCACTTTGCAGGGCCCAGGCATATGGAATATTATACATAATGTCAGATACTTTCAATATGTTGATTTTTTTTGCTATATTTTAATTTTCTTCTTCCTCATTTTCTTTTTCTTTAAGAAAAAGATTTGTTATATAAGATGCCTAGGGGAAGGAGAATGGGGGAAAGCCAAAAAATACACTAGAAATTATAGGAGGATGCAATTTATTTGAAAAAAAATTCTAACCACCAGGTTGTGCTTTGCTAGGTATTTGGTAGGTGCTAAATATTTCAGTCTGCTATGAAGCCAAGTGAGTCAACAAGGATTTCTTAAGAGTCTTTTATGTGTCAAGCACTGGGTAGACAAAGAAAGGCAAAAAAATAGTCCTTCTCTGAAGTGGTTAGCTATATTCTAATTTGGAGACAATGTGCCAACAACTATGCAAAGATATGTGTGGACATGTGTATGTATGCATTATGTATGTGTATATATTATGTATGTACATAACATATAAACAAATAAGTTTGTATGTACACATATCTCTGTATATATACGTACATATATGTATGGAGAAACAGAATACATTAGAGCAATTCTTAGAGGGAAGGCACCAGCACTCAGGGGCACTGAGAAATGCTTCTTGCAGAAGGTAAGATTTTAGTTGATCAGAAGGAAGTCAAGGAAGTCAAAAGGATATATGAAGAGGGAGGGAATTCCTGACATGGGGAACAGCCAGTGAAAACACATGGATTTCATTTTTACTCAATCCCCAAAGCACCACCCAAAATCAGTGGTGCCACGTAAGCTAGAATACTTGCTCCCCACTGACACTTCATGCTCACCCCCTATCATTATGACTCAATAACCACTCCTCCTCTGAGATTCATTCAATCTCTACATATTATCCAATAAAAATGCTGGTAAATGTTATCACTCAATTCCCAGGACACTTCCCTTCCTTATTCTCTTTTTCTCACCTCCTGCTCTCATACTAGTGGACTTCAAAATACTCCCTCAAACACTTTAACTTCACACTTCTCCTATGTAACATCTTTATTCTGGAACTTTGTGTCTCATGAATGTGATTGCATAAAGCTTAAATTCTACACAACTTTTTATTTTTAGACTGAGCAGGATGGTTGATAACCCCCTAACTAAAGAAAGAATAAGAGATTGGGTCAAAGAGCAATTTAGAAATAACCAGAAGTAGAATTCAATTCAATCTATTATTAGACTATGTTCCCTCTGGCTACTGAGGTTAATTCCATATAGGCAAGGATTAGCAAGCCATGGCACAAAGATGAAAAATGGCATGTGAGATAAAGTTAAATGGCATAACAGCAAAGAATTTTAATAAATCTACTTAAGAAAATATAATCAGAAGAAAAATACCTACCCTCCTCCTGATCTTCTTTTCTAACACCCCAGGCACATAGAAACTTAAATTTAACTCACTTCCTTCTCAGAAGTCTGGAATGTCTCAGATCCCACATTTGCAGTGTGCCTCACATTCTAGTGTACAAGACTTAAAGATACTAGAAACTAAAAGAGGCTTCTTTAAAACATGAGTCTCAGGAACCTGCCAGTCTACTTTCATAACAGGACCATTCAATACTCTCTGTTCTCTAAATCTAGGGGATTAAATAAACAAAGATGTGAGAGCCCATTTAAAAAAAAAAAGTTGTGGTTACCTGACCTAGAAAATAAAATGGGAAGCTAAGGATAAAAACAATCCCAAGTAAGATATTACAAGTCTGGGTTTAAAAAAAAATGCTAAAATGCTTTAAATGGGAGTGGGGAGAGAGACAAGAAAGACTTTTAATGTAATCAGAGATATTACATTTAAGGTCTTACAAACATGTAATGCAGAGAAAAAATGGAATAATGGATGTCATCAAAGTAATGGGTATAATGACGAGAGGGAGAAATAATTACTCAATAGCCTGATTATTTCAGGTATGTTTGTGATAGAGAGAGAAACTGAGGCTGACTCTTATAGTGAATTCATGGGAGAACTGGACATGACTCACACTGGATGAAGAAGCATGGTTGGGTTGGGAATAGTATCACAGGAGGGAATGTAGCACTCAGATCCACTATATTATATTTGAATGCTTTCCTTTTCTCCACTACTAACTGGGAAATGAGATTCCTAAAGTAACTAACATATCTTTTGGAAATAATTATTCACAATCATCTATGGGTAATAGAAAAGAGTATAGATTTTGTTACTTAGATTCCTGTTAGGGTACTGGTAGATTGTTAAACATACGAGTATTGATAAACTTTTTAAAAGACATTTTGAAAAATGGATTGTCCTTTTAACAGTAGTCCTGGTGTGCTATCTTAAGATCAAGTCTGATAATGATAAGTTAAATTATATTATTTTTTAAAAAAGATATTTGATGAGTAAGTCATTTTTTACTGCATCAGAGTAAACATATAGTTTAAAGTTAACAAATGTCTTTTCCCTTTATGATAATTTTGTTTCTAGTATTTTTATTCTATTGTAATTTACTTTGAACCATTACTTGTGAGTAGAATTCAAAAAAGAGCTCCTGTATATAAATTTCTTACAGAAGTGACATTAAAATGCTTCCATATTATTGAAATCATGTGAATTTATCATTCTTATTTTGCTAATACAAGAACTTTCTCAAATGAGTACCTTTCAGACTGTGCTAAACAATCTATATGAACATACCATAATGTGAATTAGTTATATGAAATGATCAAATTATATTGGCAGCAAAATACAATAGGTATTGAAGTAAATTTGGGAGGGAGGAAGGGTGAAAGGGAGATTGGAGAAGAAAAAAAAAGAAAACAAAGAAAAAGTTTTAAGAAAAGCATGTCTAAATGTTTTGTTTTCTTAGGGTTCACATAACAGAACTACTATAAATAGTTGCAACCAGGATATGTGTGTTACCCCATTGTCCAAGATTGAGTTTACTTTCCCAAGATTCCTTATTGAATTGGTGAGACTATGCATCACACCTTTCTGTGGGCTTACTGTTTCTTTTTACTTCACCATCTCAGTAATCATTCCTTTCTAAAAAGTTAATTAAGTCCAGTTAAATAATTAAAATTAGCAAATAATATATATGGGAAGCAAATTCAAACTGTGTTTTAGGCTACACGTAGCATTACAGAGATATCTCCTAAAAGACTACCCTAAGAACCCTGAGAGGAGACTTAGTCTTGTTCTGAGACCTGACCTGCCAGTGAGAGTAAAGGATGGGTGAGTAGCCCCAAAGGATGTGCTACACATGTAAAAAACAAGAGAGGCAGTATAGCACAGTAGGATAAAGAGCTGCCCGCAAAGCCAGAAAGGCTCCATTCAAGTCTTAACTCTGATATGACCTAAAATTGTAATCCTAAGCAAGTCACTTAACCTCAGTGTTCTGGATAGTACTCTGAGACTATAAATTCAGAAAAGTGTCAACCTGCATTATAGAGGGAATTTCCTTAACGAAGAGCATTCCGAACACATAGAAAAGCAGTGTAGCTGATGGTAAATGGGGAGAGTTTCAGTTCTGATCCTGACTCAGATAAAGTAAGATACACACACACACACATAATTTGTTTTATTTTGGTGAATAAAGCTGCTGATTATAAAACATCATACTCTGAGCTTCACCAGTTTTTACCTTTGTTAAGAAATGAATCATGTGAGTGGAGCCAAGATAGTGGAGTAAAAGCAGGGACCTGCTACACCTCTCACTGAAATTTCTCAAAAGACCTGTAAAAATGACTCTAAAATTCTAGAGCAGCAGAAGCCACAAAACGACAGACTGAAGCAAATTTCCAACTTAAGACAATCTGAAAGGTCAACAAGAAGGGACTATCACACTGGTCTGGGAGCAGAGCACAGTTGGGCACCACATGTGGACAGTGCTGGAACAGGCCTTGGGGGACTGAATTGCTGGCGGCTACTGAAGTTTTCAGACTTCTCAATCCACAACACCAAAGACAGCTTCAAAAATCAGTGGGAAGGTTCTCTTTCCTGGCTGAGAGGGGTGCATGGTCTAGCCCCAGCCCTCGGGCAGTGGCAGTTACTAGTAAAGCAGAGGTTGCTTCTGGACTCCTTCACTTAACAAAGATCAAAAGTCAAGTAACTGGCTGAGAAAATGAGCAAATGGGGGGAAAAGAAACAGACTGTTAAGTCCTTACTTTCTTGATGAAGAGGTATTTTCTTATGTCATTGGTGATGAGGAAAATAAAAACATACAACCAGAAGAAGACAACAAAGCCAAACTTCTTGCATTCAAAGCTCCTGCATCCAAAACCTCCAAGAAAGATTTGAATTGGTCTCAGGCCATGGAAGATGTCAAAAAGGATTTTGAAAATCAAATAAGAGAAGTAGAGGAAAAAATGGGAAGAGAAAGGAGAGTGACACAAAAAAAAACACGAAAAACGAGACAACAGACTGCTAAAGAAGACCCCAAAAATGCTGCAGAAAACAATAGCTTTAATGGCAATAGCTTTAATCGTCCAAAATGCCAGTGAGAAAAAGAATACCTTAAAAAGCAGAATGGAACAAATGGAAAAAGAGGCCCAAATGCTCACTGAAGAAAATAATTCCTTCAAAGTTGGAATTGAGCAAATGGAAAGTAATGACTTTATGAGAAATCAAGGAATTATAAAGCAAAATCAAAAGAATGAAAAAATAGACCACTATTTGAAGTGTCTCATCATAAAAACAACTGTCCTGAAAATGGATCCAGGAGAGATAATTTAAAAACTATTAGACTACCTGAAAGCCATGATAAAAATAAAAGAGCCTAGACATCATCTTGCAAGAAATTATCCAGGAAAACTGCCCTAATATTTTTGAACCAGAGGTTAAAATAGAAATGGAAAGAATCCACCAATGACCTCCTGAAAGAGATGCCAAAGGGAAAACTCGTAGGAATATTGTAGCCAAATTCCAGAGTTCCCAGGTCAAGGAGAAAATATTACAAGCCAGAAAGAAACAATTCAAGTACTGGAGAAACATAATCAGGATAACACAAGATTTAGCAACTTCTACACTAAGGAATCAGAGGGCTTAGAATATGATATTGCAGAGGCCAAAGGAGATAGGATTAAAATTAAGAGTCACTTACCTAGCAAAACTGAGTATGATACTTCAGGGGAAAAAATGGAATTTCAATACTTTAGAGGACTTCCAAGAACTCTTGTTGAAAAGACCAGAGTTGAGTAGAAAATCTGACTTCCAAATACAAGAAACAAAAGAAGCATGAATAGGTAAACAGGAAAGAGAAACCATAAAGGACTTATTAAAGCCGAACTGCTTACATCCCTACATGGAAAGATGATATTTGTAACTCATGGGACCTTTCTCAGTATTAGGATAGTTTGAGGGAATACATGTGTGTGCATGTGTGCACATGTATGTGTATATACATATATGTATATGCATGTACATGTGTGTTTATATGTGTGTGTGCATGTATGCATATTATATGTACATGTATATATATGCATATGTACAGAGACAGAGGGCACAGGGTGAGCTGAATATGAAGGAATGATATCTAAAAAAGAAAATTGAGTGTTGAGAGGCATGTATTAGGAGAAAGAAAAAAGCAGAGGTAGAATGTAGTAAATTATCTTATATAAAAGAGGCAAGAATGAGCTTGTACAATGGAGGGGAAGAAGCAGAAGATGAGAGGGAACAAACGAGTCTTTCTTTCATCAGATTTGGCTTCAGGAGGGAATAACATATATACTCAATTGAGAAGTTTATCCTACCCTACAGGAAAGCAAAGAGGAAAGGGATAACAGAGGGGGGGCTAAATAGAAGGGAGAGCAGATTGGGGGAAGGCGTACTTGGAAGCAAACACTTTAATAGAGGGATAGGTAAAAGGAGAGAATAGAATAAATGGAAGAGTGGGAATGGGAGAGAGGGAAATGTAGTTAGTCTTTCACAACATGACTATTATGGAATTGTTTTGCAAGACTACACATATATAACCTACATCAAATTGCTTGCCTTCTCAATGAGGGTGGGTGGGGAAGGGGAAGGGAGAGAATGTTTAACTCCAAGCTTCAAAAATCAATGAAAAAAATTATTTTTACATGCATGTGGGAAATAAATATATAGACAATAGGGAATAGAAAAATCTATCTTGCCCTACAGGAAAAAAGAAGGGAAGGGGATAAAGGGTGGGGACAGTGATAGAAGAGAGGTCAGATTGGAGGAAAGGGTAATCAGAATAATGCTGTCCTAGAGTGGGGGACAGTGAAGATGGGCAGGAAATTTGAAATTCAAAGTTTTGTGAAAGTTAATGTGGAAAACCAAAAATAAATAAATTTTAAAAAGAGAAATGAATTGTCTGTTTTCTAACTGCACAGCATCCCAGAACTATACCGTACTTCAATGCTATCCTTATAGCATTCCTTACAATTATTCTGCTTATATTGGATACATAATAGTTTGCACTCAGATATCAGTCTTTCCCATATCAGGAACAGATATGTAATGAATAAGCAGTCCTTGAACCAGACTGTGCATTCTATGAAAAAATTCCACTTATAATCCATTAAGAAAGTTGTAAAGAAACAAAACAATAAAATAAAAATAATTTAAAACTCCTATTGCATCACAGTGTCCTCTGTTTATACAGGCTAGTATACATGTCAGACATATATATATATATACTATCTACCAAGAATCACTTACATATTGGTGGGCTAGATAATGTGGAGTGGTAAGTAATCTTTTATTACAACTTCATAGATGACAATAGTGAAACTATTAATAAAATAAAAATAATAATAAATAAAATGAAATAAAATAAAGTATGTCTAAATATTAGTTTCATTTAAAACTACATGAAAATCAGTATTATTCTTCTGCAATAACTATTTTCATTCTGCTTTCACCAAGAGTAAATGATCTTCACAAAACAAAAATGATACTGTTGAGCCAAAACTTAAGTTAAATGACAAAATAGAAAGTCACATTTAATTAGCTCACAAATGCAAATTAAAACAACTCTGAAGTACAACCTCATACCTATCAGATTGGCTAATATGACAACAAAGGAAAATGATTGATGTTGAAGGGAATATGGGAAAACTGTGACACTAATGTACTGTTGGTGGAATTGTGAACTGATCCAATCATTCTGGAGAGCAATGTGGAACTATGTCCAAAGGGCTATAAAACTGTGCATACCTTTTGATCCAGCAATACCAATCTAGGTCTATGTTCCAAAGATAACAAAAAAAATAGGGGGGAAGGACTTATATGCACAAAACTATTTATAGCAGCTCTTTTTCTGGTGGCTAAGAATTGGAAATTGAAGGGATGCTCATCAATTGGGGAATGACTAAACAAGCTGTGGTTTATGATTATAATGGAATATTATTGTGCTATAAGATATGATGAAAAAGATGATTTCAGAAAAACATGAACTTACATGAACTGATGTAAAGTGAAATGAACAGAATCAGACCATTATATATAATAACAGCAATACTATTTGATGAAGAACTGTGAATGACCTAACTATTCTCTGCAATACAATGATCCAAGAAAATGCCAAAGGACTGATGAAGCATGCTATCCAGAGAAAGAACTGATATTGTTTGAATACAAACTGAAGCATGCTATTTTTCACTTCATTTTTGCTTTTATTTGAGTCTTCTTGTACAAAATAACTAATACAGAAAAGTTTTACATGAATGTACATTTATAACCTATATCTGATTGCTTACCATCTCAGAGGAGGGAGCTTGAGGAAGGATAGAATTTAGAACTCAAAGCTTAAAAAAAAATGTTAAAAGTTGTTTTAAGATGTAATTGGGGGAAAATAAAAATGAAAAAACATTATTTTATATTAACAGGCCCAGTATACCCAAGAGCAACAAAAGAAAACAAAACAAAAAAACTAGACTGCAAATTAATAGCAACTTATTTTTGAATGACCTCTGAAAAATGGAGAATGAAGAGATGCCACAGGACTGAAAGTCAGGAGATTGTTATTTTCATTTCAAAATGAAGACTACAGAGTATTCACATTGATTCCAGTGAGTTCAATACAAATTTCTCATAATGACTCTGGAATTCATTGTTAAAAGGAAAAATTTAAGTAAGTGGAAAGGAAAATTGGCATTTTGTCATTTCTTCAAGGGTTAGTCAAAAATAGGTCTTGTTAGATTAACCTTAATTTTTTTAATGTGGTTATTAGTCTAAGAAGATCAAGGTAAGGTCACAGAGACCATACAACTCAATTTTGTCACAGCATTTAAAAAAGTCTCACATGATCTGTGTAAAGATATGAATGAGGAGATAGTACATAAAGGTAGGTTTGAAATGTGGACAGAAAAATGCATTAATGGTTAGATACTACCCTTGAAGAAGGTTTTCCAGAGAAGCAATAGAGTATTCTGCCTGATTTTATTTGACCTTTTTTGAGACAAGGCTATAGATGAACACACATTGAAAATATACCTACTATATTTGAAAATGACTGCAAGGTAAATCAAACTACTACTAATTAATTACAGCTCACATCTATGGAATTCTGAGAGTTACAAAATGTTTTACATAGATTATTTCCTTTAATTATCATAGAAACTCTTGGAAGTAAGTATTATAGACATTATAATCCCCATTTGAAAGATGAGGAAACTAAGGTTCAAACAAGTTAATAAGGAAAATAATGTCAGAACATTCACACTTAGCTTTTTCCTGATTCTAAATCCAGTGCCCCTTCTATTACCTCCACACTTAATGTATTGAATAAAAGATTGAGGATCCAAAAAGATCTTAATAAATGGGCAGATGAAATTTAATAAGATGAAATTTATCCTTTATATATTCTTAATCCAATGCCTAACCATGGTAAGTACCCCCATATCATATATGCAACATAAATTCCGGCAGGTTCTACCTTACTGGAAAATCTGGCAACAGACTCGATTGTCCAAGGAGCTACTGAGAAAAGTATACAAAGGCTCATTACTAGTAGACCGGATATCCTAGGTGGTAAATTCTTACAGCTGTGACAATTTAGAACAAAAGAAAAAAAACGGCCTTCAATCAGTGTCTGCAGTTATGGTGGAAAAATATAAAGGGCGTTAAGCATCATAGTTTTTAGACCTCATGTAAACATTAACTTTTGATACTCAAAATGTGAGATCTTTATCCAAGGATCAAGAGATATATTTTTGAAGTTCAATTCAACAATCATTTTATTAAATAACTAATGTGTCAGTGTGTCAAGCACTGTTCTATGTGCTGAGGATATGAAGATGAAGATAAAAAGTCCCTGCCCTCAAGGATATTCCATCAAATTAAAGAGAAACAAAATACACACAAATACAAAGCAACACTGACATTATAAAAATAGTAATAAGACTAATATTTTCTCAAAAATAGTTTTGTTTTAAAGCAGGAGATAAAACAAGTTGAAAGAAACTTTGAGATCCGGTTGAGGCAAAATCACTCAAGAACATTCAGAAGTGAACTGATAGGTAAATATCACTTAAGATGGAAAATAAAACAGCTTTAATACCATTGCCAATAATCAATTTTCAGTTCTAAGAATGGAACTACCATACTGGAACAAATGTGTCATGCACAGAATTAAAAATGGCATTTAAGAAACTAAGAAAGAGTGGATTGATTAGACTAAGTATATACTTAGCAAATCTATGCTGGAGACAAGCACAAGCTTCAAAGTATTAAGGAAGTGTTTTACACAGTAATTCAGGGAGGGCAAAACACCAAAAGAATGGAAAAGGTCATCCAAAATACTGATACCCCCAAAAATATCATTGGAAAGACAATGATTAGCAGTCTATATACCTGTTGACTCATCTTTATGAAACGTTTATGAAAATAATTGGCACTCTTCTTATGAGTATCTTGGTTTAAATGAGATGTTTATTGATTATAAAACAATTGGTTGAGTAACAGCTTCAAAAGCTCTGCTAAGAAGTTTACAATAAATACATTAAGATCAAACAACATTACATGAAAAAATTCTTATCATTCTCAGATTAGCAACATCAACTGAAACATAAAATAAGCAGTTATGCTTGCCAAAATTTACCATTGTAGCCTAAGTGGAAAAGAGATTCTAGAGAGAAAATAAGGTTCTCCATGTGTTCCTATGCACAGATGACATTACGCTGATTAAACTAAACTGTAGATATTGGAAGACCACATTGATAAAAGCCATGCCTAAGTGTCCCAGTCTATCCACCAACCTGATGTTATTCAGCATAAGTTGACATCAGGAAGTCTCACATGCACACTGACAGATCTGTGTTCCAACTACTACTAGTTCTCTAGACTCCTTCTCAAGACCCCATTATGTCAGGAAAATGCTGTTCCTTTCCTGGATTTCCCAAGTGTATTTTAACTTTTGGAAGATGGTAAGATGAAATCAGTCACCTTCAAGCATGCAGACTATATACAGTGTTTTTATTCCCAGGTAGAGAATCAATCACAAATACCTTTAAACATACCACATAGGCCATGCAACCACAGCTTCTTCTGAATTTAATCTTGAGTCACTCTACAGAGATAGTCTAAACCAGTGGTGGGAAACCTGCAACTTCAAGGCCATACGAGACCTTCTAGGTCCTAAAATGCAGCCTTTTGACTGAATCCAAACTCCAAAGAAAAGATCCCCATAATAAAAAATATTTTCTGTAAAACTTGGACTTAGTCAAAAGGCTATACCCCAAGGACCTGGAAGGCCACATGCTTCTTGTGGCCTTGAGGTCACAGGTTCCCCAGCCCTGGTCTAAACAAGAAGTTCACAGATACAGTTCAAAATGCCTAGCATGTGGCTACAAATCCTGGAGCACTAGTGCTACTTAAAAATCATTGTTACAAAGACATAAAGGTAATTGGTAAATAGTAGATACAAGTAAGCTACTCAATTTAAATTCAACTAGAAATAGGAACCATTAAACCCTACATAAGGATCCCTGCCACATGTTGGCATAGAAAACTTCACATTAATATTATCTATGTTTCATTTTATTTTTCTTTCATTAAATATTTTCAAATTAAATTTTCATCTGGTTTGGTCCTCAGAAATGTTGTGGGCCACATGTGACCTACTGTTCACATGTCTGCCACCTCCGGTGTATGGCATATTTCCAATGATAACATATGTGAGAAGTGGTATATAGAATATCAAGAAATGTGTGGGGGAGGAGCCAAGATGGCAGAGTAGAAAGATTCACATATGCTAGTTCCTAACCCACAGTCCATAAAATATCTGTAAAGAAGAACTCCCAACAAATTCTGGAGCAGCAGAAGCCATAGAACAATGGAGTGAAGGAGATTTCTGTTCCAGAGAGACCTGAAAAACCGACACCAAAGGTCCGTCATGCAGTGGACCCAGAGCAGAGCTCAGCCCTGCCTTGGCCACGCGGCATCAAGAGGAGCATATCTGAGCAGGCTTCAGGGATGTAATCTCCAGCAGCTGCTCAGGTCCCTCCACCCACAGGCACAAAGATCAGTGAGAGAGCCTTTTTGGCTAGCCAAGAGGGGCGTGGGGTGTCTCCATAACTCAGGCCCCCTCAGGAGGCAGCAGCAGAGGCAGCAGAGGACAGGGGCTCCCAAAGCAGACAATAGCTCAGATCCATTGTTGAAGATCTCCACATAAACCCCCTGAGGGAACTGAGTGCCCAGTGGTGGCCCTGCCCCCACCTGAGCAGCTGAACTTAATCTCTCACTGAATAGCAGCCCTGCCCCTGCTGAAAGCCCTGAGGCTGGGAAACAGCATTTGAATTTCAGACCCCAAGCACCAGTTGGGCAGATCTGGAGGTGAGGTGAGTGTGGAAAGGAATCTCAGAAGTGAAGTAACTGGCTGGGAAAATGCCCAGAAAAGGGAAAAAAAATAAGACCATAGAAAGTTACTTTCTTGGTGAACAGATATCTCCTCCCATCCTTTCAGATGAGGAAGAACAATGCTTACTATCAGGGAAATACATAGAAGTCAAGACTTCTGTATCCCAAACATCCAAAATAAATATTCAATGGGCTCAAGCCATTGGAGATCTCAAAAAGGACTGTGAAAATCAAGTTAGAGAGGTGGAGGAAAAAATGGGAAGAGAAATGAGAGAGATGCAAGAAAAGCATGAAAAGCAGGTCAACACCTTGCTGAAGGAGACCTAAAGAAATGCTGAAGAAAATAACACCTTGAAAAATGGCTAACTCAATTGGCAAAAGAGGTTCAAAAAGCTAATGAGGAGAAGAATGCTTTAAAAAGCAGAATTAGCCAAATGGAAAAGGAGGTTCAAAAGCTCACTGAAGAAAATAGTTCTTTCAAAATTAGAATGGAACAGATGGAGGCTAATGACTTTATAAGAAACCAAGAAATAACAAAACCAAACCAAAAGAATGAAAAAATGAAAGATAATATGAAATATCTCACTGGAAAAACAACTGACCTGGAAAATAGATCCAGGAGAGACAATTTAAAAATTACGGGACTACCTGAAAGCCATAATCAAAAAAAAAGCCTGAACATCATCTTTCATGAAATTATCAAGGACAACTGCCCTGATATTCTAGAACCAGAGGGCAAAATAAGTATTCAAGGAATCCACCGATCACCTCCTGAAAGAGATCCAAAAAGAGAAACTCCTAGGAACATTGTGGCCAAATTCCAGAATTCCCAGGTCAAGGAGAAAATATTGCAAGCAGCTAGAAAGAAACAATTCTAGTATTGTGGAAATACAATCAGGATAACATAAGATCTAGCAGCTTCTACATTAAGGGATTGAAGGGTGTGGAATAGGATATTCCAGAAGTCAAAGGAACTAGGACTAAAACCAAGAATCACCTATCCAGCAAAACTGAGTATAATACTTCAGGGACTTTCAAGCATTCTTGATGAAAAGACCAGAGCGGAAAAGAAAATTTGACTTTCAAACACAAGAATGAAAAGAAGCATGAAAAAGTAAACAGCAAAGAGAAGTCACAAGGGACTTACTAAATTTGAACTGTTTACATTCTTACATGGAAAGACAGTATTTGTAACTCTTGAAACTTTTCAGTATCTGGGTAGTTGGTGGGATTACACATGCACACACACACATATACACACATGCACGCACACGCAGAGACAGAGAGCACAGAGTGAATTGAATAGGATGGGATCATATATTAAAAATATTAAGGTAAATGTATAAGAGAAATGTATTGGGAGGAGAGAGGGTGAAATGGAATGGGGTAAATTATCTCTCACAGAAGAGGCAAGCAGGAGGCTTTTTAGTGGAGGGAAAAAGAGGAAAGCTGAGAAAAAAACATGAAGTTTACTCTCAACACATTCGACTAAAGGAAGGAACAAAATGCACACTCTTTTTGGTATGAAAACCTATCTTACAATACAGGAAAGTGGGGGAGAAGGAGATAAGCAGGGTGGGGAGGGATGATGGAAGGGAGGGAAATGGGAGGAGGGAGCAATTTGAAATTAATACTCTTGGGGAAGGACAGGATCAAAAAGAAAAGAATAAAAGCAATGGGGGGCAGGATAGGATGGAGGGAAATATAGTTAGTCTTACACAACAGGACTATTACCAAAGTCATTTGCAAAACTACAGAGATATGGCCTATATTGAATTGCCTGCCTTCCCAAAGGAAATGGGTGGGAAGGGAGGGATGGAGAGAAGTTGGAACTCAAAGTTTTAGCAACAACTGTAGAGTATTGTTCTTGCTACTAGGAAATAAGAAATACAGGTAATGGGGAATAGAAAGTTATCTGGCCCTACAGGACAAAAGAGAAGATGGCGACAAGGGAAGGGAGGGATGATAGGAGAGAGGGCAGATTGGTGATAGGGGAAATTAGAAAGCTCGATGTTTTGGTGTGGGGGGAGGGGATAAATGGGAAGAAAATTTAGAACCCAAAATTTTGTGAAAACAAATGTAAAAAGTTAAATAAATAAATTTATTTAAAAAAAAAGAAATGTGTGAACAGAAAAGGAGGTATACTAACAAAGTGCTTAGCAAACTTTAAAGCATTATAAATGCTAACCATTGCTATATTATTAACATTAATCATAGTGCTTATTTTTATTGTTAGTAACTTTAAAAGTCCCTCAAGGAGCATATACTCTAATAGTGGGAAAGAAGGAAACAAGCACTTATTAAATGCCTACAGTGTGCCAGGCACTGTGCATAATTGCTTTATATCATCATATTTAGTCCTGAAAAATGGATAGTACTATTATGCCTAATTTGCAAGAGGAAACTGAAGCAGACAGAAGTTAAGTGACTTGCCCGGGACATAAAACCAGTAAGTATCTGAAGCTAAATTTGAACAAAGATCTCCCTGTCCCTATGCCCAGGGCTTTATCTACTCCCTGTACCACCTGACTGCCTCTAGGGGTTTCTCTTACTGCCAACCATCCCATCATCCACAAAGTCCAACCATCACAATATGCCCTCCTTTCCATTTCCATTGCAACCAAATCTCATTTCCAACATACATTAATTACCTTCCATAGTTTCCATGATTCAACTTTTCATTGTCTCTGGTTCATACTTCACTTTACTGAGAAATATCCCTAATCTAACACACCACTCTCGATAACATTACTACTCTACTCAAAGATCATTGGTCAGTTTTCACCATTGAATAAAGTATAAAGCTCCTGACCCTGGCATTCCAAGTACCTTTACAATATTACTTCATGCCATCCCTTTCTTCAAAGACTTGGTTTCAGACAAACTATTCTTCATCCTCATGTTACCGTCCATAGTCATATGCTTATATCATCCTACTTACATGGAATACACCCTCCTCCACCCCTAATGCATATCTCCATTTGTTTCTTCTATCAAGAATTCATTTTTTCAAAGTCCAACTTATCTACCATCTGGAGAATCAGGAAACCTTCTCTTGCCCATCACCCCTGAGACAAAGTCATGTCACACTCCTCAAATTTCTCATAGCATTTTGCCTCTGCATTTCTATTTATCACATTTTCCCTCTTATCATAGTAATATTTTTAATATACTGCCCCAAATGACATTTTCAGCTACTAGAAAACCAGACCTGTATCTTACTTATTCATAAATTACTAACATTTAGCACAGTGCCTTGTATATAGAAGTGTTTAATAATTTTTAGTTGAATCAAACTTTCCCATTTGCCAATATTACATTTTTTTGACTTCAATATTGTAGTACATGCCCAATTAAATATGTAAATATAAGTGAATTTAAATAAGTTTTTTACTTATTCAATAGATTAAGTTCAATGAACATATATTATCTCATATATACATATACATATATATGTGTACATTTTGTATATATATGTATATATATGTGTGTGTGTGTGTGTGTGTGTGTGTATGTGTGTGTGTGTGTGTAGTGTTACGGTAAATACTGGGATAAAGATAAGAACATATGGTGCACCTCCCCTAAAGAAGTTTATAATCTACTGAAAGTGGAACAATATGTACACAAATGAACACAATACAAAGGGGAATGTGAAAATGGCAAAGGAATGTTCCTTAAAGAATCCTGGGAACATCTGAAGAAACAGTGATCACTTTCAGATTCAGAGCTCAGGGGATGGAAAAATCATTAAAGCTTCAACAGGGAAGCACTACCAGAGATGGATGTTGAAGGAAAATGGGCATTTAAAAAGAAAAAGAAGAGGATTTCTTATATATATTTACATATGCACATATTTATAGATACATAATTATAAACTACACAAATCACAAGTACATAGATACATAGCATTTTACCACTTTACTCAACTTCTAAAGAAACGCTGGCGAGTCACTACAAACATACTTATTAATATGTTGTCACCGCAGGGCATTACATAAAGTAGATGCTTAATAATATTTGTTAAATTGAATAAAATGTGTGTGCCTCTATTCCCTCTCAAGGTGCTAAGCCCTCGATATTAAAATAGTATCAGTCTTGAAGTTAGAGAATTTTAACAAGTATCTGACAGCTGCATTACTGTAACTAGCCTTTTGTTCAACACAACAGCCCAGAATACTTTAAAGAATAAACAACACACCTTACAATGAATAGCACATTCAGGATATGGACAAATGCAATAAGCAGACTTCATTACAGAAACGATGCCCCAGGCAGAAAGAAATATGACCTAATAGAGGTGAAAAATAGAAAATGCTTTATTTAATACTATAGCAGAACTCAGTGTCATCTACTTGATTCCCTTAAAATTCTTTGTTTATGTATAGAAAATGACAAGTGGAATAATTTTGCATGTGTATGATATATCTCAATATAGGATAGGAAATAGAAGACAGAAACAAGAAGAGGAACCAAATCATAACAGCATACAAACAGAAAAGTCACTATATACTTGGAGAAATCACAGTTTACATTGGATCAGTATCTAAAAATCAAACATCACTTTTTCACAGACTGAAGACTTTTTTCCTCCTAAGTATGGAAATAAAAACAAGCCAGAGTTTTAATATAATATTTTTCCAACCTGGAACAGCTGCAAAAAATAAATCTTGCTAGAGATAAGCTCTGTTATAAATATCAACACTCCCTTTAAATAAGGGAGTCCACTTTTCAGACCATCTGCCTCACTCTAAGAGGGGGGTGGAAAAAATGCGAAAAACCAGGACATTCTTTTTCAAACAAGGCATTAAAAAATTAACATTATTTTCTATCTCTTTCATAACACTGTCTACATGGTCTCTGACAAACAGGATTTCCACATATTCTTACTTTTCATGAAATATAATGTTTATGACAAGTGAGTTTAAACTATATTATCTGAAGATCTTTGGAGTTTTTTTTCCAAATTGTGTGAATTGAATTAATATAAGTATGTGTGTGTGTATATATATATATATATATATACATATATATATATATGTATATATATACATATGTGTGTGTGTATATATATGTATATGCACTCACAGTTTTAGCCAAAAAAATCTACTGTATGCTTCATTTCCTTTGCATTCTAGACTAGATTTCATTTTGAAATATTAATTTACTCTTATTCTTAATTTTTCATTCTTTGTTAATGACCTTATGATTGAAAGTTTTAATTTATTCATTGTGCTACATCTTTACAACCATTTCTATAGTATCACAAACCAACTCCATCACTTAACTCTATAAAGCACTCACACATAAGAATTTATGACACATTTTGCCAAATAAAGCTCTGTTGCACAGTTCAATGGATATAAGTGCATCAAAATGTGATGAAATATCCTTTAATACCAATGATGTCTAAGAGAAAATAAGAAAAATCCAAACAAAAGAAATTAACATCCTCCATTTTAGGAATGCCAGTAGTAAATATTTAGTCAACTTTCTGAATTACAGTCATAGGTTTCTGAGTTGCTTCTGAAACAAAAGCACCTGGGTAGCCTGAACATCATTTCCTCATTTCTCTTCTCTCTTCTTCACTTTCTCTCTTCTCTTCTCTCTCCTTCACTTTCTCTCTCCTCTCTCTCTCTCTCTCTCTCTCTCTCTCTCTCTCTCTCTCTCTCTCTCACACACACACACACACACACACACACACACACACACAAACACACACACACACACACCAGACATGAACAAACTTGTATCTTCATTATACTTCAAAAACCAAAACATGGAGTTCAGGTCTATAAAGTCTGCATTTTGTATGTCCTTCATAAGACAAAAATACATTATTAAGATTTGTTTGCCTTCATATTTATTTATCAACTACAAAAGATCACCTATATTTACAACTACATGGAAACAAAGTTCTCTTTGCTACTGGTATTAAATTTCTTTCTTGGATTGATGAATCTTCAGCACTATCACATGGAAAAAAGTGGAAAGATTTGTTCAGAGATTTAGTCAATTATTGCATATTTTAAATTAATTATTAAATAGCAAACATTTTGTACATATTAATATTTCCTCTATATCACATTATGTAGTTAGTACACAGAACTGCTACTATATGAAATGATCAGCCTTATAATGAAAATCAATTTATTATAGATTGCCTTAGAGTAATCAACAATCTAAATTTACCATCATGATAATTTTAGAATATAAAAATATTCATATTTGTAATAAACTTCTGAAAATGTACTTTATTAATTTAAAATTAATTTTAACATTCTAGATGATCCAAAATTTCATAGCCATAAAGCTAACTAGCTTTTTCTTTAAGCTAATTATTTTTTAAAAAATCTTATTACTGAATGTATATTTTTTGAAAGAACATAAACCTCCTAAATAAAAAGCTAGATACACATGGTCTCATCATGGAAATTACTGAATTGCTTACTTAAGTGTTGTGCACTAGTCAACCCTATAGGAAACAAATTACAAAATTACATATGTTGTGTTACAAGTTAGTATACACTACTGCATGACTCTGGACTATGTGAGATGTCATACATATCTTTGTGGGGCATGAGACTACGAGAAAGTGGAGAGAGGGGAGTTTTCTAAAGAGACCAAGGAAAATGAGCAGGAAATTCACCAACCAACTTAGCTTTTTAAAAGATGTACATACTTTGGGAGCAAAAGCAAATAAAAAGGATAAATATGAAGGTGTGGCATAGACCCATAAGAATACTATCTGAAATGCTAAAGTTCAGCATGAGTTGACACTGTTCAGGAAAGCTACGAACAACCGAAAGGTTTTGTTTTTAGCTATAAGAAGCTAAAGAAGAGATAGGACATGACTTGGAGGCAGTAGAGAGAAAGCAGTTCTCCATTTCTACTCTTTGCCATGGGGAATGATCTCTTGACTGTAAAGGACGGAACAAAATTGGTTAATAGGGAGTGGATAACAAAGTAAAGACACAGCAAGAAGGCAAGTCCTTGTCTTTTAATGAGATAAAGGTACTTGACCCAGATAAACTACATCCTCACACTAAAAGAACTGGTAGATTTGATTGCTTCCAGTGGTTTTGGAAAGACTGTGCAAAACAAGATATATTGGAGAGGCACTACAAGGTTACAGAAGGTTGATTTTGTTCTAGTATTCAAGAAATAGAGAACTACTGGCTTTTGAACATAATTTTGGTTCCTTTCAACATTCTAGAACACAGTATTAAGGAAATGTTCAGTGAAGGAAGGAAATAATGATCCCAGAGCCATCATGTATCATCTAGTACAAATCATGCCAAACAAGCCTTGTTTCCTTACACACAGAAAAGATTTTGCTGGATTTTAGCAAAGGAATTGATGTCATTAATCCCATTCTAGGATAGAGGCTGGATGATTATATAATTAGATGAATTTAGAACTGATTCAACCCTAGGAGTTAGGAGAGAGGGGATGGAGATCTTTTGTGGACATATTGAGTTTAAGATATATCTGGGATATACAGTTTGAAATGTCCCATAGGCAATAAGTGATAAGAAGATTGGAGCACAGGAGAGACTAGAGCTGGATATGCAGATCTTAAAGTCCATGGTCTACAAGATCAGAATTAAACCTATGGGAGTTGAAGGGGTCTCCTTGTATATAGGGAAAGAAAAGAAGAGGGCTCAGGAGAGCCTTGGGTATAACTACAATAAGGAGATTGTGATATGGATGATGATCAAGGCAGGAGGAAAGGAGACAAAGAGAGAGGGGGAGAGAGAGAGGGAGAGAACTGTTACAGAAACTCCAGAAACACAAAACATCTAAGAGAATTGTCAACAATCTCAGACTTTGCAGAGAAGTCAAGAAGGAGGCCTATGAAAAGAAAGCCATTAGATTTGGAAATTAATAAATCATTGGCAAATGCTTTAGTAGTGTGATGAAGTCAGAAGCCACACTGCAGGAAATGAGTGAGAGAAGTGGAACTAGAAACCATGAGAAAAGACAGTGTTTTCTAGGCAAAGCTATAGGATCCTACTTTGAATAATGAAATGAGTGATTTATCAAGCATTTACTATATACCAGACCCTGTGCTAAGTGTAAGGGGATGTTTGCACCAAGTGAAGGACTTTTCGTTTCTTTTTGTTTTTTGGCTTTGTTTTTGTTTTAACATATCCAGTCATTTTTGATAAAATTAACAACATCAGGCCAGCCTTCAAGACTTTAGAACTTCCAGAAAAGAGAAAAGGTGTACCAATGAAGCTCTGTTACTGACTCAGGGTCTAACATACACTGAAATATCTATACTTCAGAGGATAGAAAATAAGTAGATTTTTAACATAGCATTTGACTTCAAATATACAGTAAACAGATTGTTGGACCTGGAGTCTGGAAGACCTGCATTCAAATCTAGCCTCGGACATTTAGCTTGGGGTCTGACCCTGGGGGCAGGTAACCTCTGTCTGCCTCAGCTTCTGCATCTGTAAAATGAGGATACTAATAGCACTCACCTCCTGTGGTTCTTACAAGGATAAAATAAGACAATGTACGTAAAGTATTTTGCCAATTTTAAGTGTTATCAAAATGTTAGCTTTTATTATTTACTATGATATCACACAGATGTTCATGGAAATTGAATATGAAGTTTCAGTTATTTTCCATTATTTGTGAGAACACAATAGAAATTACAGTTCTAGCAAAATCATGGTATTATCTTAGCATAAACACCACATTTTTTGTAACATCTGATAGTGAAAAAACTATTTTATTAAAACATAATATTATAGCAATTAATTTTAGGGGAAAACACTTATCAGTTATTTATTAAAATATAACAATATAATCACTACTTTTAGGGGAAAAAATTCCTCAATTCAGTTTGTCAAATAGCATAGTGTCCAGCACTATGTAAAACAATGAGGATACAAGAAAAGGCAAAACACAGTCTCTATTCTCACAAAATTTATAATCTAATGAGGAAGACAACATGTAAACAACTAGGTACAAACCAGATATACACAACATAAAATGGAGATAAATATACTGATATAATCTATGAAGAGATTATCTTTTACCATTTTCTAATATCTGGGAAGAAAATATTTTTAATTTTCTTGGGAAAATGGAGATTATATTAATGAGTTCTTATAAATATTTAGCAAAATTGTCAAAACTGCATATATATATAATTTTTTTTCTGAAAGATCTACTTCCTTCAAAATGGGTAAGTAGAAATTAAAATATGAAACAATAGCTAACATGTTTATAGGGTTTTAAGGCTTACATGGTATTTTACGTATATTATCACATTTTATTCTAACAAGACTGTGAGGTAGAAGCTAGTATTATAATAATTTCATAGATAAGCAACCTGAGGTTGAGCTAGGTTATGTGATCTGACTATAACAATGAAGTGAGAGACAAATTCAGGTTCTCGTGACACCATTTTCAGTGAGTATTCTACTAGACCAAACTGTCTCTACTATAAAGTAAATTATTTCCTCTAAAATGCAATACAGTTCAGGGAGTGGAAGGGTGTGGGAGAAAAGTGAGGTAAAGGGAATAAGTATATTACATCTACTATGTGCAGAGCACTGTGCTAAGAGCTTTACAAATATTAGCTCATCTTATCTCATAAAATCCCTGCAAAGTAGGTGCTGTTATCACCATTTCACAGTTGGAAGAAACTGAGATAAACAGAGATCGAGTGACTTTTCCAGGGTCACACAGCCAATATATATCTTAGGCTGAAGGAACTCTAGCCTTCTTGACTTCAGGCTCCATATTCTAACCACTGAGCCACTAGTTGCATCAAAACAATTACTAACCATTTTCCCCTTTTTCCCCTTCCCAAAGTTATCTCTTTCACATTCACCCATATTGTTTGGTAGAGGAATAAGTTGGAGAACAAAATTTCCTGCAATTCATTAAGTCAATGATGAGAAAAATACTTGACAGGTCATCAGTTGATGTAGCATTTTAACTAAATGCCAATGGACAGATCCTTTGCCCTCTCCTTCTTTCCTCTCCTTTCCTTTCCTTTCCTTTTTCTTCCTTCCTCTGTCTATATAGGGTATCCTTATCCTTATCTACAGGTGCTCTGCCCAAACCTCTCAAAATACCTTGGGTTTACAGGCTAGATTTCTCTCTGAGGTACTATATCTGAAACCCAAATCACTCCAGTTCTCATTGATTGGCCAATAATGATTCAGGGTGAACGTAAATAGCAATCGTTTCTGTTCTGACCAGAAACCCTAAGGATCTTCCCCTCCTACACTGATTTTTTTTGACTTGATCAAAGAGGTCATTCTCTGACTCACTTCTTACCTAGCCTTAATCACTGAATGGGCATTGCCTCAATCAAAGAGACTTAGGAAAAGCTTGAGCTTAAAAAGGCCAAGGTCTCCTGCAGCATCGGGGCCATCTCCTGATGTCCTGATACGTATCTTGCCACTGAACCCAGACGGCTCTAGGAGAAAGTGAGGCTGGTGACCTCACCTAAATCCAATTCACTTGCAAGTCATGGCATCATCTTCCTGATGTCACAGTCCTCAGAGACAGAAGAACAAACAACGACAATGAGCAGTGGAAAAGGTGGTCAGATTTCCTATACCGCAAATGTTTAGAAAAGCAATGCAAAAAAAGAAAATGAAAGCAAACAAAAACCACACCACAAATGAGCACAATATATACAAGCATTACAGGGATGTCAATTAAAACCACACTAAACAGAAACTGAACTCAGATTCATTGCAATGACTAATATTGGCCCTGGAAAATAAATGATGAGGAACACTTCCCTCTTCTCCCTAGAGAGGTGGGCAATCATTGTGTGTGGAGGGGGGAGGGAGTTACATGGTGGCAGAGGAGGTGGGGCTGTTATCTAAGCTGTCAGACTTCACTGCTTTGTCAGTTGGTTTTGCTGAAACCTTCGATTTATCTATTTATTTATTTTTAGGAATGGAGATGATATGGGGGGGCAATAAAGGTTTCTTCAATAAAGTTATGCAACAAACTTTGCTGTATAGAGGAGAGAATTAGATGTTCCATACATTTATCATCAGTTTTCAAATAATTACAATCCAAATGATGAAATACTCCAAATAAGAAAACTATATGGAATATAATTAAATCTTTCTCTGATGACTCAGAAGGCACTTACAAGATCTTAAAACTCCTCAAGGCAATCATTATCACTGTATTAATAATGAATGGAAATACCAATTAATAGTTCTAATTAACACAATGCTGTCTAAGAGATTTGTGTATTTCTAATCTGTTCATTCCTGATAACTCAAGAAAGTCAAAGTAATTAATCAATCAAGAAATCTTTATTAAGCAGGAACTATGTGCCAGGCACTGTGCTAAGTGAAACAGGATTGGTGCCCTCAAGCTCCCGTTCAATATAAGATACGTACAGTGTAAATGAGAGTGAATCCAGAGAATTCCCAGAGGAAAGGCACTGCCAGTTGGTGGTAACCAGGAAAGGCCTTTTTCAGAAGTGAGAGTTGAGCTGAGTCTTTAAGAAGCTAGGAAAGTGAGGAGGCAGGGATGAGCATTTCAGGCATCGGGGGAACAGTCCTGGCAATAGACCAAATCAAAAGACTGGTGTGAGAACAATGGAAAGTGGAGGGTGGGAGTTCTAGGGAAGAGGTTATGATGGACTTCAAAAACCAAACTGAAGGCTTTATGTGTGATTACAGAGATAACAGGACGCCACCAGAATTTACTGAGTGTGTGTGTGTGTTGGTGGGAGGGAGATGTGGTCACTCCAACAGCTATGTGGAGCATGAACTGGAGTGGGGTGAGGCTTGTGGTAGGGAGACTACCTGGTGGGCCATTACAGTAGTCGAGGCATAGGTGACAAGGGCCTGAACCAAGCTGATGGATGTTAGTAGGGAGAAGGGTAGAAAGATAAGAAATGTTGTGAAACCAGACGCAAAACTTTTCAACAGATTGTATATGTGAGGAAAATATGAGAGCAGTTGAACATAACACCAAAATTTTCACATAACGCATCCTACTAATTTCCTAAATATTACTAGCCACGGAGATGTGCTGACCAAATGAGGCTCTAGGTTTCCATTTTAGTCACCACCATTCATTCACACATTCATTTAGACTGTATCAAAGCCCAAAGAAGAGAAAAACATAACAAAAAATTAAAATGTTTATAAAATATAGCATCATCCATTGAAAGTAAGAACTACTCCAAACTTAAATTCATTGCCAGAAGCAACCAAACCAACACAAGAAAAATTAAGTAAACATACACATACACAAAACACAAAACGAAGCACCTTTTGCCAAATGTTAAATCAAATAAACACACCTTACATCGTGTCCTCTAAGCTGCCAAGTCTGAATTTGGGAGAACTGCCAAAGGGTGAGATGTTTTCAAAGGCAAGGGCCTTATTGAGGAAATTATGTTGTCATTTCTGGCAAGTTGAGCAGCAGGTTAACAAAAGTAAAAGAATCTTGGTTGTTTTTCAAGCATTTAAATGGCTGTCATGTAGAAGAGGGAAGAAATTCATCTTGCTTGGACTCAGAGGGCAAAACTAAAAGCAATAGGTGGAGGTTTGAAAGAGACAAATATATATATATATATGTATATATATATATATATATATATGTATGTATGTATGTATGTATGTATAGGCTTGATGTAAACAGGTATTTCCTATCACTGAGCACAAACACTGCCATGTGGAATGGGCTATTCCAGGAAGTTGTAGGTTCCCCTTCATTAAAGGAATGCAACCAAAGGTGGGAAGACCACTTGCTGAGTGTACTGAATGGGAAATGATTGTTTGGGTAAGGTATGATCTAGAAGTGTTGTAGCAAAATTCAAAATAAAGAATAGTCTTGATGAGTGCTCAAAAATTTATCTCAATTATCTGTGATCAAATTAGCCCATCAACAATTCAGAAACCATTTCCAGGAACAGACTTCCTAGCAATAGTTAAAAAGATTCCTTTAGAAAGTTATGTAACAACCCACTGCATTTAGGAAATAAAGATAAAACTCACAAAGTTTATATGACTATCACTCTCCTTCGTGGAAGAATTTGGAATTAATAATCAAACTCCTGGAGTGTGAATGTATTTTCCCCCCATGGGAAATGTGTTACCTAAATATGGCAGCTGCCAAAGTCAGTTCTGGTTTTTGCCTCCACAATTTCCAGATTTAGAGTACTTTCCATATTTATTCTGGCTAGCTCTTTGATTACATCTCAGAGGGCTCAAAGGGGGCAGCAGTCATAACACAAGAGTTAACTCTACAAAACCTCAAACAAATGAATATCACACAACCCTCAACACCTGCCAGATTTTCTCTTTAGAGACAAACCTCAAACACTTCTAATAAGCAGGGGCTGGTAACTTGCCAGGAAAGAATGAGATAGAGGATTTACATCATCTGGTGGTCACTTTTAAATTTCATTTCCTTTACTTTTCCCTTTTCTAGACTATTCAAGAAATAGAAAAAGACAGTGAAATCTTTAAGATTTTGTTCCAGTTCTGTGATCACAGGTCTGGATCTCAATGATTTTTAAATCAAAAAGCTAAAAGAATAAAGACACTAAAATAAACTTAAAATTATATTTCGACTAAAGAACTTAAAATTGGATGCTTTGAAAGTTCTGTGGTCTTATTGGCATATGTATTATCACAGACTGACACAAAATCTGCACACTTTCATGTCCTATGCAATTCTTGTTTATCATTCTCTTCTCCATAGAACTTCCATGAAGAACAGAAATCCTGCTTCTGTAAACATTCCATCGGTCTCACAGCACCTGAAATGTCTATCTCCTCTATTTCAGTCTCACTCTGTTACCGGTGGGCAGCTAGGCAACACAGGGGATAGACTACAGGGCCTAGAGTCAGGAAGACCTGAGTTCTAATATGACCTCAGACATTTACTAACTGTGTGATCCTGGGCAAGTCACTTAACTGTAACTTACTTCCCTTATCTATAAAGTGAGCTGGAGAAGGAAATTGCAATCTACTTCATTATTTTTGCCAAGAAAATCCCAAATGAGGTTACAAAGAGTTGGACATGACTAACCATGTTACCAGTTCACATACTTTTCTAATCACTCATTTTCTCTGATGACTTTTATAGTACGTGGAAGTCGTCACTAGTAATAAGCTAAAACTTGATAAAAGGCACAATGAATCTTATTATTGTTCTTTGGGAGACACGGTGAATAGACCACTGGACTGAAAGACCTGAATTAGAAAACCTTGTTTCTGACATCAGCTGAGTGACCCTGGATAAGTCACTGTCTCTTACTCTCAAATTCCTCAGTTTTCAAAGGGGATAATCCTAACACTTACTTCATAGGGTTGTAAGGATTAAATGACACAACAGCTGTAAAATGCTTTGAAAACTTACAGTGCTATAAAAATGCTAATATGTATGATGATGATGATATTAGTGGCCCCAAATTTATAGCTATACATATCATTAAGAGAATATATTTTAAAAGATGGGTTTCATATTAAATTTCATATTAAAATTCTGTTCTAGTCCAAGAAATAATGGGCCAACACTAGGCAGTAGCAGCAATAATCCCTCCAGTGTACCCAATGTATCATACACGGTCCATGTCTCAGGGAAGGGGCAATAGAAAAAATAGGAGAATGTGAGGTAGGGTGACACATGGTAGAAGCTCTAGGCCCTGAAACCACTATGGTAGCTGTGAATACACAGAAGGGATCCTAAAACACTGGGCAACTGGGCTTTGGCAATAGCACTTATTGGATAAGATATCTATACAATTCGATGAAAGCTTCCCTATGAAACTAAGAAATAGATGGAGTAGTATGGTGGTATATGCTGGCTCTCCTTAAAAACATCATAATGATCAGCAGAAAGAGTGGCACTCCTCCAAATGCTGGTACCACAGAAAGATATGATACATTGGAACAAATAAGAAATACTAATGGCCCACCAGCTGGAAATTCTCACAAGTGGGCAAACCCTAACAAAGTATCAAATCCACTGAAGACCTGAATCCTTACCTTGTGCTCCAGTGCTGTCATAACAAGTGTGGAAATATCTCTGCACATTAAGGCAAAGACTTCATTTGGACCAACTAAGGTAATACTTACAAAATCACTTAGCACAGTGCCTGGCACGTAGTAGATGTTAAATAAAGTTATAATAAAATTTATTATCATTATTATTATTAATCACAGCTCCAATCTACGCAATAATAAACTGCAATCAGTTCAGGGAAATCATAAAATAAAATCATCCCTAGGTCGAGGTTATTCAAAATAACAGACACAAAAGAAAAGTTACTAAAATCTGAAGAAGGAAAAGTGATTTTATTATGGAGGAATAAAAGCAGTACAAGGGAGAAAATAATTCAACACCAATCAAAAAGTTATTACAGAGCCTTTAGAGGTGAAGCAATCAATGGTAAGAGAGATGCTCCCAAGGAAGAAGATGTGGAAAATGTATTGTCTTCTCCACAGACAGTAAAAGTTCTATACAATGAAAATAAATGTTCCGCACGTTCTTCATCATTAATATAATGAATGGACAGAACAGGGACATCAGAAGATGTTTATCTAATCTCTAGTTGCTCTGCAATCTGGACAATGATGGGGCCAGATGAAATCCAGAATAATTGACTCAAATACTTCATAGTGGTACATGAAATCACAGGCAAAGAATTTTACTAGTTTCCTTTTCCAACGTAAACCTACATCCATTTTATAGAAGTTATCATATATTTATTACCAGAAAAAAACACCCATCAAAAATACTTCTAAATACTGATCAACTGCTTTTTTTTAGATACTTCACACAATGTGTTCATAGCTAACATCACCTGAAATCTAGAAATATCCCTATTTGTTGATGATTTGACTTTTTTTTTTTTAGAAAACCATAGGAACTAAAAAAATTCACTGAGAAAATTGATAGCTTAAGCAGTTACAGGCTATAAAAACACAAAAACCAACAGAATTTGTATATAATATGCGTGTTTGTCCTTCGTTGCCGAAGATGATCATGCCATCAGAGAAATAATAACATGACTTGCACTTGAGTAAGGGAGGGCTGTGCAGGTCACCAGCCTCACTTCTCTTCCACAGTCATCTGAATCCAGTGACCAGATATTCATCGGGATGACTGGAGATAACCTAGGATGAGGCGACTGGGGTTAAGTGACTTGCCCAAGGTCACAAAGCTAGTGTCAAGTATCTGAGGTGAGACTTGAACTCAGGTCCTTCTGACTCCTGGACTGGTGCTGTATCCACTGCACCACCTACCTGTCCTGTATATAATAAAGAAGAATCCAGAAGGCAATATAAAAAAGGAGTACCCTTCAAAATAACTATGAAATGCATAAAATATTTGAATCAATCTACCAAAACACACTCAATACCTGAATATATTCAGTTTCTCAATTCTCCTAAGCAACTATGTATGACTTTAAAAGTTGGAAAAGAAGAAAAAAACAATGTCCATGGGTTGCAAAAATATAATAAAAATCCCAATACTTCCAAAGTTAATTTATAGATTTAAAACTATGCCAATCAAATTACTAAAGGGATATTTTACAGGCCTAGACAAATAATAACAAAGTTCATTTGGAGGAATGAAATATCTAAAATTTCAAGGAAAATAGCAAAGAAAGTCTAGATCAAAACATTACACAATATTCCACAATAAAATCAAAAAGGATATGTGATCTAAGGACTAAAGATAATAGCACTAGAACAAGTAGAAGAAAAAGAGGATCATGTATCTTTTATAGTTATAAGATCAATTTTTAGCCAAATGAGGCCATTATAAAAGTTGAAACAGATTTTTATTACATGAAATCGAAAAGTTTGTGTACAAAAAAATTAATACTCTAGGACAAGGGAGGAAGCAAATAGGGGAAAATAATCTCTGTGGTAAATTTCTCTAAGGGTTTGGTAAAGCAAGATATTAGTTGCCTTTTTTTAACATAAGGAATAGTAGTACTATGGGAGAGAATAAAAAGGTACAGAAGGAAATACTGTTGATCTAAAAGTAAAATAGAAAAAATATTTTAAAATCTATAGAGACAAGAAAACAAATACAAGTTGAAGATCAAAAATTATGTGCCACAAAGTTCCAAGTGTGTCCCAAGGTCCCAATATTATCATTTATCATTTCACACATTATTGAAAAAGCTGCCCCAAACCATAGTGATACTGACCCTGTCTTTGTTTATTATCACAAAGCCTTTAACTCAGTTTCATACTCATGGTTCATCATATACTATAAAAATAGTTAAACAACAAGATACAGGTTTAGTGAGAGGACTAGAGTATTTGATGTCCATGAGGAAAACTGTTCTCTATTTTTTAAAATGTAGTTTTCCTTTATTTGAATGTTAACTCCTCGAAAGCAATGACTCACTTTTCTAACTTGTATACCCAGTACTTGAGAAACAGTAAGTACTTAAATACTTTCTTCCCTTCTTTCTTTCTTTAAGACATATCACCAACACAATAAGTGATATCAAACATGGCAATTTCAGGGAGGTATTAAAAGCTTGCTATGGTTCTGCCTAGTCTTAACCCATTATCATTATTCATTAGCAGAACTACGTATGGCTTTCAGTTAAAAGAATCATACAAAAAAAAATCATGCTAACCACTTAACATCCAAGTTAGAATGTTTCACTGAAAACCATCAAATAACTAATCTATCTTGTAGAAACTTCCTCCAGTGTTATCAAAACATTAGCCAGAGGAAATTGAAGATTTTGAGGTAGAATCAATAGATGAAGGTGACACTTAGAAATAATTTGCTCTTTTCAAGACAAAACATATTGAATACATCATTAACAAAGAGAATGCTGAGACTATATATGTTAAGAGACTACATGACATTCCAAAACCAAAGATTTACAAGAGGAAAATATTTTGAGCGTTAGCATTAAAACATATGCAATAATATTCTTAACGTATATTTATGGCACAAGAACATGGACAACAAAGTATCTAGAAGGTGCCCAAACAAAAACTATATGATGTTAACACAATATGGGACCCAGGCAGTTACAGCAAGAATAACATCTCCTTATCAAAAAAGTGGAAGAGGATTTATATTCTCTGAGCACACAACAAATAGACTAAAAATTTATAGAAGTACTTTTGAAACAAACAGCTCTCACTTCAGAAAGCAGTACTGAATGCTGATAATAGCTATATCTCACTGAATCTGTCAAATATAACCAAAAGTGGTTTATCTCCAGACAGCTAAGATTCAAGACTAGAAGAAAAAGGCACACTACAGATGACATCCACATGAACTCAGTGAATGCCATCTCAAAAAAGAAGAGATATCCCTTGTCAAATAAATCAGATGATCAAACAAGTTCTTTAATCAAGCAGATCTGTTTACAATAACAAAAGTGGATATAATATTGATTGAGGACTGGGTTAATGCCACTAGAAATTACAAAAAGTTTCTCTTTAAGAAGAGACTTATTGATTGACACAGGTTATACAATGCCATTGTGGGAGTTATGCAATATATTAAGGCAGGCCACACAAATTTAGCATCTATTGAATACCTAGTATTCATGTGACTATGATTATACACTACAATCTCAATATCCTTAACAAACTAAGAGATGACAAATGCCCATTCTACAGATACAAATCCCCAAATAATCTCGAGTATTAAAAAAAAAGACATAGTAGAAGCAACATAATAAACAAAACTATTGCCAAAAACTGCCTAGATGTAGCATTGATCCATTAAAATCTGAGCAAAACATTTTAATAACCATTATAATACTGAATCCTCATAATCTCCAAATTACATTGGATAAAATGTTTTCAAAATGTAGTAGACATCTGGCAGAAAAAATTAAAACCATGTGGAGACAGGATGAAATTCATGTTATCCCTGTCATACTATCTGCTACTGAAGGTGTCCCCCAAGATGCTTTCAATATGTCTAAAGATGAGCTTACATCCCAATGCTTGTATTCAGTTACAGAATGTAATAATTTTATCCACCTGCATGACAGTCTACAGGTTTATATTAAAATATAAAAGAAAACTAGCAGGATAGTGACTTGGTTTCTGACATTTCTATTTGATCTCCATAAAAATGATGAGAACAAGATGATGATGGTAATATTAATAATAAACACTTTGAAACTCGAGCCATGATCCATGCTGTGAGATGGAAAGGCAAAGGAGAGGAATACAAGCCAGGATGATGAAAATTAGGGAATTTCAACTGCTACAGTTACTGTGAATGATCCTACGACTCAATAGAATCAATGGGATAGACATGGCATGGCAGGCTAAGCCAATGAATGAATGAATGCATTAACAAATTTATGAAAAATCTTTTATTAAGCATTTATCTTGTACAAATCACAATGTTAACCATAGGGATACAATAAATAGAAAAGCAAGACAATTTCTGCTTTCAAGGAGCTCACATTCTAATGAGGAAGACTCTCTCTCTCTCTCTCTCTCTCTCTCTCTCTCTCTCTCTCTCTCTCTCTATATATATATATATATATATATATATATATATATATATATATATATATATGCCTATAAGTCACATGGAAAGGTCTCTTGAGGCAGGGGGATAGCAACAAAGCAGGTGGACATATTGTCTTTAATGTTATTTCTACTGATAAAATCATACCAGTTTATAGTGTTGAAGCATTTGACAAGGCCAGAAAATTCAGTGCTAAAAACTTAGGGAGGAGAGGTTGGGAAAGGGAGGGTATCTTCTGTAGCAATTACAAAAGTGGTTCACAACATCATAGGGATTGTTTCCCAAAATGATGGTTAATGGTCTGGTCTAGAAGCAAGACCCATTGATCTAGGGGATGTTAACACTCCCAGGACTTTTGGGGAGTTGGTCAACAATTATGATTAGTGGTGGAGAAGGAAGACGGGTCCCTTCTCCAACGTATTTTATCCCCTTGGTGATGACTGTATGACCCAGAATGGAAACAAGACCAATAGTCTGGAAGGTACTGCTATCCCCAAGACTTCTGAGTTCACAGTCAAAGGTAAGATGGTGGTGATAGTGTTTTCACTTCCCTATCACACTGTCTCTCTGTAGATCTGTCTGTAGAAATGGAGGGGTTTAGAACAGTGAGTCAGGGAGCTGTTCTGCTTCACCTAAGCTGACTTGACAAGATCACAGTCAGTTGGCACTTGGTGGAAATTGCTAGCCCTATTTCCAGAGCAGCGCTTTCAAGGACAGGGATTAAGTTAGAAGCAGGATTGATGGACTTGGCTTTGGAATCCTAGACTATCCCCATCAGGTAATAATGGTAGGTAGTAGTGGAGGTGGTGGTAGTAGTCTGACTTGCCTGGCACAAGCTACTGTCTGTCTCTTCCTCAAACTGGAATGATTAACTTGACTCAAAGGAGAGTGGAGCCCTCCTTTATGTCTGTGTCTTATGTATCAGAAATACCTATACCCTAGTACCTACTAAAAATGTTGTTGTACAGATGGTGCTGGACATTAATGCGGACAAACCACAAATACTGCCTGAGATGCAGAGATGAATGTTTTCTTTATGCCCCTGTACTATATTAAAACAGAATTAGAAACAGATTTCATCACTTACAGGTAAAGACTTCATACTGCTTATTATCTATGGTATGCTCGGTTCCAAGTCATACAACAATGCATAGCAAACCAATGCAAGGCCATTGTAAAAAAAAACTATCTTTAAATACAGATCATAAGAAATAAAGCTGAAATCTGAGGAGATTAAAGCTGAAGTTAACACAAATTACAGAAATTATGACAAAAGCAACACTTAAATGTTTCAAATAATTTTGAAAAGGAAATGGACATACTTTGGAATTTTGAAAAGCCCCTCTTTGAATTTGAAGGTACAGATCTAACTACCAGATAAAAACAGAGAAATTTTTTTAAAAAGTTGACATTTGCTATAGCCATTATGAATGAACACATTTTCCCACAACATTGGACACAAAGTCTAAAAAATATTTCAGGCATGTACATAATAGTGTATAAGGTGGTATTCAAGGAACACTACTAAGAACAGGCATCAAATGTCACTATGGCAGAAGTAACTTTACACAATCCTCTTGTTCTTTTTTAATTATGAAATGTTTTATATTTTCTTATGATTAAGTTAATAATAAAAAAATAAAAATTACATCAATACTAGTATATGTGTAGCAGAAATTATGAAGATCATATTGCCCAATTTTTAAAGTTCAAAAAAAAACAACATGCAGAATGGAGGCAGAAAAGCAGAAATATTCAGAAGTTCTAGCTTCTCTTAATCAGAAATTGAAAGCAAAACACAAAAGGTTATGATGATATGAATTACAGCAATGAGAGAAATAAAAGGAATTTAACAACACCCAAGAACTTTACTATAGTTGTAATAAAACCTTGGTAGGTAAAAAAGAAAATCAGGAGAGAAGCCTTCCCATCCCTCAGGAGGACGATGTATAAACTAATAGTGCTAATACATTCATGAGCGCTTCAAGCTTTGCAAAATGCCTTTTTGCAAAGATCTCACTGATCTTCACATAACCACCCCCCTCTATATATACCTCAGTATTCTTTTCCCCATTTTACAAATGAGGATTGAGTCATACTCTGGGCAAAAGTAGATTCACTTTTTTTTTTTCCATTTCAATCTTGTAGTTTAGAAGATTCAGCTGATGTCTGTTGAATGGTTGTGTATTTGGCTGAAGCTTCATCATGTTCTACAGCTTGACAGTTCTTACAACGTCATCGTAGACAGGAGCATTTAGAGCAATTCACCAATGATAGGGAATCCCACAACTAGGATTATGCACTGGACATCATCCAAGACAATGATAAACATCGTCATCATCATTATAATTAGAGTTTATGTAGCACTTTAAAGATTTGCAAATCACTTTACAAATATTATTTTATTCACACAGCAACCTTGTAAGGTAGGCATTAACTGTTATTAATCCAATTTTATATATAAGGCCAACTAAAATGAAGTAATTTGCTCAGGGTCACAAAGCTACTGTGTCTAAGGCCAGATTAGAATTTGAGCCTTTCTGATTCCAAGAAAACACTTGATACACTGTATTACCTGTTGAGTAACCTATCTCCACTGTGTTGTGTTTTGTTTTGTTTTTTGTAAAATTTGATGTTTATACCTGATACATATTATCAAGATATATTTCATCTTGTCAGGTTGAGGGATATTGTCAAAATCATAAAATTTCTCTAATTTATAAAGATTTTGGCACATAAATATTAATTATTTTCACTACAGAATCCTCTTCTAGTTTGGCTTTGATAAACTAGAATCATCTCGTTGCTTCAATGAGACATTGAAATAATAGTTTTGTGAAGATGCTATTTGCCTATGAAGTCAACCAAACTAAGCAATAATAAAAGAGACATGTATTTCTTAAAATCCATCAATTTAAGGTTTGCTTGCAAGTAATCTTAACCTCACTGGGCCTAAATTAGCTACTCTTAATACTCTTAATTGTGCTACTAGTCAAGTGCTTTGACAGTCAGTGAATAAATGCTAATTGATGATTATGGTGATAGCTATGATTCTGTTATACTTGATATCAGCCAGTTCCTAGGAGAACAACTAACTCAAAGTTAGCAAACTATATTCATGTTCTTCTACTAAGCAAAAAAACAAAAAGATTTAATTCCTGTGTCTACTGGTTCCAGTGTTGAAAGAAACAGTCAAAACTTCTGAAAGGAAGATATAGGAGCAGCAATTTCTAAAAATAATTTTTTATTGAGATCTTTTGTTTTTACACCAAGTAAATTTCTCCTGCATCCCTCTTTCCTTGCCCTCCCAGAAACATCATATAACAAAGGGCAGAATTTCTTAATGAAATAGTACCTATTCAAGAATTCATCACTCAAGAATTCATCTCTTCAGTATACAATTCTTTTTTTATCAGTCAAACATTTATTAAGCACCTTCTATGTGCCAGTCTTTTTTACCCCTAGCCTAAGAAGTTCAGTATACAATTCTAAGCACTGATTACTTGATTGTACACTTGAACATTTCCACCTTGAACATGATATTCTATCTCCTTTTCTAGGACACTGACTCAGATCAAGGGCCACCCTTTCTGTGAAGCATTCCCTGTCATGCCAACCCCTCCTGCATCTGAGATACACACACACACTCACACACACACACACACACACACACTGCCAAGTCTCTCTCCCTCTTCAAATAACCTTGTGTTATTACTCATTTGTGCACATGTATATATTATACTCCCTCTCAACCCCGTCCCCCAAGAGAATGTTAAACTCTCTGAAGACAAAGAATGTTTTTATTTTGTCTTTTAATCCACAGCACCTTGGATTCTGCTTTGCATAGATGAGATGCTAAAAATCCTTTTTTTGCACAGAATTGAAATGAAAGCATTGCTGTTTCTTAAAAAAATATCAATTAGAAAATCTTTTCAGTTCTAGAATGTTGATGAAAAGGTATCAGTTGTAAACAATTCTATTTTTATGAACTCTAACTACAAAATGGTATTAACCTAGTGGAGGATAACCAGAATTCACATGCAGAATTTTCTTAGGACTAGTTTAGTCCTTGTGTCTCTGGGGACCTGAGTCTAAATTCCACCTCTGCTACTCCCTATCTGTATGACCTTCGGTAAGTCAATTACCATCTCCGAGCCACAGAATCTTCTTATATAAAATAAAGATGAGATTGGACTAGATTATCTTTAAATTGCTGCCAGCTTTAAATCTATTCTGATATAAACTCAAACAAGGTAACGTATTCAGTCATCATCTTGCAGTTTCCCACTGCCAGAAGACGTTAGGAAGCTCAGAGATTGAGAGATTGGCAAGGTTCTATAGTTTGAAGTGCCAGAGGAAATGTTCCCTTCATAGCTCTCTCACCAAAGTGGGAACAACTGAAGAGGGAAATGATTGATTGCAGCTCTATGGGGCATTTACTGGTGCCAGGAAGTAGTAAAAACCATTTGTATATAGAGATAGATTGTGAAGACCGACTTCAGTAGGAAGAAAACAAAGTGATGATAGAGTAGATGGGCAAGGATCAGCAGAAAGATCTTGGAAGGAGTAGTGCATTATTGGATTTGTGAAAAGTGGATGAAGGATTGAAACAGGAAGGGCTGGAGGAAATACATGGCATCTCGCCCTTAGCTTCTCTCTCATTGTATGTATGTGGGGGCAGGGAAAGAGAGATGGGGAATTGTTGACATTGCCAGCCTGGGTCATGGCTGAAGTGGCTACTGAGACTCTAAACAAGGCATATATCAAAGAGTACAAAATGATGATGCTAATGATGCAATAGCAAGTCCAGTATAGTTCTTATCTGAATTATGCTAGCAGTTTGATTCTGATTACTATTTTTAGAGAAAAGTGTAATCACACTGGGAAATTTAGAATCTCCATTATTATTGCCTTAGTTACATGTAGCTAATTGAAAATGTGAAAGACAGTGACTTTATATCAAAGTAGATACTACTTGGAATCCAGATTCCTTGGTAACTCTACCAATGTGCTACAACGTTGAGTGTGAGATTTCAAATTGGAGGCCCTGGTTTTGAATCCTGATTCTTTACTATGTACTTCCTGTGTGCAACATAGCAAGTTCTTTTATCTGATTGGGCCTCAGTTTTCTCAGCCAGAAAAGGAGAGGATTCTAAGGTCTCTTACAGCTCTAAATTTATGATCCTAAGGAAACTATAGGAATACTGCAAAACTTGGGAAAATGATATTTGACCTTAAACCTAAAGAAAAGGAAATACATAAGCAACTGTAACTGAAGCCAAAAGTTCCTCAAGGGAATAAGCTGAGGTTTGGAATCACAGAATTTTAAAGTTTGAGGTACCTCAGAGATGATTAGTCCCAACTTTTAATTTTATACACAAGAAAACTGAAGTCTAGAGTTTGTATGACATTCATTTTTGTTTCCCACAAAGTGTCTTACACGCATCAGACTCCTGAGAGATATTATGGAAAGAATGGACAAAAATTATGTAAATTTCCATCTAACTCTACCAGAAATCTAAAGACAAGTTAAGAAACATCCTAACATTACTGTTACTCCCAGCAGGATACATCCCCCAGCAGGACCAACCAACACTGTTCCCAAAACTTGAACCCATTCCTTCCTCAATCTCATGTACTTAGGGGCTCAACTCAAGAGTTTCTACATGAAACATGTCCCTTATTTTCCAAAGTTGCTAGTGGCTTCTCCTCACCTTAAAATCATCTTCTTATCTATTTTGTGTGTACATATTTCACTTTACTTTTGTATCCTCGGAACCTAACACAGTGCCTGGAAAATAGCAGGTATTTAATAAATAAATGCCTGTTAACTGAATGAATAAATAAATGAAGCTTAAAATTATATTTTTTGAATGCTATATCACTGTTAACTCATAGTATACTAAGGGACCCAAATCTTTCTGAGATGAAATGATGTCTAGGTATGTTTCCCCCATTCTGTACTTAGGATGTTAATTTTTTGAAACCAAGTATAAAGCATTTATCACTATTAAATTTTACCTTAGTGGCCTTGGACCAATATGCCAGCCCATCAAGATCATTTTGGATCACGACTTGTCATTCAGCAAGTCAACCATTCCTCTAAACTTTGGGTCATCTTCCAAATTCAAAATGCTAATCAATGGTGATCATGGCTATAAAGCTTTTATCCCAAGCACTGAAATGATGCTAAATAAAGGACCAGGCCAAATGTTAAACCAAGGCTATAATGAAGATAGTCTTCTAAACTCCCAAACCAGTATCAAAACCATTAATGACTATTCTTTAAGTCTAGTCAGTCAACCAGTTCCAAATCTACCTAACTGTAGCACCATCTATTCCTCACCTAACTTTTCTATGTTTGGAAAACATTATCAAATGCTTTCATGAAATCTAACTAACCTAGATTTAGACCAGAATTTCTAGGAAATACAGTTTAAAAACTCTGTCTATAAAGGAAATATGTTCATCTGGCATAACCTGTTGATGAAGACATGCTATCACTATGACCGCTTGCTTCTTATTCTAGGAGCTCACCAAAAATCTCTTTAGTAGTACATTCTTAAAATTTTTCCAGAATTGAAGTCAAGTTCACTGGCACTTAGTTTCCAGACTCCATTCTTTTCCCTTCAAAACAAAACAAACAAAAGATCATGAAAACACATTTTCTTCTCTAAACCAGCAGCTATACCTCTTTCCTTTTTCCTTATGTGTTAAAGACCTGCTAAAGATCACTGGCAATGGTCCAACAATCACATCATTCCACCAGTAATGAACATAAAATTGAAAATGTTGTCGTTAGTTATTTTTCTATGGCAGTGTGTATGTGTACATTTCCTTTTAAAAAAAATCTCGTTTTAGGGGGGGTGGAGCCAAGAAGGCAGAGTAGAAGCATGGACCGGCTTGAGCTCCCCCCAAAGCCCTTAAAATACTTGTAAAAAATGACTCTAAACAAATTCTAGAGCAGCAGAAACAGCAAAATGACAAAGTGAAACAGATTTCTATCCCTAGACAACCTGAGAGGCTGAAAGGAAGGGTCTATAGCACCAGGCTCAGTGTGCAGCCTAGTGTGGGCCACACCAGCACAGACAGGACTAGAGCAGGCTTCAGAGTGCTGAATCATGGGCAGCTGCTGCAGTTTCCAGATTTCTCAATCCATAAACACCAAAGATAACTTCAAAGGTCAGCGAGAAAACTTTTTCACCTAGGTAAAAGGGAATCATGATCAGGCCCCAGCCCCAGGGCAGCTGCAGCTATGGAAGTAGCTGCAGCTGCTTCTGGAGCTTTTGGACTGGTGGGGGAATCCAGCAGCTGATCTGAGTCTCAGTCCTGAGTGGCAGTCCTGGAGAAAGGAAGAGTGCTGGCGTGGTGAAGCTGGTGGCAGTGTGGAGAGGAAATCCTACTCACAGTTCCAGGGCAGAAAAGAGTGCTTGTAGTTGCTCACAGACAAGAGGGCAGGCCAGGAAAGGAATAAATATCTCTCCACTGATTATGCCACTTTGGAGGAACTGAGAACTTATAGGTACCTAGAGATATCTTGGAGAATAGCTACCAAAACCTCTGCAGCCAGGGGTAGTTTTACTCTCCATTTGACAAAGGACTCAAAAGTCAAATAATTGGCTAGGAAAAAAAACCCCAAAGTTGGGAAAATAAGACTATAGAAGATTACTTTCTTGGTGAAAAGGTATTTTCTTCCATCCTTTCAGATGAGGAAGATCAAAGCATATATATAACCAAAGGAAGATGAAAATATATAACTAGAAGAAGACAGCAATATAAGGCTTCTACATCCAAAGCCTCCAAAAAAAAATAGGAAATGTTCTCAGGCCATGAAAGAGCTCAAAAAGGATTTTGAAAATCAACTAAGAGACATGGAAGAAAAACTGGGAAGAGAAATGAGAACAATGCAAGAAAAACATGAAAAACAAGTCAATAGTTTGCTAAAGGAGACCTAAAAAATGCTGAAGAAAGTAACAAATCAACCCAAATGGCAAAAGAAATCCAAAAAGTCAATGAGGAGAAGAACGCCTTAAAAAGCAGAATTGGCCAAGTAGAAAAGTAGGTTCAAAAATTCAATGAAGAAAGTAGTGCTTTAAAAATTAGAATGGAGCAGATGGAAGCTAAGGACTTTATGAAAATCAAGAAATTAAAAGACAAAACCAAAAGAAAGAAAAAATAGAAGACAATGTAAAATATCTCACTGGAAAAACAACTGACCTGGAAAACAGAACCAGGAGAGAGAATTTAAAAAGTATTGGTCTATTAAAAAAAAAAATGATCAAAAAAAAAAGAACATAGACATCACCTTCCAAGAAATTATCAAGGAAAACCACTCTGACATTCTAGAATCAGAGGGTAAAATAGAATGGGAAGAATTCACCAATCACCTGCTGAAAAAGACCCTGAAAGGAAAACTCCTAGCAATATTGTAGCCAAGTTCCAAGGTCAAGCAGAAAATATTACAAGCAGCTAAAAAGAAACAATTCAAGTATTGTGGAAATACAATCTGGATAACAAAGGATTTAGCAGCTTCTACACTAAGGGATGGAAGGGCTTGGAATATGATATTCCATAGATCAAAGGAGGTAAGATTAAAACCAATAATCACCTACCCGGCAAAACTGAGTGTAATACGTCGCAGGGGAAATGGAATTTCAATATAATAGAGAATTTTCCAGCATTCTTGTTGAAAAGACCAGAGCTGAATAGAAAATTTGACTTTCAAATAAAAGAATCAAGAGAAACATGAAAGGGTAAACAGGAAAGAGAAGCCATAAGGAATATATTAAAGTTGAACTGTTTATATTCCTACATGGAAAGATGATATTCATAACTCATGAAACCTTTCTCAGTATTAGGTAGTTAGAGGGCATACACACAGACATATTTACATATATATGTACATATATATACGCATAAGCACATATGTAGGTGTATATGAGTATGTATATATGAGAATATTATATATGTATGTATATATTGGCACATGTATATATATGTATATATACACACACACATATATATTTTATATATATATATATAATGTGTATATATATATATATATATATGCGTGTGTGTGTGTGTGTGTGTGTATACACCTAGACAGAGGGCACAGAGTGAGTTGAAGATGAAGAGAAAATACCTAAAAAATAAAATTTACTGTTGAGTGGAAAATACTAGGAGTAAGGGAAAGGGAAAGTTAGAATGTAGCAAATCATTTAACATAAGAGGCAAGAAAGAGTTTTTATAATGGAGGGGAAAAGGGGGGAGATGAAAGGCAATAAATGAGCCTTACCCTCACAGGATTTTGTTTAAGGAGGGAATAACACACACTCAATTGGATATGGAAATCTATTTTACACTGCAGGAAGGCAAGGGGGAAGGGGATAGGAGAGGGAAGATAACAGAAGGAACAGCAAATTGGGGAAAGGGATAATCAGAAGCAGACACTATTGTGGGGGGAAAGATCAGGGAGAGAATGGAATAAATGGAAGATAGGACAGGACAGAGGGAAAGAAATGTGGTTAGTCTTTTGCAACATAACTGTGATGGAAATGTTTTGCATGGATACATATGTATGACCTATACTGAATTGCTTGCTTTCTCAATGAGTGTTGGTAGGGAGGGAGGACGGGGGAGAATATGGAACCCAAAGCTTTAAAAATAAATGTTAAAAATTGTTTTTGCATGCAACTGGGAAATAAGATGTATAGGCAATGGGGTATAGAAATCTATTTTATCCTACAGTAAAATGGAGGGGAGGAGGATGGAAAAAGGGGAGGGGGTTGATAGACAGGAGGACAGACTGGAGGAAAGGATGGATGGGCTACACACTGTCCTGGGGTGGGGAGTGGGGAGATATAGGGAGAAAATTTGGAATTCAAATTCTTGTGGAAGTAAATTTTGAGAACTGAAAAATAAATAATATATTATTAAAAAGAAATCTCATTTTAGAGGTATAATATACATTTAAATGAGGCTTATATTAGTACCCCAAAAAAGTAAAAATGCTGATTCCATAAGGAAGTCCAAGCATTTCTCTTTTCATGTGATAAAACAAATAGTGTAGAACCTCAGAATGTATATAGGACAGATTCTCAAAACAGTGCTGCCTCCGACTGCTTGCCCCCAATAACCCCAAAACCAACTAAAGTAGGCTATCCAGCTCAGCACCTTAATGAAAGATCAGAGGTTGGCTAACCCAGGAAATGAATTCAAGAAATCAAATCAATTCAAGAATCCACCAAATCAAATTCTTTTTCTCCCTGGCCCACACAACCTCATGACATGAAAGTCAGGGCAAGTTATAGTCATACTAACAGGCAATGAAGAGCAGAGGTGGAGATTTCTCTTGGAAAGGAAAAGTAGCTGGTGCTTCTAAAAGAATATGATAATGAGTAGAGGGTATGGTGGAGATTAGGAATTAAGGCAATGGAATCAAAACACATTTGGGGTTAGAGTGCATTTAGAAAAACAGAGACTAGACTGACATGGAAATAAAGTCAACAATCATCTTAAGCTCATATAACTGTCAGGCACTACATTGAGATGCAACCTGGCCTAATGGACAGAGTTGGCTTCAGATTCAATTCAGAAATGCCAGGATTCAAGTCTAGCCTTTGCCACATCCTAAATGTGTGAACTCAGACACTCCATTTAAACTTTTGAGTGTCTCTCATACAAGTTTCTTTTCATGCGGGTCTCCCGACAGGTCTCTAATTCTATAAATTTCAGAGAAGGTGTTGATCTAAATTGGTAATTTTCTCTTAGAAAATTCCCTTCAGTGATGAAATTTCAGATCTAGAAGTGGGTGTTTTTTGGGAGATTTTTTGGCCTGTTTGTTACCTTTTTTCTTTAAGGGCATTGAACTAAATTATTAGAAGATGTTTATTTCATTCTAGGCTACAGTAACTCCCTTTAGGACCTTGGACAACTTACTTTAATTTCCTGATCCTCCAATTTCCTCATGTCTAAAACCTAAAAAGGTTGACCGGAATCTCTAATTTTTCTTCCACATTTAAGTCACTTGAAATACAAAACTGCGAGCAAAGAAAGGAGTCCTTTGGGATAGTTACAGAGAGATAGCTGATTGATTGATAATAAGGAGGACCCGGATGTGTCAAGGACATAAATTTACTTTCCCTGTATTTTGAATGGGGAGGGGAGATAAATCAGATATAATTGTATTCCTCTAGAATGCCTTTTCCACAGGCAACAATCTTCCTTCATCCTAAATCTTTGCCTCTCTCCACTCCCTCCATTTACTAGCTATTACAGAAACTTGGCTCATCTCACATGATACTGCCTCTCTGGTCACATTTTCCAGTATTTGCTGTCCCCATCACTCATTCCCCTCTAGCCTAGGAGGGATCAATGCTCCCCCATTGCCACTTCTAGATTCCCGTCATCAACACCTCCAATACCAAGTAACCTCTCCTTCTTTGAGAACACTTCACAAATTTTCTTATTTATCCTGTATAAAGCTTGCTTGTTATATATCTGCCCCTTGTCTCCCCTGCCCGTTAGATTGTAAGCTCCTTGAGGGCAGGAGCTATCTTTTGCCTCATTTTGTATCTCCAGAGCTTTGGTCAGTGCTTGGAACATTGTAGATGCTTTAAAAAGGTTGACTGATTGTTTCTGGGTCACTCCTGTGGTGATTTGGGGGAGAAGGAAAGGATTGCATGTGATCTGGGCAGGGCAAAGTGGATGGATCTTCTAGCAGTGCCACATACTCCCCTCGTCTTGTGGGCACAGAAGAAAAAGATACCCTAAGGAACATATACCCACCCCCGCCTTGCTCTGTTTTTTCTGATCGGTCTCCCTTCGCGTGTCTGTCTGACTCTATCTGTCTCACGCTTTCTTTCCCTCTGGAGAGGTGCGAGAAAAGGACATTATTAGGTCAGATAGTACCAAAAAGATTACAGAAAAGAGAGGGCAAAGGTAAGTAAATTACCCGCCCCCTGCCCCCGCCCTCCCCTCAGTGATGTGACTGACAGCCTGAGTGAGCCAATGCCCAGACCCAGAACTCCAGGAAAGGAAGGCGGGGTTCACGGCTCCCGATAGACTCTAGCGAGCTCGCCCAGCGCAGTGAGACACGCTGGCGAGGAGGGAGGGGGAGGAGTAGGAAGAGGAGAAGGGAGGGAGGACGCGTTCCCTAGCAACCGCGAGGTCTCCCTGTTCTCCCAAAGTGGTAACGTCCCCCCCCAACCCTCCATCCACTCCCAACTTGTTCCCCAGCGTCTTTAAAGGCTCCCCACCTTCCTTCCCGCGCCTCCTACGAGACGAGGGCTCCTGTTTTCAGACCCGGATCGCGGGGGTCGTCCAGGCCAGGGCCTCCCCAATCCCGCTGGTCCCCAGCACTCACACACCTCAGCTCGCACCTAGGTAAGGGCAGGCAAACTTGGGAAATCCAGCAGTTGGCAGACGTAACCCTCCTCTGTGCTGTCACTCCGGCTACAGGGGGCGGAACAAATCGTGGGCCCTGATGTCTGATTGGCCACAGGAGGTCAGCCCTAAAGCCAGAGGTATGGGGTGAGTGGAAGAAACAATCAGCCTGCTCTCTGATTGGTCGTTCTATCATTCCGCAGCTCTCAATCTTAGAAGGGCATATAAATTGCCACCTATTAGATTCACAGGGTGTTAAAAGATGGGAAGGGACCTAGACAGGATTTTGCCTCAAGGGTTGAAGTCTATGAACCCTGTCTCAATGTTTTTAAATATATAAAATACATAAGATTGCAAAAAGAAAATAATATTGAGTGAAGTTATCATCGATACATGGAGGAGAAGTGGACTGGAAATCAGTCTAACCTGAGGTCCCTGAACTTAAAAAAAAATGTATGTGTGTGTGTGTGTGTGTGTGTACACATACACATATACACACGCACACATTTATACCATACACGTTTTACATAATTTGTACCTAATTACATGACATACATCTTATTTAGTGTAAATTATATATAATTTTTATATTATTTTATTATATATGTGTAGTTATATGTGTACACATACATATACATACACACATATGTATATATATATATTATATATATATATAATTTTTTAAATTAAGGGATCCCAATGAAAATCCCTGATTTCTAGTCCAACTCTTATTTTGCAAATGAGGAAAGTGAGGACTAGGAAAAAGAATTCTCTGGAACCAAACCAAATAGTGGCAGAGTTGGAATTCCAACACTGAGAGAAATTCTCTCTCCTTATATATGTCCTTTTTTTTTCCAGGATGACAGTCTCTTGTGTTTTGAAACCTGTTTGTGCCTCCAGTGAAATGGATAGAGAGATAAAAATAAAAACACTGGAATGAGCAGGCTAAATTCAAATCTCAGACTTGCTACTTACTGCTTGTATAATCTTGGTTGTGGTAACTCTCTTGAATCCCACTTTGCTTATCTGTAAAATGAAGATGTTGGACAAGGTAATTTCCTGAGGTGTATTACTGAAGAATAGAATAGGAGTTGGAGCTAGAAAAAAACCTTAAAAATCATTTAGAGAGGCAGTTCAGCATAATGCTTGTGGAGTATTGTACTTGTTGTCAGGAAAATCTCATTTCAAATCCCACCACTGACATTTAACTTGCTGTGTAATGGAAGCCAAGTCTTGTGAAAAGGGGATAATCCCTGTACTACTTGCCTAACAGGTTTGTTATGAGGATCAAATGACATAATGTACATATAGCACCTTGCAAAACTTAAATATATAAGGACACACAATAAGGCAAGTAGTCTAGGTCTCCTTAAAATGTAAAAAAAAAAATTTTAAAGAACTTTATAAGGCACATGTGACTAAAATTTTGCTTGATCTTAAGCATTCAGTACAGTAATACAACAGAGATCAGTACATGTGTTCAAATAAGCTAACATTATCTGAAAGAAACTGCTCTGACTAGTAAAGGGAACATACAAGAAAAAAGATGTCCAATTACAGTCCAAAAAGAAAACAACACTTTTTTTTTTGTAAATACTAATTTTCCTCTAGTGGATTCCTGAAACTAGGGTATCCAAATAATGAAAATTCTGAGTGGAGAATTTCTCTTAAGTCTTTGCAAATTCTAAGGACCCTAAAATTATCACATTAAAAAGTCCCTGATTCCATGATGTCATTCTGATGGAATCCTGGGAAAGCATCTCCATTTCCCTGTTTATTTTCACATAAACTTAGGTTCCAACTAAGGGCTACACTTATATCTACTCCCTATCTTTAGCAACACATTTATGGGAAAGGGTTCACTGAGTTTTAGGATATATACTTTCCCAACACTAGTTTCCACAAACATTAAACACCTTTAAAATGTCAGAGCAATGCATTCCCACATATATAGGACTCTCAAGAAAAGGTAGAGAGGTATACAAATGATCTGTTCCGTGTTGACTCTGTCCTACTAATGTGCATACCTCAGTGCTAATAATATTGATTAATTTAAGTTATGCCATGGTAAATGACTAGGTGATTAACTAAATGCACTGTTTCTTAGGGCACTTGTCACTTTTTCTCTTTGGTTATATATGACCCATCCTACCTCAACCTGCAAAGCATCTGTCAAAAATGGAGCCAACATTCTAAGGATCTAATGTAATTGAGATAGATATAAGCAACTGAACTCCAGGCCCTCCTGGGACTGGGCATAATTCCTAAATCTTTCCCATTGTAAATCAGAGGATCTCTCAAGATTTGGGCAATAGTTTGGTATACGCTTTACATTTGCACTCTGACACTAAAAACAATAACATTGACCAGACAAAGTCATTATCACAGAAATAGAAACTTTTGGCAATCTTGGCCTATCCCACTTCTTTTACTGATGAGGAAATTGAGACTCAAAGGGGGTCATTGACTTGCCTAAGGTAACCAAGATAGGAAGTAGCAGTCATAACTTGAACCCAGGTTTCCTGACTTCAACCTAGTATTCCTTCCACCAAGCCTTCATGCCTCTCTTAGCTAAAACAGAAATATCTTCATATAGCCCAAATTTTTACAACTGTGTAGATTAATGAAATTGATTGGGGGCAGCTAGATATCACAGTGGGTAGAGTGCTAATCCTGGAGTCAGGAAGATTCATTTTCCTGAGATTCAAATCGGGCCTCAGGCACTTACTAGCTATGTGTCCCTGGGCAAGTCACTTAACCTCTTTTGCCTCAGTTTCCTCATCTGTAAAATGATCTGGAGGAAATGGCAAACCATTTGAATCTTTTCCAAGAAAGCCTCAAATGGGGTCATGACTGAAATGACTGAACAATAATAGTATTGATTAATTGTGACACTTATTATTAAGTATAACTTTTGCAACAAATTTTGAGTATCAGATGAAATTTATCAAATAACAAAGTTTAATCTGTAAAATTAAGTATATTTTATTCATAAATATGCATTTTAAGTCTAGTATGTATTAGTGATGGTTCTTGGTTCTAATTCTAGCATAATTTGAACATAAGACCTTCATCAAAATAAATACAATACAAATAGTAGTAAATGAGGGAAAATTTCTTAATTATTAACTATAGAGCAACTATGGTTAATACTACATTGGAAACTACATTGGCATTGGTAAGCAGATCTGGAGTGGCACATTGTAGGGATAGTGCTGAAGTGAAGGAGAATGAGGTAGCTGCCAGTAGCTGAAGAGGGCTGTTTTCTTTTCAAGTAGCTTGGAATTCTGGATGGCAGAGATACAGAGAATAAGAGGGAGTGACAGTTTGCTAACCACTGAGAAGTGAGTCCAGGTAAAGTGCCAGTTTTTGTTTTTGGAAGAATCTATGCTGATGAAGGCAAGTGAGAAGTATGTTCTCCATCTGTTCACTCCTCCTGGAATTGCAGTCCTGATTTCTTGATCTCAATAGCCTCAAGGTGATATGAGCCCTACAGCGGCAGGGGTGGTGATGGTAGTATGGCCCTGGCAGGCCCCTACTGATGACTAGAGATAATTCAAAGTGATGTTCACATTCAGAGCTCAGAAATGATTGCAGGAAAATGATCAAGTTCCCCACCTTCACCACCACCTGCAAATTAATGGTTTCCACTAACTTCAATTCTTCTCTTCATCAGTCAATAAGTATTTAAGTGTTTGCTATGTTCCAGGCATTGTAATAAGCACATAGGACACACACACACACACAAAGGCTAAAAGACAATTCCTTCTATTTCTTGACCTCTGTTCTCTTCACTGTTATAACCCTTTCTTCATTTAATTCTGGTGATTATTCTTATCCTTTTATACAGCAGAATCCATTCTACATCATCTTTGTCAAAAAAATAATTTTAAGATTAGTTTAGTACACTAAATACCAAACTATGTTTTCTCTCATATTTCTCCTTTATAGAGGCTAAACTCAGAGATTCGAGAAGCTATTGAAGTCTTCCCAGTTCTAACTCAGAATTTTGACATGATCAATATCCAGGCCAAGTTGGTTACAAATATTGGACCATTTTTTTAAAGGCAGCACAGTGCAATAAACTAAACAAGTACTCCTTATTAGACCAATGACTTCTGAAAGGAAAAAAGAACTTCCCACTTGTAAATGTTTTCATTCCCTTGTCCTAGAAACATAACAAAGTTTAATATATTCTTACAAGATGAATTATTGGAGTACTCCCACAATGAGACTGCCGTTGAACATTGGCTAACTGTGAAATCTGCAACTGCAAGATTTTTTTTTAACTTTTCTAACTTGAATTTTCAACTATAACTTTCATTAATCTTTCAGGGTATTTCGATTTTACTGGTTTTAGAATTAGAAAAAGAGAAGTGATTGTATATTAATAAAAACATTATTTGAATAAATGCCCTGAGATGTAAGTAAAAGTAGTGAATGTATTTCCTTGAATGATTTTTCAATTGCACATTCATATCACTATGCCAAATCCATGTGTTTGAATGTTCTCACATGGATATGGGATCACACATCTAAGTAAATATATTGTATGTGTTTGAATGTGTAATCATTGAAATAAACACAGCTGCATTTATTTTAGTATGTATATTTCCAGATGTGTGACACTCACACATTCAAATATCTGGAGCTCCACACCTTGGTTTGTAGTTAAACATTTAGGAAAGAAAAAAAAAAACCCTCCTGTACTGCATGTGTGTGAGTAGATAGTGTTATAACTATATCTACTGAAAGGCAAACAAGGTTACTGCTGAGAATAAGTATGTTGCCTACACTCCTGGAGTCCATTAGTTCAGCTTCCACTGGGTCCTGAAGGTCTCTTCTCACTCCTCAGGGCATCAGTATTGGCCTGCTTCCAAAAGCCAGCATAGTGTCTCCTCCTAAACTATTCCCTCACCCCTGCCCTAGACTTCCAAACTCCTGGAATCCTGGACAGTTTGCTCTCTTGAAACTTCAGAAGAATAAACACAGAGGCAATGAACTAAGTCCCATTTTCTTAGGGCCACATGTTGGCTTCAGATGGGGAGAGAGTTCAAAGATTCTTGCCTTGCAGCATTTCAGAGGACTCAAACCAAGAGAAGAGGTCTGACCAAGACGGAGGGGCTGAGGATAATGCATTTTGGAGACACCCTCAGTTCTAGTTCTGTAATAATTAACCACAACTAGCATTTATATAGTACCTTACAGTTTGCAAAGCACTTTACAAATATCTCATCTGATCCTCTCAACAACCTTGTGGCGGGTAGGTGCTGTATTATTATCCCACTATACACTAATTAAATGACTTGCCCAGGATCACAAAGCTACTTAGGGTCAAAGGTCACATTTGAATTCAGGTCTTCCCAGCTCTATTCGCTGCTATATCTTAGCTGCAACTGTAGCCATTTAAAGATGCTGTCATTTAACATGTGGTTAGCAGAGTGGAACCAGTAACAGAATATCGATGCTTACAACAAAATCTTTCCAAGTCACTTCCATTAAACATCATCCCAACTGTCCAAGAAACAGACTCCCCAGTCTCTTCCACATGGGGAACTGCTTTAGCCAAGCATGTGCTCTGAATAGGCTCATGGGAGCTGGGTTCACTGTTTTATTTGCATCCTCAGCACTTAGCATAGTGCCTGGTACATAATCAGTGATTAATAAGTGCTTATATTTGCTGTCGTTCTTGTTCTCAGTTTCAGCACAAACCTCCTTTATGTTTAGTCCTATTTGTTCCGGTACAATTGTTCTTCCTATCTTTATTTTATTTTATGTTATTTCTACTTAGTTGTGTAGAAAATTTGGGGGCTATGACATTAGTGTCCAAAAATGGTGGATGCATTGGTATTGCTTTTTATTTTTAAAGATTTTACTATAAAATTAGTGGGAAAACTTTTCCATTTCTCATCTCCTTGTGGTCTTCTAGGTTAACTTTTCTACACTTGCAGTATTTTGTACAGCTGAAGAATTTTCCATCGGTGCAGTAGCTGACCTTGATGCCTTGTTTATCTTCATTAATGGCATTTGACAACATGGCTGAAAACATCATGCTAAAAAGTGGAGGAGCAAACACACAACCTCATTTTACTCCTTTGGTGCCTGGGAAAACACAAAAACATTGTCTGTTATCCAGAATCTGGTACAACTATTCTGGAGAGTAATCTGGAACTATGCCCAAAGGGTTATAGAACTTTGTATACCCTTTGATCCAGCAATACTACATGATCAATATCTCAAAGAGACAAAAGGAAAAGAAAATGGACAGATATTTAAATAAAATTTTTCTAGCAGCTCTTTTTATTGTGGCAAAGATTAGGAATTAATGGGATGCTCATCAAAGGGGAATGGCTGAACAATTTGTGGCATATAATTGTAATGGAGTACCATTGTGCTATGAAAAATGATGAACTGTATGTTTTTAGGAAAATTTGGTAAGACCTACATGAACTGATGCAAAGTGAAGTGAAAAGAACCAGGAGATGATTATGTACAATAACAACAAGGTTGAAAAATGATCATCTGTGAAAGACTTGACAACTCTGATCAATACAATGATCCAAGACAATTCCAAAGGACTCATGATGAATAAATGTTATCCACCTCCAGGGAGAGAACTCCTCACCTCCAGAAAGTACTCCACTTCCAGAGATGAACTCTGAGTGCAAACTGAAGTATAATTTTCTCACTTACTTTTTCTTTCTGTCTTCCTTCTTTCCTATCATCTTTTCTGGCAATAAGGCAAATATGGAAATAGGTTTTGTATGACTCACATATATAATTGTTATCATATTGCTTGCCATCTCAGTGGGTATAGGAAGGATTTAGGGAAGGGAAAGAATCTGGAACTCAAAATTTGAAAAGAAAGAATGTTAAAAATAAATAATACATTTTTAAAAATTTTAAATGGTCTTTTTTATCATACTCAAAAAATTATTTCTCCTTTATTCCTCCATCTTCATCACAATCAGCTTTATCAAGCATTTCCTATAGTTCATCTGACAATTTTTCTCTCAATTCCTTAGCATCCCTGATAATATTTTCAATGATAATTCTTCTCATGCCACCATAATTAAGTAAATTGAAGGTCTTCAAATTTTATACCTTTTTACTAAATTTCACACTTATCATAATGAAAAAGTCTTCAAAGTTAATTGCCAAATCTTTTTTTAAAAAATTCAATTTCTGCCATTATTTTTAAATATTCTTTTTTCCCTTAATGAATGTTGATGCAAAAATTTTATTTTGTTTTTAATTTTTTTTATTATTTTATTTGTTTTCAGTGTTCTACAATCACTTCCATATATCTTAGATTGTCCCCCCTCCCTCCTGTCCTTCCCCACTACCTCCCCGAGATGGCATACAATTTTATATAGGTTCTACACATACATTCCTATTAAATACATTTTCACCTTAGTCATGTTGCATAGAAGAATGAAAATGAATGGGAGAAATCACAAAACAAAACATAATTCAAAAGAAAATTATTTCATTCTGCGATCGAAGTCCATAGTTCTGTCTCTGGATGTAAAAGGCATTTTGCCTTAAGAGACCATTGGGAATTTTTTAAGTCCTTTCATTGCAATGAAGTATTAAGTTTACCAGAACAATTCTTTGAACACTGTGGTTGTTGCTGTGTACAAAGTTCTCCTGGTTCTGCTCCTTTCACTCAGCATCAGTTCCTATAAGTCTTTCCAGGCGTCTCTGAAGTTTTCCTGTTCATCATTTCTTATAGCAAAATAGTATTCCATTACATTCATATATCACAATTTATTCAGCTATTCCTGAGTTGATGGACATCCCCTTGATTTCCAATTTTTGGCCACCACAAAGATAGCTGCTATAAATACTTTTGTATATGTGGGACTCTTTCCCATTTGTAAATTTCTTGGGGATACAGTCCTAGAAGCAGTATTGCTGGGTCAAAGGGTATGCATATTTTTGTAGCCCTTTGGGCATAGTTCCAAATTGCTCTCCAGAACAGTTGGATCAGCTCACAGCTCTACCAACAATGAATTAGTGTTCCAATTCTTCCACATCTTCTCCAACATTTTTCATCTTCCTGTTTTGTCATGTTAGCCAATCTGATAGGTGTGATATGATTTTTAAGCATTCTTAAGAAACTGATATATAGAATATTAAATATAGCACTAGGGCTGGAGTTAGGAATATGTGAGTTCAAGTCTGACCTCAGGACCCTTATTAACTATGTGATTCACAGCAAGTTATTTAACCTCTGTCTGCTTTCGTTTCCTAATCTGTAAAATAACAATATGACATCTAACATCTAGGGTTGTTGAAAGGATTACATTTCATAATATTTATAAATAGCTTTGCATACCTTAAAACACATTATAATTTCTAGTTATTATTATTTGGGGGGGGGGCTCAAGCTCTAAAGCACAAATTGCAATATTCAGTTCCTTCATATCAGTTCATCCAGACCAATCAAAAGAATGTTTTTTGAATCTCTTGGGTTTTTTACCCAATTCAATTCAAGTTTCATGTTGGTTTCTTCCATTGGTCAATATTGTTCAATAGTTAGATGCCATTTCAGCACTTTCCCTACCCCACCTCCACTCACCTAGCACAGCCCCTGTTGTCCAAGTCCCTAGTTGACTCTAAGATACCTCCCTGTGAGTCTGTTATCCAAGCCCCAAAAGACTCTCCCAGTTTTAAGTACAGTTACATGATTTTGCCCAGCTTTTAAAAATAATAATGTTCTACTGGTGATACTAAATTGCTTCAGATCACAGAATATGATGAACTGAGAAGAGTCAACTGAAATAATATTTGTAAAGCATTTAGCATAGTGCCTGGCCCATAGTAGGCACTTAAATGCCAGTAGCTGCCTTCCTTCCCTTCTCTTCCTAAAGGGAAAGCGAAAAATTCATAGTAGGTATAAACAGGCTGAAACATATCACTCATGATATATTATGCTCCAGTGAGGGGAACAAAAGACATCACTAAGAAACCTTAAACACTTTCCCACTAAAAAGGGGCATAAAGCAAGGAGAACCACTTTCATTGCCTTTATTAAGCAAAGTATTAGAAATTCATGGGCTGTGTAGCAGAAAAGATATCATGCTGGACTTATAGCCAGAAAGATTGGGGTTCAAATCTTGTCTGTACCACAATAGCTATTTGACCCTGGGCAAATCATATAGTTTCTGTATGCCTCAGGCAAATCCCTTGGATTCATCTACATTTGTACTTACATGGGTCAATAAATAGAGTTCTCACACCCACAGCTCCCTGTGTTGATGAAATCACTGATCTTTCACGAATTATTACATTGGAAATTACAACAATTATAATGAAATAAGAGAAAAGATATCCAAAAGATCATCATTGAAAACAATGAGATCAGAATAGGATTATTTACTGGTGACATCATTAGTGCATTAAAAAATGCAAACATCCACCAAAATTTAATGAAGAAAATAAATAAGTTCATCATCTTGTGATATAAGATTCACTCACAAAAATAATTAGCATTTGTATTTACTAGCAATAAAGGTTAAGAAAGTGGAAAACAAAGAAATGCCACTTACAATAGTGAAGAAACATCAACGATTTGGGGACTAAACTAAATAGAAATGGACATGATCTGAACAGGAACAACAATAAAATTAAAATGACTGAAATAAAGGAATGTCAAAGCAATTAAAGAGACATTCAATATTCATGGATGACAGTACGCCACTAATTAATTTACATATTTACTACAATGCCAGTAAAATATCAAGAGGTTTATTTAGAGAATTGAATATCATAATGTATTTTTATGGAAAAAACACAAATGAGTAATGATATCAAGTAGGTATTCACAAAAAAGAGAGGGCTCATTAAGGTGGTCTTGTACTCCTCATCTTTAAAATATATAAAAAGTGGTAACCATCAAAAGTATGTGGTAATGAGGAGGAAGAGGAGGAGGAGGAGGAGGTGGAGGAAGAGGAGGTGGAGACAGAGAGAGAGAAAGGGAGAGGGAGAGGAATCAAGTAAATAGAATAAAGGGAGCAGAAATCCATAAAATATATGCAAAATCTTAGCACTGATAAACTTGTAGGATAAAGGATTCATATTTAATAAATATAGTTGGAGTCACTGGTTATCAAATTGGATGGAATGGATTTAGACATATATAGAACTAGTTACTAGTCTATTGTTGGTAAATGAGCAGAAATATGAATAGAAAATCTTCAAGTAAGGAAGACACAAGTTGTTAATAATCACTTGGAAAAAAGTGAAGCTTTAAATATAATCAGAGATGCAGATTTTTAAAAATTTGAGTTACCACCATAGTTTAACCCATGAAATGGGGGAGGAGTTAAAAATAAATTAAATTTTGCTGAGATTTTGTAGGAAAAAAAGCTACCCTTTGTTTTTTGCTGGTGGGATCATATGTTTGTTTATTTTTTTCTCTTCCTTTTTTTGTGAAGAACAATACAACAGTGCAAAATAAAAGAGAAAATAGTCATACTATTTGCCCCAATAATTTCATTATTGAGATTATACACTGAAAGGATGTGTGTATACATATGCACATATGTATATGTACACACACACACACACACACACACATATATATATAGTCGGTAGTCACTGAATTTTTATTCAGTGCCTACTATGAGCCAAGTATCAATTTAATGGGGGACAAAAAATGTGTACAAAAAAGGTGAAAGGTGGAGAAAGGAGAAGACAGAAGTACCACTGCTATGGTGGAGAAATCAAAGAAGTCCAAAATCAGTATAGCTAGGTGGGAAACGAGGGGATAGTTGAGAAAATATGTATATGTATATTGTATGTGTGCTGTATAGTGTAGTTTTATATGCACACATATGTGCAGTACAGGCACTTGTACATACACATGTATGTGTGTTCTAATATACATATATGATGCATGGTCATGTACATATGTGTTCTCATATGTATACAGGAAGAAGGCAAAAAGCTATGTATTTAATGAATTTCACAACAGTATTATTGATAATTACAAAAAACTGGAAGCAACAAATACCTAATAATAAAGTCATAGTTAGATAAATTGTGGTTGTTTAATGAAGTAGAATATTATAGTGTGATTCAAATGAGCTAAGCTGAAGAATATAAAGAAATCTGGAAATAATCTAATGGAATATGAAAGGCAAGAAAAAGAGCGATAGATAGAATCCAAAAGAACAGAGCATATATTAACTATATAAGAAAAAAAGTAAACCAGAATGAATGCACATAAAATACTGATGGAGTGATTGAGAAGTTGTGATAACATATTTCATATTGAAGTTCATTTATTTAAATGAAAATGGTTGCAAAACAAGTTTAATTATATTGTTGACTAATATTGTTTAGAATAGAGAAAAAACAATAGAAACGTCATCAAGGAACTTATGATTGGAGAAGGAGGTGGGACTGTGATGTAAGAAGAGAGAGGGATAACATAAGAACAGCCCTAGGGCTACACCGTCAAACACCAGATATTAAAAGAATCAGAGAAAAGCTTCCAGTACCTTAGGTGGAATATCTAAGGAAGACATGCCAAATCTTGGACAAGTTTTCCACAATATTAGGTAGGTCGTAAATTGCATTGGTGAAGCAAATACTCATTCAGACATAGACATTAAATCAATGAAATCTTGAAATGATTGGAATTTGGGAAATGGAAATTATCAGAAAAGTTTCTTAACCTTGAAAGTGTTTTTATCCTAAAGACAAACTCATATGGTACCAATAACAATAGTTTAATAATTATTTCTGGCTCCAAAATAATATTTGGGTATTTCACTAAAAAAACATTTTCCTAAATAGTTATTAAAGCCTAGGCTATATAAATACTTCTTATCAGAATTAATATTACTAGTGTAATGTAAATGTACTAGGCCAATGCAAAGGGCAACTACAATCAACAATGTAAATATATGTGTGCGTGTGTGTGTGTGTGTGTGTGTATAGTTATATGTGTTAATATAATCTGAAATTTCCTATTTTGGCAAGCTTAAAATAAATGGGCCTCAGGCAGAAATAGAACTTTATTTGGCTTATCCTCACCAAAAAATGAAAATGTGCGAAGATTAAATAAATCTATAACTGGAAGAACATATGAATGGATTAATATACTCAAAAAACATTGTTCTAGATTCTAGCTAAGTTCTAGAATCATGTGATTATTTCCTTGTGTATATAGGTGAACACATATAAGCCACAATATCAAACAGGAAGCTGCAGAATTTTAGAGAGCTGAACTGGGTCTTTTGTAGGAGTTTTTGTTAGAAAAGATGCTCAGAGCACTTTAAAAAAATGACAATTTCTTATAATACCTTTTGAAATCTGTTGAATGAATTAAAATTGGTAATAGACTAGCAAATTACTCATCTCTTTCTAGCAGGTCTTTCTTTGCCTTGAATTTTGGAGCTAAATTATCCAAATTAATTGTCTAAGTGACTGAAATTTATTGGTTAATAAGTCAGACTTATGTCTCTCCTTCACTATCTGCTCATCATTGGTCCGCAGCAGGTCAGCCATTAGGAACATTGCTACAGAACAATTCTAATTTTTCAAAAAGACTGGATAACATGATTTCCTTAGGGATTTCTTTAAGGAATGTTCTGCAAGCCCCAATTTGTCTTGTTCTAAGTCCTGAAAATCTTTGTTGTAATCCACAATACTACACTCAAACCCTTAATAAGTATAGTGTATAGGATAGTCTATTCCTTGATCTCTGCTGGTAAAGTAAAAATTGCAGTTTATTCTTTATAATAATACAGGATTGATGATTTTGAAAAATAATGGTTTGTGGAGTTTGCCTGCATCATTTAATGTGGTGTAGAAGTTACTTGCCTGTGTCTGGGTATGAGAATTGAATTAGGAGCCACAGTCTTAATCCTTTCTTCCTCAATCACTGCGCCAAAATTTATTTGTAAGACAGAAAAAGAATATGCATTTCAAAATACTGCTGGGCTATTGTAATAACATGTAGGAAATGATCTTAGCTATTTGGAAGAACAGGAAAGGAATAGAGCCATGGTTTGTGAAGGGAATTCTTACAACAATAAAATTTTGGAGCTGTCCAAAGAGCAAGTAAGTTGAAGAAATTTGCAGTTTAGGGTTAGGGTTAGGGTTAGCATAAATACAGGGTGTTATAAAAGAAAATTTAATAAGGACAGTTGTTTGGAATACTCTAAACAGAGAAGTGAAGGTAAGTGCAGACATCACTGATGGACAACTGTTTTCTCTTTTTTTCCCTCTCCTCCCCTCTCTTCCTCCCTCTTTCTCTTTCCCTCTTTTCTTCCTTCTTTTTCTCTCTTTCTCCCTTTCCTTTCCTTTTCCCTCTTCTTCCTTCTTTCCTTCCTTCATTCCTTTCATCCTTTCTTCCTTTCCTTCTACCATCCTTTCTTCCTTTTCTTCCTTTCTCACTATTGATCAGCATAGAAAACTTTGACTTGTTTCACTTCCTACCTTGGCTGATTTGCCCCTCATTGGGTAAGATGGGAACCCCGCCCCCCATTCCCAAGGGCTTACTGTATATATGCCCAAATGCATGAAGACACCAGTTCAGTATAGCCCATTGGAGCTTAATAGATCCACCTGCCTTAGCAGTCCAGGTGGGATTTCAGGCATATACCACCTCACCCAGCTAGCTATCCTTTTTATTTATTATTAATTATTATTATATCATTATTATATCATCATATATATACCATCATCATATATACCATCATTACATCAATAAATCTTAAAGGAAGTGAACTCACCAACACCACTCCAAGAATAAATACTAAGAAACGTAAGAATATATATCTTTTTTATTGAATCATAAATAGTGCACTTATTCCTTATATTTAACAGATCTGGAAGAGGTAACTAAGATTAGGGGTAGGTGAGTTTAGAGGCAAAGGAGAAAAAATTTAAAAATGAAAGAAACAGTTGAAGTGGAACTGGGATAGCCTTTGAAGCCAGGTCTGTCCTGAATCCAAACCTATTGCACTATCCACTGTGACACACAGAGCTAGCCTAAAGTGAAAAAAGGTTATCATAGGAGGTGGAGGTCTTTTAGCATAAGCTTGGTGACTCTTTTCCAGTCCATATTATAGAAATAAATTTTATCCATGGATGGGCCTTCAAGGTCTCTTACAACTCTGAAAGTCTGTGATTCTGGGATATTATCACCTACAAACACACATAACTAATATAATGTATATAGAAACTGAGAATGTCACGTTCATGAATTTCAACTTTACTTTCTTAACATTGTAAAACCAAAAAATGTAACTGTTTAAACAATTTACTATATTGTGAAAGAAATTTCATTGTTAGGCACAGGTGTAACTAAATGGAATTTGAAGTCCTTTCCAACTCTAAGATTTTATGGTAACCATCAAAGGAAGACTTTATGGGAAAAATGTCCGACAGACAGAAGAGCAGGATGTGAATGGAGGTGGGATAAAGGACAGAGATATATATCAGATCAAATGGGATTTTGTCTTCAAGGGCTGACATCAAGGCAGGTGTTCTTCCTCCCTGGGAAATACAGGTTGGCTACCACCAACCCAATACCTGCTATATGTCTTCCACTGGTCCGTGCTACTATGTGGCACAGCCTTTCCTATCTCTCTGATCTCACCCACCAAGACACCTCCCAGGGTTTCATCCCTGTGGCACCACTCTTTCTTTCAACTTGCCATCTCCCCTGCCCCTGAACTCCCACAAGGGCAAGGTGAGACACTCTCCCCTAGGGTGACGGTACCTATGATCTGAAGTATCTGGGATACATATCTCTTCACAAGAGCTATAATCAGCAGTTCTATTATCTGAGACAAGCATGTTAGGTATAACTTTACTAGAGATTTAGGGGGAAAAACTCTTCAGGACACAAAATCCTCTAGTGGAAGAGACCCTATGGCAAATACAAGTAGCCGGGGAAAGGAGGAGTATCAAGCTGAGCCTGGGAGAAATTCAGCTTTGGAGTAGGAAGGTAACAGGGTATACAGAGTTGGCTTTCATCTTCATTGTGGTGAATGGAAGGGGAAAATGTTTGATCCTGTCTGGTTACTGAAATTTTCAGGGAATGGATCAACCCATCCCCCAGTGGTATCAAACTTGTGGCTCTCATGGGGCAAGTCAGAACAACTTCCCCAAACAGATTAAAATGTAATTGGGAAATATTTAGCAAAATAAGTAAAAACACAATGAAATAGGTCATGTTAATTTGTGGTTTTTTAAATCAGCATGCTGCCTACAGGGAAACTTCTCTATTTGAGTTTTACACTACTGATGCTACCTGCAGGGATCATTTTCTATTCTTGTTTGATACCATTGCCTCAGAGAATCTGGACTATCCTGATTCCCGGCTAAGAAGAGGAAGTGGGGATATGAAGGCAACAGATATGGAGATGTGAAGAATCACAGTGGTGGAGTTAGGGAGAACACACCTATGGTGCAAGGGACCCACAACAATGAATCCTTAATGAACTGTCAACCTAAACTGGGCTTGTAGATGTATAGGGGTTGTGGCTTGGTTGGTAAGAGAGGACCATGAATTTCTGTCATATGCTAGGCTGGAACAAAAGCCTAGTTGTCTTACCCTAGTTATAACTTTTGTTATCTGTTGATTTTGGGGGTGGGGGGATGCAGGGGGAAGAGGATTAGAAATACTGCCACCCCAAGTTGTTAACACTTCCTTTTTAGATACGTACTCAGGGACTCTTATATTTTATCTCTTGCCAGAAGCTTTCCCTGGTCTTGAGTAACCAGTGTTTATCTGGGGTGGGGGAACCTAGACCACACTCGGCCAGGATTTTGCTGCCCTCTACTGGCTCCTTTGCATCATATAGGCACAGTCTAGATTTAACCCCCTTGGGTTTTAGGGTTCTCCTTTTGCCTATGACACTACTCAAATATAAAATTCCACATACCCATACCTTATGATAAGAGTTTCCTATTTAAATAAAGGGTCTTGGATTCATGTATCTAAGCCACAAAGCTATGCCTACAGTAAGGATGAACAATGTGCAAGTTCATGAATTATCCTCTTGCTACACATGAAACAGATTTCCCTTGATTATAGACCATTAATGGCTTTTGTTTGATCCCTAATGAATGATATTTTATTTATATTTTACAATTTTGTTTGAAGTTAATATCCTTCACACTAGGGAGCCAAGCACAGTCAACATTTTCACATGAAAACATTTCTGATCAAGGCACAAATTATGACTAAAACAAACTTACTTTTCAGCTTTAGAATTAAACAGAGGGATAACTCATGAATGTGCTAATGGTTATTCCCTTCTCAGCATCTTAGCCAAAATCGAGTTTCTGGTCCCAGTTCTGCTACTATATCGCTATGTAAACTGGGACAAGTGAGTTAACCCTTGCAGGCCTCAGTTTGCTCATTCACAAAAGGAATAGGGCAATAACTTTACTTCATGCTTCACAGGGAAGTTGTGAGGATAAAATGAGACAATAGATGATAAGTGCTCCAAAAATGTGCTAGAAATGCATATAGGATTCTTTTGGATGACAAAAACAAGAAAAACAATCATTAAACCAATGACATGACTACATATCTGCGTGTTCTTTCTTCCCTAAATTAGTTTGGATGCTATACAAATGATAACAATTTGAATTTCAGAAGAATTTCTGAATTTTACTCTAATTCAAAGGCTTAGTTGAGGCTCCCTGGTACAATAATAAGAAATTAAGATATGAGATCTTAGTTAGCTATAAATACTTACTCTTTTCATTAGTAATGAAAACATGATTTTGATTCATCAACTTTCTAATATTTCTGCTTTTGACATTAGACTGGCTTTCATAAAACGCATATTTGCAATAAATCAAGAAACATTTATTGAACATCCAAAGCTTTCTTATCTACTGCCAAATGAAAGCAATCTGATTAAAGAGATACCATGAATACCTATTGTAGATACCATTTTGTTACTATGCACACACACATACGCATATATGTATGTGTATATATACATATATACACATATATACACACATATATATCACATGCCAAATTTTTGTTGGACTAAGATACAATTTTCAGTCAAGAAGCAAAATTTTGTTTGTCTTCTCACTTCTCCTCTTTTCCCCTTTCCTCTTTCCATCAGTATGTGCCATAAACGTTCATCATTTTTCCTTCATGTTTCCTTGAATTAGATGGGATGTGTGTATATATGCCATATGTATATATGCATACCATATGTATATGTGTATTTATTCACACATAAATGTACACACATACTATTTAATTCAAAGAAACTTGCAGGAAAACGCATGAAGTAAATGTTGAATCACTTTTCACTCAAATTAAGTCTCTTTCAATAGGAATTCATTCATCCTTCTCTAACTGAGTCAACCTAAAGAATTCTCTAAGTGTACATGTCTCCCAAGTGTCTTTTTCTGCCTTAGTTATTATGTCTAGCTCAAATTAGAATCTTTATGTATTTTTTAAACTCATTTTTCAAAATTCATTAAAGGCATGGCTGATATTGCATGGTTCTAAATGATTTTATATTGATGTACTTGATTTTGATTTCTAACAAAAGAGCCAGCTCAGCTTGATCTAGAACAAGATCATATAACAACCAATCCTCTCTTGCCTTTTTATTTATTTTTGGCATGGTAAATAAATGACTAAGTCAAAGAATGCCATAAATAGCATTTACTTAGATTTTAACAAAGTATATAATATACTCATATTTTTTGTGTTGAAAATGGAAATACATGAGCCAAGGAATCATCTGAATCACAATTTAGTGTATTCAGAAATGGGTGAATGACTGGATCCAAAGAGTAAACCATGAATTGTTCAGTATTTTCCTGAATGCCCTAAGGAGCTGTGTTTGGCTGTGCCTTATTTAACATGTTTATCTTTGACTTGGTTCAAGACAAAGATGTGATATTAATTGAATCATTAAGTAACATATCTGAGAGAGAAAGCTTATACAGAAGAATTCCATGAAGATTTTTCCATGCTAGGACCCTAAGCCAGACTAAATAAGATGAAATTCAATAAGGATAAAGCTAAAATCTTATATTTAATCAAAATTCAACTGCATTAGGATAATGTGTGTGGGGGGGGGTGGTATGGATACATAGCAGCTTCTCTATTACAAGAGCTCAAGCTTTTAGTGGTCTACAAGTTAAAAATTATAATGTGGAAAGAGTGCAATGAGATAACAAAGAATGTTGATGCAGCCTATGTTTCCTTGAGAGTTACACGGTCTCCGAGTAGGAAAGTGATTGTCCTTCTATTCTAATTCAGTTAGATTACACCTAGAGTGCTGTGTTTAGTTCTATGCACTAAGAAGAAAATAGGGAAATTGTTATTCTATTCACTAATTATTCTTTTAATAGAATATATTAAAATTTTATCAAAAATCAAATCAAGTTCATTGGCCTCCTTTAATCTTTTATATTCATTTTTGGAAATGAAATATATATGTATATGAATGAATATGTATGTATGTGTGTGTGAATATATATGTGTGTGTGTATATATACATATATACACATATGTGTGTGTATGTATATATAACCTATGAAAAGATTTTACACCAAATGGTCAAATAGTTCAAATTTACATTCATGGGAAATTTTTTTAAAAATCAACTAAAAAAGACAAATAAAACCAGTCTTTCTTTTCTTGACATTTTATAGTGAGGGGTGAAAAAAATAAAAAGTCCCTGGCCTCCCTTAAATGAAACAAATTTAGTTCATATTTCTTGTCTACCCTAGATTCACTTTATTTTAACAGTGAAGGTTCTTTATAATTTGTCTTTTCTATTGGAGGATGTTTTCCCTTGTTTCTTGATCCTTTGCGTCCAAATCTATGTCTCTGTCTTGATTTGAGTTTTTTGATATATCTACAAGTTATATCTTGTATTATCTTCACATTCTTCAGATTCTTCTTCCTTTGCACCAGGAGTTAAGTGAAATATATATTTTTAATATTGTCACATATTCATTAGCATTTGGTAGCAGTTATATTGGTCTTAGTGTTGCTATTTCAAATAAAACAAGCAATAGTAGAGCAAAGACTCACCAAGTGGTGAATCCTCCATTGACATTCCTACCATTACAACAAATCATTTCTTGTTTACACTATTAAGAGTTAGTTTTGAGGTATAAATTTGTTTTAAACCAAGGAGGTCCAAACTTGTTAGCAACTGAAAGCTATTTCTAACTTCAAATCCCATGATATGTACATTCTTATGGTCTGTTATTCTGATTGGAACTGAGTGAACACTGGAGAGAAGTTAATTATATTTCTTCCATTCTGAACAACAGAGAATAATGCAATGTTAGTTGCTAATTATGATATTGTCAAGGATGGCTAAGGCAAAGGACTTAACCTTTTTATCAGATTTGCATTTTTTGTTTTTATCACATTTTCAAATATTTTGTCATATTGGTATACACATCTTAGTCCTGTCTCTCTTCCCTTTAAATCTTAATCTCCTCTAGAGTAGGACTGGGGTTTTTGTTTGTTTGATCTCCAATACCTCACATGTAGTAGATACTTAATAAAGGTTTGTTGAATTGATCTGAATTCATTCCTCAGACCATAACATAGTTCTTAGACATGGTTGAAAGAAACATGAGAGTTTGGTAGGTAAGCCAGTGGCATTTAAGAACATCCCACATACATTTAGAGGTGAATTTGAAAGAAGGAAACAAATAAATATGGAATAGAATTCATCTATCAGATCAAGGAACCGTAGAGGCTATGTAGTCCAATATCTTCATTCTACACATAAGAAAACTGCAAAAGTAGAAATGTCATTTGAGAAAAAGTCAGGGAGAGCAGTTGGATATAATACAGATGAAATCTGTGTTGGAGGTAAACCAATTTTCAAGCTATTTAAAAAAGCATAATATTCAAAAGCTATGGAAAATATTATAAATAAAATCATTACCACTAGTGCCCCTTAGCTCCTTTTAAAGTTCAGTCTTACTTTTCTTTATAATCTTTAATCTGTTTCCAAGTATCCTCCAACAAAATGAAAGCTCCCTTAGGGCAGGCACTTTTTTGTCCTTAAATCTCCAGCACCTAGTAAACAGTTTATTGTACTTAATAAAGGTCTTGAATCTGATTGAACCGGGGAAAAAAGTGACAGAAAACTTTATCAAATACTGACTTAAGTGCTTTTCTCATTTCTATAAATCAAGTTAACAAACATTTATTAAGCATCTATTGTGTACTAGGCATTGTGCTAAGGTGTAAGGATAGAAAGAAAAGGGAGGGAGGAGGATGAGTCCTTGCTCTTAAGGAGCTCACAGATTAATTTTGGAGATATCATACAGATGACTATATACAAATGGAATATATTGAAGATACACACAGTCTAAATTGGAGACAGCAGAGTGAAGACGATTGGATTAAGAGAGATCAAGAAAGGCTTTTTTTCAGAAAGTAAGTTGTTAGCTGAAACTTCAAAGAATCACAAGAAAGCCAGGAGGAAGAGATGAGAAGGGAGAGAGTTCTAGGCATGGGGAACAATTACATCAGTTCCAATTATACCCAGTACTAGCAAAGGGTCCCCTGCAGTCTCCTTCTGACCAGTTATTTGACTCACTTGCCATTTCTGGGCTGAGAGCTCCCAGACCTGCTGCTGCTATTGCTGTGTCTACCACAGCTTGAGTTGATTCTGGAAAGAACTCCATGCCGATGTTACAGATTTTTTCTGCCAACCTGTTAAGTTTTCTTAGGTCAGAAAATAGTGTCTCATTTTTTATTGTTTTATTGGCTCTGCCACTCCAAAATTTGATTTGAGGCATTAATTTAAAGTTGTTTGGAGGGGAATGTTAGAGCTGAGTTCAGCTGAGTTGTTACTTCCAATCCACCATCTTGGCTCTGTCTTCCCACCTTCTTTGAGGGTCTCAAAAAAGATATTAGTTGAACATATGTTAAAATGATGTAAATTCCTTCATATATGAAGTCATGGATATGACTTTGTTCAAGAGACCTCTGATTATCAGTAACAAGTGAGATATCAAAAAGTGTTCACCATGAATGTTTACCTATTTTTATGGAGGTAATTGTGCTCAAAGAAAGTAGAACAGAAAGTTCTCTTGGATGGAAAGCTTTTCTAATCCTATTGTTTGCAAATGATAATAACAAAAAGAACGACAATAAGCATTTCTGTAATGCTTTAATTTTTGCAAGGTACTTCACAAAAAATATCTCATTTTATCTTCACAATTACCCTAGTAGGTAGGTATTATTCTTTTATTTTACAAGAGATGAAGTTAGGTGACTTGTCCAGGACCATAGTAAGTATCTGAGATGACTCCAGGTCTAGCACTCTATCCACTGTGCCACCTAGCTACCTGGATGATATTGTACTATGTATCAGAAGATATTGGTGTAGACATCCATAGAGGAAAAACAAAGCACATAAAAATTTTGATGTGAATTTATTTGAATTGCCCCCTAACTAGCTCATCAATGGAACAATTTTGGGTAGGAAATTTATATGGACAGTGATTGTAAATTGAAACAGATCAGGTATTTTTCCTGAAGCTCATTTAAGAATCTTATATTTGTGAGAGACAGCCCAATGAACATGTTAATTACCTATTTATCTATATTTCTCAAGTATTATCTCCACATTATCTCATGTCTTTGAAGAAATGCCTTTATTAAGCTATCAATTTAATCATGCCTTGCCTTTTGAGAGGGTTTCAAAATGCATGTCATATAACTAAACATTTCTGTGCATTAAAAAAAACAATTTTGAAGGTTTATTATTATATGAAGACCTATACAATGGATCTGCATACTTTTTATAAGGAAAATTATGTAGCCCTAAATTTTATTTTTAACTTGGCTCAAAGAAATTACTCTCCTTTCAGAGAAGACTAAGAGGCCATTTTTTTTTTTTTTGTCTATAAGTTATAATCTACACCTTGGGTGGGGAACCTATAGCCTTGAGGACGTATGTGGCTTTCTTAATCCTTGGGTGCAGCCTTTTGATTGAGTTGAGTTGAAACAGAACAATGAATTTTATTAAGGGGATTTATTTTGTGAAGATTGGATTCCGTCAAAGGGCTGCACTTAAAGACTTAGTGGGTCACATGCAGCCTTGAGGCCACAGGTCACCTTCCCCCCACAATCTACACTATCTTAGATATCTAAAAACTTCTTTCTCTACCATGTACTTTCTGCTCTGTTTAATACATACCTGTGTAACAGCAACCACACTGGTATACCCAGGATGGCTGCTAGCATAGGTTCTTAGATCTGCTTTACTAGGAAAGATAGTTGTTTAAGGGGTCAACAATCTTTTTTAATTACATTCACTAGTTCAGGGGAAAAGTCAGCACCTTGAACTTCAAAGTAAATACAGAGAAAATATAAAGAGAGAAATAAAGACCAACACGCAGGGGGCTCTAGTGTCTAAATCAAAGCAATATTGCTATACAATTTACATACATCCCTGGATCGAAAGAGCCTTTACATCTCAGCAGTCAGGGCACTCTGAACATACAGCCACTCAGAGTCTCAACCAAGGAATTACAAGATCCTTCTCATAATTGAGTACCCAAAGCAAAATACCCACTCAGAATATATTTACACTTCTCATCTCCAGAAGGCATCACAACTCTGATGACTCAGTGCTTAATTAGAAATTAGAAAATGATGGGAAAGCCTTCCTATAAGCAAACCTCCCCTAGGCAAGCTTCCTTTAATGGGTACATGTGAGGCTTATTAATGGGTGGGGAAGATTGTAAATCCCTTGAACATTACAACCCGTGATAGATGTGCATATATGTATATGTATATATATATATATATATGTTTTATATATGTATTTGTGTTTATAAATAGGCAATGAGGTCCATACAGATACGTATATCAGTCATATATGTATGATTGCAGAGTGCTTTATAAAATATAATACAATATTACAGATAATAATACACAGAGTGCTTTATAAAAAAACTATGTAAATATATGTTCTCTTTAAACTGGAGATATGTAGCCCAGAGAAGAAAAGACATGGCAGGACCATGAAATGTCTCTTTAAATATCTGAAGGGTTATCTTTGGGAGAGGGATTAGACCTGTTCCCTTTAGCCTCAAAGGACAAAACCAGGAGTAATGCATTTTAATTCAACAAACTTTTGTGAAACACTATGTACAATACACTGCAGTTGTAAGCAAGCAAATTTAGGCATGATGCAAGAAGATATTTCCTAAGAAGCAGGGGAAAATGGAAGTCAAAAGAATCTCCTTCCTGGAAGTTTTCAGACAAAGACTGGATAACCCCTTGTTGGGTAGGTTAGTGGTGATTTTTATTCAGAGTGATTATTATTCCGACGTGATTTGGACTGAAAGCACAGGTGGGTAGCCTGTTGCAAAGGACAAAAGATTTGTTCTGTGAAGTTTGGATTCAGTCAAAGGGCCTCACTTGAGGGCCTAGAAGGCCACAAGTAGCCTCAAGGTCATAAGTTGCCCATTTGTCATTCTGGGCTACCTGAAATTCTGTTATTATATTATATACCAATGTAAATATCTTACATAATTCATTGAAAAACTGATAGAATCATGTCTACTGATGCCAGCTTTACTGTCTTATTGTTGTACAAACTAAAAACTTAAAGTGCTTAGGGAATTTGAACTGATCTCACCGATATTGCTTAAAGACATTTCATGGATTGGCAGCTGTGACAAATATTTTTTATGATGCTACAAGGTAACTCCCGAGTATGATACTAATATCCTGGAGGATATTAATTTCACATAGACCCCCAAACCATCAGTATAGAGTAATAGCTGTCACAATCAACCCAGAGTGAATTTATTTGGGTATACTTATAAAATGAGGAGGTTTGACTTATTTATGCCCTCTGAACTCCATGATCAATGAACCTAAGTTTCTATGATATTATACTATTATATGACAAAACCTCTGGAACCTCTTATGCTTTCTTCTCAAACTCTACACCATATTTTTCTATTTGTTCTAAAATATTTGCTTCAGTATGCTAAGTGCCATTATGTCTATAGATGTCTACAATTATTTTGTTGACATAGTCAATCAATACTACATTAAATGTTACCTTTCAACTTACCTTTAATTGTCTGGTATTTGTTTTATTTGCATTATTTATGTGACTATGTCATTAAATTATGCATTTCAGATGAGAAGAAAAAAAGCTTGTTTACATCACAATTATTGGTCTGGAATCAAGATTTTGATTTTGGCCTAAAGAAATTAATCTCCTTTCAGAAAAGAAGAAAATGGCAAGTGACAAGAATCAGCTCCTGTTGCTGCTATAGCACAACTGTACTAATAGAAAAGTAGAGGGGAAAGTGTAAATTCATTACATTTCAATTTAAAGTGAACTACTTTATTTTTAAAGATTTTTCACTACAACAAGAATAAATATCAATACTACATCCTCCTAAGGTTGTCACAAGACTTAAAAATTCATTTAATTTATCCTTTTTTTAAAAAAAGTGAATGCTGATAATATGGTTTCTAAATAAGTACTGTTTTTTATGTTTAGGAAGTTTGCATTTAACCTGTTTATAAATCAGAAAATTTTGCATGTAAATATCCTAGTAAAATTCAATATATTTATAGAAGTAAAAAAAAATCACTTTTTTTCTGTACATACTTTAGGAATTATGATTTTGTTGTCATATGTTCTCCAAAACTCAGACCACAACTTCTCTGCTCCTCATTTGATAGTGTTCTTGAATTTCTGAAGAGCTCCCCTCTTTCCCATTGTCACCACCTCCACCTTGTCCCTCTTTCAATTCTGTGGGATTAATCTCCACTAAAGAGGAAAGAGTCCCATACCAATAGACTTTGGAACTGGGAGAGAAGGGGAAGGGAAGCGAAGGGATGGAAAGGAAAGGAAAAAAATAAAGGAATCTAGCCAGTAAAACCCAAGTTAACTGGGTGTCTTCTGGCCATCCAAATTTACCTTCCTTTGGAGAGGAGAAGGAAGGAAAAGGGGAGAAAGACAGGAGAAGAGGTGCTGAGTGAGCTAGCTGGGTCCCTATTCAGGCAACTGCATCTACTCACTAATTGTTGTGTTCCTTCTTCATTGTTGAAGAAGATCATGCCATCAGAGAAATGATGACATGACTTGCACTTGACTTTGTTTTGAGTGAGGGAGGACTGTGCAAGGATGCCAGTCTCACTTCTTCTCCAGAGTCATCTGTATCCAGTAACCAGATATTCATCAGGATGACTCCTTTCCTTTCCTTTCCCAAAACAGGCATCTGACTAAGGGCTGTCTTCTGAACCCTTCTGGCTCCAGAGTGATTATGGATAGTATTTGTTGCTATTTTCCTCCTAGTCTGATGTCTTTTCTTTGCCTCATTAAAGGGGCCATGCACTACTTACTTCTTAAACAGGACTATTCAATGAATGGGCGTTACCTCACCCTAAGTGAATACCTTCATAGATCTTGACCTAAAGGGTCCAAGGTCTCCCAGTGCATCCTGGTTCATCTCCAGTTGTGCTGATGAATGTCTGGTCACTGAATTGAGATGGCTCTGGAGAAGTGAGGGGAACTCAGTTCCTCTTCTCCTGTCTGTCTCCCCTCTCCCCTTCCTTCTCCTCTCCAAAGGAAGGTACTTTTGGATAGTCAAAAGATGCCCAGTTGACTTGGATTTTACTGGCTAGATTTCTCTCTTGTCCTCTCCTCACCTCTCCTCTCCTCTTCTCCATTTCCTTTCCTTTCCCAAATTAGGCATCTGCCTAAGGGGTGTCTTCTGAACCCTCCTGGCTTCAGAGGGTTATCAATAGCAACTGTTGCTGTTTCCCTCCCAGCCTGATGTCTTCACTTTTCTTTGCTTCATTAAAGGGGACATGTCCTGGCTCCTTCTTAAACAGGCCTTTTCAATGAATGAGTGTTACCTCACCCGACATGAGTACCTGTATAGACCTTGGCCTAAAGGGGCCAAAATCTCTCAGTGCATCCTGGGTCACCTTTAGTCATGTTGATGAATATCCAGTCACTGGATTCAGATGGTCTTGGAGGACAAGTGAGGCTGGTGACCTGCACAGCCCTCTCACACTTAAAACAAAGTCAAGTGCAAGTCATGTCATCATTTCTCTGATGGCACAGTCTTTGGCAACGAAGGACAAACGCAAGCAGATGTCATACCAATGTATGACATTATTCAGCTTTTACTCAAAGTTCTCTAGTGAAGAAGAATCCATTACTACTGAGACAATCAGGGTAATTGGGGTAAATTTGGGGTTATCGGGGTAAATCAGGGTAAATAACAGGATAAATTTGGGGTAACTCTTGCTGTTATCAAGCTTCTCAGTCCCTCCAAATTTCCACGCTCTGTTTTTTGTTCTGCACACTAGAGAAAAACAGAAGAATCTGTGTAGATGGTTTATGAGGTTCCTTCAAGCTCTGTCTATAATCCTTTAGCAGAATGGAAAGAGTACTGGTTCTAAAGTCAGAAGGTATTAGTTCAAATCCTACCTTTGGTGTTTATTTACTCTGTGTGACCTTTAATCACACAGTCATTTAACCACCCTGACCTTGATCTAGAAAATGAAAGTGTTAGACTAGCTGGCCTCTGAGCTTATTCCCAACTCTATAGCTACGTTTTCTCTTTCACAGCCTTTCAAGTACTTGTAGACATCTATTTTATATTAGAGGTAGCTAGGTGGCCTAGAAGCCCTTTGACCTCAGATTCTTAATAGTTGTGTGACCCTGAGCAAGTCATATAACTTCTATTTGCCTGATTTTCCTCATCTGTAAAATGGAGATAATAACACCTATTCACCCAGAGTTGCTGTGAGGATCAAATGAAATAATATTTATAAAGTGCTGAGCTTTACAAATATTATATAATATCCCAAGTTTTTCTGGACTACATATTTCTATTTCTTTCAGCTGTTACTCAATCAGTTAAGGTTTCAAGATCTTTCAGAACCACTTGTTTCACTCTCCAGCTTACCATATTCATCCTAAAATATGATGGTGTTCAGAAGTGAACACAATACTTCAACTATAGCACTTCCTTTTAGAAAACAATGGGGAAGGAGTGTCTTAGTGACATCATAAAAACTGGAGGTTGGTAGAGGTTAAAAGATAGAGACATTAAAAAGTAAAGGGGAGAGACATTAGGTGGGAAATAGTCATTCCTTGCCCTACAAAGGGTGAGAGACTGTGAATACCTTAATTGCATAGAAAGAAGCCAGTAAGACAAGGAACCATGCCTGGTCACAGGGAGCATTCACACCTTTGTTCCTCACCATTCATCTACATAAGATTCTCAAAGAAGTTTGGGAGGTGAAAATGACTAACTGAAACTAATTCCCCTAAAGTATCATGGGGTAGCTTTTGATAAGGTAGAATTGATTAAGAGGGAAGGGGAGAACTTCTTCTATCTCCTGCCTAAAGGTGACACATCTATGTGGGTGCCTCACTACCATAGATAGCCCTCTTAAATTTGTGTCCACTCTCACCTCCATCCCATTCTAACCTCAGGTATTCGTAGGAATAGGTATTCCTATTGTTTGCAACTACTGTCTTTCCCTTGCAATTTGAATAAATGCCTCTGCTAAAGAGCAAATAGAATTTGCTCAAGAGCTTCTGAAATCTACTGATTTGTTTCACACTCTTGACTTTTAGGAGAAAGAGAGGTCATAGGAAAAGAAGTTGACAGAATTGGCTCCTTTTATCTGCCTTGAAATATGTATCTTTTTTGCCTTGAAAAAAATAGTCCATCTCTTGGCACTAGCTCCTTGCCCTCCTGTCTTACTTTAGTCATGTGAGATTCTCCCTTATTCTGAACACATTTTCATTTAACCAAACTAATCTATCTAGGCACCATCCTATTTCTCTTCTTTTCACCATGAAGCTTTTTGAACAAATTCCCTGTCCCTGCTGCTCAGACTTCCTAATCATTCATTCCCTTCTTAATTCACTTCTCTCTGGCTTCCCTCATCATTCCTCAAATGAAATTTCACTCTCTCATCACCAGTGATCCAGGTGCCAAATACAATGACCTTTTCCCTAAATTTCCATTCTCTTTGATTTCTTTGTAACATTTGATATCCATCCTTCTTAAAACTCCTACCTTGATGTCTGTGATATGACAATTTCCTGAGTTTCCCTCTGACTTTTCCCTCCTCCCACACTCAAAATGTAAGCATTCTTCAAATTTCAATCCTAACCCAACTGTTGGTCTCCCTGTACATGTACTTAGGGAAATCATCCATTTTCTTGGTTTTATATGTCTCCTTATATGCTTATGACTCTAAACTCTCTAAGCCTAGACTTTCTGCTAAGCTTCAATTCCGTTTTCCAAAGACCTAAAAGTCTTTTTTACCCAGATACCTCACCATCACCTCAGATTTAACTCATCTAAATCTAAACTCTGTTTTTAGGAATTGGCTCCTTGTTGGTTCCCTTGTTCTTTTAATGTTACCACAACTGACCTTATCCTTCATGTTTGAAACCTGAGTCATCTTTGATGTAGTGGCCATACACATGGCTGTTTCCCTAGTCTATAGTTACTTATTTCTCTGCCTACCTTATCCTCAATACAACAAACATTTCATTAAGCACACTTTAAGCAATGGCGATGCAAAGGTGTAAAGGAATTTCAGGTGTAAAGTCTTTCAAAAGACTAGCATTCTACTAGGAAGATATAATTTGCAGAGAAATCAATTCAGTATAGCTATTGGCATGGGAATTGATGTAAGATCCTTCCCCTATCTACATCAATTAATTTCCCCCATCCCAGATGATGAAATCACTGAAGATAACAGACAATGAAATACTAAGGTCTCTATAGCAAGTGTAAAGTAAAGCTTCTATTTTTTTACCCCTTTGCAAGTTGTAGAAGTTCTCCAATCAACACTGATAAAACCAGAGAGCTAGAAAACTAGAAATTGGTTAACAAAGAATTTTCCACACCTTAATTGCTCTTTAAAGAATTTAAAAAAAGCCACTCTTCCAGGGAAGTAATGGAAAGGGGTAGCTCTGAGGGTTTAAACCTAGTCAAGAAGAGAGCCAGTTATGGGGTAAGTACTATGTCCTTGAGAGTGAATCCTAGAAGAATCTGAACTTGGCAGGGAGAAGGCAGCCAAAAACAGTCAAGGCAAGAGACTAGAATTTCTTTATGAGGTGAGGAAGTTGATAGACTACCTTCTGTCAGGAGGTGAAGTATAGAAAGAAACAACCCCAGAGAACCTAAATGAATGCACTACTGGGAGAGATGTTGGTCCAGAAGTGTAACGACAGAGTGACACAAGAAGAAAAAATGCATCTGGTTCTTGTAGTTCCTGAGGTGTGAATCACCATGGCCAAATGTGTTCCTTTGAGTTTGTGCTGCTCTGCTAGTGTATTCTAATTGTATATCTTCTGTAGAGTTGTTGGAGAATGGAGCCTAGATTTGTCCAGTAAAGGATGTTTTCTGCTGTCAATCTCAGTAAATGCCTTTCCTTGTTAGATTAAAAAATAGATTTCTGAGGGAGTTTGTAAAGTCTGACTGGATGTTTTCTGCAGTATAGATTCTCTTTTGAAGAAAAAAGAGCAAATTAGGTCACCTGGGTAAGCTGACCAATCCTGAGCTAAGCATGTTTTTTTTCTTTTTTAATTAAAGTTTTATAGCACTTAAAAAAAGTTTAAAACCTTTCTTTGCTAGTTTGTCTGTCTCTGACCTACATAATATAAATATTGGTTATTTTTCTTAAAAATTTAAGTAATTAAAATTTTGTCAGTAATATAAAAATCACAATACTACACACTGTGGTATAATTCTAACTTGCAGTTTCTTTCCCTTTTCCTTCTCCTTTCAGGTTGGACATTGAAATGAATAAGGAAATAATTAAAAGGGTAGGTGAGAAACTAGCAATGGCAAACTTTGCCAACTCCACAGTTATGCCTAGGGATGGGTCAGAGAGCCATTCTCATGAACTATGCCTGTTTCATCACTGATTGTCATTGGTGTCAATTTAGGGAGGCATGTGGGTTGCTGAATCCTGCTGCAGAGTATGTACCTTTCCAAGAGAATGCTATGTTTTTCCACAAATTCAAGAACAATTTCTCATTGGTACATTTTTAAATAGTCTCTCATGATGCAAATACATCCCCTTCAATTATTCAATAGACAATTAAACTAGATGATGTAAATATTTAGTTAAACAGATGTTGTCAGAGTTAGTGAGTGCCAAATTTCATGTATCCATATCTAGCATTACTCATGTAATTCTCTTATGTGTTCCCCTCCCCCAAACAACTCATTTTTTTCTTGAATAATAATAATAATAATTACTAGTGGACCAGTTCTAATAAACAATGCTATCATAACAAGTCAGTGCACCCATCCAGTGAGAGGGGAAAGAGAGACAGAGAAAGAAAAGATTACTTTAGAAAACAGATGTCAGCTTCAAGATTCCAAGGATTTATCATAAACAGAAGTGAGGAAAAAACATGAACAATCCTTTGGCAGTATCATTTGAATACAGAACTAATGAAGGGCTGTATTCACCCTTAGATGTACACTAATAGCCAAATCACCACATCATCTACTGTTTCGGGAGTTATCTATGGCCAAACTTAGACACAATTATACGTTTTTTTTAAATGGTTCAGCAAAATGTGAAGCAGCAGGATTAACTTTCTACTGGGAAATCTGTTTCAGGGTAATTGATTCTGCTGTGACAAACAGAACATATATGCAAATGTTGAATTAAGAATCAATTCAGGACAATAATATTCTTGAATGAGAAAGTTTAAAGGCAACATTATGTAAAGGGCCATTATTTTGGGTCATCCTTAGCCCTTCCTTCTCACACTCTTTTGTAGGATTTTTCAACAAACATTTTAGCAGTATGGAACGTATTCTTAGTCATAGCATCATAGCTTTAGAGCTCAGAGAAATCTTAGAAGCTATTTAGTCTAATCCCTTCATTGTGCAGATGAAAAAACCAGAACCCAGAGAGGTTACATGATTTTTCCAAGGTCACAGGATGGTAGGATCTTAGATACAAAGATGAAAGGTGCCTTAGAAGTAATATAGTTCATCCCCTTTACTTTGCAGATGAGGAAACTGATGCTTAATGAAAGAAATTGACTTGCCCATGGTCATTAATAGTTGTAAGTGACACAGTTCCGTTAAGTCAACAATCATTTTCTTAAAAGCCTATTAAAAGCTAGGCACTATGGTTAAGTGTTGGACAGGTAAGTAATTGGCAGAATCAATATTTTCACTCAGATCCGAATTTGGATACAAATCTAGTAACACATTTCCTGCTATACTATTCTGCCTCTCATGTAAAAGCTAATCATAATCACCATTGCATGTAATTATTTTAAAAACTGGAGATATTTCCAAAATCATGTCAATCATAAGATCATACTTGTGTGAGGTACTTTCTTAGACTATGAAATAATTTTATAATTTTATCTGTGAGGTTTCTTTGGGGAAGGAAGGTAAAAAAAACCGGGATTTTTTTCTTTTTGTTTTCATGTTGGGGAGATGGTCCATAATTCAATACTTTGGGGATGTCAGCTTTAATTCTGGATCCTTTAAAGGACACAATGATTTTCTTTTTTTTAAAAAAATTGAGGTCTCATTTTTTATTACCTTCACTTTCCAACCAATTCCTTGCTCTCTCCATCCCATTCCTTTTTTATTGTTATAAGCCAAGATCTTTATAAATACAATTATAGTATTACTAGAAGCTTTTAAATATCTTCTTAGAGTGAATGTTTTACTTTGCTCGGTTTTATAGTCTTTAAGGTTTTTTAAAGCACTAATCATGCAAGTGATGCCATAAAAAGTAACTTTCATAAGTTTTGACCAGATATATTTTACCTCTCAAATAGACTACTCAGACAACACACTATTTAGAAGACCCCATTATCCTATGTAGCAGTGTATGATGAGGAGATGCTACATATATTTTAAGAGAGGAAAAAAAAATCTGTATTTCATTTGTTACACTGCTAACTTCACTTTAGGTAATTGCATTCAGCTTTATTATCGCCCAGAGCAATAACTGATCGTTAGTTATTGAAGTCTGAAATGATTTTCTCATTTCCCAGGGGAATCTAGAGATTTACATGGTGCACAGCAGTAACTAATAGATATAATCTGGTCATAATGTAGCCTTATAATGTGTTATTTACTTGTTGAGAACACGGATGTAGAACATTTTAACATTCCCCCAAGAAGGATAGCAAATTTTACTCAAGATATTTAAGTGTTAACTATACTTGGCTTTGATTTCCACAACCGTCAAAATGCCAACAATCTAAAAAAGATGATTAGCATAAATAATAATGTACTTATATGATTTAATGAAAAACATGCTGATGAAGTTTACTGAATTATACACAATCAGTTATAAAAAAAAGTATTTTGCTTCTTTAGTAATTTTTTTAAGCTTAGAGACTTTTTAAAAGTCCCTGTCTCTCTTTTGGTCCCTTTCCAATATTCTGTCTAATTGGATATAAATTCTGAGAACATTCTTATAAGCAGAACCACATATTAGCAATTTTACAAAAGAAATTTAATTTAGTATGTTTAGTATTCTACAAATTATGGTTTTGAGGTTTGAATGCAGATTATTTTTCCATTTAAAGTAGTTAGATGATAACTTCCACTGTATCATATTCTTAGAGCACTGAAAGATAATGTGCCTAGTGAGTTACCTCATATGGGGCACAGGAAAGACCAGAATGCAGATCTTTTGAGTCTAATGGTCCCCCTATTAATTATTATATGTTACTTTTCCATTTTAATTTTTTAGGGTGTATCTTTGATTATCCTTCACCACTCAAAAAGCTAGGCAAATATAAACCTTCTGTCCTAATATTTTGCCATTTTGATTCCAGATCTGGACTTTCACAAGAGAATGTTCATTACAATGTATAGCCTTGATATACAGATTTATTGGATTATCACACACAAAGAAATAATTCCTTTTACTCTTCAGGAGTCATCATGACATATCAGTTTATGTGATATAAATATAATATATATGATCTTTGAAAAAATAAAGCACTAACTTTTGCATAGTATAATGGGGAAAATGTTTCATTAAAGAAAGGTATTTTGAGGGGAGTGTGTGTGTGTGTGCGCGTGCATGTGTGTGTGTGTGTGTATTTCTATCCAACTGTCATAAATGTTTTATGAAGGTTTCAGAGTATTCCTCATGGAAACATTAAAGAGACTGTGCTTCTCACAAAGCATGAGGGAATTTTGCATGTTCCTCCCATTAACCCTAATGAGTTATTCACAAAATAACACATGTATCAAAAGGGAAAATAATTCTTCTATTGTAGTTTTATAAAGAATAAAACTGTTCATATGACTATAGACACATTTCTTGAAAATGTACTTAATAGTCATAAAATACTTTATGACCTAATTCTTACTTCACTAATCAGCAAACTTAGAAATTCTCCCTGAAAATTGGCAATCTCAAATGCTCCTTAGCAAAGATTTAATAGCAAAGAGCAGCAGTGAGGATTCATATTACTCAGACTATAAAATATAGCATGAAGTAGCATCATAAATAATTAAAACAAGGCTACAGTCATCAAAATAAATGAACAGAGTACATTTTGCAAAGCCATGCCATTGATTTTTATATTTTTTGCCCACTTGCTAATCCACAAAAGACCCATTTCTTGCTTCTCCAGGCATCCTTTGGAGGTGATGATACTTGTAAAGAATTTTGTTTGATATCCACAAAGATTGACAATCTGATCAAAAGCTGATCACATAGACATTCTATAAAAATCCTAAATCTCCATGGAAATGTCTAACCCAACCAGCTACTTTAGCAAATAATTTTCCAAAAGAAATCATGTTAAAACCTGCTGATATCACTATCATTTTATTCACATTTTTGTCAAATTGGCTAAAAAATTTAATTGTTTTGAGACTCAAATGTATAAACAAAGAGTTAACTCCTCCATGTGTCAGTAGCACTGGGAGTGGGGCTGGAGAATCTACAAAGCCTTCCTATCATTGTTAAACCCCAAGAAACTCTTCTTGATCCCAAACCAGATTCCCATGTCTCATTTTCCTCTCTCACAATCCAAGAGGTCAAGGATTAGGCCTGTTTGCTACCTTCCAGAGCTGCCACTTACTTTTTTCCACCTGGGTTCTGGAATCCCTTATAAAATGAAAGATATTCTGGGCTCCTAACTTTTCCTGTATTCTGATGTCACTGAAACAATGCTACAAGGAGTGGAGTGCTAGAAACAGAACCTATTGTTAAATTTTCAGCATGAGCATTTATCCCTCAGAAATTGACAGACACTATAAATTACAAGTTGATTTACTGTTTTGTTGATTGTCTAGACTTAAGAAAGTTGTGGAGATATTTTTAATAACACAGGTTAAATATAAATTTTTTTTGGAGGGTCAGTTGTTAAACATTTGCTAGAATGACTCTATTACAATCATTCTTTAGGCTCTTAAGTTTTTACTGCTTGTACTTCAATACCACGTTGGATTTGTGGTATCAGCAATATGGCTGCTCATTCCAATAACACTAATTGCACCCATGTGCTACACCCTTTCATCTTATATAATCATGAAGCACCCCCAGTGGTTTTACCCAGTTTTTCCTAGAGGTTTTCTTCTAAATCTTTAGGTAAGCTAAGCTACTTAAGGTGCTTAAGCTACTTTAGGTAAGCAAAGCAAAGTCCTGTCTACCCTGTCTTTTCTGATCATGCTTTTCCAGGTATTGGAGCAAAGTGCTAGATTTGAAGTCAAGAAGATCAGAGTTTAATTCCTATCCCAAACAGTTACTAATTGTGTGACCCTGGGCAAGTCACTTAAGGCTGCCTCAGTTTCCTCATATATAAAATAGGAATAAAAATAGACCCTACTAATGGTATTATGATGCTCAAATGAAGTATTAAATGTAAAGTATTTTGAAAACCTTAAAGTAATATAGAAGTTTTAGGTATTAATCTTCTTTCTAGTGTTTTTTATGTTTCATCTTGTACCTAAGCCATTACTGGTAATATGTATAGAATATTTGAACCCAGTATATGTCTGACCATTTCCTTTTTGGTCATCTGCAATTTGGGATAATTAGAAACAATGCTGTTCCATGATTTGCAGCTATTTATCATTGCAGGAAGCCAACCCTGTGTTCTAGAAAACTATTCTAGACAGTACTGACCGTGACAACTGCTATCTAAATGCTACAAGCACAAAGATAAAGTTTAACAGTTTAGGGTACTAGGTATTTGTAAAAGTATAAATGAGGCTAATCTCATTAATTCTTAGGTTCCTTTGTTGACTGTTTCTTTTCTGGAAGTTAATCCATGCCTGAGGGAATCAAAAATACAAGCAAGGAAAGCCTTAGGGGATTACATTTCTCTTACAAGGAAAGCCAGTTGAGGAGAGGGAACGCTGCCTCTAGATTTAGAAGAACTAGGCTCAAATTCTGTTCGCATGACTTGATATCAGTGTGATCTTGGATAAATCATTAAACCACTTGAGACCTCAGCCTTTTTATCCATGAAATAAAGGAGGTTGGACTAGAGGGCCTTTGAGGTCCCTACCAGCTGAGGTCCCTGGTTTTGGGAAGCTGGCTTTAGGGGTAGGGTATATTGCATCCTCAAGGAAGGGCAGTGATGATCATCCTGACACTTTACAGTCCTCTTCAAGTTACCTTAGAATTCTTGGGTATTGGTCTGATGTTCTTCTCTATTTGGTCCACAAAGAATCCCTCCTTGGGCTTCAGGACATGCTGCTTCAAATTTGTAATACTAGTGTTTCCAGCCTGTGAAAAGTCTGCATTTTCCCTTTATGCTTGGCTTGCTTGAAACTTAATCATTAATTAATTACTAAGGTTCTTCCACTCTTCTCTGAAGTTCAAATTCTTTACTTATGGCTCTGAACTAATTAATCTCTTTTCTGCCATGTACTTATTAAGAGAAAAAAAAAATTAAGAGAAAAAAAACACAAAAAATTGTAACACTTCTCTAGAGTTCAAATTGCCAGACAGATGTGATTGCTGAACTGTCTGCCATTGGTGATCTTTGAGAAATTGCATATAATCACAGAAGTGTCAGTTCATTTTCATCAAATATAGAAAGATCAGACTTAATAGAGATAATTTAGAAATCTTACACTTAAGATGAATAAATCAATATATAAGTGCCAGATGAGAGAGATATGTCTAGATAGTCATTCTTCTGAAAAAAAAATAAAGATTTGAAAAGATCCTTTAGGAATAACAAAATCATAAAATACTTAGGGCACCAATTTTTGATGACTTATCATTGTTGCTAATTGAATATCAGAATATTAGAAAAGAAAAAGGATACAGGGAATGATTAGCTGGCTAAGAAAATGGCAATTATATTAATTTAACTTTTGGATTGATGATAGAAGATATAGTAATGAGTGTTTAACTTAGACTAGAACACATTTAATGCCAATCAGACAAAGAGATTTTTCCTGAGGGCTATCTGGTCTAGTTAAGAGGACTTTATATTAATAACCCTTTATAACTAGGTAAATATTCAACAAAAACAATCCTGAGAGTTACAAATCTGAACTACTTTTATACCCTATACATAATTAGTTCAGAAGGATTGCTTTACCTTACCTTAGTTCTAGATCTCAGAAGGCAACATGGCAAGATTAATCTAATACTTCAAATCAGTGCTGGATTTCAGCCCCACTCTCGTATATGACCCTGTCCTTTCAGCAATTTTTTTTATAGAAACTGTACCTGTCTTTACCTTACAGTTTGGATTCTACAGGCTAGCCTTTCAAGGACTCTTTATTTGCTTGTAAGCATCCTGTCCACATTTTTTCTGAATCCATTTTCCCCTAGTTACTCAGAATATTACTTCCTTTTAGAGCTGTTTACATTGACATTGTTGTAGTATTTGTATTTATGACCCTTTCAGATCTACATATTTCATTTTGTACAAAGCTTCTTAGAATTCTTCCTGAATTCCTTACTGTAGAATGATATTCCATGAAATTCATAAATTATGTGAATTTAGTCACTTAGAAGCAGGGTAACAATGGATAGAGCTATGGACCTGGAGTCAGGAAAACCTAAGTTCAAAGATGGTCTCAGAACTACGTGACCCTGGGCAAGTCTTACAATGGCTGTCTGCCTCAGTCTCCTCAATTGTAAAATAGTGGTGACAATAGCACCTACTTCCAAGGGTTGTTGTGAACATTTAATAAGATAATAATTGTAAGGAACTTGACACAGTGCCTGGCACATTATAAGCACTACAAAAATATTATTATACCCGTTTAGTCTCTAGTTACTTGATACCACAAAATTACTATTAGCATATATTGGACCCTTGTTTCTGTCTCGATATTCCTGGAATATATGCCTAGTACTGGGATTGCTGAATTGCAGGAAATTAATATTCATTCTTCTTGAATGATTCCATGTTAATATCCAGAATGGTTGAACCATTTCATATCTCTACTAGCTAATGCCACTACTAACATTCTAGTAATACATTAGTATTCCTGTCTTCCCACATTCCCTCTAATATTGACTAGTCCCATTTTGGTAGGTCATCTTTGTAAAATTTCAAGGTATGGGGATGAAACTTTGGAGTTGTTTTAGCTAGCATTTCTCTTACTACTAATCATTTGGAGCATGTGGAAATTTATGGCTCAAAATTCTAACACAAAGTATCAAACAAGCATTTTAAGTGTCTACAATGTGCATGATACTGGGTTGGTACTAAAAATAAACTCGGGTGAATAGTCTTACCCTAAAGGAATTTACAGTCTATGGGAGTGGGTGTAGGTTGAAAGAACACATCAACATTCATATGTGATGAATTGAGGAGGGAGAGTGCACTAACAGCTAGGGGTATCTGGAAAGATTTCCTGAAGACAATGGCATATGGACTGAACCTTGAAGGGAACTAAGGCTACTAATAAGAACAAGTAAAGAGTGAGTATATCCCAGGCATGAAGAATGGTCAATACAAGGAGAGGAGATGGAATGTGGAATTTGGTAAATAGCAAGGGGCCAAGTTGAATTAAATCGCTGAGTGAAGAGGAGTCAGTGGAAGCAAGCCTGGATAGGTAAGCAGGAATCCATTAAAACTCTTATAGTTCAAACATGAGGACTGTGGCAGAATAGATAGGGCACTCCACCTAGGGAGTCTTGTATTCAAATCCTACCTTATATATTTACTAGCTTTATGAATAGACAGCCAATAAATTAGCATTTATATAGTGCCTTAAGGCTGGCAAAGTGTTTTAAATATATTATCTCATTTAATTTTCATAACAGCTTTATGAGGTAGGTTCTATTATCATCATCCCCATTTTTACATATGAAGAAACTGAGGCCAAGAAGTTAAGTGACTTGCCCAGTGTCACACAGTTAGTCTGAGATAGGATATGAATTCAGGACTTTCTGGCTCCAAGTTCAGCACTCAATTTACTGTGCTGCCTAGTTGCCTCAAAGTCCTTTAATCTCTCTGCACCTCAAGTTCTTCATTTGTAAAAAGGAAGGATTGGAATTTTATGTTTTCTAGGGTGTTTCTACAGTTCTAAATGTGTGATTTTATACTTTTGTATTTTTTCAAGAGTCCTAGAATTATTCTTAGAGATATCCCAGAATCCAAGGAATCTCCAGATTTTCTTGAATGAAGAAGTCACAAAACTGTATCTAATTTATAAATATAAATTTAGTAGCTGTGGAGGATAGATCACAGAAGAGAGAGATTTGAACCTTAAAACTGGCAAAAGAAGCAGCAAGTTTGGGACAGCTAGGTGGCACAGTGGAGTCAGGAAGACTTGAGTTCAAATCTAGCCTCAGACACTTAAGAAGGCTCATGGTCAGATGGGACTATGGGTAGCCATTAAGGAGCTTCCCCCTACCCCCTCTTTGAAAACTCAGATGTTGGTGCTTCTCTGTCTGGTAACTATGTATGAGTGGAAAGGTCAGACAGTTCTGTCCATTGATCTGCGATGTATGTCTTGCTCATAGTCAGGCAGTTGGAAGCCCTGTCTGTTGGTCTTTATTTCTCTACTTGTATGTTCTCTGTTGATATATGTGCATAAAGGAGATTGTTGACCTCTCAAAAGTTGCTTTCCTTTAAGAAGAATGGATCTGGGAACATGGTGCTATCTGGCCATCCTGGATGTGTCAGGGTGCTTGCTGCTACATATGGCATAGTTGGGCAGGATCTGCAAACTTAAAGGAAAGTATGCGGACTGAGATAATTGCTCATTGTTTCCCAGTTGTGGTGGCTATGGTTCTACAGAGCCTTGGAGCAAGAGAGAGCATCCTGCATGCTGACCCGGGTTAGGTGAGACATGGAATAGGAGGGGAAAACTGCCTGCACTCAAACTCAGGCAAGAGCTGGGTGCAGCAGGCCCCTGCTGGATGAGGAAGAACCCTGGAGCCCAGAATTCAGTTCCAGGCCAAGATAAAGACTGAGCAAAAAGATGCTGAGCATGCTTTTTGGCTGCTTTTTCCTGGGATTGTTTGGGATCCAAAAGGGGTGGAGTTGCCTATGGTGGGTAGGGGAAAATGCTCTGTACTCCTAAGGACGCTATCTTGTTGTCTTTGTTACCCAGCTGCCCCTCAGGACTTGGAAGAAGAGGGTGGAGCAGTGTTAAGACTGGGACTTGGCTCATTAGAGCCTGAACCTGAGAATGCCAGGAGGAAGCCTTCAATGACAGTGTGGGGAGAAGGACATACCCCCAAGAAGGACTTTATTTGGACATTTTGTTTTGAATTGATTGTGACCTAGGAGTGGAGTATGTTGACTTCTGATGTTATATACCTTTGTGTTTGTTTAAGGTCATATGGCCACTCTAGTAATGAGCAATGTTATGTTATATGTTATGTAAATGTGAAGTTCATGATGTATATTTTGAGGGAATTATGTTGTATTTACTTAAGAAATGTTAATGTCTATGCAGATACAAGTTGCTTTTGCAATAGATGTGAAAGATCTTGGGGTTGAATGTCATGCAAGTTAAAGATCTTCCTCTGCCCATTAATAGGCCTTAGGTGAAACCCATTAAAGGAAGCTTGATTAAGGGAGTCTTGTTTGGTAGGAAGGCCCACATCTTTTGTTAAATAATGAGGCACTGATCATGAGAGCCATGATCCCCTCCAGGTCTCATAAGTATATATATACTCTGAGGTGAAGTTTTGCTTTTGAGGGCTTGGAAGAAGTTTCATTTGCCACATAAGACTCTTCATAATCATTAAGGAGCCTCCTCTTATCCCCACTTTGAAAACCCAGATGTTGGTGCTTCTCTCTCTGGTAACTATGTATGTACGGAATAGTCAGTTCTGTCTGTTGATCTGTGACGTATGTGTTGCTTATGATCAAATAGCTGGAAGCCCTGTCTTTTGGTCTTTATTTTTCTGCTTGTATTTTCTTTACTGGTATATATACATAAAGAAGATTGTTGATCCCTCAAAAGTTGCTTTTCTTTTAGAAAAGTAGATCTAGGAACCTGTACTATCAGGCCATCCTGGATGTGTCAGGGTGCTTGCTGCTACAACTTACTAGCTGTGTGACCCTGGGAGAGTTACTTAACACCAAGGCTCCCCACCAAAAATAAAAGAAAGGAAAACAGGTAAGTGACAAATGCATGTTGTCCAACTTATAACATGCAATTTGAAGGGCTTCCCATTGAGATAGTCTATCAATGTATGTATCTTGGAGAGGTCCTAAATAATGGCTCATAATTGAATAGGAGAAGAAAAACAAGCTATTTTCATTTCAGCAATTATTATCACAAGCTTCTCTGTCCTTCAAGTTATTTGTAATAATAATAGTTATTAATAAAATAACACTAGTTTTGTATTTTATTTTAAAGTTTCTGAAGAACATATAAACATCCCAACGAAGCCTCACAACATCGTGTAGGTAGTACAGGGAGTATGCATCATAGACAGATTTTTCTCACTCCAGGTTCAGTACACTAGCCACTATACTTTGTTAGTCTACTAAGAACATGATAGCTCATGTTTCACAGACATATAACACCATCAAGAGATCAACTATGTAGTTAAATTTTTAATTAATTTTTATTAATGATTGGATTTTAAAAGTAGTCATTAATCATTCAATGTCTACTTAAATGCAAATTTCTAGTGGCTGGCCCTATATATTTGGGCTTGAGTCTATGTGATTTCACCTTGTTTTAAAAATCATTTACTTAGCCACAGGCATAGATGCTATGTTTTCTGATAACACAAAGCTGGGAGGGATAAGTAACACTGTATAGCAGAGTTGTAATTCAAAAAGGCCTTGATGATCTACCACACTGGGCTGTCTGAAAGTACTTGAAAATGTGTCATGTATAAGAAGGATTAGATTTGTTCTGCCTCAGAGAGAAGAATCAGGAACATTGGATGAAAGTTTCAAAAAAAATGTAGGTTTGGACATAATGTAAATAAAAATTCCCTAAAAATTAGTGTTATTCAAAAGTGGAAAGAGTGACCTCAGGACATAGTGATATCCTCTTCATTGGAGGTCTGTATGTAAAGGCCAGGTGAGTGCTTGTCAGTTTTATTGTAGGTGGTATTCTTGTTCAAGTATAGGTTGGACTAGATGAGCCATGTGTTATCTTCCAACTTTGAACTTTGTAGTTCTGTGATTATTGATGCTATAAGATGAAGTGTTTATATTTGTTTTGGCATCAGCAAGCATTTTGGAATCAAAGAAAACAGTCTCTTAAATGAAATCTAGTCTAATTTTTTATTATATGTAATTACAGATCTAATTCATCATGCCTCTGAAGCACTTTCCCCAGATATATACAGTAGTCTAGGGATGGGGAACCTGCAGTCTCAAGGCCATATGTGGCCCTCTAGGTTCTCAAGTTCAGCCCTTTGAATGAATCCAAACATCATAGAAGAAATACACTTAATAAAAGGGAATATAGTATAGACAGTCCAATTTAATGGTCATATTGCCATAGTGTAGGCAATATTTATTTTTTATCCGCACGGTTTTTCCTGTGTAGATTGTTACATGTGTCTCCTTCACATTGCTACAGACTTTTTTGAGGAGGATTTGCAGCACTCTAGCATAGACAAGTCCTAAATTCTGATACTGCTGTTCAAACTCAACCAACACTAAGTGCCTACTATGTGCAAAAGGTTGGACCTTTTCGGTAAAACTATGAGTTCTTCTGGACTCTGTAAAGCCTTGAAAGACTTCAAGTATAAGCATTGTGACAGATTGATTGTCTTGTTCAAGGACCAGTCTTGAAGAGAGCCTGTTCATTAGAATGCTGGCCAAATGATAATGTCTTATTGTCCATGGCAACTCCTTTCAATGGACAAAAAGCACAAAATGGCTCTATTCCTGTATGGCTCCTTCTCTTTTCACAGTGATTGCAGAAGACTTCTGGGAACATAGATGGATTGGGCCAAGAATCTCACAGCATTCAGACTGTATAAATTTTTTCATTCTTTATAACATTTTTTAAAGTGCACAAACATTTAATAGGATATAACTCAGTTTTCCAATAATTGTACAGTGCTGCCTTTCCTGAAAGCATCAAAGATTCACTTTGTTTTGTAAAGAAACATCAAAGGGAGGAAAACACAAGAAGAATTATGCATTGAAAGTTCAACTCCATTAACAGTTATAACAGTGTTTAGTACCTAATAGGGTCCCATGTCCCCTGTGGGTATGTAAGAATTGTGGGTGGTGATGTTTCAGTTCTTTGTTACTGAAATATTGAAAGCATAACAAAACCTCTCCATCCAATTAGTTCTATCATTATGTTTTTACTTGCATAATATACTGTACATTTGCCTTTAAATATGCAGCATTAGATTTCTTGCCATTTGGGGGAGGAGGAGACATGAATGTTATTGAATTGGTATTATGTGGGGAATATAGAGATTTGGTCCATTTTCATGAATATGTCTCTCCAGCTGGTGCTGACAGACTTGAGCATATTAAACAGAGAAGAAGCAATATTTTAAATCCAAAGCACTGTTCCAAGTACCTTAAGTATCCATGGAAAGTATTTTAAACAATCAAAAACAACTAGAGAGGTATGTAGATCTGGGCAGTTACATACCCACTTCAAGGTTTTCAAATATTCAGAATGTATGTGTACACTAATTCAATTTTACATTTTGAAATAAGGTGGCTTTAGGGCTATACCTATATATCAAAGGTCATGCTAAATCCTGTAATTATTAATTGCTGACATTTACTTAGTAGTTTAAGATTTGCAAAACATTTTAATTTGTATTATCTCATTTGATCCTCATAACAACCTTGTGAAACAGGCATTGTAGATATTATTATACTTATTTTACAAATAAGGATCCTGAAGCTTAGAGAGATTAAATGGCTTCTCTATGGTAACACAGAGAGTAAATATCAGAAGCGAGATTCAAACCCAGGACACTGAACTCTAGGCCAAATGTTCCTTCTGCTATCATTCACTCTCTCTGGAAAGTATAGCATTCTACAACATCTGGCCATTATATTTCAGTCTTTCTACAAGCAAGTATTAAATATGAAGACATACTTCAACATAATTTGATTCAATAAACATTTATTAAGCACCTGCTGTGTATAAGACACTAAGCAAGATATTCTGAACACAAAGAGAAAAACAAAATCGTATTTGCCATTACTAATAATAACTAGCATTTTCTATAGTGTTTTAAGGTTTGTGAAGGACTTTACAAATATTATCTCATCTTATCTTTATGACAACCTTGAGAGAGGTAGGTGCTGCTATTATACCTATTTTACAGATGAGGCAAACTGAAGTAGCACTGAAGTGACTTGCCCAGGATCACAGAGTTAACGACAATCCGAGGCGGACTCCAAGTCCAGGGCTCTATTCACTGTGTCCCTAAACAAATATAGAATCATTTGAGAATGGAGAAAACTCCTGAGGATATCAAGAAGGACTTCTTATAAGAAGAGCCTTGAAAGAAGCTTGTGATTCACAGAGGCAGAGGTAAAAGTGATACATTCCAGGCATAGAGACAGCCTGTGCCAGTAATGAAACATACCTCTGAGCCTTAGTTTCCTAATTTATAAAATTGGGAGGGGCTTAATGGTCTCCAAGGTCCCTTAGAGTTCTAGATTTATAATTCTGTGAATGTGGAGAGAAACATCTAGTAGGTTAGTTCTGTTGGAATGTAGCATGCATGAATGACAGCTATATGAGATAAGCCTGGGAGACTTGGGCATGATTGCAGAGAATTTTAAATGCTAGAGCAAGGAGTTTGTATTTTATGTATAAAACAACAGGAAACTATAGAAGATTTTTAAATAGGTGAGAGACATGACCCAACCCTTTTGTTTTGGGAAGATTATTTTGGCAGCTATGTGGAGGATAGATGGGAGTGAGGAGAGAAACTGGAACAGGGTAATCAATTTGGAGGCTGTTGTAGTAATCTTGTTGGTCAGGTCCTTAACTAGGATAGCAGCAATGTGCATGGAGAGAAAAGGATAAATGGAAGAGGTAGGAAGTTATGAATCTGGGACTCATCCATCAATACCAACCAATGAAATTTTTGCTTCCCTCTCTAGATGTGCCACTTCCTGACAGTTCTGCCTTTGTAATCCATTGCAATCCATTCCATTTCCCTGAAGTTGGACATACTTTTCATCTACAGAAAGTATTATATCAGTTGAAATTGGATCATATGAAAGGACCTTGGTAAAATCCATTATGTAGCATACCTGTGCAAATTAGGTTTATGAGCACAAAGAGGTAATCATTGTTTCCAAGAAGAAAAACAGTAGGAAGTGTCATCTTGAAACAGTTGCCATGGAGGGTGCTATTCTACAAAGCACTAACAGAAGTTGAGGCAGCCCATAGCAGCACTGGCATTAAAACTGCTTACAGTATTGTGCAATGCATTCTATGTTCAACAGGGAGGGGTAGGAAGAGGGGGGTATCTTTGCAACCTGTTATCCATACATGCCATCTGTCCACCACATGAAACAGTGTAACGGGGCCAGAGCTTGTGAAGTAATCCAAAACGCTCTTCTCATTCTGTCCCTTCACCTTCAATACTGGCCTATGAAAAATTAACAGAATGTTGACAATGCAAAATAGCTTACCCTGATAAGTCTGGAATTTAAAAAAAAATGACTAGAAGATGAATTTACAGACTTCTCATGACAAGTATGTTAGCCGCATAATGTTACTTCCCATCTTGTCCCTGTCTCAGCCAGTAGTGACCACTCAAGGAAATGGGCATTATGTCATGTTATATTATGTTCAGAAGCTGGCAAAGACTACCAGGAGATTCACAAATACTTACCTTTGTTAGGCCCACGTTAGTTACATTAGTTAGCTACATGTTCTGGAATTTTGAGGGCTGTTTTATCTTTAGAGTTGAGAGTGTTATAATTTAACCCTACCCTCATTCATATCCATTAGTTTTACAGAATTTCAAGGTAATTCATTCAACAAGAATTTAATAGGTACCTATGTGCCAAGAACTGTGCTAACTACTAAGGATACAAAAACAGTCCTTGTCCTGAAGGAATAACTATTAGTCCTGGGTATTCCCAAAACTGACATGAACAGAATGTAACTTGGAATCTGCCTTGTCTAGGACCCTGATAAATGGCCTGATAAACAGCTTGAGATTGGGAGAATGAATAAGGGAGTCCAGTTTCCTTCCCTCAACAGAGGAGGGCATTGTGGTTGTGAAAAAGAGTGTGCACTGCCAGCCTCTAACACTATGCTGATTATCTTGTTTTTATGATTTCCCATATTTCTCTGATTTTTTAAATTTTATCTTGGACCTGTAATTTTGTTGATATATGACACTTTCATTAAGGAAACTTCTTCTACCAAGACAAATTGATTAATATCTGCTCTACAACTCAGAGAGCCGGTAGGTGGTGCAATTGATGGAGTGCCTAATGGATTAGAATAAGGGAGACTCCTCTTTGTGAGTTCAAATCTGGCTGCAGACACTTACTAACTATGTGATCCTGGACATATCACTTAATCCTCTTTGCCTCAGCTTCCTAATCTGTCAAATGAACTGGAGAAGAAAATAGCAAACCACTTCATTATCTCTGCCAAGAAAACCCCAAATGGGATCATGAAGAGCCAGATGTGACTAAAATGACTAAAGAACAACACTGTGCCAGGCCATGACTCCTGCTCTGACTACCCTCTTCACCCTTTCCAATCTTGACCCTTTGGTGAACCAGTTGAACTCTACACTACCTGTTCTACTCTACTTTTGGATTCCTTGTTCTCTTATTCTGTTGTCAACCAAGTTTTGCCAGACTCCAACCCTGAATTACTCTCACCATCTGCCACTTTTGTTCCTACTCAGGTATACTCAACAGAACTGGAAATCATGAGACTGGAAATCATGGTTGCATCCACTGCATAGTGGTACTAACTAATCTCTATTGGACCTTCATTATGGGACAATCTGACTCCTCTCCCCTAATTAATTCTATAACCTACTTGCCATAGTAGCTATTCCAATTTTTTTTCTTCTCTCCTTAAGTCTTCCACATCATTTCCATTCCTACCCTCTCTCCTAAAGATTTTAGTTCCTTTTTCACAGAAAAAAAGTAAGGAAGTTCCCTCTTCTTTCTTCATTCCATATTCCCCTGGCATCTTGTGTGTTTATCAATGAGGTTTCCTTTTTGATTACTAAGACCAGCTCTTCTGGAGGCACATTTGGTCCCACATCACATACCTTTATACCTTCTTGAAAAAATTATCCCCACCATCTAATTTTCAGTCTCTCCCTTTCAATGTCTTTGTCCCTGCAGTCTACAAACACACCCACATCTCCCCATTCAAAATTTCTGCCATGCCCTGTAGCAATTGTCTTATATCTTTCATTCCTTTATCATCTAGACCCCCTTTTTAAAAAAATTGTCTGCAACTTATGTGTCCTTTTCCTTTTCTCTCAATTCTCTCCTAAAACACCTATAATCTATCTAGATTACCATCTCATTCAACTGGAACTGTTCTCTCCAAAGGTACCAGCGATCTCTTAGTTACTAGATCTTAACTTCTCATCAACATTTGAAAAGGTAGAACACTTCTTTTGGACACTCTCTTCTTACAGGGTTTTCCTGACTACTTTGTCTTCATTCTCCTCCTGTCTGACCACTCCTTCTTAATGTCTTTCAGGATATCCATCCATGTCATGCCCACTCATGTCTTTATTTTTCTTTGCCTCATTAAAGGGGCCATCCTCTGGCTATTTCTTAAACAGCCCTATTCAATGAATGGGCATTACCTCACCCTAAGTGAGTATCTCCAGTCATCCTGATGAATATCTTATCACTGGATTCAGATGGCTCTGGGGGAGAAGTGAGGCTGGTGACCTGCACAGCCCTCCCTCACTCAAAACAAAGTCAAGTGCAAGTCATGTCGTTTTTTCTCTGATGGCATGGTCTTCTTCGTCAATGAAGGATGAACACAACTGTGGGTGACCTGCAAGGCTCTGTCCATTGTCCTTTTCTCTGTATACACTCTCACTTGGTGACCTCATTATCTCTCATAAGTTCAATTATCATATACATTAGGATGATTCCAAGTTTTATTTTTTCAGTCCTACTTTCTATTCTGAGTACCACTCTTACATTATCAACTGACTGTTAAAAATTTCAAATTGATGTATCTATCTCAATATGTCCAAAACATAATGCATTGGCTTCCCTTTCTCTTCTTAAGTTCCCCTTTATCCTTCCACTCATCTAGATGCACAACTTCAGTGTCATCTTTGAGCCCTCTGTCTTGATCACCACATATATCAAATTAGCTGCTAAATCCTATAATCTTTTTCTCTGTATTTCCTGCCTGGACTCTTCCACTAACCGTTTAACTGTTCTACTTGCCTCAGGTCACTACCACAATCTGAAGTTGCTGACCTGACTTTACTAAAACGCAGATCTGACCTATGTCACCCTCTCTGCTAAATAAAATTTAGTGGCTCACTATTACCGCTAAGATCAAACATAAAATCCTTAATTTTCATTAAAAACTTAACAGCCTTGCTATCTGTCTTTCTAATTTTCTTATATTCCACTTCCCTCCTTGCACTCTATGATTTAATCATACTGGTCTAATTATTTTTTCCTGTCCTGCAACATTGTATTTCCAAACTCTGTGCCTTTATCCTCATGTCCATAGAATGTTTTCCCTCCAAACTTCTGACTCTTAGACTCTCTATTGCCCGTTAAGACTAAGCTCAAGGACCATCTTTGGCAGGAGGTCTTTTGTAGTCTCTCCATTGGCAAATTCGACCCCCTCTAAAGGTTACTTTCCATCTACACTCTCTCTCTCTCTCTCTCTCTCTCTCAAACACTTGCTAGATGTGTGTTTCTGGGCAAGCCACTTAACCTTAATTGCCTTAATTTCCTCACCTGTCAAATGAGCCAGAGAAGAAAATGACAAATCTTTTCATTATCTTTGCGAAGAAAACTACAAATGGGGTCATGAAGAGTCAGATACAACTGAAAAACAAAGAGATGAACATACTTCTATTCACAATTGAGAGATAGCCTTGCATAGTATATATGAGAATAGATCTTGAGTCAAAAAGAATTATTTTTTTAAACTTTTCATTTCATTTGATTTTTATTCTGAACTTAACAAACATCAAATAAAATGAATGTTTCCATATACATTATAGAACAGAAGGAGAGGATTGCACATGAAACTGCGATTCTCTATTATATAGAGCTTACTTTTCTTTTAAGTATATAATGAATTCAACTTATAACTTTTAAAGCTGTCCTGCTTGTCTGTGATTCCTTCTGGTTTTCCGTCTGTTCTCTTTGTCTCTCTTTTTTTTTTGGAAAGAAGGATGGGATATTCCTAGTCTCCTTCTTACACCATCTCCTCTCCCACCACTTGAAAAGCAAAGGAAAACAAAACCTTCATAATAAATATGCATTGTCAAAAAAACAGATTCTTGAGTTGGCTATATCTAAAACTGTAGGTCTCATTGCATCTTGAGACAATCACCTCTCTTTCAGTAGATGAATCACATTAATTTTCTCTCCAACATGACTGATCTTCTTTTAAAAGAGTATTTCATTTTTTCCAGTTGTATGTAAAGACAATTTTTAACAATCATTTAAAATAAAATTTTGAGTTTCAAATTTTCTCCCTTCCCCCCTCCTTTTCCTCTACCTTCGCTAAGATAGTAAAGATTATATTTGTACAATCATGCAAAATATATTTCCATATTCATCTCGTGTTTGTCCTTCTTTGCTGAAGAAGACCATACTATCAGAGAAATGATGATATGATTTGCACTTGACTTTGTTTTGAGTGAGGGAGGGCTGTGCAGGTCACCAGCCTCACTTCTCCTCCAGAGCCATCTGAATCCAGTGATCTGTTATTCCTCAGGATGACTGGAAATGGCCCAGGATGCACTGGGAGGTACTCACTTAGGGGGAGGTACTCACTTTAACAGCAACAGTTACTGGTGACAATCACTCCAAAGCTAGGAGGGTCAGGGAAGGGAAGGAAAGGGGAGGGAAGAGAAGGGAAAGGAAGAGAAGGGAAGGGAAGGGAACCAGTAAAACCGAAGTCAACTGGGTAACTTTTGGCCATCCAAATCTACTCTCCTTTGGAGAGGAGAAGGAAGGGGAGGGGGAGACAGACAGGAGAGGAAGAGGTGAGGTACCCAACTAGCATTCAGTCAACTGCATCTACTCACAGGATCGTGTTCATCCTTCATTGCTGAAGAAGATCATGCCACCAGAGAAGTGATGACATGACTTGCACTTGACTTTGTTTTGAGTGAGGGAGGGCTGTGCAGGTTACCAGCCTCACTTCTCCTCCAGAGCCATCTGAATCCAGTGACCTGACATTCTTTAGGATGACTGGAGATGGCCCAGAATGCAATGGGAGACCTTGGATTCTTTAGACCAAGGTCTTTGCAGTTACTCACTTAGGGTGAGGCAATGCCCATTCATTGAATAGGCCTGTTTAAGAAGTCATCAGGGAATGGCCCCTTTAATGAGGTCAAGAAAACCAAAGACATCAGGATGAATGGGAAACAGCAACAGTTACTGTTGACAACCAAATTACTCATGTTGTGAAAGAAGAAACAAAGCAAAAGGAAAAGACATGAAAAAAATAAAGTGAAAATTGTATGTTTCCATCTGCATTCAAGTTCTTTCTCTAGATGTTGATAGGATTTTCCATTTTAAGTTTTTTCGAATTATGACTGGTCATTTCAGAAAGTCTTGTGTTCAAGTCCAAATAAAGATCATAATAGCATTTACCTATCAGGGTTGTATGAGGATAAAATGAATTAACATATACAAAGTGCTTTGCAAACTTAAAACTTCTATGTAAATGCTAGCTATTTTACAGGTTACTGCTGAAGCCATGAAATGATATGAGATTACAAAGGGAAGGAAAGTAAAAAGAGGAGATACAAGAACTAATGGGAGAATGTTATGAAATTTAACAAAATGAGTTAATAAAAAAAATAGCAACCAAGAGAATATTGCATCAGAGAAGACACAGAAATAAGGAGTATCAAAGAGTGGGGTCAAGAATGATCAAAAGTGACAATTTTTGTAAAGCTCTAGAGTAATAAAGCTGTGAGCTACTAGGTTTAGTAATTTGGAGACCACTAGTACACCATGAGAAAGAAATGTCAGAAATAGGTGAGAACAAAAACCAAATCATGTTCTGAAAAGGTAGAGACATAGAGTGCGATAGAGATAGATAGACTGATGGAAAGACAGAGAGATGCTAGATATAGTTAGAGCTATATAGAGATATATAGTTATCTTTCTCTTTATGTGTATATACGTATGTGTGTATGTATATATTACCTATTCTGCCCCAAACTCTCTGTAGACATCCAATCTTGAATTTTCAACTGCTTTTCAGCCATTTTAAAATGTATGTCCAGAAGATATGTAAATTCCAAAGCAGAACTCATTATCTTTTCCCCTACTCTTCCCCTCCTACTTTCCCTATTTCTCTAGAGCGCAATACTATCCACTCAGTCCCTCAGTCTTGCAACCTAGGAGTCATCCCGGATTCCTCATTATCTTTCACCAGCCCTTTACCCCTCTCCTCCCCATATTCAAGTTCTTGCCAAGGTCTAAGGATTTCTCCTCTGTCAGAATCTTTGGAATACTCCCCCACCTCTGCTCTGACATTGCCACCACACTGGCGCAGTCCCTAATCACCTCACACCTGGATTGTTGTAATTATAGCCTGCTGGTGGATCTTCCTGCTTCAAGTGTCTCCCCAATCCAATCTATCCTCCGTTCAATCACTAAAATGATTTTCCTTAAGTGAAGGTCTGATCGTGTCATACCCCTATTCAATGAAATCCTGTGACTTCCGATTGCCTCCGAGATGAATACAAATTGCTATTTCGCTTTCAAAATCCCTTCATAACCTAGCTCCCTCCTACCTTTCCAGTCTGACTGTTCCATGAGGAAGATACTCCATCTCTTGGCTCCAGGCATTTTCTCTGATCGTTCCCCATGCCAAGAATGCTCTGCACTGCTCTGACTATTGACCCACCTGGCATTCCTTAAGTGCCAACTAAAATCTCACTTTCTACAGGAAGCCTTCCCCAACCTCTCTTAATTCCAGTACCTTCCCTCTGTCAATTATTTCCTACTTATCCTTTACATAGTTTGAATTGTATGTATTTGTTTACGTGTGACTCCCCAATAAGATTGTAAGCTCCTTGAAGTCAAGGACTTTCTTTTGCCTCTTGTTGTATCCCTAGTACTTAACACAGTGCCTGGCACGTAGTAGACTCTCGATATATGTTTATTGATTGATTGAGCTATCCATTGCTTTTAGTTCTGCCTTTTGGGATCATACAGAACAAATTTAACCCCTATTCCACATCAGTAGTGTCAAATGAAAGACGGAGATTTCTAAACCATTTATAAGGATCCCGACACATTTTGACTTAGAAAACCAAATATTAATATTATCACCATTTTATTTTACTTTTTTTATTTTGTTCATTTTATTTATTTTTATTTATTTTGTTTAACATTCCTCAATTATATTTCAATCTCAAGTATTATGAGTTGCCTACAGGCCACATGTCTGATCCCTCTGTTTCCATGTATTCCAAATACTTGAAGATAGCTATCATTCACTCCATAGCATCCTCTTCCCCAGTCTTCTCTTCTTCAAGATAAACATTCCTAATTCTTCCAAACTAATTTGTCCTTAAAAGGCATGGACTCAGTTCTCCCACCCATCCTCTTTATTCTTCCCTAGAATCCCTAAAATTCTCTCTAATGTTAGACTTTCAAGCTCAAAACTGCTCTGACTACGACAGACTGCTATAATACTATAACTTCCTTCAAATTAGCATTTTGGGCTGCCACTGAGTACTTATGACTTACATTGAGATTGTGGTCCACCAGATCTACAAATCTTTTTTAGACAAATTGCTATCTTCCTATATCTATTCATCTTAAAGTTTTGAAATTTATTTTGAACATGTGTATGTCTTTACATTTACCCTTATTGAATTTCAGCATATTAGATTAAGCCCAATTCTCTAGTCTGTCAAGATCCATCTCCCACACAGCTGCAAAAGTGATATTTCTTTATCACAGATTTGACCATGTTGCTCCTCTGCTCAAGAGGCTTCAGGGTTTCTCTATTATGCATATGAAAAAACATATGCTCAGCCACATCAAGGGCTCATTTGAAGCTAAATAACATGAATTTGTAGGATACTTGAACAAATATCCTGACATTCTCCTGCAAGGTTCAATCACTTGGGAATAGAAGAAACAGATGGTGGGGTTTGCCTAGGGTTGGGGATTAAAGGATAGGAATGGTGGCGGGTCAATGGAACAGTGATTATAAGCTGGGGATCAATGTGGTGCCCTCTTATATGTTCTACCTTGAAGTCTCAGCTAAGTGCAAAGACAATTAAAACAAGAATTATAACAGGATCCCAGGCATAAGAGGCATAAGTAGTAGAGATTGCATTCATCTCCTCATTTGTTTGTTTATCTGTCTCCTTATTCATATTTGATTTGTTTATGTTCATTCTTTTATCTATCTATCTATCTATCTATCTATCTATCTATCTATCTATCTACCTATCTATCTATGTATCTCTCTCTCTCTATCTATCTATCTATCTATCTATCTATCTATCTATCTATCTATCTATCTATTGTCTATTTCTCTATCTAGGCAGCTAGGTGATGCAGCAGATAGAATGTCAGAAATGGAGTCAGGAACACTTGAGTTCAAATCAGGTCTCATAGTTGCTAGACCTTCCTAGCTGTGTGACCCAGGGCAAGTCACTCTACCCTGTTTGCCTCAGTTTCCTCATCTGCAAAATGAGCTGGAGAAGGAAAGGGCAAATCACTCCAGTATCTGTGCCAAGAAAACCCCAAATAGGGTCACAAACAGACACGACTGAATAACAACAAATTTATTTATTCAGTCAGTGATTCACGTGTTTGTTCGGATAGGGCTGGAAATGGGAGGGAGACAAAGTAGATTTCTGTTAATTAAAAAATACAGCAGAGGGGGAGATAGCAGAGATGTGAAACTTTGCATGAACTTTCTGAGTCAATCATTGTATTCTTAATTGTACATAACTTTTATTTTTTATAGAGCTAGAATTTGAGCTCAGGGTCAAATCTTATATCTTTTCCTCGATAAAGCATTGTCTTTCTGACAACTAAATCTTTGATGATCCTCCAAGATCATGGGGCATTTTATTAATATTTTTATTAGACTAGATAGAGCCCTACTATGAAAATGAATCACATTCTAGCTTTGCCACATTTGCAACCAAAATAGCTGAGGATTCTAGGAAACAAAGCCTTGTTCTCTTACACTATCAAAGAGGCATTTTACTATGGTATTGTAGTTGTCAAAATGGGAATAAAAAGTAGATTCAGTTTCATTTAGTTATATGAGTGGAAGAGAATGCACTTAGCGGGAGGCAGAATGGGGAAAATCGAGGTTGATGTATCAGAACTGCTGAATAGCCCCATTCAGAGTGATGATGTTGAAATAGAGTGGAGTCTAAAGTCATGAAACTGAGCTGGTCAAGGAACCAGGATTCAGTGTATTGCAGTTATCGATATGTATATTGATATCCTTACAAATTATGTCAGGTCATAGGAAAAATGGCCTATATTCATGTACCACTTTACATGCATTTTCATTTGACTGACACAACAACCTTGTGAAGTAGGTGTTATTTTCTTCATTCTACAGATGACAAAATTGAGCCTCAGAGAAACTGTGAACAAAGGTCACATAATAAGTGATGGAATTTGAACCAAGATCATTGTTGAATTTGGTCAAAGAATCTAGACTGGAATCCCAGAGCTGATGCTTACCCTACTACCTGTATGATACTTGGCTAATTATTTCACCTTTCTAGGTCTCAGTCTCATCAATTATAAAATGAAAACTTTAGAATAGATCGCCTCCAAGTTCCCTTCCTTGTCTGAATCCTTGATCGGGTGTGTTCCATCCGTTATCCCATGCTGTTTCTCATTAAGCCATCATTTAGGTCTGAGGGGTTAAGAAAGTGGAGTGGAAAAAAAGAAGCAGCTTCCATTGGAAAAGTATGGGTTTTTAAAAAAAATTCCTATTGTAAGCTTTTATAGATATTTGATTTTATTTTTGGACCCCACTTTTTATATAACAAAAAAATCACTATTAAAACAGTCTGTTCAGTGTTTGAGGCTAGCATAAATACCAATTCATATAGCTTCATGCTTGATAGAATTGGGCTTTTGAAAATAGCTAAAGAAAGTAAATCAACAAAGCAAGAGAATATTCAGTACCTGCATGTGATTATAGCTGCATATATACTCTTATGTTTTCTTAACTAATAAAATAAAAATCAGCAGTAGGATATAGAAAATAAAGGATAGGAAGAAGCCTGGAGTCCTCATTTAACTGTTTCAACTAAAATTTTTCAGTACAAGTGGATTTTGAAAGCTTTAGAGAACTATATTTGATAACCTCCCTCAATCCCATTCCATTGTTTAGCCAACAGTGGTATAACTAACAAATTCTTGTTCTATTTATGTTGAAATTCTTTTGTTCAGTTCTCTGTTGAGCAAAAGAACATACAGTGAAATGAATATTAAATGCGTAATTATTGCTTATTCATTCTAAATTCAAGGGACACAGAATCCAACTATATGAATTAAATGGGTTCTAATTGTCTAATATCTCCTACTTTCTCTAGTGTTTTTCTTATTTTTGATAGACCCTATATTCTACCTATTTGATGAAAATGACTAAAACATCAAGGTCCTTTAAACACAAAGCTGCTTTCTGGAAAAAAAATCATTTAAACTTAATGCAAACGTGAGTTTACTTTATGAAACCTGATAGGTGTTCATATGTCATTATGATAATTTATGTTCTGTTCCATTCCTGAAGGTAAGGACATCTTAATGAGATATCATAGAACTATAGAGCTTGAGAAGAGAGTTGCCAATTAATTTTTTTTTTAACTATCTCCTGAGCTCTACTCCCACTTCCCAAAATACCCAGTGGACACCTCCACCTTACTTATCCATTGGTATTTAAAATTTTAAATTTAACGTACATCAGAACTTCTCTTTTATCTTTAACAAGCCCTTCTCTTGACATCTCTTTGTCTATTGAGGGTGCCACCATTTTCCTGATCACTTAGGTTTTCTAACCTATGTTGTTGTGGAGTTGTTTCAGTCATATCCAACTCTTCATGACCTCATTTGAGCTTTTCATGGCAAAGATCCTGGAGTGGTTTGCCTTTTCCTTCTCCAGATCATCTTACAGAAGAGATAACTGAGGCAAATAGGGTTAAGAGACTTGCCCAGGATTATACAACTAGTGTATATCTAAGGCAGGATTTGAACTCATGAAGATGTGTTCTTGATTCCAAGTCCAGTATTCTCTCCACCTAGTTATCCTTCTCATCTAGGAGATATCCTCAGCTCTTTACTCTCGGTCAGGTAGTCCAGATAGTCATTAAGCATTTGTTAAATGCCTATTATATGCCAGGCACTGGGGATACAAAGGCAAAAGACAGTGTATGTGTGTGTATAAAAGTGTGTTATACAAACACACACATATGTATGTGTGTCTACATAGTGTTTGTGTGTTTATGTGTATATGTGTGTATATACCCATCTATATGTATGTATAGGTCGTTGAATATAATTATATAGATATAATAATATCTTATTAATAGAAAGAATATGCTAGCATTAAAGGGAATCAGGAAAAGTTCTCATAGAAGATTAGATTCTATCTGGGACCTAGAGGAGGTCATGGAACCTCAGAAGGGAAATAATTCAAGATATGGGAGACAGTCAATGAAAAAAAGAATCTGGAGATAGAGTCTTATGTGAACTACAATACTCTCCAAATAAGTTGCCCAGTTATATTGATTTTACCTTCCCAATGCATCTTGCATTCATCCTTTGCCCTCCATTTATACCAAAACCACCTCTTACTCAGACTCTAAGCATTTCTCACTTTTTTCTCAAGGTGGAATTCTTGTGAAGCTTACTCTGGGGTATACCATCTCTACATTATAAATTATAAACATATTATCTACCTATGGGAATGTGTACTTCTTAAATTTTTGGAGGGAAAAGGAATGTTTGTCCCTACTGTTTTATTATGTCATCTTTATTAAATACTTTTGTAGAAGTTGCACTGACTTCCCTGATTCCAAATTAGCGCTGGTCCTATCCTGTTAAGTTAAACAACACATGATTGATAAGAGGAAAGCATATCTTTTGAAATAGACTTTATTTCCAGTTATAGGATAAAATGAAGTGGCACATTTTAGAATAGTGATGAAGAGCAGGAAATAATGGTGGTATTGTGATAGTGTGTCTAGAAAAAGGAAAGAAAAGTAAGCCATAGCGAAAGCAACGATAGACTGGGATTCAGGAAATGCCAGCAACGTGGAACAGCTGAAAGATGCTGAACTTGGAATCCAGAGGTCTTGAGTTCAAATTCTGTGTCTGTTTGATAAATATGTGACCTTAGTTGGGAACATCACCTAACCTCTCTAGATTTTTAATTCCTCACTTGTAAGATGAAGAAAAAGAGTATCTAATTCCTTTTTAATTCTAATTTCATCAATTTGCTAGAATGGCCTATTTAACTAGATAGTCTCTAGATCTCTTTCCAGCTCTGAATATGCATATATACACATTATATGTCCATTTGTATAAACATTATATATATATATATATATATATGTGTGTGTGTTCATATACATGTTTAAATGTACACACATATGCATACACAGAAATACTTTTTCTGACCTTGAAATTTAGGAGTGGGGAGAGAGAGGGAGAGAAATATAGATAGAAATATTAAAAAACATATAAACATACATGTATATCTATAGGCACATATGTTTATATATACATGTGTATATATAGCACATACATTCAAATATATACACAGAGAGCACACACACATATATATAGAATGTATATATGTAAATACACATATTTATGTGTGTAGATAGATATACATTATCTGTCTATCTACACACACACACACACACACACACACACAAAATTTCAAGCATTATTATGCAATGGAAAGAGTACTACAATTAGGATCTCCGTCCAAATCCTAACTAGTTTCAAGGTCACCATATGTGACTTTGGAAAGTAACTTGGCCTTCCAAATCCTAAGTTTTTTCACATGTAAAATTAGAGGGGTGTATTAGATGACCTTTGTCAATTTTCCTAGTCCTAAATCTATCATCCTGTGATCCTGTAGGACTATATTTTTATAATAGAAAAGAACTATATAGTTCATGGTTACAGGATATCTTGATTTAATGTTTCAGTTTGAGTTGTCTAAATCAGGGTTCTTAAACTTCTTAAAAACATCCTGAACCCATTTGACAGCATGGTAAGGTCCAGGTACCCTTCTCAGAAGAAGGTTTTTATATGCATAAAATAAAATACATAAGATTATGAAGGAAACCCATTTTATTGAAAAAACAATTATCAAAATATAAAAAAACTACTAGTTCACAGACGCCAGGTTAAAGATCTCTCATAAATAGTTTTTCAGTTTTTGAGGGAAGGTGATGGTAAACTTGAAGAGTTTCAACCTGTCTCTATCAGCTCCTAAGAAATAACAAAAATATACTTTGTAGATAAAGTGAAAATATTTCCCTGTTGAAAATTGCCTGTTGTTTTTATTGTTGTAAGAACTGGTCCACTGAACTTAGTACAGCCTCGAAGGTCTCAGGGAGAATACTGTGATTAATGAGGTAGCCATTAATGTCAGTAGATTGAACAACCGAAATCTGATTATATTAAAGTGCTTCCCAAACATTAGGGTCACATTAACAGTTTATTGAAACAAGCTGATAAAATTTAAAATGGTCATCTAATTCCCCTGGGTTCCTAATTGTTGCATGATAAATCACTCTGTAGAGAAATCTATTACAATGTTCCAAATGAGAAAATGTAATTTACTGTACCATTACTGGGGTGTTTGAAGCACTTCAGTTCTCTAGCTGACAAATTTTACCAGAATAAGACAAAATTCCACAGATTAAAATAAAAGCGTCTGGCCCTACCAAAGGGGAAAAAAAAGCCTTAAAGATAAATCCACCAACTGTGAACTGGGTAAGAAAAATGATGCATTTTATGAGCCTACATTATGTAAAAACAAATTACATTAAATCTACTTGTAAGTCTATTACCAAAGGTCCAGCATGAATGAGCTTTTATTGATGTTCACCATACTATTTAGAAGGAAATTGTTGCAGAAATTGACTAAATCTCATGAATTGGTTTAAATATCTCCATATTATGGACGGGCTTGCCAAGCTCTCTAGAGAATAATGTCTCTGCTTTAATGGATACTCGTTGGAGTCCATGCTGAGCAAGTAAACAATTTTGCCTTTCCAAGTTTTCATTGATGTGTCAGTCCAAATGCAGTATTTCCAGAAATGGACCAATAGCTTCAGCTATTGATAAACAGTTGAGACCATGTCATCATTTGTTCCCGGAATGGACACTGGCCATGGGGATGGAGGAAGCTGGCCATTTCTGGGAATAACTGGAAAAATTGGTAGTCCCATTTAGTTGAAACAGACCAGTAAGCAAAGAGGGCATTGACATGGAATGATTGCAACAAATCAAATTTAGTTTCAAGGAGATAAAGCATTCTGGGTTTTGAGCTGCTAATTATTTACTAACAATGCCATCAAAATTTTAAAAAATGTTTCCCATCGTTCCTTGTTGGGGGTTAGACCATTTCCTATTGTTTGATTTTCTTTTTAATTCCTTTCCCTAGATTTATGAGCTATAACTTACTGTTGGAAGCAGAATTTCAGAGGCCTTGAAATTAGTCCTCTCTCTCTACTTGTGGCCATAACTTTTTTTAGTTTACCATAAAAGTATTGTTTTAGGACCTCATTCTTCTTACATGCCCCAACCTGGAAAGTCATGTTAACAAGGATCACTACTTTAGTACCAGTGTACTCCAAGGTATTTAAAACTTCAAGAGAGGCACATAAAGATGAGAACTGGGAGAAAAGAATAGATGATAGAATGAGTACTGCGATGTTTGTGTAGGAGGGCAATAATTGCTAGGACCCTGTCATTTAGGCTGAGTTAGCCTTTCTAAATGCCTAACCTATGAAGGCTAGGCAAATTTTTTTTTAAAAAGTCACTGAAACTTTCCTCAAGATTTTATTGGCTTGGAGGACTAGAACTCAGGCTGTTGAAGTATTTTCCTGGTGGCCTAAGTACAGGAAAAACCAGGACTCTGAGAGGCTGGTGCTGTTCTCTCAGGACTCTGACCCAAATTAACATACAGTCTATCAAAAAAGAATGTAATAAATGGCAATTGTGTGCGATTATATTTATTCAGAAGGTGTTTATAGAATACTTTCTGCATTCAAGGTGCCATGCCAAGCACTTGGAACAGAAGGAGATAGTAGATCTCTAGATAAATAATAAACACAGAAGCTTTGGAAACTCCTGGAGAGCAGGGACTATCTTTTGTCTCTTTTTGTAACCCTAGTACTTAGCACAGTGCTTGACACATAGCAAGTGCTTAATAAATGCGGATTGATTGATGTTTCCTTACACCAACCTGTTAAACTTACAGTAAAAGTATTATGAGTCCAATCGTACAAATTATGAAAGTGAGTCTGAGAGGTGCAGTGATTTGCCCAAATTCAGAAAGCTAGTCAATTTCAGAGCCAGTATTTAGACCCAGTATTTAGTCTATACTTCAAGGCCAGTGTGCTTTCCATTAAACTATACTGCTTCTCTGTTTGAAAGATTCTAGTGCATCCAGTTTTATTTCAGTGCTAAAATAACCTGTTCCCAGGTTAAAGCCAGTCACATTGTGGTTCTTTGTTCTCCATTTTTGGCCACTGCCTACTGTGTTGTGAGGAGCTAATATAGTAACTGAATTGCATGTCAGAAGATACAAGAAAGAGCCCAGAGACATCAACCAAATCTGCTTGGTGCTAAATTCTCCATTTTAATTTCAAATGATGCATTCCTTTTTTGAAGATAGAAATAAGAACAACAAAAAATGCTTCTAATCCTCCTCTCCTCCTTACAGCTTTGTGATTGGTTTGCTTGTTTTTCCTTTCTTATTTGATTCTTTACTTTCCAGAATCCTTATGTCTTTATCTTCTCTCTGCCACAAAACTAGCAATAAAAAGAAATAGCCATTAAACCAATGGAATTGTGGCCATGGTTGCTGATTTAAGTGGTGCTTCACCTGCAGCAGAGCTTCTCTTTAATTGAGGCAGCTTGTTGGTTTGGGGGTGTGTTTGCTATATCCCTGCTTCAGTAGTTGGTTGGCTATGAGTTGGAATTCCAGTCAACCATATGAAATGATGTCAAACCTTTTATGGTCAACAATCTGTTATTTGATCTAAAATAAGCACACTAGCTCTCTTCACATTCTTCTCATATCACCAGTGAGCAAGCAACTCAGATGAATGAGAAACACTTCTATTTATATGCAGCTTTGTGTTTTCTAAAGCTATAGACAACCAGTTCCACACCTTTCCAAATACAATATATGGTTAAGACTAGATGTCCTCTGGGGTTCTTCCGAACTCTAAGATTTTGAAAATAGGGATAGATTGATTTTTATTGATTTAAGTGTAGCCCATTTAAGATCTGCTATTCTTATTACAACTCCCACTCCCAAAGACAAGTTTGTAACTCCCTGCTATGGCTACCTCAGAATTTTTTCAACACCTCTGAGGCATCATCAGGGTTATTCTTCAATGAGGTTGGTTTGATCCCCCACTAACATACTTCTTCAACAAGATTATTATTTGAGAAGAATTTCATTAGTCAGCCTTAAATAGCTTTTAGAAGGAGGTATTTACTAATGTGACACTTTAAGAGCAGTCTCTATAAAACATTACCCACACCTATCCAAGTCTATAATGTTTTCAGCAAGTATGAGACCAAGTAAAACAGGATCTTTGGCTGTTTCTGTTTTAGTATGATCAAGAAGTGCCTCTATTTGAATGTGATTAAGGAAGATCTTCCCCACCCTGACCAGGCTTGATCAGGGGAGTTGTTTTGTAGGAGAGTCCCAAGAGTCTTTTGTCTTTTTTATTGAGGTACTGGGTCTGAGGGTCAGCCCTCTGGCTCTGAAAAGTGTATATACTCTGAGGGTGAGGTTTTACTTTGGGGCTTAGTTTTTGGAAGTAGCGTTGTGTGCCAGATGAGACTCTGGGAAGCTGCTAAGCAGTACCCTAGTTTTGAAAACTCAGATATTGTTGCTTCCCTCTGTGGTAAAAACGTATATATTTTAATGGTCAGGCAGTTTGGAAGTGCTGTATGTTGATTTTGGTTTCTCTGACATTTTGATTTTGATTTTCTCTGATTCCTTTGCTTGATTAAAGTAATTGTTAACCCCTCAAAAGGTGTTGTTCCTTTTAGAGAAGCAGATCAAAGAACCTATGATATGGTTCCTGTGTATGTTGGGGTGCTTACTGATACAGCAAGTAAAAAGTCCAAGGAGAAATTAGATTGGGATTGGAAAGCACAAGTGACAAAAAAGTGACTTATAGCTCCTGGTTTAGGGAATTCCTTTTTCCCTGTCCATGGGGTATTAAAAAAAAAGTTACATTTCCTTGTACTTATCTGAGTCCATCCATCCTTGGCTCCCAGTGCAGATACTGCTATCAGGTGGTTCAGCAATGCCATTAAGATAATTTCCACTGATGGAAATAGGAAGTCCAATATCTTCTGGAAGATTTTCAAGTTTGCAATGTTCCCTTCTAGACAAAGTTGGGGTTTGGGAGAAGGAGATCTGACCAAAGACAGCCGAAAAAGTTCTCCTTCTCCCCTAGGTGGTTTCACCACAAAATTCTTGTTGAAATGTCAGGCTCAGTCCAACTCAGCTGATAATCTGTATATGATCCTTAGGACTAAGATTACTTGACCTATCTGAGCATTATTCTTGTGAATTCTTATTCAAGAAAGGAAAGAGACTGAAGTCTAAAAACTACGAGCTAGTGATCCTGACTTCAATTCCTAGGAACATTCTAGAAATGATCATGAAAGAGTTTTTAAATGAATATCTAGAAAAGGAAGCAGTGGTCGCAAAGAGCAAATATGGTCTCATCAAGACTAGGTCAATGGCTGAAGAACCTCATTTCCTTTTTTATTTTTGGACAGGATTTAAGTTTCATATCTGGACAAATTTTCCAACAATTGGAGTGATCCAAAAGTGGAATAAGTTGCCTGTCACATAGTAGGTGCTTAATAAATATTGATTAGCTGATAGTTGGGTTCAATATTCTTGAAGGACTTTTGACAGAGCTTGACAACTTGTGGGTTATGTTATAATATGGATTCTTTTTGTATATGGATTAGTCTATATCCAACCTGTATAACTTGGCAATAGATAGGGGCCAAAATTAAAAGAGGATAAACTTCTTTGGGTCTCAGATAGGTTGTTAGTGGCTCATTTTCCAAGGTACAATTGCTGATTAAACTATTTTACAAATAAACCATATTTTTAAAAGGGAAATTTTGCTATCAATTAATTACACTTATTACTTAAGATTTTTATCTATCATGAAATCACATTAATATTAAAAAATTACTTCGCTAAGTGGTATGTTTTAATATATTTTTCAAGTTTTCTTAACTGTTTACGTTTTTAATTAATGGGACATATTACCCTTCTTGTCAGCAATAAGTTTATTGTACTATGGAATCATGTTTATTCCTATTTCTTTAGAAATTTGAAAACTAACCTTAGTAGCTGCTTCATTTTCTGAGTTTACTTTCTTGAAGAACAATTGTTCCCTACTGAGATTTTTCAATAATTTGAATGCTTTGATTTTTTTTTTTTCATTGGTGTGCAATTTGCTTAAGTCAGGACATTTTGATTCAAAATGGTGAGAAGATTCTATTCCTTTGGAATGACTTTTACTTTTCGGCATACAAGGCACAATATTTTGTCTCTCTTGTGTAGGTAACAAGTGTCTATTTGTCCACTCTGGACTAAATATTCTGTGTTCTGATCCAAACTTCTGTGTGTTTTTTTTTATCTCCCATTGTACAAAGTCACCCCCAAAACTCTAATGTTAGAACCAAAAAAATCTCCACAAGAACTGCTCACATACAAAGAAATAATTAACTGAGTGTGATCTTGGAGAGAATGCCAAACACTCATGTAACTTGTAGGGTGACTACAACCACTCTTCTCAGAATAGAGACAAACTGAGGATGGTTGGTTGCCAAAGGTCACAGGACCAGCAGGAGAGAATGCACAGTGAGTGGCAACCTTCCGCCACTATACAGACTACTGGAAGGTGGGGTAAATGGGACAGGGACAAAGCACTCATTACATCTTTGTTTTCTTTTATGTGCTCTATATTTTTCGTGGCTCCCCAAAATCCTCTTGACAGGCTATATATTGCACAGACTTGGTCTAGAAGGCCATTGATGTTCCTTCCAACTCTGGAATTCTGTGATCTCTGAGGTCATATAGTCCAAATCCTCAAATTGCTGCCACATTATTGTGTTTTCTAGTTACATCCCATCCATTTTTTTAATACAAGATTTTACATTTATCCTTATCAAATTCCATCCTTTTCCATTCAACCCATTCTTCCAGAATTAAACTTAAAGTCTTAGAGATTTGCATAGAGCACTAAGAGGTTAAAACAACTTGACTGGAGCTCTACAACCAGTATGTATCAGAGGCTGTGATTTTGAATGTACTTTTTCTGCTGTAAGGATATGAGTTCTACACCTCTATTTCAATCACTCAATCAATAAATAGAAGTTGTTAGGTTTTCTGTTTTGTTTAATCTGTGAAGGAAAGGGGAAAAGGAAGAAAATAAGCCTTTGTTTTGCACTTATTTTGTTCCAGGTACTATGCTAAGTGATTCACAAATAGTATCTCATTTTCTTTTGATTAAAGGCAATGGCCTGTGGTCCTTGATCTCTATGAATTTTAAACCTCTTTGATTAGGTCAAGAAGGGAACAACTGATAGGATGACCATACCTCTAGTGTCTCCAAATAGCTGAAGGAACTGGAGCACTTAGTCACTCAGATAGTACACTGGTCTAGGCTATAAATTCTCCAGTTCAGAAGAGTTTCGTTTCAAAACAAGAGCAAAGACAGGGATGAGGACAGAGTTCTTTCTCTTTCTTTGCTCCTCTGTTAATTGATCATTTCATCAGAGATTGTAGATGATATTATATCTATCTGGAAAGAAAGAGACATAGTGAGAACAAGTGGACTAATAAGAAGATGTGCTCATCCTTCATTGCCTAAGAAGACTATGCCATCAGAAAAATAATGACATGACTTGCCCTTGACTTTGTTTTGAGTGAGGGAGGGCTGTGCAGGTCACCAGCCTCACTTCTCCTCCAGAGCCATCTGAATCCAGTGACCAGATATTCATCAGGATGCCTGGAGATGACCCAGGATGGGGCAATTGGGGTTAAGTGACTTGCCCAAGGTCACACAGCTAGTGAATGTCAAGTGTCTGAGGTGAGGGCAAGAAGGTGGTGCAGTGGATAGAGCACCAGTGCAGGAGAACCTGAGTTCAAATATCACCTCAGACACTTGACAGCCACTAGCTGTGTGACCTTGGGCAAGTCACTTAACCCCAATTGCCTCATCCTAAGCAGATAGGCACCTGATGAAGAAAGTGGCATCATTGAGTGTGACCCCTTGTACCAGAGAACACTGATTATGGACTCATAGAGGCTTGGGAACCAGTTTGTCTAACAGAGTTTCATAGAAGAGGACCTTCAGAAGAAATCTGCATAGAGAAAGAAGGATTTCAGTGACCACAAGTTGTGAGTTTATCCTTTAATTTCATGTGTTTTCTATAGCTAGAGCCCATTCTCCCATGTACCTGCAACATACCTGTGGAAGGGTGGGGATTTCTTATTAGTGAATCACCTGAGTAGACACTCTTTTCTAAAAGTTATTTGGAGTTTGACTGACTGATATTAATAGAAGGGTCACTATTGGGGGATCATGAACAACAGCCCTAGAAACTTATCCCCGCAGAATTACACTGAAAATGCTGTGGAGTAGTAGCTGAACTCTCTCAGTGTGAGGGCAAGTTGGAAAAAGGGACTCATGAAGAATACTACCACTACTATAACAATGCTTCCTAGAAAGGTGAAAAAATATTGACAGGTTTTGTGAATAGAAGAAAGCAAATGGTTGAGAAAAGGGTGGGAAGTATGAAAAATAGGAAAATATGAAAAAGATGAAGTGAGAGAATGGAAGAGAAAGAGAAATTAGTTGAGTGGGGAAAAGGAAAAGGAGAGAAGTATGGACATACAGGAGTGGAAAAATAATGTGTATTAGTAGATGTAGATCTCTGAGTATGTTGGGGATAGAAGAGGCATTGTAAATGGAATAATATGATTATGTCAGGGCACTGTTTGGGACATTTAGAAGGTAGTTGCAATATTTTGGGTTAGGATGATATTCAAGATTTGGGACATACTGAATTAAAGTTCAATGGGCAGTATCACTGAGTTGACAGGAGTTGAAAGAAAGCATATAGATTGATATTAAAGTTTAAAATTTCTTCAGCATCTTCTATACAAACAAGTATATTTTGAGGCCCACATCTATTAATATGAATTGTCACTACCATGACAATAATAACAAAAAGAGGGTTTTTTTCCCAAAAGGCGAATCTTATAAGCCCTAAGCACTATAGAAACCTTACTTAAAATTGATTATGAAATTTATTTTTTTAACATTCTAATGCAAATTACTAGTACTGTACAGCAGCAAGTTTGAAAATCTTACTGCAGATGGGGAACCAATACATCATTATTGCCATCATCATCATCACTGTCATTGTTATTTTTAAATTTTGCTTTTAGGGCAAAAAATTTCTCTGGGTGACCAGGCCAAGAACTGTGAGATTAAGTTTTTTTTTAAGTCTCTAATATCTCCCTGAGAATGTCTCTTGAGTATCTTATAATATCAAATAATCAAATAGCTGATCCAGCATAAACAGTAGAAAGAGTTGTGTTTTCCCTCATTTTGATAAAGGGGAATACCGTTAGAGATGAATATTTTACAACCAATGCCCAATAACATCATTAAAATCACAAGGTCAGCGAACTCACAAGCAAAAATGCTCCTTACTAGTTGCCTGAAAGAATTTCTTGTCTTCTCAAAACAATTCTGATTTCTGATTTGACCAGGTTTCAGATTTGCCTTTGTATCTGAATGGGTTATCCTTAGCAAGAGGTATCCAGTGCTGTCCTTTGTCCTGTCTTTGAGATGATTTCCCTGTAACATGTGAGACCTCTGATTTAAAGTATTAATAAAATTCTACAGATAATTCAGTTTAAAAACAGCTTATTTGATACTTTTGTTTTCCTAAATATTTATTTCAAATACTATATTTTCTCAGTGGTTTTAATACTAAAGTCAACTTAAAATAAATCTCTCTGTGTACTTCATGTGATCTTTTCAGAATGCAATAAAACAGATTGTTTTTCATGGCTGTTCCAGCAATGAAAAATATCTGTGTTAGGTGGAAACAACAAATTGATGCTTTTTCAATTCCTTTTAATGGCATGAGGATCTTTGCAACCTGCTGTGAAAAATATTCTCTTAATGATAGGCCTGTGGCACAACTTAAGGAGTCATCAAGAAATAACTGCTCTGCTGTCTGGCTGGCAGCTTGGTGTCCCTTAATTGAAGTATTATAAGATTCTGTGCAGAGTAAAGCCTCCAGGGTTTTGTAGCTAAATGGCATGGACACCTCTGATGAGACATGCAGATGAGGATGTGTCAATACAATCTTCCCCAATTTGCTGTAATAGCAGGGACTGATTAATTTTATAACCACGGGTGCTTCTATTAGCTAACCTAAGGAATGATTTAGACTTTATTAAGCGACTTATTTCTATCTTTTTTTCTAGAGAGAGAGACTTCTGCAACATAGTTTATCTCCAAGTGCTAGACTGCGGTACATTTTCTAATAAAGATTCTAAATTTATTATTGAAGAAGGGGATCATGAGCTTGACTGGGCTTATGAGAGGTTTAGCAGCAGCAACTCTTTGTGACTGAGCAACTCAAAGGTGTTTCAGTGAACTTGTAAATTCGCAGAAATAAAGTCATTTCATGGATGCCATCTAGATATCAGCTCCTGTTCTATACATTTTTTAATGGGTGTGGGGGGAAAGGGAGAAATCTCAACCAAACGTCTGTGGCTGTGTATTCTTTAAAAATTTTTCTTCTAGCCTGTCAAATCACTTTAATATTTTATCAGAATTGCACTTGAACACCTAACATTACTGGGTTACACAAATCAACTAATGCTTTATATTTTAAGGCTTTGTTTGATAAAAAATTAATTACCATTTGTGGGTGCACAATATATTCTGAGATTTAGCTGCTTGGTTTTTCGACATGACAGGAGATACTTTATATTTATATATTGAAAACCAAAATTGCTGTGGTCCATTCACAGTTCAATAAAAATGCAGGTACAGAAGCTCAAATGTGAGCCTAGGGACACGCCCTTTCTCCTACTAAAAGGAATGAACCTTTATTTACTATAGCTTGAAGTTCCAGGAAATTCATTCAAAAAAAGGAGTGGGAAGCCATTAAGAGCTCATTTCATTCCACAATTAGGATTCCCAATGATATCATTATTTATACTTGATATTATCAGTGAAGTTGGTATTGTAAAGTACCCAACTCAAATGCTAGATTCACAGTAAATAATAGCTGACAGCTTCCCTTTGGGCAAGAGGGTAGTGGGTAAAAATACTTTCTTGTGTGAATAGTAAGAGTGTCAGATTCGAATCAGCCCCATTTTCTCTTCCATTAACTTTCAGGGAAGAATACCCAGAAGGGTGAAGGAATCTTCACCCTTATATTTTACCAAGTTTTCTTGTTATCAAGAAGGTTCTTCACCAGAAGTCTCCTACACTGAAGAAATTAGAATAGCTAGCATTCAGGTAGCACCTACTATGTGTCAGACACTGTATAAACACCTTACAAATATTATCTCATTTGTTCATCACAACAACCTTGTGAGGTAGGTATTATTGCTATCTCTATTTTATAGTTCAGGAAACTATAGTACAGTTGAGAGGGCAGCTAGATGGTGCAGTGGATAGAGCACCAGTGCAGGAGTCAGGAGGATCTGACTTCAAATCTCACCTCAGACAAATGATACTCACTAGCTGTGTGCCTTTGGGCAAGTCACTTAACCCCAATTGCCTCATCCTGGGTCATCTCTAGTCATCCTGATGAATACCTGGTCACTGGATTGAAATGGCTCTGGAGGAGAAGTGAGGCTGGTGACCTGCACAGCCCTTCCTCACTCAAAACAAAGTCAAGTGCAAGTCATGTCATCATTTCCCTATTGGCATGGTCTTCTTCGGCAATGAAGGATGAACACACATTGCAGTTGAGGCAAGTAGAGGTTAACTTAACCAAAGGTCACACAGCTAGTTTGAGGCTCTATTTGAAATCAGGCAAAGCAATCTATACACTCTGCCACCTAGTTCCCTCAGGTTCAGATCAAAAGACTCACTTGCTTATGAGACCCACAAAAGGCAGGATTTATGTCTTATCTAAACTATGTCTATTTCCCAATCACCTAACACAGAGGTCTATATACAGTAGGTGTTTGAGAAATGTTTTGTTGAATATATGGATGAATACATCAGTTCCCAATAAGATAAACTAGTCAGATAACTATGGTTTAAACAAAGGAATGGAGGAGGGGCTCTATGGTTGTCTAATGCCTGATTCCTCTCTACCATGTGAGATGAATTTATATATTGCTTAACCAGTGCATTTTCCTGTACAAATCAATGGACCAACTAATTTTTTAAAAATCATCTCTCTGGGGGCAATCTATAATAGACCAAAGAACAATATGCAAACAACATCTAATATAGATATTCAAAAGATACAACACATATATTATGTATATACATATATAATGATAGCATAATATATATAATAATAGTATATAACCTGCTTACATGTTATCAGTAATATAATAGGAATTAATATATATTTATTCAAGCATCCAACCTCCTCATTTTACAGATGCAGAAACTGAGGTTCAAAAGGTTTCTGAGTTGTCAAAGTAGCACACCCAGTAAGACAGAGGCAGGCAGGTGTTTTCTAGTCATTTTCTACTCTTCATGACCCCATTTGGGGTTTTCTTGGCAAAGATACTGGAGTGGTTTGCCATTTCCTTTTCTAGCTCACCTTATAGATGAGGAAACTGAGAGAAACAGGGTTAAGTGACTTGCCCAGAGTGACACAGCTAGGAAATGTCTGAGGCTGAATTTAAACTTAGGGAGGATGAGTCTCCCTGACTCCAGGCCTGGTGCTCTATGAACTGTTTCATCCAGTTGCCCCATAGTAGTAGTAGTGGTTAGTAATCAGCAAAGTGTAGTGATCTGATGAGAAAAATAAATGGTCTGAGGTTACCATAACCCTCTGACAGGTAAGGAGTTCATTCCTCTTTGGTGACCCATTAAAGAGGCTTCCAGAGCTTAAAGGATTTGCCAGGTCTATGATTATAACATCAATGAAAGTATCCTTAGTAGTTAGGTTATGGTCTACCCTCAGTTACTTCACTACAAATCAAAGAGTACAATGAAAGAAATGATAGAAGGTCATAGATCATTTGCCTAGCTTTTCTGGATTCCTTCAGGTAGGCTTTTTGTTTTTTTGTTTTGGTAGCAGAGAATGCCTTCTAGACCAGTAATGGACTATGTAGAGTGATCTATCACAGAAAAATAGTCGTGCATTTGTAGGTAGTAAACCAGAGTTCAAATTCTAGTTCTGACCCTGAGAAATAATGTGGAGTTAAGTTACATAAAGTCAAATAAAATCAACAAGCATTTATTAACTGTTTACTATGTGCCAGGCACTCTGCTAAGGTCTGGAGATTTTAAAAAGGGGGGAGGGGCAAAATATAGTCCCTTCTCTCTTCAGTTTCCTCATTTATAAATTTGAGGTGACAATATGTATGCTTCCTACTCCGTAGGATTTTTTTTGAGGGAGGGTGGAAGATGTACTCTGCAAATCTTAACATTCTATGCCCATTACACAGTGGGTAAGTGCTGGGCCTGGAGTGGGGAAGACTTACCTCCCTGAGTTCAAATCTGACTTCAAACATTTGCTAACTGTGTGACCCATGGCAAATCATGCAACCCTGTTTGCCTCAGTTTTCTCATGTGTAAAATGAGCTTGAAAAGGAAACGTATCTTTTGATACACAACACTTCAGTATCATCAAGAAAACCTAAATGGGTCCATGAAGAGTCAGATATGACAGAAATGACTCAACAACATCATTACACTTGGAGAGAGAAGAAATCACGGAGTAGTGCAGAGAAAATTAGCTTCTGAATAGGGAGAAGCTGTGTTCATTTCCAACCTCTGAAGCAATTTGCTCATGTCACTCTAGGCTAATCTTCTTTGAGACTATAACTTGCAGAGAAAGTACAAATATATATTGGGTGAAGGAGTTTCTTACCAGTATCTCCCTTCGCTGTTGAAATAATGGATCAGTCAAACAAAGAAACCAAGGAAATCTATTATTACAAGGTATATTGTACATGTGATGATAATATAAATTTTGTAATATATGGCGATAACCTTACGAGTCAAGCTAATGATACCAGACTCACTTAGATAAATGAGGAAAAGGCAAGAATGAGTTTTTACCGGTACCAATTCCTTTTGGTAACTGGAGAAAATTTGATCGAAACTCCCAAGTCATGTTAGTATAGTGGATTGGAAAGAACACTGATCTTAGACTCTCAGAAATATGGGTTCCAGTATTGGCTCTGCCACTTAAGCTCTGTGAGCCTTGGAAACTCATGTCCTTTCTCTCTATGAAGGAGTTAAATGAGGTAGTTCTTAAGATCCTTTCTAAGCTTCTCTGTATCTGCTGTGTATGATTCATCAATATGGTACCTGGACAATTCCTTGTGGCATGAAAAGCAGATAATTCAGAGATATTAAGATGCCATTTCTTAGTTATACTTTACTGACATACATACATATACACACATATACATATATGGCTGATCTGGAATGATATGCACAATAGGCTTTATAGACACATTATATATATATATACATATATAGCTTAAATACATTATACATCTTACATACATATATAATATAAGCACATATATACATATGTAGCTGATCGGGATCTATATACATAATAGACTTTAAACACTATGTATATATACATATATAGTTTAAACATATACCCTATATACATACATATATCATATATACACATATATACATACATGACCCATCTGGATCTATATACATAATAGACTTTATACACTATATATAATACACATATATAGTTTAAACATATATCTTATATATGTACATATATCATATATACACATATATACCTACATGACCCATCTGGATATATATATATATACATAATAGACTTTATACACAATATATATACATACACACATACATATACACCTTATCTACATATGTATATATACATGCACACATACACACATGTATGCATACATACATATATACCTTTCCTTATCTTATTATGGTTGGCTAACTGAGCACTATTGAAACTGACTAAACTTTTTGTATGGGATGATACTTCAATGTGCAATGCCTAGCTTTGAAAATAGTTATTTTTGACTTTATTAAACAAGCAGACCATGATCCTACTTGGCTGCAACTATACTTAGATAGATACCCTGAGGACAATGAGCTTAGTAAGAATTTAATTTGGTGGAAGCAGGCAAGCAAGGATATAAAATAGAAGAATGTAGAAAAAAATCTGGGAAAAAAACCCAACATTGTAAAATGCAAAATAGACAAGTCTTAAGTCATAAAGATCCAGTCTTGACTATTGCTCAGGCATACTTCTGGTACAGTATCCAGCATTTGGGGATAAAAACAATCACAGGGAGAGGGTTCTTCTGACCTGGAGAGACCCTCATCTCTTGCTTTGTTTCATTGGTGGGGATCTGGGAGGAGTCTCTCCATAGGGAGATTAAGACAGAAGTTAGGATGTCCTACAATATCAGGACACCTCCTTGCCCCTCATCACATAGAGTTAAAGGATCACAGAAGAAATACGGAGAATGAATTTAGAGATTATCTGCTCTAATACCTTCATTTTACAGAATAAGAAACTAAAGCTCAGAAAGCTTAAAAAAAAACTTGCCTAAGGTTACAAAGTTAATAAGTGGCAAAGTGGGGATTCTAACCTAGGTTTTCAATGGCATTTGTGTCATCCCAGACACTAAAGGCATCCATAAAAATTCTGACATTGACAATGCCCCAAGTCATATCATTGAAATCTGGTGCTCAAATCTGACCTGCCTGTCAAAAGAGTGAAACACATGTTCCCTGTGGTAACGAATGAAAGAAAGATGAATGGATAAGCTAAACAGCAAAACAAAGCATGTCCCTAATGTTCTTTGTGATCATTGGACTAAATTTCTCTTCAATATTTTCAACTTTAAAAAAATCTAGTTTGAAGTTTAAATGAGCAGTAAAGCCATTGTATTTCTCTTTGGAAAACTATAATGAAATATCTGTACTGAAAAGAAGTAAACCTCCTTACATGTTGCTTAAGGCCTGACAACCTACCCCTGGCCAGCTGAGTTTGGCACATGGTATAATAAAAAATAACTTGTCTGGCAGCGTCTGAAAGTGTCTGCAGCTGCAGGGGCACTTCTTGGAAATAAAGTTTGTGTTTACACAGGTGCAGCCATATTTAACAAAAAAAATTTTATGCGAAATGCAAACAGCTGCCTGTCTGTTTTCTTTGGCAGAGCTCTTTTCAACTGAAACAATTTGTATCAAACACATTTCTCTGTGATACCTATGTAAACAATACAGGAGAATTCCTGTACAAGGAAGGGGTTTGTCATCGTGTGTCTTGTAGAGACGCTGTTAAAAGCAGGAAGTGCTGGATGGGAGCCTTCTTGGAAAACCACACCCTTTGTGAAATATCTCTCGGCTAGGACCCTCTGTGTAAGATGCTTAGGAAACTCAGAGGATACAGCCCAATAGCTAACAAGGATTGCACATTGCAGGAATACTTCGGAGGACATTCTGGCTGGCAGAGGGGATTCGCAAAGGGAGAATTTTCCCCAACAGCACTACAATAATCTATAGAATGCCATTCCCACACTAATTTTGTTCTATAGCCTAGGTATATGCCAAATTATTGAGCTACAGTGTCTATTAATTTTAATGGCACAAGAGGAATGATTCAGATCTTTTCTTTTTGGCTTAATGCTCTTATGAAAGGACAGTTTCAGAATTTTGTACAATGGGAAAAATTTTGAGATTATCTAATATATGCATGATATATTAGATAGTATAAAAACTAGACACTCTAAAAATTGAATTTTTAGAATAGCAAGTATCTCATAAATATGTAGTTCCCATTATATATGTGTATATAATATACATAATATATTTCCTATTCTAAAAATTGTTCCTATTCTATAAAATTCTGAAATTGTTCATATATACATGTATATGGAATTGATTTCTTATATTTTAACACAATTTTTATAGAAGGGTATCTCATGTCAGACATATATAAAAAATTTTAATGAACCAAAAAGGTCCATGACTGTACTAAGAACATATGATGGTTTGACCCTTACTTGCAGTGTACCCAATAAATATTTTCCTCTTATTCATTTAATCAAATGAACTTGAATATAGTACATGTCCAATTTTACTTGCAGGGGAGAATGTAGAAGTTAAATTCATGTAACCAGATGCTAAAACTGCCTAAAGAAGGCATAGTGGTGTATAGATACTTTGAGAGCAGGGAATTTCAGCAAAACTCAATGCAGAAGGCTTCAGAACAGTTCTTTCCCCATCCCTACTTTTCAATGGTTAAACTGAAAGGAATCCTGGGGTTTAGATTGTTTTCTTCCAGATACAGCAATCTCCAGAGCAATCACAGAGTCAGCCCTCTTGTGGAGAGAAGACCTTCACAGCAAATCTCCTCATCAGAGCATTTCCTTTTCCCCCAGACCTAGGGGCCATGTAAAAATACTGGGTTTCTGCACCTAAAAGTCTGCAGATCCCCCAGCTTTAATATATGAAGTCACAAACATGTAAGTTTCTTCTTAATTTTGAATATTTGATGACAGAAATAGATATTGAAATATGCTTTTACCTGGTTTTATTTGGCTTATTTTTATGCATGCACATATTGTCTCTTCAGCATATTATAAGCTCTTGGTTAGTTGCTGTCCTTGGTTTTCAAAGAGGACCAAAATGATAGGAACAGTCTCCCTGTTCTATATTTGTATTCCAGTGCTTAGCTCAGTGTATGGTACATAGTAGATAACGAATAATTTTTTTCTGATAGATTCATCAGTTAGTAACAGAATGCTTTTGCAGGACAAAAGATTATTTACAATTTTTTTTTTTTTATATAGTGGAGTCAGGAAGATCCCAGTTTAAATCTTTCCTTAGATACTGATTAGCTCTGGGACCCCAACAAGTCACTTAACTTCTGTTTTCTTCAGTTTCTTCAACTCCAAAATTAGGATAATAATAGCACTTACCTCCTAGGGTTGTTGTAAGGATCAAATGAGATAATTGTAAAGCACTTAGCATAGTTCCTAGCACATGATAAGCTCTATATAAATGTTAGCTGTTATTATTAATAAGAATTATTTTTATCTTACGCCAGTTGTTTCAGTCATGTCCAACTCTCCATGACCTCATTGGAGGTTTTCTTGGCAAAGATCCTAGAATGTTTTGTCATTTCCCTCTCCAGCTCATTTTACAGATGAGGTAACTGAGGCAAACAGGGTTATGTGACTTGTCCAGGGTCACACAGCTAGTAAATGTCTGGGGCCAGATTTGAATTCAGAAAGATTAGTCTTCTTGACTCCAGGTGCAGTAGTCTATCCACTGTGCCATCTATCTTAGCCTAATGGATTGAGTACTGCACTTGGATACAGGGAGACCTAGGTTCAGATCTAGGCTCTGAACATTTGCAAGCCGTGTATGTGTCTCTGGGTGAATCATTCTCAGGTAATTTTCTAAGACTTACCTTTAAAGTCACAGACAGGTTGAGAGCTATATTCATGCTGGGAGTGTCTTTTGCTGATTCCAGTTAATAACAATATATGTTAATATACACAGCAGCATTCAGACTAGAAACATGACCCCCCCGGAAGGTAATAGAACATATTCCCTTCCCTTCTCTTTTCTTCCCTTTCTTTTGCCTCCCCTCCCTTTCCTTTCCTTCGCCCTTCTATCCTTCATTTATTTTCTCATTTCTTTCCTTAAAAAGCTCTTCAAAGTATTAGGGGTTTTGTTTATTTTTGTAAATGAGGTAATTGAGACAAGAAGGAGTAAATATATCAACCATATAATTCAAAGTCAGTATCAAGATAGAGAAGACTGGATATCTAGTTGGTGACTTTTGCCTTTTATGTTCTACATTTTAAAAACACTATTATAAAGCAAAGGATTCATGAGACATCAATTGAAGCTGATTGTATTACTTCTCATTTATTTTATGGCAATAGTAACATGTTGTACATGTCAAGGATGACTTAGTAATATCTGTACTATGATGGAAAAAAACATTTGAAAGATGTTTTGATATCCCATATGTGAGATTTTTTCAAATCTTCAGATTATCTAGTCAAACAACCTCATTTTCCTAGGTCAAAATACTTAAGTAGTTTAACATTGATAACCGGACATTTTGGGAAACTCTGGGAATGTCTAAAGGTACCAATACACCTGAGCAGAATAGGTATGATTTTTATTCTGGGAACTTTCTTGACCCATAACTACTCCTATGATTTACAAAATTAAAGAAAAACAAACCCACTAAGTTTTGGTAGCAGAAGCATCAAATAAAATAGGAACAGGAGCATAAAAGAGCAACTCAGAGATAATATGGCAATAATGAACCTGAAGATATACATATTCATTTTTGCAATATGAATGTAAGTCAATGCAAAAAAAAAAAACCCTTCCTGATATAAAAGTACACTTTACCGTTAATTTGCATATAGTGAAAACCTTTAAATACCATCCCTCACTTAAATATCATCACATTAGTTAAGGAACTAATCAGTTCCTTACATTGATGAGAATTCCAAAATAAAGCAGGAATACCAGAATTTCCAATGATACTATATAAACAGTCCTGGGTAATTGATTTTGCTGGCATGAAGAGAGAAGCTTTTTCCCTGGCATGTATCATCAGATGATGAAATGTTAATGCTACTCTCCTCGCATTTCCAATCCCATATATATACAATTAAATTAAATAAGATCCTTCTATAATGAAGTAAAAGTTCATTGGTTAGATTATGTTTTTTGTAGATCTTTTTTAGACTGATTCCTTAGAACTCATTTGCTTTCAATTTTAGGTAATGTGCAAGGCTGAGTTCAGTAAAGTCTGCAATGATACATTCAGTATTTGGAATAACATGAGCAAGTTTCCCTGAATGCAACTGAAATTGATCCTGCCTGCTTTTTTTTTTTCCAGGAGGGAGTTGTGCTACATACCAGTTCACTGGAATCCATATTAGTCTTGAATTGCTACTTTATGAGTGGCTTGACATTAGCTCTTTTATTAGGTAATTTTAGTTCAAATACTCTAGTACCTCTAACTGGACCATGGTCTTAGTAACATTTCATTGCTTCAGTCTCCAATGTCTCTCCAGAAAATGGACAGGAAAAAAAGAAAATTGAAACAAAATATGCAACACATTTAAAAGGTCTGAATAAGATATTTTAGTTAGTAGATTTCTTATGTCACCATTTTGAAAATTTACAGCCGTCAGCAATGTAAACATGTACTTGACAAACTCCAGCAGCTTGCAGACTGCAAAGTTGATCCACTCATTTCAGCAAGGCAGATGTTTCATTTAATACTCTTCATACTATAGATTAGGATTATGGTTTTTTTTTCTTTCCCTCTCTTTCTTTTTTTTTTTTTTTTGAAAGAGGAGGGGAAAAAAATCACTGACATGCTACTAATGTCATTTCACACTGTGGACCAGATGGTGAAAAATGCAAAGGCTGCAGCTCTGTTTATGTACTGTATGGGGGAGTTGAGGGAAAAAGGGAGGAGGAATTTTGTCTCTGAGAGAGTTTCAACTTGCTCCCTTGTTACTTTAATATAAACAGGAGACAATGAATAAAGTAGTAGTATTTGGACTTCAAAAAGGTTCTTGAGATTAAGTGTTTAAAAATGTAATACATTTGGAGGAAGACCATGACATTATCCCTTGCCTACCATATCTGGAAGACAGAGAGAATGTATTTTGTATGACTGCCTTCACGCCACAGCCTTTGTAGAGACTTCTGAGTGAAGTCTTGTAAGAAAGCTAACATTCCCTTTGCCTTTTTTACAATTATTTTGAATGAGAGCTGTCATTCAAAGATAATTACTTATTACTTTTAATTCCCACACTCTAAATTAAAGTACCTAGTATGGTGTATTTTTTTAAATAGTTTTACACATAGTAGATATACCAAAATATTTGTTGAACTGGATAGTAATAAATTGCACAGAAAATTAGGTGTTACTCTGTTTGCATTTTGGGTAGTGTTTAGATTTGAAACCTGGCTTAATTCTTCTACATTCTATTAAAATACTAACCACAGAAAAAGCAAACAATGACAACAATCTGTCATTTATTTCTTAAAGTTTTCCCAGGGATCTTAGCCCTAGCAATGAGAGCTTAGTTGATTTACTTGTCATATAAGGTTAATGAGTTAGATATACAATGGAACAATTTTAAACCATGTATAGGTAATCACTCAGGAAGTGAGACACAACAGAGCCTCTCCTAAAAATACAAAAGATGATTTGCCTTTCTGAAAGATATTGCTGTCCCTGGCCACTGAAATCCTCCTTTCATGTATAAAAGTGACAGTGGGTTCTTGGAGTCTAATGCTAGCAGGACAGAAGCTGTAAGTGGCCCTACCAAGCTGGAAAGGCTTCAGATATGGGATAGTAAGATTAGGCTAGCCACACACAAGGAAACTTATCAGCAAAAATTTGGAAACGGTTTCTTATGGCAACTCGAGAAACCATTTTACTAAAGTATGTAGAGGTTGCAACCTATTTTGGTGAACGGCGTATTAAGAAACCATGAAGTAACATATCTTTTAAAGGCTAATATATCCCAAAAGTATTATCCAAAGGATTATCTGATGAATGAAGCCATGAAAATTCATGATCATAAAATTTGCTTTTCACTTCATGGGCTGTCTGATTGGACATGTGTATAACTCGAAGACTCAATTATGCATTTCCATCCAAAGTTGTAAACCTTAACCCACCCATGCCTATCTGTTCAAACTCTTGTACTTGTCATCTCATAAATCTACCAAAGGAGGTACAATGTGCTTGAGGACTTCCTTCCTTTCTCCTGACATCTTGAAGTCACCAGGGGAACAGTCTATCTGTCTTCTTGTCACCCTTTGCTCTTGCTACAAGAGCAGCCCATCTTCTTTTCCTGTCATACAATTCTTGGATGACTCCCTTATCACAGGTAAATTCACAACCTTGTGAAACTAGCATATAGAATTGTCATTGTATGAATGGTTAAAATGAAGACTTAAATTCTAAACAACTTTCACCAAAGTCATGATTAGATTTATTTGAAGATTAAAACTACAATGTACTTGAGTTGCTCAGATAATAAACATTCAAATTCATAGATCTCCATAAAATTTTTTTATAAGGGTGGCAAGGGAAAGGTATAGAGAAAAATAACTAAAATTTACAAAGTGCTTCAAATTTTCCAAAGTATTCAATAGACATATCATTTGAACTTTAAAATAGCCCAACAGAATAGGTATTACTTGTATTAGGATTCCTGTGTTACATATACATGAAGAAAATGAGGCCAGAAAGACTTGGTGAAGTGCCTGTGAACATGTGGCTAGGCTAAATGAAAGGTTAAATGACTTTCTTAGGGTTGTATAATTTTTTAAAAAGAATTTCCATTTTTTTATTGTTTTTTGGAGAAGGCAAGGCAATTAGGGTTAAATGACTTGCCCAAGGTCATACAGTTAGTAAGCGCCAAGTGTCTCAGGCTGAATTTGAACCCAGATTCTCCTGACTGCAGGATCAGTAATCTGTTCACCACCTAACCATTCAAAGACCATATAATTAATGAATGTCAGAAGTAGGATTTGAACTCAGGTCTTCCTGACTCTGAGTCCATAATCTATTCATCATGATTCATAGCCTCATAAGAACCATTATTTCAGCTGGATCTACATGAAACCAGAACAAACACCTATGGCAATATTTCTGGTATAAATTATTTCATCAGTGGGGAGAGAATCCTCTCAACCAAACAGTCATGAAAACTCCACTGATTGGTAGGACATTTTGCAGGCATGTTGCCAAACACACACACACTCTCTGTGTGTGATATTCCCTATCTCTCTCTGTGTATATCTGTCTCTCTGTCTCTGTCTGTCTTTCTGTCTGTCTGTCTCTGTCTCTCTCCTCTTCCCCTTCTCCCACATCTCTTTCTCTCTTTTTTATGTCTATATCTCCATCTCTCTCTGTTTCTATCATTCTCTCTCTCTTATTTATTTCTCTTTGCAGTGAATTATATAGTCCTGGCATTGTCTAGACACAATCTAATTGTAATTTAGCTATAAGAATGGAAACTGCACCATGGTTATTTTCACAAGTGGAGGTTTTTTACTTGAATGTGGCAGTTACCTTTTAGACAATAATAGGTCAGATGTTCCTTATTGCTTATGTCAGTCCCAGAAATGAGTTAGACTACTTTAGATAGAGTGTTGACTCTCTAAGTAAATCTTCCTACTCAGAATGCTGAGATACACTTGTGCATTTGGAAGATATTTACAGATAGTGTATAGCCAGTTAGGCTTTCACCACAGATGTGGCTACTGGGGCCCATATCTTCAGAGTTAGAAGAGTCTTTAAAGGTAATTTAATCTAATTCCCCAATTTTGGAGATGGGGACAGTGGATCTCAAAGACATCAAATAACTTGGCCAAAGTCACCTAGGTGGCAAGTGAAAGAAATCAGATTTGAATCCATCCTCTTGCTTCAAAGCAAGAGTTTGTTCTCTCCCTCTTTTGTCTCCTTTTATTTTTAATCCTTAGTCTCTCTTTTCCTTCTTACTTTAATGATCATGATCCAATGAGAAATGTGAATGTATTGTAAAAGTGACATAAAAATTATCAAATAGATGTTTACATAAAATGTATTATAATTATTACAGTCACATATGTTATTTTCAAAGACCTGTCCCTCCCAATTCTCCCTTTCTCATCATTAACAGAGACTTGACCATTTTCATAGGTGGAGCCTAAAATAGGAGTCACCTTTCTCTCTCCGTTCTCCAGATGTATGCTTCTGATCATGTTGGTCACTTTAGAGCATCCTAGTAGCTCAGTGGAGTACCATCATAACCGCTTAATTCTCTGCCAGCAAACGCTTAGACATCAGAGAAAATATGGTCCCATTAATCATACTGGCAAAAGGGAAGGCAATGAAATGGTGTGGTGGGGGAAAGACTTGTGGTTTTTATGGGATGATGTATTTTTTTTAAATGAAGCAGAGCAACAAACTGGTAGAGTCAAGAAAACACAAATGTTGAGGGCTCATCCAAAATACCTTAACATAAAGAATCAGCCAGTAGATCATTGCAGACAAATGGTGCTGTAAATCACTATAAGTGTTGATTTATCTCAAGGTAACAGTACGATTTTTGCTGGTCTTTTGCAACCTAAATAGAAACTTACATAAAAAAGAAATGCAAAGACTGTAACTTTAGAACAAAATAAATATATTGTTTTTTAATAATAGAGTTTGCTTTCACTTAATGCCTTTCAAATGCATAGTAAATAGCAACTTGAAGAATGTTACACTCTTTAGATTCTCTTTCTTGAAAATATTAGAAGCAAAATGGGAGAATTTTGTTACAAGAGAACAAAGATATAGCTGAGGTACATACAATGACTGTGCACTATGTGCATACAAGCAAATCTACCTAGCATTTCTTTGTATTATTTAATTAAGAGATAATGGGCCAGATTTCTCAAAGGGATAATGGGCTGTTTTTCAGATTTTAATGAATACAGTAATCTTAATGATGATTACTGAATTTCTATATTTGTAGGAGAACAGCAGTTCATAAATATCAAATTGTCCTATTATTAACATATGCTTCAGTTTTCTATCAATATAAAAATCTGGTAATTATCACCAGAACTATTCTCTGAAATTAAGAAGTACTGTAGATAAATAAGGAATAGGTATGCCATTTATTTCTTAACATTCTAAAAGCAAATATATCTACCTATTATCCTTTTCAAGATTCTGACATAATGACAATGGAATAGAAGGTTGTCACAGCGTAATAATACCTGGCTGCGAAATTAATGCTGAGGTGAAGCAGAGGCATTTATCAAAAGTAAATGTCGAAGCTTAGCTGAAATGGTTATTTTTTTCAAAGTGGGATACATTGATCCTGTGATAATGTTCTATTAAAATAACTTTGTTTCCATTGCACCAATTGACTGATTTTGACATGATCATTTTTAAAAATAGATTTTGATGTGACATGGTCTAATTCTCTTCTCACCAACTCAGTAAGGTGTATTCTACTTCACAGACTCACAAAATCTTGGCTGGAAGGGACATCACTGGTCATCTAATCTAACCCCTACTGGAAAAAAATTTCCCCTGCAACATGCCTGACACATGGTGGTTCAGCCTCTACTTCCAGACTTCCAAAGAAGCATTCTGTGTCATTTTTTGTGAGGTCCAATTGTTAGGAAGTCTGCCCTCAGCTCACGACTCAAATTGTCCCTTCACAACTTGTACTCATTTTTCCTAGCAGAAATCGATTCTATCTTTGTAGGAACAGCCCTTCAAATACTTGAAGAGAACTAGTTTATCACTCCTAAGTCTTGTCTTCTTGAGGCTAAGCATCTCCAGTTCCTTCACCATGCACCGTGAAGACCCTGAATGAGACAGGAGCTCAGTGACTCCATGTAATACCTTTCTAACATTTTTATCTCATTGTATGAGTTATGAAGTAATACTGGAACAATCTAAAAGCATGTGGTTTTCCATCAAATCAGTAACACTTAGAGATGACAGAGTTTTATGACATTCTTGAAAAGATGTCACTTCTGTTCTTCTGTCTAAATCCTGACCAAGCAACCTGGAACCCCTAGTGTCAAAACCTCCCTTCTAAAGTATAAATTTCTCCAAGTGATGAGAGAAAGAGAACTAGGAGTAGGGATGGGCTGAGAGGGAGAGAAAGAGAGAGGTTTCTTTTATTCACTTCTGGATTCTGACCTAGTTTGTTTGCTTACTTTTTAACAGATCGATTGCAATGGTAAGAACCACAGCTATCTCTCTTTGAATCTTCGTTCTTTTTTCTTGGAATCAATTAGTGTGAGGAGAGGGCATTCTGGCACATATATAGAGTCATCTATCTTCTGTGAGCTTTAAGGTTGTTTTCTGAACATTATGCAGAGATTTAGCAAAATGCTGGATTTTGACAGCCTACATATAATTTAAAATTGTTTAAATCTTTTCCACTCACCCCCTCAATAGCCTAAGAAATTTCATTCATTTATTAAAAGATGACCCTCACATTTCCTAAAATGGGTTAATATGATTTATAAAGTCAGCATGATGCTGTAGAAAGAATTTCAGATTTGGAGTCCAACAATTAGCTTCAAATCCCAGATTTGCTATTGGGCAAGGCAATTGTTAACCTTTCTTGGCCTCAGTTTCTTTATCTGAGGTGAATTGTATCAACTCTGCAGCTCCTTCCATCTCTGTCTATGAATGTATGTTCTAAGTATTTTAATAGAAAAAACTTTTTGTAGACTACCAATTCCAAATACTTAATGGCTTGGACAAGGGTTTCATTTTAATAATAATCACAGCTGACATTTATAGAGCAAACCTGTAAGGTTTGCAAAGTGATAATAATGATAGCTTGCATTTATATAGTGCTTTAAGGTTTTTGCAAAGCACTTTACATATATTATCTCATTTAAAGTGCTTTACGTACATTATTTCATTTAAGCCTCACAACAAACTGGTGAAATAAGTAGGTAGTACAGTTATTATAACCTCCATTTTACAGATCAGGAAATGGCGACTCAGAAAGTTTAAGTAAATTGGCTTTAGTCACACAGTGAATGAAATGCCTGAGGAGGCATTAGAACTGTCTTTGGATTCCAGGGCATGCCTCGATGTTTCAACACAATTCAGTCATCAAGTGTTAACTAAGTGCCTACTATGTACCAGGCATTGTGCTAGGAGTTGGAGAAAGAAGCATATACCATTTGGTATACAGTCACATTACAAAAGCACATAAATTGTAGGTTTTCAGTAAGATGTGTTTTAATTTAGCCTATGACCCTATTTGGTTCAGTGGTTTACGGTGCCATGTACCCAATAGGTACTCAATAAATATTAATTGATGGCAATTTTGACGCCCATAATTGAGAACCACTGAGCTTGCTGTAAGAAGTGATGCAGGATGTGAGCTACACTGAGTGTCTGGAATGTTTGTTGCTTTTCACCAGAAGGGGGAAAAAACTGGTGAGCAGAAGCAAGATGTATTCCTTCTAGGTGAGCATCAGCTTCCACTGAGTCATAAGATGGTTTTCTCTCTTTGTGCCATGGTGTTTTATATCTGGAGTCTCATGCACCGCCTACCTCCTGTGTAAAATTTACACAAGCATTGAAAGATTGTGGAATACCCAAGGAAATCATTTTTCAGTCGATTGAGTTCTTAATGGAAAAAGCTCTCTGAATGCTATCTTACAAATTAGAAGATCCCCTGCTTTCTAAATAGTTCAATTGAAATCAGCTTTGTATTTATCCTCCAGGTCATTCAGTCTGAAATGTGGTTAACTCCTGAGTCAAAAAGTCAGATTTTTAAAGGTAAAATGTCAAGTCCTTTTAGGCTTCGACTGACCTTTTAAACCAGATTAGGGATTTGAAGCATTACACGAGGATTTCTGCATTTTATATCCCAGTATTTAACAAATGATCAAATACAACTCCCAAGAATACTATTTTTACAAGCTTGACATTTCAGGTCTTAAAGGAAGTAGGCTGTCTGGCTCCTCATACATAAATTTACTGATGAAGAATTCAGTGTGTGCTGTGGTCCATTCTGCCACAGTTTCTTCAGGGACAGAAAGTTTTAAACTTCATGAATAATGTTATACCGTGTGCTGTGACTTTCTTCTTGATAATGATAATAACTCACATTGACATAGAATGTTACACTTTATAGAGAGCACTTACAAGAGCCCTATGAGATAGGCAGCGTGGATGTTATTGCTCCCATTTTATAGATGAAGGAACAGAGGCTCCAAGGGGTTAAATCTACGGTCACACAGTTTGAAAGTGTCAAAGCCAGAAATCAAACCTCTCATTTTATATCCTTGGTTCTTTTTCTTTTATCATGCTTTTATGTATGAATAAGCTGGAAGAATATGAATGATACGGAGGTAAGGGCAGTGCAGCGTCTTACCATTATCCCTAATTAATCAATCAATCAGTCAACAGATTAACACTATGTAATAAGAATTTTTTCCTATAGCCTCATTATTCTTTAATCAAATATTTATTTTAATCTTAAGAACTTTGCCCATTGGATGAAATGAAGATGACATCACACAGGAAACATACTGTGATTGGAATCATAAAGGAGAAATGGACCTTAAAGATGATATACTTCAACGACCTTATTCTACAGATGAGAAAGCTGAGGTTTAGAGAATTTAAGGGACTTGGTTAAAGACATACAGATTTCACCATTAACTGGTGAAAGGAGTCACCATACTTCACTGAAGCTAAATGTAATAAATAGTATCGAGGAGAAAGTGATTGAAGCTCAAAGTTCTTCTTGAATATATTTGAAGTCAAAGAATTTCCCCTTCATCAAATGGTTGGCTGACACAAAGTAATTACTGAATGTCCACAAATGCTCCACATCATCAAGATTGTCTCAGAAGCCATACAACCACACAGCATTTCAGGCAAAGCAGAAATTAGAACCCCATTCCTTGTCTAAGGCTTTTTCTGTTATATCCACAGAGAAACTTCTGCTTGCTTCAATCAGAAGAAAAAAACGGGGTAGCTTAATTACTCCTACTCCTTCTCACTACACTTTGCTTAATAAGCAGAAAATTGTGTGTGTGTGTGTGTGTGTGTGTGTGTGTGTATTTGTTGAATAGTTTGTGTTGAACACCCTATAGCCTCCAAACAGCGAAGGTTGAATATTACTTCCTCTCCCCACATTTCCTTCTCTGCTTAAATTAACTTCCCCTGAATAAATGATCATATCTTATATGCTTTGTTTGAAATAAAAATACATTATCTCTTAGGAAAGTTATTTAAAAGAAATAAGGACAATTTAAAATTAATTGTAATCTTTGGAAAACATAGGTATCTTAAATTTTAACAAAGTGTCAATGACAGTTGACATCTGAGAGAATACATTTCAAGTCATATGATATCCTAGATTTTGGAAGCAATTAGCATGCAAATCTTCTCAGTCTCTCTATTGGGAATGCAGTGACTTCCTTTGCTCCTGCCTAATGTTTCCTTTCTACATTAACAATCATTTGCACTGCCCTGAAATACTGGTATCAAGCAAGGAAGAAATAAACATTGGCACCTTAATTCATTGTCACTTATTTTCCTTCTTTTCTGCAATTCATCTAGGAAGTCTTTGGACTCTGGGCCTTCTATACCTTCCCTGGTAGTACCTGATAAATCTGAGGTGACCAGTGTCCCAACACAAAATCTTTTCTTGAAAATAGATATTAAGCATGGATTATAGTTTATGATTATGGAACTGTGGATAGACTTTGGCATCAGGAAGACCCAAATTCAAGTGCTACTATGGTATGTACTAGCTTTGTGACCATGTTCAATTCATTGAACTCCCTAAATCTCAGATTCTTTATCTCTAAAACCAGGATAATAATATTTAGAGTACCTACATCACCAGTTTGTGTTGAGGCTTAAATGGTATTATGTAAAATGCTTTACAACATTTAAAGTGTCGTGTTAATGCCGGTTAGTAGTACTAAGAAGAGGCGGCTGAGGAGCAGCAGGAGACAGTGAGATCATTGAAGTAACTGAAATAACTTTTGTTTACTCTTCAACAAACAAGGCATTAAGGATTAAGATATGACATAAAAGTATATTTATAACTTCCTGAAAAGTCTTATTGTAATAAAAATGTGTAGAAATTCATTCCTATTGAATTTTCACATTTTTTCTAGGATATGTAACGAGAGTGTGGCATATATATATAAACTCCATCAGCTTCTTTACATGGCACCTATCCATCTGGGGGATGCTAGGAACCTGACTTCTAGGAGAGCAGTGATGATTTGCGAAGGAAGTGCATTAAAGACTGTAGAATATATGTATCAATTTGCTAACTGATTTGGTTCATATGTATGGAGAAGGGGAGAGTCTTTGACGTTAGAGGCACTCAAAAATACATTTCAGCTTTAGCAGTTTCCTCTTATCCTCTCTTTCGCTGCATTCCAGTCTGGGGGAGTACCTTCACCCTCTTCCTGAGACCATAGAGAAATGGGACCTCCCTGGCCATTTCATTTGTTCTTTTCCATTCTACTTGAAGTGGGTGGCATCTCAGAACTTGATTAGGTACAAAAGTCAGGTTGGGAGTCAGAATCCAGGCTATGTCTCAAAGAGCATGTGATGTATATTCTCTGACCACTCTCTCTAAAGCCAGGGAGTTATGCCTCCCTTCCAGGGTTTTAGGGCAATAGGTGTCACTTTCTAAACTGCCAACCACTTGATCTCCCATTTATTGTGCTCCCTCCCCCTGTCATACTAGGGTGCAGTGACTAGCACCCCAGTTCTATTTAACCACTTGATAAAGATTTGCTTTTATGAGGGGATGTTTACTTCAAGAATTATTATTTTATTGCAGGATATTTACTAGCAAGAATTATTGTACAAATACTTCTAGGACATACTATGCTCTATACCATCATAGTCTCTTGGGAAGTAGCCTCAAAACTTAGATCAGATGGTATGTAGCATTTTTCACACCAGTTCTATGTCCAGATGTGACTTCTGCCAGGCTGGAGTTCCAAAGATCATTCTCAAACAGCTTTCTTTGCTCCTTAGGGCATTGATGCTGGACTGGTTGCTAAATTTGAGCTGGATTCTGAATCCCATATCCCTGTGGCTTGGAATTAGGGTTAGGCATACACATACCTCCCATCTCTTTACCTGGAATAGAAAAGAATCCAAGAATGCCCTTTTTCTCAGGGGGCATATGATGTCAGTGAGGCTAAGGAGGAATTGAAGAACCCTTTCTTCCTACAGATTAAGATTTCATTAACTGATGAATGGAGTCACCACATTTCACCAAAGTTAAATGTAATAAATAGGGTAAAAGAAAAAGTGACTCAAACTCAAAGTTCTTTTTGAATGTATCTGAAATCAAAGAACTTCCCCTTGGCCACCTGGATTGGCTGACCTCAACTAGTTACTGAATGTCCACAAATATTCTACATCATCAAGACTGTCTCAGAAGACATCTCCCCAGAATCCTTTATGTGGAGAGAAGTCTCTAGGCAAGTCAAAGGGTTTTGGGCATGTGCCAGATACCCCCATGACCATGAAATATGGTTTATGTGCAGTAGTGATGACTAGGAAAACTGTTGAACTGGTTGACCCCTTGAATTCTCTCTTCAGATAATGTTAGAATAGGTCACTGTATTTCTTCATTTTCATAAGCTGCTGCCACCTCAATCTTTCTTTGCCAGTCCTCAAAGAGCAAATAGGTTAACAGAGATAGAAATCAAGATTATTATGACAAATGGGGAATGCCATCATATTTCAAAGTGGGTGCAAGGAAGTGAATTTATTCTCAACAAAAATGATATAAGTACTTAATATATAGATGGAGCCATGAACCTTAATGAAACCATATGATAGTTTCATATATGTGCATAGTCTGTCCACCAATTTAGACACTTCTCATCTACAGGGTTCTTCTCCATGCCTTCCAGGACAAGATCCTCTATATACCTAATTAATTTACTGAAAGTCTTTGGATTCCTTATGCTTTGACCCAAAGGTCCAGCTCAGGTAAAATTATTGACTGAATAAAAACTAACAGGTATTGGCCTCACTTGTCCTAGATATAAGATCACTCTTCATCTTCATGTCACCTAGGCCAACTTACCATGCTACTCAGGTACCCTCTTAGTAACCCCTTTCCTTTCCTTCAACCTCTTGCCCTAAATACAGTAACCAAATCAATAGCAACATTACTTCTAAAAACAGCATGATATTTGACTACTATTTACGTCAACTCATCTTCTTTATGACTGCTCAGATAGAAAGTCCTTTCTCTGGCTACCACAAAGACTGTTTTATGGAGAACTCACACAGGGCAAGTGCTCACATGGTGGTCAGAAGAAGTGATACAAGGACATTCTCAAGATCTTTCTTAAGGACTTTGGATTTGATTGTGTGCATTGGGAGACACTGGCACAGGACCACACAGCATGGAATGTCCACATCAGAGCAAGTGCTGTGCTCTTAGCAAAGCAGAACTGAAGTAGCTCCAAAGAAATGCAAGATGTGCAAATTTAGAGAATCCACCTCAAATGTTCATATGGACTATTTGTCTCTGACTGTGGTAGAATATTTGGGGCTTATATTGTTCTGATCAGTCACAGTTGGGTGCACTGTAACTAACATAGTGTTACAGTGTAACATAACATTTTGGTCCTTTTTGAGAAAGAAAGGACAATCAGTCTTATATATGATCTTTCCCCTCATTAAAAGTAAACTCCTTAAAGGCAGATACAGTTCCTATGTTTATATTTATAGCCCCAAGCACTTAGTAGAGTACCTGACAACTAGGAAGGGCCAAATAAACTATTTTTCATTCTTTCCTTCTGCCTCTCTTCGTTCTTCTCCCTACTTCCTTACCTTCTGCTCTACTTTGCCTTCCCTTCCCTGTCCCTTCCTTCTGTTCTTCCCTCCCTCCCTCTTTCCTTCCTTCTTTCTGATGGGGCGCTTGGGTACCTGTGTTCGCACCTCAATTCTAAAATCACATTTCTCTTTAAGAAACGCATTTCTCTCTAGTCTCAAAACACTATCTCAGGCAGTTTCTACCCAGTCCAAGGACACAGCCTACCTCAACAAAACTTTTATCTCCCTTCCTGATACAGTAGTCAGCTGCACCTATAGAATTATTAGTCTGAACCAGCTGTGTACTGGCTGAACTGGCTGTGTACTGGGTCCTAATAATGTTTAATATTCACTGATCAATCATTATCCTAGACTTAGACATACATATACTTCCTTACATTTATCTTGTCTAACAAGACATTGTTAGTCCTTAGTCATTCCTTAGTCGGTCCTGACCTCTAGTTGATTTAGTGATGCCTCAGGCCTAAAACCATACCTCCATGTAGCCCTCACCCCCCAGTTATTTCCCAATGAACTCTGGGTAAAATATCTGCACAGTAGATACTAAAAGTCCATGTTCCTTTAAGAACTAACCACTCCTTAACCACTCCCTAATCCTACTCTCAATCACCTAGTTAGCATATTTGGCACATATTTTACTATAGAATATCTTATATGAACTTTACCTGTTCCCCTCTATGGTTGCAGGTTCCCTAAGAACTCTTGTCCACTGAAAAGTGTAATAAATCTTTACCTTGACCTCAAGAATGCTTGAGTCTGTGAATTCATTCCAGGCCACCTGCCCCTGTACTCCAGTATTTGTGGGGGTCTCACCCCCACCTTTCAACCTTCCTTCCTTCCTTCCTTCCTTCCTTCCTTCCTTCCTTCCTTCCTTCCTTCCTTCCTTCCTTCCTTCCTTCCTTCCTTCCTTCCTTCTTTCCTTCCTCTTTTTCTCTTCAAACTGTCTAGCTGTTTCATTATCTTGTAGACATAAGAGCACCAACATGTTGTAGAATTCATTAATAACTAGTCTTGGAAAATTCATTTAATTCTCTGGATCCTTTTGTCTACTTTTAGGGGTAGGAGGCCCCAGGTGGCTGGTGACTTCCATTTAACATCACATAAATTCAGAGGTCAGGCCTACTCTGGAGGGGGATAACTCTAAGGAACAAAGATAGGAAACCTGATCTACTCATATATTCCTTTTTTACAAATATATACTTTCAAAACAAGTAAAATAGCACATGTACAATATCTGCAATTTGACCAATTTAATATCACAGTTAGAACAAAGGTTAAAAGCAAAACAAACTACTCCTGGTTGATTAAGCCACTCTTAAAACTACTTAACTGATCTGAGCCGCCACTTGTGTAAACCCATACTGCTTATCTTCCTCTCACCCACAGTGCTGCCCCAGGCTTTTCTCACAGTCCCAATCTAGGCCTGTCCCAGAATATTTTTTCTGAGTAAAGGCGTTAATTGCCTCTTTAGCGCTTTCTTAGTACTTTTATGAACAATTTTTTGTGTTACAGTTTCTCCTGGGCTAGGAAACCTTGTCCAGAAAAGTTGGTGTTACCTGCCTGTACAAAACAATCTCATGTCTCTGAACTCTCCACATGTTGTTTTTCTCAGAATCCTTAGATTCCATCAGATCTCAGTTTAAATACTATCTCTTATATATAACTGATCTTTCCTCCTCTTTGTTGGGCACTTCCAGTTCTTATTTTCATATTATTATTTGGAAGTGGATGTGGGCTGAGGTTTATTTCTATAGGAAACCATCAGAAAAACTGCCACTACCCTCACTTCTCCCTCCTTCCTTCTGTCAGAGAGATATAAATAGTGACAGAGAGAGAGAGAGAGAGAGAGAGAGAGAGAGAGAGAGAGAGAGAGAGAGAGAGACAGGCAGACAGACACAGAGACAGACATAGAGACACACACAGAGATAAAGGGGAGGAGGTGGGGAGAGAGGTATCTTAACCCCTTAGCTGACTGGACATATAGTTTCTGAGTCAAGAAATCCTGGAACAAAAAACATTTTTCTGTGTACATGTTGTAGTACCTAACCTTCACCCCCAAGTAGATAGAAAATTCCTTTAGGGTAGGGTTGATTATTCCCAAGTAATAAAAATAATAGTAATAGCAATAGTATTAATAGCTAACATTTATACAACCCTGGGCTAAGTGCTTTGCAAATGCTATCTCATTTGATCCTCCCAACAACCCTGGTAGGCAGGTGCTGCTGTTATCACCCTCATTTTACAGATGAAGCAACTGAGGCAAAGAGAGTTTAAGTAACTTGCCTAGGGTCACACAGCTACTAAGTGTCTAAGGCTGGTTTGGAGTTCACAGCTTTCTAACTCCAGCCCAACTCTCTATCTTGTGCAATCTAGCTGTCTGAACACAAAGCTTTGTATCTAGGGCATGTTTTCTGAGTTATATTCCAATTTTTTAAATGTTTGAAAATTATACTTTGAAAGAAAAGTTGTTTTTAAGAAGAAAAGGACCCAGTTGTTCATGCTCTTCCTTCCTGAAATCACTTGGCACATACTTTGGGTTACTTATTTGTATATATTTCATTAGGAAAATGTAAGCTTCTTGAGGGTGGTGATGGTTTCATACAACCAGGCACCTGGTAAGCTCAATATAAATGCTTGTTTTAGTACCATGAACATTTATACCAAAATGGCACCAAAAACAATCAGTCAAATCAGTAAAGGGAAAAAATTAATAAAAACAAACCAAAAAACCCTGCCAAATTCCTGCTTAGAGTCTTAAGGATCAAACAATTGGTTGGATAACTGAATGTTTTTCTTTTCAACTGTTTTGCCGACATTATGTAGAAACAGTTGGAAATTAAAGACATCTATGTCTTTAAATTTTGCCAATAAATAGAATATGGCTAGCACGTTGAATCTTACAGAAAATAAATCTATCCATCTAAAAAATGAAATGCCTCCCGACCTTCAGCATGGCCATTGTAAGAAGTTAATTAAATAATGTAAGAAAAGCACCTTGAGATCCATAGATGAGAGATGTTTTAGAAATACTAATAATTATTTTTATTATTATCATTGTACAGAAGGATCTATGAGATTTTCTTCTTGTTAATAATCCCGTCCTTTAGAAATAATTATTGGTTCAAACATGGCGGCACCACAGGGAATGTCTCTGACCAGCTGGAAGCTCTGTTTGACTTTTAAATTCTTCTTCCCTTTAGTCTGTAAGTTTCAGTCTACACATTCCCTGCTGTTTTTGCTGCAATTTAGTGATAAGAATTAAAAGCTTCCATCTTATTTCTCTCTTTGTTTTAATTAATGTCCTCTTTCACTTATTCTTATGAATAGTAAAGAAGAGGAGCTATAAAGTGTATTCTGTTAAATCTGTGGTATCTGCTTAGCACTCAGAGAGTATCGGTATGGTTTCCAAAGTTCATGCTATTTAGACCTGAAAACCATGAACAAATTTTAACAAACTGAAAGGCAGAGCAGGGCCAGGTATGTTGGGATATCAACTAATACTGATCATTAGAGAATAGAAGGTTATGCTGAGCTCAGAGAATCTTCTCTCTGCTATCTTTGCAGAATACATTTCAAAGAATTCATTTTGCAATACACTTTCTGACAATTATATTAAATTTTAGGCACTTTTTAATTGAGATTATTTGTATACTGTCAGGTATGGGATATTCAGAGATGTTTTGAACCCTGCAGTAAGGGGTAGCAGCGTGGAGTTCTAATTAGAATGGCCAGAATGGATAATTCTCATATCATGGCTGTAAGTCTCTCTTCTAATAGAATTTTAAAAGCTAAGGCTCAAAAAAAGGAAAACTCACCCCACTTTTATTGAACGTGGACATGATATGACTAGCAAGTATTTTTGAGACCTAGTATGGATAAGGAAGGCTTATATTAAATCTATCCAGGCTCTAACCTGATAAATGACAGCATCTCACTTACCTGAATGCCTAAAGTCTGGGTAGCTGATTTTAGCTGCTATCAAATTCTCTTGGTTTAAAGTTCAACTACAAAGGGATTTTCCTAAAACAAAGTAAGAAGCCTTCTTTCAGGGGAAAACAGCCATAATTCAGTTGAATAAAAGGACAAAATAACCCAAGGCAAAGATTCTAATGCCCCATGGACTGTATCTCTATCATCCTTTCGAATAAGTACACTATGTCAAGGAAGTAGGAAGGTTTTAGATGTTATGAGATAACATTTATGAAGCACTTAGTATGATGCTTGACACATAGTAATTCGCAATAAATGCTTGTTCCCACCTCATTTCAAATTCCAGTATACTTGATGTACAGTTTCTGGAAACATGAAACCTTGGTTCAAATCCAACCTCTGATGCTTGAGATCTTACCTTCCCTGGGCCTCAGTTTCCCTATTTGTAAAATAGGAGTAGGGTTGAACTATATTACCTCTAAAGTCTCTTCTAACAGTAAATATATAACCTATACAAATTTTACATTTATAGGGGCCAAGAATATGTCATTGTTCCTAGGCCTTTGTCTTTTACTATAGCTTGAAATATGCAGGCAGCCTTCTTCCTTTCCAGTTCTCTGTAGTCATTAATCATACAGTCCATTAAAATCACATAGAAAAAATAACAAGAAAAGATATGAAAGCCTACTTTTGGGGACAAAAGGAAGGAAAGTCATGGGATCTAAGGGAAGTAAAAATTGGATTTGAAATCAGGAGATTTGGTTTTAAACCCTTGTTTTAGTACTTTGTAGATGTTTGACATTGGATAAGTCATTGTGCTGCATTCTTCTCTCATCTGTAAAATGGAGCTAATGGTACTCAATCCCTCAAGGTGTCTGTGAGGAAAATGTCATATAAAGATTAAAGTGCTATAGAAATAGGATTTATAGCATTCTCAATGATGATGGCATGCCAGATTACTATTGACTATCAGCTATACATTAGGGAGATCCTTTTACTCTTCTCTCTCTCTACTTTCTCCTTCTCTGGGTTTTCCTTATGGGGATATCCCTACAAACCCTTGATCTGGAGCGGGTGGAGACATGGACTTCTGATTTAATTCAATGAGGGTTGCCCCTTGTTTAGGAATTCCTTCCACAGATGGAGATTTCCAGTTCTGATCTTAGTGAACTGCTTTCAGCACTGGGAAATTGTGATTTGTCCATGATTGCGCAGCCAATATTTGTCAGAGGTGGGACCTGAACCCAGTTTTTCTGACTCCAAGCCTGGTTTTCTATCCACCAAGACAAACTGCTTTCACTCCTTTGATATGTAAAGAGAATTTAAATGTAAACCAAAATACAAGGAAAAGCTGGGAAATGTAGAGATAGGAACATCTTGAGATGAGAAGAGTGGTGAAGAGAAAGTGCTTTCATATTCTAGGGATAGTTACTGCACACCAGGGCATTATCTTGTTCCTGTGCTTGCCCTGTGTAAAACAAACAAACCAACTCAGGTCACATGCATTTTCCTAGTGTCTAGAATTTCTTCTTGATTCTAGACTATAACACTTTACTTTCCCAAACTCTTAATTCCTTTTTCATTCTTGAATGATCTTCCTGTCCCTAACTATCCACTTGCTAGCCTGTTACTAGTAATTACTAGTATTTATATAGCACTTTAATACTTACCAAGGACTTCATCTACTTTATGATGCAATAATATATATCATGTTAGGCCAACAAACATTTCTTAGGTACCTACTATGTGCCAGGTACTAAGCTAATAACTTGGGATATGAAGAAAGGCAGGCCCTCAAGGAGCTCACAACTTAATGAAGGAGACTGCCTCTATGTGTGTGCATATATGTGTGTGTATGTGTGTGTGTGTGTAGATAGATAGATATAGATGTAGTTCTAGATATATGCACATATATAGATACACACATAAATCTATGGAGAGAGACAGAAAGACAGAGAAAGATTGAAGATAAGCTTGAAGGAAAGGCACTAAGATATAAGTGAACTGGGAAAGGCTTCTTGTAGGTCAGTCTTTAACTGAGAAATACATCTGGTCCTCACAAGAACTCATGAGGTAGGTACCACAGATAGCATACTCATCTTACAGATGAGCAATAAAAAAGTCATAGAAGCTATAGACTTTTCCCTGCAACAAAATCAGAGGTGGGATTCAAAGCCAGATATTTTCCTAATCCAAAGCGTTTGCCACTACTTCACACTGTGGCCACCACCTGTGTACAACCCACATGGGTTGTCTCTCTTCATGGACCTTCCAGCTGTAGCCTTCTCAAGTTACCTGGCTCACAGCAACTCAACCAGTACCAAACTTCCAGCCCTAGCCCCAAGTCTAGGCTACAGCAAATCCTGTTTCTTTCTTTAAGTAACTGGGGAGAACTCAGCAGGTTGTGTCATAACAAAAACAAATGCATGTGGTTTTATGTTTCTGGGTGAGTGCATTCATTCCTCTGTGTGCCAATGTTTCTTCGTGTGAATAATATTATTCATTATCATCCATATAATGATGGTACATGGATGAAGTAGAGAGAAAACTGGAAAACTGTATCTGAAGTTGGATGACCCAGGTTTACCTTCTATCTCTGAAACTTCCTACTTCTGGGACTTTGGCAAATTATTCTACTTTGGGGGGCCTTAGTTTTCTTGACTGTAATTAATAGTAATAATAGCTAACATTTACTTGGTGCCTACTATGTACCAGTCATTGTGATAGGCACTTTATGAGTATGAGCTCATTTGATAGTCACCACTCTGGGAGGTATATATTATTATTATCCCCATTTGTAGCACCAATGCAATATTCACAGCACCCATGGCAGCCATGAATATCACAGCACAATTCAGAATCATGAAATACCACAGACTCTCCACATGGAAGGCAGGACCAGACCCAAATCCATGACAGCAAAAAAAAAATCTATATGCAACAATGCAGAGGACAACACCATCCCCAAGCCTTCCCTTTGCTAGGCTTCCCACAAACTAGGTCCTTTGCACTCCTCACAAGCAGGCTCTCTTAAACAAAATTGCAGTAAGAAAATCACTCATGCTACCCAGAAGCCTGCATCCTTCCTGGTTCTGACTGCTCTCAAGACTAACTTCCTCTCAATTCTGCTCTAACTCTGCATCTTCCTGCTCCACCCATTCAGCAAACTCCTCCCACCACAAACTCCATGTGACTTAATGGACCTATTAATGAATAGGAAAGATTTTTCCAATACAAATTACCATTACACCATTTTACAGATGATGATGATGATAGGATGATGGCTAACATTTGTGTAGTATCTACCATGTGCCAGGCACTGTGTTAAGTACTTTTTAATTGTTACGTCATTTGATCCTCACACCCTAGGATGTAGGTGCTATTATTCCCATTATACAGATGATAACAACAATAGCTGACAATGATATGGTATTTACCAGGTGCTGTAATAGACACTTTACAAACGTTATCTCATTTGATCCTTACAATAACTCGGAGAGGTAGATGTATCGTTATCCTTATTTTACCGATGATGCTAATGATACCCATTATTTTATATAGTGCTTACTGTGTGCAAGACATGGTGCTAAATGCTTTATAATTATCTCATTTGATCCTCAAAACAACCTTAGGAGGTAAGTGTTACTATTATTCCCATTTTTTCTGATGCAAAAACTGAAGTAGAGAAAGAGATTATGACTTGCCCAAGGTCATGTAGCCAATAAGTGCTTGAATTTGAATTTAGGTCTTCCTAACTCCAGATTTAGTGCTTTATCCACTGTCCTACCTAGTTGTCTCTAGTTTTGCCTAGCTAGTTGCTAGCTAATAGCATTTATAAAGTATTTTATATTTTATCTATGTCATTTGAGTTTCACAACAATCTTGTGAGGTAGGTGCTATTAATACTTCCATTGAGGAAACTGAGCACAAGAGAAATTAAATGACTTTGCCCAGGATCACACAACTAGTATCTGAGGCAACATTTAAATTCAGATCTTCCTGACTACAAGTCTAACATTATCCACTGTTGAATAAGACTAGGTGATCCAATGGATAGAGCACTGTCCCTTAAACTTCTTATCCTTTTACCTTTATAAGCAGGATCAATCCAAGGTATGTAGCTGTGGTCATCAAATGGGGCCATATCACATATGCATTTTAAACTGTAGTCCAGAAATCCAAATCCTATTCCCAGAGATGATTGTTTTTAAATAGTTACACACTTCCAAAACCTATCTTTCTTCCTAATCCTTTGAATGTGATGGGCAACAGTCAGCAAAAGATCTTTTTGTTCTTTCCCAAATACTTCATAATTTTTAGCAGTATTTTCTAGGTTGATAATAGCAGTCAGCATTTATGAATATCTGGTCACTGGATCTACATGGCTCAGGAGGAGAAAGTGAGGTGAGTGACCTTTCACAGCCCTCCCTCACTCAAAATAAAATCAAGTACAAGTCAGGTCATTATTTCTCTGATATCATGGTTTTCTTCGAAAATGAAGGACAAACACAACAACATAACATGGGCACTGTGATAAGTGTTTTACAGATATGATTTCATTTAGCCCTCACTAAAGGAGGAAGCTATTATTATCACCATCATTTTACATATGAGGAAACTGAGATAGACAGAGTTTATGTGACTTACCCATGGTCACCCAGCTAGTAAGTATCTGAGAATGGATTTGAACTTAGCTCTTCCTGACTTCAAGTCTATCCTTCTATCTATTTCTCTACCTGGTTTCCTTTTATTTTGTCCATGTGAGTCACTGAAATTAGGTGACAGTCATCTATTTTGACAAGTCTTAAAAGAATCATTTTCAATTTCAATTTCAATCCACATTCCCCAGGAAGACAGTGGACCTTTCATTAGTTGCTTTCCGTTTGGCAAACTGTTGCCTCAGTAGTCCATAGCAAGGAGTTAGCAACCATTTCTGTTGGTCTCCTCTTTGTAATTGATCACTCACTTCCTCCACTGACCTCCACTGCATTTCCCTTCTAGTACAGGCATTTGCTTTGTCCTGCTTTCTTATTTCCTTCCAGAATACATGCCTCAGGAAGACAGTTAATTTCTCCATTGTTATTGTCAGGGCAATACATGGAGGTCTCAGTGTTCCTCCAAAGTTAAATGCTATGATCAAAATAATGATTACCAGAAAATATTTATTTATCTTATTGAGTATATGTGCTTACATCTGTGCTTGGCCCTAAACAAGCAGATCTAGGAAAATCTAACTTTTGCTCTCAAAAAAAAAAAAATCTTATTGTGACTTTTTTGAGCAACACATAAGGTTTATGTTCTTAATTAAACTATACTGTGACAAAGTTCTATTCCACTGAGTTTTATCATCTGAATTTGTTAGACAAGCATATGGAAACAAGCCACAGGGGAACAAATGAGTTACAGAAAGTAAAGAGAATGAAAATTTTCAATGGGCAAGGTATTCTACTCTTAATTGCCTCACTAGGTGGTCTCAAACCTGGATAGCCAAAGTAAAAAATAGCTCTTTGTTTTGACACATAAGTAGAAATATACTTTTAAAATGACTGTAAATGATAATAATATGGCACTACATAAATAATTGTGGAAGTTCTATTCTGGGATTTTTGATTTCATAGATTCTTTGGTAATTTCTTGATTTCAAATTTTAAAATCTGAAATCTATGCTTATTGTTTTAGGTTGACTCTCCATATCTCTCCCTGGATAGAACTAGAAGTGCAGTGATCATTCACAGGTTCTATCCTACTACTAATCTGCTCCATTTCTGCCTTGTATCAGTTTGCCCCTTTTTAGGGAGCCTGGTGGCTCCCGCTCTTGGAGTTTCACCATATTGATGCTGGGCTTAGTGAAGATAACCCCTTGACTGAGCCCACTGCCCTTCAGAACTCTGCTGACTGAGATATTCACTAGTCTCAACCTCTCCTAGTATTAGGGGTTACTACCAGGTGCTGCTATACTTGACTGAAATCTGTACTTAACAAGATTATTCACCTGAATTTACTGAGGGCTGGAGAGTATTTTCTTTCTTCCTATTCCTGATCCCCATCCCCACTCTCATCTTCATATGGAGTCTTGCCTTAAGGATAATGTTATTATCTAAAGTTCTAGATATAAAATGAAAAATACTTTTGTTGCTCAGTCATATTCAATATTTTCTGACTCTATTTGGAGTTTTCTTGGCAGAGATATTGGAATAGTTTGCCATTTCCTGCAGTTCATTTTACAGATGAGGAAACTGAGGCAAACAGGGTTAAGTGACTTGCCCAGGGTCACACTACTAGTAAGTGTCTGAGGCCACATTTGAACCTGGATCTTCCTGACTCACTATGCCACCGAGTTGTCTAGAAATAGACTAAAGTTAGAAGGGTCAGTTTATTATCTGGGTTACAGAACCAGCTAATGCTAGGAAGGACTTGGATTCTTCTATCCATAAATGAAAGTTTAAATCAAGGACAGACTGTTCTTTGGAAAACACAGCTTTCTGTAGCTCACACCAGAAAGCAGTGTTCTCCATCATTTTAAAGCAAGCATAAGCTTAAGCCAAGCATATCAGCAATGTTCTCCTTTGAGATAACAAGTGCTATGACAGATTTACATGAACCTGGACTTATTACTGTTCAGTCATTCAAATGAAAATGGAGCACAAAATACACAAATAACAGAAAATAGAACCTATACCATAAAATATATACAGAAATCAATAATGATGTCACTATAATTTTAATGATAAAAAATTTGGAAATTTTTAAAAAAGAGAGTTGGGGGAAAAAAACAAAAAATGGAGAAGTCAGTATATTTGCATTATATTGCACTGCTCCATTCCCATTTTTCAAACTTTCCTAAATCCCTAAGCCTTGAGTCATGTACTGTCCCTTTTCCTACTGGTTCAATCCTTGATTCCTTCCTGTCAGCAGCTTCCATTCACTGAAGCTGACAGAAGGGAAATGCCCTGGAGTTTCTGAAAAGATGTGGGAGGAAGTAGACAAAGTCACATCTACTTACCTAAAGTCACACCTTGCATCCAATTTTGGTCAACAAGGATAGTCCTTACAGGAGAGAAGCTAAGATGGAGGGGAGGCTTAAATTCATGGCATGTGAAAATCAATTGTACATGAATTACAGCTAAGACTCCAAAATAGTTAACTTATAACTATAGTAACCAGTGTTGAGGATTCCTCTCGTGGTGATGATCTAATGCACTGCCTGTCTCAGCCTCCTGAGAGAACTTACAGTCAAATATGATCTCTGTATGGTTCCATGGCCAGAAAAATCATACAGGATCTTCTATTCTGACAACTTCCACTCTGATAGTGGCTGGGATTAGTATGAGTCTATTTCTCTGTGGGTTAAATCCTTTTGGATTGACACATGCAAGATATTTCCTGTGCCTGTATTACCAGTAATGTCTTTCAAGACTCTCCAAAAAGTATCACTGACTTCCATTCCCAATGTTATGTAATATAACTTTCCTCCTTTTGCTCTATATTCCCACCAAAATAGACTATTCTCTGAATCCTAAACACTTCCAAAGATTCTCCTCCCCCATTCTCTTGCTCATGTCCTTCGCTATGGCTAGCATGTTGACCTTCCCTATCTCTCCATAGAATGTTGACCTTCCCTATCTCTCCACCTGTTAAATTCTTCAGTTCAGTTCAGTCATTTTATAGTCATATGTGACCCTTCATGACTGCATATGAGGGTTTCTTTGGCAAAGATACTGAAGTGGTTTACCATTTCCTTCTCCACCCTATTTTGCCAACGAGGAAAGTAAAGCAAACAGTGTTAAGTTACTTGCACAGGATCACACAATTACTAAATCTGAAACCAGATTTGAGTTCAGAAAGATGAATTTCCCTGATTCCAAGCCTAGCACTGTATTCACTGTACTGCCTAGCTGCTCTTATCCCTTAAAACCTATTCCAAATGCCTCTTTGGAAACAATATTGAAGCAGCTGCCCTTTCTTGTTTGTGAAGCTAGATTTGCCTGTTAGGTCTCTAGTTTCCATCATAATGTCTTCTCTAAGTTACAAGGTTAGGCATAACTAAAACGTACTAGAGTTTTATCAAAAAGACAAGCAACACATGATAACCCTTCTCTCCATGACAAATAAAAAAGTGATTTCTTTTAAATTCTGAAACAAACACCAAATTGTTATCAGCATTTCCATGTATACATATTATATATATATATATATATTATATATATATACACACATACATATATATATATATATATACATACATATACAAAAAGAAGAGAAAAAGAAGATTGTATTTGGAGTACCAAATGTCTATTGTGGACAGCTTTTTTCCCATTTAAGTGTATAAAAATTTCAGTGTGTACTTTTTAGAGCTGTTCTGTTTGTCTGTGTTTCCATAGGTCCTTCCTTCTGTTCTTTTTTTATTCATTTTAAAAAAAACCTCAGATTTTTTTTTCTTTCTTTACTTTTTTTGGTATCTCATTTTCTTTCTTTCCTTTTTTTGGTATCTCATTTCCCTCTCACATCCTCTCTACATTAAATGAAAAAAAAAGAAAAACAAACCCTATAACAAATATGCAGTCAAACAAAATAAATTTCCACATGAGCTATGTCCAGATTGGAATTTTATTCCAAAACATTCTATCAGAAGGTGGGTAGTATATTTTATCATCAGTCCTCTAGAGTCAAGGCCAGTCACTGACCAGAGTTCTTAAGTATTTGAAAATTTTTTCTTTATAATATTTCTCTTGATTACTTCAGGCCTCATTGTTGTTTTTAACTTTTAGTTTTTTTCTGTCTTGGTTTTCCTGTTTGCTTGTCTTGTCAGAATTTGTCTCATGGTATCCCAGTTCAATTGACTCAGTTTGTTTGATTTTTATTCCTGCTTGTTCCTTCAGATTTGATGTTTCAGCTCTTTACATTTTTTCATTCATTATATTATATCATTTCATTCATACACTTTCATTCTTTACATTTTTCTGATTGATCTTTCTCTTAGAGGCAGCTAGGTGGCACAGTGGATAGAGTGATTGATCTGGTAGTAAGACATTAATTAAAATCCAACCTTAGACACTTACTAGCTGAGGGACTCTGGGCAAATCACCTCCACCTGTCTTAGTTTCCACATCTGTAAAATGGGGATAACAATAACTCTTAACCCTCAGGGTTGTTGTGAGAATCAAGTGGGATAATGTTTGTAAAATATATCACAAACCTTAAAGCATTGTATCAATGCTAACTATAACTATTGATGATACTTCCACTGACCTTCACTTTCACTTTGGCTTCTATTTTACTTCTTAGAGAGTTAAATATCACCTATGTAGTTATGGCAGGATATACAGGCACAATATGGTTCGGCATTATTGTAACATTACACTTATGTGTCGAAGTGATGCTCTGTCCTAAATGGAGTGCATTTTGCATTTCATGGTTGTAATAGATTATGTAAGCAATAAATTAAGAAGAAAATTTTTTAATGTTTGAGAGCCAAATATAAAATATATACAAATACATGCATGTATGTGTATACATACATACACATATACATGTGTATATATACTATCATATTTGTGTATATATGTGTGTATATACATATGTATATGTGTGAATATGTATGTGTATATATGTATGTGTGTGAATATATTATATATATGTATATAAAATAAATGTGTGTATGCATGTATGTACTATCTAAATGTTATAGACCTCAATAGATTTTAAATTTTATGAGCACATATATTTAAGGTGTAATGACTGAAAAGAATAAATAAGTTCAACAAAAGGGCAATTTATGTAACACCATTTAAACTGTCAGATTCAATCAATGTTAAATGTTCAGAAGATAAAATTCTAGGTGGTGTCCAAAATATTTGAATTATTTTTATTGTACAGATGTTATTTTTGGAAACATTTATACCAATTGTTGTTCCCTGGAATATTAGGCCTGGATCTTAACACACTCAACCAAGTCTTTTGTTATTTGTTCATATTTAATCCAAATTCCCTCTAATTTATTGTGCAGCAAGATTTTTCCATGACATGGCACTTTTGAAAAATAATTTTGATGGACACAAAATATTTCAGAGGTGCAAGAGTTAACTATTCAGTTACAGTTTGAGATTTCAACCATGAATATCTCACCATCTATCTGGTATGCTTAATGTGGCAATGTCTTTTGTGGCCCAAATAAAGCATTCATGTGTCTTTTGTTTTTCAGTTAATCCATCATATCCCTCCTTCCATTTTACCAAGGACTGCACCAACTATGGCTTTGGTTCACTGGGTGCATCAATTCCCTCAGAATCTATGTTTGCTATAGATTCATGTAAAGCAGAAACTCCATTTTTGTGTGCTTTAGAACTATTTTGAATATACTATTTCCATTTAATTATGCAAGCCTCTTGAGCATGTCCAATTCTGTGAGAAGGTGGGATACTCATTACCCCTGTCATAGTTGGGATTCCACACTTCAATATTATTTCATAGTACAAAGTCAGTTGTTCAGTCTCTACCAAAGTCTAATATGCAGCTAACAACTGCTTTTCAAATGTGTTATATTGAATCCCAGATGAAGGGAGTTTCCTAGACCAAAATCCTAAAGGTACATTTCAATTTTGTTGTTTTGGCCATTTGGATTTTATGGTTACTTCTAATTTCCACCAGGTCACCTTGCATAGGTCATAAATCTAGGATCAATTGTATAGTAGCCTTTGCTTCTTCAAAAGCTTTACTCTGCTCAAGTCCCCAATCAAAGTCATATTTTTTCCTAGTAATCTTAAATAAAGGTTTCACAATTTTTCCTAGGTGCAGTATGTAATGTCACCATTATCCAAATAATCCTATAAGTTTGGGGGCCTCTTTCTTATTAATGAGGATAGGAAAATCCTGAATCTTTTGTTGGGCTTGCAGAAGAATCCCTTATTCCACTGTATGCCCAAAATTTTATGATCTGAGCTGGCCCTTGAATCTTTGTAGGATTAATTTCCCATCCTTTGCTTTTCATATGCTCAATTAAAGGTGTCAAACTCTTCTCTACTTCCTTTACATTATTTTCCCTGTATCATAATATCATCTATGTAGTGGATAAGCTGTACACCAGGTAGCTCTAATTCATCTAAATGTTCAGCCACAATCCTATGACAAATAGTGGGGCTATGCAGATATCCATGTGGCAAGCATGTAAAAGTAAATTGTTGGCCCTGTCAAATGAAAGCAAATTGGTCCCATTGTTTAAAATCTATTAGAATAGCAAAGAAAGCATTGGCTAAATCAGTAACTGTGTACCAAGTTCCATCAATTTCTGGATCCTTTCTATTAAGGTAATTGTATCCATAACAGCAACATACAAGGGAGGAGTCACCTTATTCAATTGTCTATAATCCACCATCATCTTCCATGTCTCATCTGACTTTCGTACTGGCCAGACAGGACTGCTCCATCTAGTGGTTGTAGCGACTAATACTCCTGCCTCAACATATTCCTTTATATTATTGGCAATTTCATCTTGCCCACCTGACACACAATATTGTTTTGAAGTAATTATAAGGTTCAGGTAAAGTGATTGGGTCCATTTTTACTTTATCCAGTAAAACTGTATTAATTTAGGAAATTTACTGAAAATTGGAATCTGCCCTCAGGTAAATTTAGTCATACCGCTCAATGTATCTATTCCAATGAAATATTCAGGAATGGGTACGATTACCACGATATATTCTTTCTTAGGTAATTGTCCATTTTTCATTGTTAGTTTGACTTATCTCACTGATGTTTCAGCCCCTCCTAGTCCTGTGATGGTGATAGAACTTACATGTTTAAACTTCTCAGGGTTTCTGTATAAAAAGGATGCCTCCACCCAAATGTCTATTAATGCCTTAGTTACAGATTTGATCCATTTTTCCAATATATGGTCAAATTGATATGAGGTCTATAAACTCATCTGTGTATTTCTTTAGTCTGAGCTGGGGCTTGACCAATTTCCTATTCTTCCTGGGGTGTGATGAGCTTGGATACAAGGGTTCAGGAGGATCTGTAGGGGAAGTTCTTACTTCTCTATTCCATCTAGTATCAAGCCCCTTTTTTTGGTACGTTCTGTATAATTCATTAGTTGGAATACCATCTATGCTTCCAAAATCAACCCCTGCTCTCAATAGAGCAGTGAACAATTCTTTTCTTGTTGTTTTATTTTGACTTTGAACATGTTGGCTCTTCACTCTTCTCTCTTGAGGAAATTTATATTTTCCCTAATCCCCTAGGTCACTTAACTGTGCAATCTTGTCCAGCACCTCTGAAAGAGGGTGTCCTATTTCCCTAATTATTGGAGTCAAAACTAGGAGCTTGTAAGCAGGAGGAATCGTCTTTGCTGTTATATTCCTATGGGAAACTGCAAAGAGAGTATCCTAGTATGTGTGTGCATTTCTGATCATTATGGCAGTCTTCATTACCTCCTCCTTTAACTTTCTTTTACAGTCCCTAAATGAATGCCAGGTTCTCCAGTGGGTCACATAGAGTCAGTAGGACACTACCTACTGCAGCCTTCTGCAGCCAAAGCTGACAGATTAGTTGTATTTTTATCCCTTTGCACATTGTAATGGTAATTCTGATACCTATAAATACCAAGTAATCCATTTCACTGAATGATACCCCTCTGGCAGCATCATCACTGATTCTCACCATCCAAGATATTAACAATTCTCCTATCTTTGGGTGAACCAACTCAAAATTTGTTACCTTCTGCTGAATAAAATCTTCAACAATCTCCGTAAACACCATGTTCCCTGTTTGATTCTCTTGTTTCTGCCTTACTATGGGGCAAGCTTTGGCCTTAGAAGTCTCCTTCTGCAACATTTTTTCATTTTCCAACTCTAACTTAATTACATTTCCTGCCCATGCACTGTCCAGACAATCATCATCATGGCAACCAGACTGAGTCTGTACAAAGGTTATATGCCTGCCTTCAGCTTCTTCTTAGCTAAGTGAACAGACTTTTCTTTCACCTAAGATCCCCCAGCTTACTCTTTTAAAGGAGAGCCCAAATGCTGAGAATTCCCATGCCATCTAGCTAACTTTTTCTATCTGACTTTTTTCCTTCAGTAGCTCATCTCTGCTTTCATACACAATACAGTAGCCTGTTAATAAAATCATTTCAGCTTCTTCCCTGGTCTTATTGATCTTCCACCTTTTCAAACATCTTTTCAAGTCTCTAAGTGCCCTCTCCTGTAACTCACTTCCCAGTTTCACAGGGTCCTGTGTTTGCCCATTCACTTGCTAGCGAGGAATACAGTAAATCCCCCCATCCTAGGATATTCATTTCTTCCTCTAAATCCTTTCTGCCTCCAAATAGAGATTTAGACCCTGCAATCCTGTTTGTGATGCCAAATGTATCACCAAGGCATTATTCACAGCACTGGTGGTGTCTATGAATATGCTGACATATTTCTCAATCACAAAGTATAACAGACTCTCCACACAGGAGGCAGAAGAAAAACATTTATTCAGACACCAGAAAGCCAAATCCCAGAATCAGAAAGCAAAATTCATCCTAGTGACCAAGAAGTCAATACACATCATCATTTCAGGGGACAAAGCTATTTCCATGCCCCTCAGATCCTCCCATCTCCCCACTGGCACCTTCCCACAAGCAAACACTAATGAACCTAGCTATCTGCTTGCCTGTGTCCTCCCTCATCATCCACCCTAACTGCTCTCAATAACTTCTCAGTTTTGCTCCACTCTTCCTGTTCTACTCATTCAGCAATCTCTTCCTACCACATGTGACTTAGGCTTCCATGTAATTTGAGCAGGTCACATGGGCCTACTAATGATTGGGAAACATTTTCCCATTTAAATTACCATTATACTTGTGCATGTGTTTAGTTACACTATACATAAAATTAATAAACTTCTTATTAATTTTGAATCTTTGAGGCTCCATTGGATCTTTCCGCATTTCCACCATCTGTATTCCACCATATAGACAGCATGATCAGTGATCTATGTACTGAAGAAATAAAATTAATATTATTTTCATTTATAATATGCATTTGTGTTTGTGTGTATAGAATACACACAATGTGCACACAGAGCATAATTTCCTCCAAATTAAGAGTAGCACAAAGGAATAAAATCAGCCAGGGAACATGTAGTGAATCATTAGATATGACTGGAATCAGCAGAGCCAGCCAGCGCTGCAGGAAACCATTGCCTCATATAATCAACAAGAAAAATCAAAGTAGGTTTTAAACAAATTATTCAGTAGACCTAATTAAAAATAAAGGTGTATAAAATATTAAATTCGACAGTATGCTTTGAATTTTCATGTTTTTTACTTTGATTTGCTAGGAACCATACTCTTTATTGGGTTGGATGAAGGAACTAGCAATCATCTCTATATAATGGAAAAAAATTGACTGGAAAATAGTAGATTTATTGAATTTAATTATAGCTAGCACCTGTATAGTATTTTACATACATTTGTACATTTGATCCTCACAACAACCCTATGTGGTAGATTATATTATTTTTTCTGTTTTACAGATGAGGAAACTGAGGCTGACGGAGGATGACATGACCAGAGTCATACAGCTAGCAAGTATCTGAGGCAGATTTTGAATTCAGGTCTTCCTGACTGGAAGACCTACATTATCCTACCATACCATATAGCTGCCTCTTTTTTGGATGTCTTAATGGACCGTCAGATTCATAATGCAATCCATTCAATTGATTGTGATGTTTAAAAACTGCCAGGTATCACCACTGCAAGTGCAAGTGCAGCAATGGCCTGTTGGCTAGAATGGAGAAATGTGGCAGCCATTCATTCTCCTGCTAAATTGCTTAAATGCCATTTAGCTATCTTCACTTTGCATCTGTGACCTCTGTTGATGTTGGCTCATCCTTTTGCTACCATTTCAGGCTAAATATTGGCATAAGTCTCTAGAAAATCATTGCTTTCTAGGTAGTGAATCAGCTCTATTTCACCCACAAACTTCCGGTTCATACACATTTCAAGAACTGTTTACCAATCGAGTTTGATCACACTTTGCTTTGCAGATTGGCAACGCCTCTGCCATTTGATTTAGATGGTTTTTGTATCTTATATCAATTTCTGATTCTGCTTTCTTGCCCAACATCATGTCTACAGCCCTATGAGTCTAATTTCAAACTTGGAAAACATCTGGTATCCTCTCCCCATTTGTCACATTCCTGGTGTCACCTGACCTGTGCCAGTTGACATTGATACTTGGTAGCTCACTTTTATTTGGTACATCAAGATTTATAAAGGACTATACTCACAACTCTTGTGAGTTACATAGTGTATGTAGTATTATCCTCTTTCATAGATAAGGGAATAGGCTCAGACACCTTAAGTGACCTGCCATAGTCAAAGAGCTGGTAACTTCAGAGGTGAGATTTTAAATCTGGGCTTTCAATTTCTAACACAATCTCTCTTCTCTGCACTATGCTTGTGGAACAGGGCATAAGAAAATCTATAACAATAACAATGATAATGATGATACCTAGGATTTATATAGAAATTTAAAGATTACAGAGAGTTTTTACACAGGTTATTTCATTTGTTCCAATACAAATGATGTACTGAATTATATTGATATTTAAAATTACTATTATTTTATTTATCATAGCTCTACATGGGAGATAGTGTGGTAAAGAGGAAATAATGCTGGATTTAGAGTCATAAGGACCTGTTTTCTAATAGTTGCTAGCTATGTGAATGTGGGAAAATCCCTTTTCCTATCTGGGTCTGTTTCCTAATCTATAAAATGGGGATGATCATACCATTAGTACTTGACTCATTGGGTTTCCATGAATGTTAAATGAGATAAAGCATATAAAATGCTGAATAAATGTTAACTATCATCATCGTCGTTATTATCATCATTATTTGGAAGAAGCTGGTGATACAGTAGATAGAAACTTGAGCCTGTAGTTAGGAAGATCTAAATTCTAATTCAACTTCAGATACTTGCTACCTGTATGAACCTGGACAAATCATTTAATTTGTACCTCAGTTTCCTCAACTATAAAAAGGGGATAATAATAGCACTTAACCTCACAGGATTTTTATGAGGGTCCAATACTACAATATTTGTAAAAAGTGCTTAGCAGGTGCCTAGGACATAATAGTTGCTATTTAAATATTTATTCCTCTTTTCCTACTCCCATTGTTACTCTTCAATACTAAGGTAAACACAGACTGAGGTTATCATATTAGCTTTATTGGAGGAATATGAAAAGATTAAAAAGACTTAGAAGGGAGAGGGAAAATCATGTCAGTTAGGAGGGTTTAATCTATCATCCTGGGATTAATGTAAATTGTGTAGACCGACTAGTATTTTGATTGCTGTATAGATTTTGATTGTTCTTTCCACGGGTGAAATAAGAACACATATATAGCATATGCATACATAAGATATTAAAAATGTCATTATTATATATTGAGAAATTGTTTTGAAGTAAGTAAATAGTTTTTTATTCATAGAAAACAGAGACAGGTTGTAATTAGATCAGATAGTTGCAGCTAGTTCTATTATGTAATTAAATGCTGGACATAGACATTAACAGTCAGCCATTATAATGCAAAGTTTTAAAAAAATCCATATAGAGGAACTCACTTAAAGGAATTCCTATTCTGAGAATGAATTTTTCATGCAATGAACACCAAAACAAAAATATAAAAATGAATCTCCATTCATCCCAAAGTCTAAAGAAAGATTGGATTATCCTCAAAATGACATTATTTTAAACCGCAGGGTAAAGAGAAAGGAAGATAAGCCAAACCACAGCTTATATAGCCAGACAGAGTGTCTCTGATAAAGCATGGAACATCAGAAATTTCTCATTGATGTTTCAAAATGATTGCCCACTTGGGGAACAGGTATTCACTTCTCAAATGCTAAAGATAAAGGGCAGATCATCATTTGACCACTAACTGAGGTTTGTAAGACAGAGGCTCCTGGTAAAATCACCACAACTAGCAATCTATTCTACAGCCTAGGATGACTGGACCTTTCCTAATCCCAATATAAATCTAAATGCATTATTAAAATAAATAGATAACTTAGTTTGTAAGACTAATTTCTGGCAGATTTACCTTTACTTATAAATATCAGTTTCCGAATATTATTGATTAGCCTGATTTTCTCCTTCTGACTACACATGGTTCAATACTGTACTCTAAGGATTTTTCATAACCAGTAAAGAGTCATCCAAGGAGTTGGAGAGTCATAAGATTTCTTGGGTATAGTGTACATAGTGATCACAAAGGATTGTTGGTCAGAAGCATGAGTTGCTTCTCTAATTCAAGGAAAGTCAAGTTTTCAATAGAACTTAGATGGGAAATTTGGCCACACACTCAGAGGTCAAGAAAGGTTACAATTAGAGGTAAGTATTAGGTAGAAGAAATGAGCAAAAGCAAAGACTGTATAAAGTAGACCAGGGAGACATGGGATGAGGGTTTTGGGAACACCAAGGAGAGCTTTCAGTGATCTTCTTGCTCCCAGAAAAGACTGAAGCAAAAATCAAATCCATAAACTTTAAGTGCTTATTATTTCATCAATTATTTTGTTAATGTGCATATTCACTCCATTAATGCAGATCTTATCCATATCCTCTCATCTTGCATGATTTCTGTCCATGTCAGTCAAAAGTATTTATTAAATTCTAATTATGTTACAAGCACTCTGGTAAGTGTTGGGAATACATAGAAAGTTAAAAAATGGTCCCTGTCACCAAGGAGTTTACATTCTAGTGGGTGAGGCAATATGCAAAAAACTTTGAACTTACAGGATTTATACAGGATAAATGGGAGGTAATATCTCACACCTATTGTATTGGAGTCTTTCCTCAAGAGTTCTATTTTCTGTATAAATCCTATACACACACATATATGTTATATGAAATATATATTCTATAGATTTCTATATATATTCTTCATAATATGTTCTATATATTTCTTATATATTCTATGTATGTATTACTGTAGAACTCAGGCTACTTTCTATGTCTTACTTTTCCTTCATGAGTAGTCCACTAGTTTTACCTTGTCATGCATTTCTGGAATGAAATTTCTTATGCTGCTTCTTACTTGCTAGTCAATATTAGAAACCTGCATACTTGAGACTTCCTTTGGTCATTAAGTCGTGAGCATCTTAGATTCTTCAGCAATTATAGGGTTTTAAGATTCATAATCAAACAGCATTATTTTATGTATTTAAATGATGGCATATCAGTAAGCACTCCAACACACACAGAGGGGCCTGCTATCACAGGTTCTTAGATCTGCACTCATAAAAGGAAAGGCAACTTTTACAGGGTTAACAATCACTTTAATCAAGCACATGTATCATTCACCTAATTTAAGAGAGTCAGAACCCTGCACTTTAAAGAAAATAAAGAGAAATCAAAAGATAAACAGACATGACTTCCTCTGCCTGAATTCAACAGATAGACCCCAACTGTCTCACCATAGTTACTAGAGAGGAAAGCACTGACATCTGGGTTTTCAAAGCTGGGGGGCTCCTTTAGTGGCTTCCCAGGGCCTTCATATGGTCAAACAAACACTTCCAGTCGGTAAGCCCTAAAGTAATCAACAGATATGGCTTCCTCTGCCTCATAATAATTTGACAGAAACAACTGTCTGACCGTAGTTATGAGAGAGGGAAGCACTGATATCTGGCTTTTCAAAGTCAGGGGTCTCCTTAAAGCAGCTTCCCAGAGTCCTCATCTGGGTTTCAAACTTTCTTATAAAAACTAAGCCCCAAAGGAAAACCTTAACTCAGAGTTAAGCCAGTCGGCATCTCAACCCTTGAGAACAAGTGCTTCAGTAACAAAAGGCATAGGACTTCCCACAAATTTTCCCTAATCAAACTCCCCTTAATGGGCAGACCCAATAATAGATAGAGAAGATTTTTAATCACATTAAAATAATGAATAATACGAATACATATACTGTTTCTAGTTAAAGAAACTCTTGTTTCTGTATTTTACTCTTAGTAAAGGCTCTTAATTGATAAAGGCAACATTCAATCAGGCACTTTATTACACTAAAACAAAACAGCAAAAAATTTTATTTTGCTTTCCGTCACAGATGGAGTACCTGAAACTATTAAAAGCATTATGTCATTTCCCAAATGTAGTCCAGACTGCCTTCCTCCTCTTACTCCATTAGAGAAGCACAGACTTTAATCCCTCTATCCCTCAAACAGTTAGCTGATTCTATTGGAGAAGGTTTTCCATCCTGACTCCTTAACCCTTACCTGTAAGGAATTAACATGATTATGAGTTGGACAAGACTATAGATGATATTTTAAAGTAGTAGACAGTACTTTAAAGGATGCCAGAGTATTAGTTATACAAAAATGTGAGTAAGGAGACATTTTTAATCCTGGGTATTTTACAGAAAACACCAAAACTAAACAGTCAAGCACCTAGGATGAAAAGGGGCAATAGAAATGGAAGTATAATTGAACTGTATTGACTTGACAACTTTTCTTAGGGTATCCTGTCTCTTAAGATTTTGGAAGTCTCAAAACAATGAACACCTTGCTTAGCTTTCCATATGAAGACAAGCTGAAGTTACTCAAAAATTGTCTGCTCAATTTAAAAAGTTTAATCTTACCCTATCGCCCTAGATGTCTCATGTAGTTCAATTCAATTTTACATTCATTATTTGTAGATGGGATTAGGGATTATATTATGTGCTAGGTCTTAGTTAAAGACAAAATTAATACAGTATTTGCCCTCAGAGAACTTAAACTCTGGTGGAGGAATGCAACATGTCCACAGATAAGTAACAGAAGGTCATATGAGAAAGGAAAGAAGTCTAACAACTTTGGGAAAGCAATAAAGTTTACAGAGGTGAGGAACCAGCAGCCTTGAGGCCACTTGTGACCCTCTGGGTCCTCAAGGGTAACTCATGTGGCCTGAAGGCTACAAGTTCACCACCTCTACATAGTAGGTGCCACTTTAGCTGAGCCTCAAAGAAAGGTAAGAATCCAAGAGGTAGAATATCAAGAAATAATCAACAAGAGGTTTCAAAACATAGGAGACAATCTGTGAGAGCACATGAAGACAAAAGAATGATTGGTTGGAGGAACTATTAGATTACTTTTTCTAGGATACAGACCACATGAAGGAGAGTAAAGTGAAATATGTCTGGAAAAGTCAGTAGGGACTAGACTGTGGAGGGAAAAATCTTTGAGAAATAAAGTGCTTCAACAAATTTTGAAGGAAATGCAGAATTGCTTATTAATTGCAGATAGCTGTGATTAAATGTGGCAAAGTAGAAGCTGCACAACAGAGACATTTCATTATGAGTAAACAATTGCTTTCACTTGAAATATTCTGCTGAATAGCAAGTAGGTCACAGTAACAGGCAGTTCTCCCATTTAGGAATCACCAAATGAGTAGTTCATCTGGTAAATATCTAGGCAAATGAAAGAACATTTCCTTTAAGCACCTGTCAAGTACATTTAGAAAATCTTAGTAGTGAGGAATAGAAAGGTTACAGTAGTGTAATAGCTTTACACTACTAAGTCCTCCAACAAAGACCCTCCTCTCTGGCTTATGCCTTTCATATTATGCTGCTGTGCAGTTCTATAAAACTAGGCACATAGAAGATTGGAAATTTGCCATTTTTCACCTTGTGAAAATCTGTAAAGAAGCCCTTCTTTGCCCTCCCTCCAATTTACCTAAGAACCTGCTCTCTGACCTCTGGATTGGAGAAATAAGTTAATTAGTATTTTCATTTACAACTTGGCACAAATATCCTTTTAGGTATAGAGGAAACTTGTTGCAACTAAAATGTGAAGTAAATTAGAAGTTAGTGGCCTGATCAATCTGTGTTCTATAAGGCAGGGGGATATTGATAGGACATCATAGTCCTATCTGTTCTGGTCCTCACTTTGTAGTTTCAAAAAATCCATGTTATCTGTCTAAATTTGTTCATTTAGAATTCTGGTAGGGATAGGTGGAGAAAGACAAGAGCTATGATTTCATTTGTATAGGAAGTTTGTGGCAAGGAAGCTGTGGGTACTGAGAGGTTAATGTAATACAGCTATTCAACAGCAACGCAGACTTAGAAATTCATGTTTTCCAGTAAACACATTCTCCTTCCAGAAAGAAAAGTCCAATGGGAAAAATCAATCTAATAATAGATTGTTGCCAACTGAACCCTGAGTCACATAGAAGATAGCTGTACAACTTTAATGGATATTGCCATCAAGTCACAATAACCGGATATATCCACCACTCTTCATGGGATAGGCCTGGTCAGATACAATCAGCTAATCAGCACACCCTCCCCTATTTCTTTTCAATTCTGTCTTTACACTATCTATTATCATTCATCAAAAGTTCTGTCATGGTCAGAACTATTTCATTCTTTATACTGGTATCCCCATTACTTACCATGATACCTGGTACATAGTAGAGGCTTAATAAAAGCTTGTAGACTGATGGATTCCTTCTGATTGACTTGGGGCAGTTAGTGAGATGAGTTTGTCTTAGGATAGTTGCATTTTAAACTGCTTCTAATTGGCCTTTTTGGGTAATTAGCCTGGGATTTTCTAGAATTCAAGAAACCTCTTAGAGACAATGCCATTCCATGGAATCAAACAGTGGATTTTAAGTTTGAGGATGTCAGTTCAAATCTCTGTTCTATTTCTTACTACCCATGTGACCTTGGAATAGTCACTTAATTTTCATTATCTGAAAAATAAGGGGGTTGGATGAGATAGTATTTACAGTGAGGTCACTTCCAAATATAGATTTATAATCTCTAAGGAAGTTTCAGTGTGGATACACTGCTGGACTTGGAGTCATTAAGACCTGAATATAAGTTCTGCTTCAGACACTTACTAACTATATGACTCTGGACAAGTCATTTTACTTCTTTCTGTCTTAGTTTTCTCATCTGTAAAATGGGGATAATAATAGCACCTGTTTCATAAGGTTATTATGAGGATCTGGGCCCTCTTCTCTTTTTGCTCTCTACTAATTCACTTGAAGATCTCATCAGCTCCCACAGATTTAATTATCTTTATGCTAATGATTCCCAAAAGATAGGATATCTTCCTGTCTTGTCTGCTGACTTGTCACCTGTATGCTGACCTACAATTTCGCATGTCCAACTGGATATCCAATAAACATCATAAACTCAACATGTCCAAAACAGAACTCATTTTCTCCACAAATTCTCCCCCATTCCTACCTTCTCTATTTTTGTTGGAGGCAACACCATTCTCCTGGTCCCTCAGGCTCACAATATAGGACTCATTTTGGATTCCTATCTCCCATCCCCAGAATCAAACTTGCTAAGGCTTATTGATATCTAATAGCACAGTAGATAGAGCACTGGACCAAAAGTCAAGAAGTTGTTGCTGTTTAGTTATTTCATGACTGTCTGATTCTCTGTGATCCCATTTGGGGTTTTCTTGGCAAAGATACTAGAGTGGTTTGTCATTTCCTTTGGCAGTTCATTTTACAGATGAGGAAACTGAAGGAAACATACTTAAGTGACTAACTCAGGGTTGGTCACTCAGAGTCTGAGGTCAGATTTTAACTCAGGAAGGTGAGTAATCCTAACTCCAGGCTCAGCACTCCACTGTGCCACCTAGCTGCTGTAGTCATACTGTATAAGTATGACCTAAATAATATCCTTTATGAATATAAATGGAAGTGATGAACACAGTTAAGGGAGTAAATCTGATAGAGTGCCTGAAGAACTATGGACAAAGGTTTTCAATATTGTAAAAGAAGGAAAAAAAATTCCAAAGAACAAGAAAGCAAAATGGCTGCCCAATAAGGTTTTACAAATAACTGAGGAAAGAAGGAAAGAGAAAGGAAAAGGAGAAAAAGAAAGATGTATTCAACTGAATGCAAAATTCCAGAGAATAGCAAGGAGAGATAAAAAGACTTTCTTAAATGAACAATGCAAAGAAACCAAAGAAAACAGTAGAATGAGAAAGACAGATCTTTGGAAGAAAATTAGAGATATCAAGGGAATGTTTTGCGCAAAAATGGAAATAATAAAAGACAAAAATGGTAGAGGCTTAACAGAAGTAGAAAAGATTAAGAAGAGGTTTGAAGAATATACAAAAGAACTATAAAAAAAAATCTTAACATCACCAGTAACTGTGATGGTGTGATTACTGACCTAGAGCCATATGTATGTTAAACAAAAAAAAGTGTAGACTCATGACCAGGATATATTCTTATTGTAAATAACAAAATAGTTCTGTTATACAACTGTCTATGGGAAAACTTTCATAACACCCATGTAACCATGGATCATTTTGGGGCACTAAACTTTCTTTAGTTCTGTCCCTATATAACACATAGTTAGATCTGGGTGTGGTACAGAGATTTACTTTTGTCCTGCTGCCACCCAGGACCGACCTCATAAGCAAGCTCCATCCCCCTGAATAAAATTTATTTACTCTCATGCTGCTGTGGACCCCCCTTTCTTTAAAATCTTAGTACCTTCTCTTGATGGTGGGACCATCCTTCTAGATGGTTTTCCTCCTGACAATTGGCATAATTGTTAGGATACTGAAGAAATAGTGATGGGAGCACAACTTCAGCTGGGGTAATCCCAAATTAGCCATCCACATCTCTGGAGAGAGGGGGGTGCTGTATGCTAGCTGCCTGTCCCATTGCAAGGACACCCCCAAACTCCAAATATCTTATTCTGCTTGATTCAGAAAAGAGGGCAGGAGGTGCAAAGTTTCTTTTGGCTGATGACTACTTTGGGCTGCTCACTGGGCAATAGAAACCCAATTAGAGGCTGAAAGGAAGATGAGGCAATTGAGGGAAGAACTCCAATGGTCATGAGATGTTTGATCCCCTACAACCTTACTAGCCACAACATTAAGAGAAAAATGGAGGAGCAGAGTAGGAAATTAGAAACCCTTGCTTGTCACTTTGCTCAACTGGGAGGTAGAAAATTGTCTTGGTCACAGGTTCAGGGGATTATAAACAGCAAAGAATGAATGAGATGCTAAGGAATGGAAGGCTTGGGGAGACAGCAGTGTAAGGGAACATTCTGAGAATGGTATAGAGAGCAAAGAAAGAAATAAGACATACAGTTTTGAAGGACTTTAAGTTAAACCTGAAAGAAAAGTTTCATGGATGCCAAAATGGGGCAAAAATATGAGACTGTCATTGAAATCTTTGGGAGAAAGGTAACCGAAAACAACTGGCCCTTAGGCAGAAGAAAATAGCCTTGGAACCATTTGCAATAAATTTGAGAAGAAATTGATAATTATCATGTGGGAAATGGTACAAAGAAAAGACCTTATAAAATCTCCTTATTTGTAAACTTACAAAGTTTCTTGGGACCATTTGCTTAGTCAAGGCCATAGAAATTGTCCCACAAAAGATTTTATTAGTGTGAAATTATTAGTCCCATGAAAGGTTTTACTAGTGTGAAATTTCTAAACAATGAATTGGTTTACTAAGAAAATGAGATCACTTCCTCCAAAGAGAGGAGAATTTGCAAGGTTGCTTATAACACAGAGGTGATTTATGTGATAATACGTGACTATGAAAACTGTGAAGCTGTGTCTGGAATAGTATATGTTAGGTATATCTTAAACCAACTTTGTCTCAACAAACTCTAGCCTTGAAGATTTATTTTTGCTTTAAACAGTGGATATAGATTATGTTAAGAGATGTGTGTCTATTAGTCTGGAATAGACATACTACAGAAATTGGCCAGAGTTTTTCTGGTTTTTTTTGAAGCTACTGTCATGTATTCACTGTTTTGTGGAATTCTAGAATGTAATTATTTCTTGATTTCTAATGATAAGGTGCAATAAGTGAAATCTTGCTATATTAAAGTAAGACCTCATGGGACTGTAACTAATATTCTTCTGAGTTTAGTTCAGGTATGATCATTAAGTCAGTAATTCACCCCTTTGAGAGAAATGCCACAAGCAGATCAGAGGGAGTATGATCTCAAACTGTTACAAGTGTGTTTGGGAAAAGTTGAAGAAATGACATTGGCTTGACCAAAGAGAAGATTTCCTTGATTTAGTTTCCTTTTGAACAGGAATGTTTCTTTCTTGATTAATCCTGAGTCTGGCTATGATGCCCTGTAAATGAGGTGGGACTTTTCTGTATGACTGGCTATTCCAAAAATGTAGCTCTGACTCTTGCCTTGTTACAGAGTTAACGTTGGTTGTTCATGGTGTACATGTGTTGAGTTGTTCTGTGCTTAAAGGCCTAGTACTGGAGGACCAGTTTTGATGCTGTTATGATCATTTCCCTTCTCTTCCCTTTCATAGTAAATTTATATATTCAGGGCAAAGTAATCAGTACAAGAGATGAGTACAATACAACTATATGAAATTTTGTTTTAAATCTAAATTTGTAGTCATTCTATAGACCAAACAAGTAAGTAAATTAGTGATTGGACTTGTCATCTACCTGCTAATACTTACATATTTATATATAGAATTAAATCCTTGAAGTAGCTCATTCTTTCAAAATGATATGGGAATAATTGAACAAAGATGAAGTTTTTGAAACAAAAATATGATATTAATTTGTGAGATTAAATTCAGAAACTTTTCTGTTTTGTTTTAAGGAATAGAAGTTCAGTGCAATCAGTTATCTCAGTAGAGAGTAATGTTTGTGTAATATCTATTCTTTTTGAGTATTGTCCTGCCACCACCTAGTACCAGCCTCATAAGTAATCTCCTCTGAATAAAACCTATTTACTATCATGCTGATATAAACCTTTTCTTTTTTCAGTATCTTGTCTCTTCTCTTGGTGGTAGGACTATCTCTCTAGACATTCTGTTCCATGACACCATACATCCTGGAGAATGTATACACAGTATACACTGTTCCCAATTTTGTGTCATCTACAAATTTGGCAAACATATAATCTTTCTTTGATTAATTAATCTATGACCTTATACATGTTACCATTTTGAATGGAACAAGGCCAAGGAAAAATCCCCATGGTGTACCATAACAATTTAACTTACCTCCAAGTTTTGACATTGAGCCTTTATATAACATTCTTTGGGTATGGTAACCCAAATAAGTCTGGTGCTGCCTTACTGTAATACAGGATCATCTATTCCATATCTCTCCATCTGGTCCTTAAGTATACCATGAAAGACTTAGCCAAATAATTTTCTGAGATCTAGAATTCATGTCAATGTCATTTTCTTCATCAATTAGTCTAAAAACAGTGTCAGAAGGGGAAAGATTTTATATGTTCTAAGTAAATTCATCTTTGCTCATACTGAACCAGTCTGTAAGTTGAAGTAACTACATTCTATTTTTTGAACCTTTTTAGCCCCATATTAATGATATTTATCATGTTATTAACTAATGGTATACCACCTCAACCAAGAAAGCAAATTGTCTAATACAAAGGAAATGGCCAAGTTACTTATGCTTGTCATCCTTTAGACTATTATTGAATACAGAACATACTACAGGTAGCTTTGATCTATTATCTCCAGTGCTTCATTTTCTATTACTACCATTCAACCCTATTCTCTTCTCATTTCTACTATATCGCCATAGAATAACTGACACTAAATTCTTAGTAATATTACTGTCATTAGCATAATGTTCCCAACCTTTCCAGTAGAGCTGATGACACAAGCCCCTACTGGCAAGGCGGTGGGAGGATATAAGTATTATAGCTTTTCAGAGCATACCAGTGAGCTATAGGATAGGTGATATAGTACCCAGAAGCTAAAGCACTATTTATTTATTACCTTCTGGAAAGCTCTGAACATTTTAAAGACTTCAAGACAGTAATTATTAATGATTTCAAATTTCTGGTTGAATACTCCCTTCCACCCTTCTTTGGTAAGTTGGGGGACAGTGTATTTGAGGATATTGTGTATAGTGTCTGACTCAACTGGTATTTTGATTAGTTTCACAGAAATTGTGCCCCTTCTTTTATTCTTTATTATAAATGTAAGGATCTGTCCTTGTAACATATGAACAGTATGGTTAACAAATGGGGCAAAAATCAATAATATATCTCTATGGTAAATAGACAAAATGAACTTGTTAAAAATAGCCTTTTAGGTAAAATGCTAAGAGACACAGGACCAGATAGAAAACTTTTTTTAGATAAATATACAGAAGAGTCATAATATAAAGACAGGGTGTAGAGTGAGTTAAGGATGACTCTTATCTACATATAACCATTTTTAGAGTTTTGAAGTTTATATCTGAGTAGCTATAAATCAAGTAACAGTTTGGAGATTTTGGAAGGATTACGTAAGCCCTGTTGGGTTCATACTTCACAGAAAGGTAGGTTGCTCTCAAGATAAAGAAAGTCACTGACTCCCAGGAGACTCTAATTTGGAGCATTAGAGGCTTTAGGGAGCCAGAGAAGAAGTTATAGGAAGAGATAGCAGAAGCAATAGGTAATAAGCTGAATAAAGTCAAAAGATGGAGAAAACATATAGAAGGCTTCCAGCTGAGATAACTGACTCTTCAGTTGCTTGGCTGGGAACTTGCTGAATGGAAGAGGGACACTACTGTACTGTTTGTCTGATAAAAGGCTGGAGTATCTATACTATAGGCTGAAGAACTATGAACACTTATTGCTTTCTAATCCTATGAATAACCTCCCTCTCTTCTGCCCTCTCTGGTTTGAGAGGGTGGAACAAAGGAGGAAAGACTAGTTTTGCATTTATTTTGCTGTTTAATGTGCTTTGTTGTGAGAAGACTTAGAGGTAATTGAATCAAGCAGATTGAGGAGCAAATTTCTCTGGTATGATACGAGTTTTTGGTTTAACCCTTTTACTGCCATTTGCTTAAGATGAGGAAGTTACACAACTAACTAGAGCCTGCAGAATCAAGTAGATATCAAATTATATCTCTAGTGTTGATGATTAGTCTGAAAATTCTATGTGTAACTCCAGTATTTACCAACTAGTTTATTATTTAACCCGGTATAGCCCTTCCTCTTCTGCCATCTGTTCTTTGATGTATAAATCTTTCCCTTTCCCTTCTGTCTTCCACAAAACACCATTGTGCCTTTTGTATGCGTATGTGCCAATGCCTATATAAAGTTGCTGAATACTATGAGTCTATGCTCTGAACATAAATAATCTATCCCTCCTCCACATGTTTCAATATGCTGATAAGTATGATTGGTGGCAACAAATCCTTCAACATGTTTGTTACGCTGGCTCAAGGCAATTTGCTTGACAAGGATGACTTTGAGAGAAAAGAGTCTATCTGGGACTACTTGAAAGTAGAAGAGGCATAATTTTGTCCAGAAATAGAGTGCTGAGTTCCAGAAAGGGAGCATCTAGCCAGAAAGCAACATCATGGATTATAGATTATTTCTCAAAGGGAACAAGGACATCAAAATCTACCTTTGTTAACCTGAGTACATGAGTTTCTATGTTCTTGTGTCTCCCTTATACGTTTCTGTATATATCCACAGACACCATGTGCATTGAAGAGTATGATCCAGGTTTTTGAATGAACTGTTCTGTTTTGATTATTCTTACTTTTGTCTTTTATAAAAAATAACTGTGTGTTTGGGTTACTTCTACTTTTGTTTTCTAGCACATGTTTCATGTTTAAGAATCAAAGGTGCATTGGTAAACTTATTTTGTGAAAAATAGATGTACACTGCTGGGGGTTCAGAAACTATAATGGTAAGTAATAGGAATATATTCTCCCTTTGCCTAAAGCTTTATCTTTAGGACTTTGGGAGAGAAATTCCAGAAATAAACAAAACCTGGGCATGCCACAGTGAATGAGTGAGGAGAACAGAAGACAGACAGAATGAGACAGAGATAGAGGTATGGACTGCCATGCTAAGGCCATATCCTGAGCCATACAAGGGATGTTTACTGAGTAGACAAGGTGAGTAGGCAAGTGCATGGGACAGACTCAGAATCAGACAACATAAAAGCAAAATATCACTGTAAAGATTTAAAATAAAGAAATGTTTCTTTAATAAAACACTGTAAATCAGGCAAGGACTCCTTTAGCCGGAAAAGAAAGCCAAAAAGGAATTGATGTAGTCCATGAAAATTGGAGTCAGAAAATGTCCAAGAGATTACTTAGAGCAAAAACATTCCTGAGAGCAAAGCAAAAAAATAACAAACATTGGCCACTTACTTTTGCAATAAGCTAAGTATTGGTAACTCTAAATGTTTTCAAGTCATTAAGTGATCTGAAAGGAATGGAATAGAATGTTGCTAGTAGTAATACATTAGTTAAGAAAAGATATCTATATGTATAAGAGTCAATATTTAGCTTTATACGTTGCTCTAAAGCAGAAGTTCCTAATCCTTTTTGTTTCATGAACCCCTTTGGAAGTCTATGGATTTTTTCTCAGAATACTGTTTTTAGATGCATAAAATAAAATACATGGAACTAAAAAAGAAATCAATGATACAGTTGAAGTGCAGTTAACAAATTCCATTAAAAACATAGTTTAAGAAGCTCTGCCCTAGAGCATCATACTTCAATTTTGTGGTTAGCTTTTGTTTATGAATAAAATTTTATAGTTATGCACAATTTAGTGCAAAACTCTGCACTAGCACTAGGGAGGATCTGACTTTTTATCTTTGTATTCTAAAAATATCCAGTACAGGGCTGAACTCAGGAAACACTTGTGGATCAGGTTGATTGTTTGATTGGTTGAGTGGCGGGAAGATTGATACTGAAATGAAGAGTGATTGGGCAATGTGGGTTATCTGAAACAAGTAGAAGGAAAAATACAATGAAGACGTGTACAAGAAAGGAAGAAAGATAATGAACAAGTGGCAGCAAAGTTTCTATTAATACAGGACAGTGAAAAGGAAAACAAGAAAGGAAAACTGAAATAGATAAGATGTGCAGGAAGGAAAAATTCCAAGAAAAGCACTGGAATGGACTAAACAAGTTAAGAAAACAGTAATTCAGTAGCCTACAAATATTAAGAGAAAAAAGGGAGGGATTAGATGTAAGATCTTTAAGATCAGGGGTTGTTCTTTTCTTTTTATTCCCAGTGCTTAACACATAGTAGGTGCTAAATAAGTGTTTATCGACTCACAAAAAATAGAAATGTCCTAGATGAGGGAAGGAAAGGCTATTTGTATATAGCAGTCACTTCTGTTAGAAAAGTGCCTACAGTCAGCCTGAAGCAGTTTAACTTTCCCACTAGGTTGGAGAAGATGAACTATATAGGGAATCTTAAGCATTTCCCTGGGTCCAAAATAAGAGTCTCCTATCATGGCTACTAATATACTAAAGATTTCCAGTTTGATAACATAGGCATGTCTATCTTAATAATAACAGAAGTCATTAGTAGGATGCATTTTAGTTATACTTTCTAATTTTGCACTTATCTTTCCAGATGGTCTTAGAACATTCATATCTCAAAAAAGTTTAGTTTTTTTTTTTTAATAATGATAGGGATTTATAACCACTTTGTTCCAATTTGCTGTGAAAAAGAAAACAATATAAAATTGAATGTGAATTTATGATGTGACTTGCAAAATTTCACAGAACAGATTGAACAATATAAACATTAATGCAATGAGTTTTTAAATGAAATATAGTTTAAATGGATGACCCTGCATGAATATAATTTGATACCATTGAAATAAATAACAATAACATTCTATTTTTTTTAGTACAGACTTGGTTAATTGGAAGTTTTCCCAGACAAGATGGGTTGGGTAAAAATTCTCACCTCCCCCAAACTTCTGTGTTTAGCAAGTGTCTTTCCCAATTATAGCCATAGCCTGATAGTAACCAACCATTGTCCTAGCTTAATGATGTGCAAAATAGCCAAAGGCTTTGAGGCTAAAACAGATAAAGTAAAAATAATCTCTTATCTTATAGATGAAACAAACAGTATTTCTCTAAAGTTCATTCTAATTTCCTTCAGTCTTAAGGCTGATAGGCTTGTGTAGTTTGCAAGGAAGCTTTAGTATTCTCTTCAAAATAATTTAAACCTCAGTCTCCATTCTATACAGAGTGAAGTTATTGACGTGGCCATGCCAACTTCTTCCCTCTCCATTCACTGTAGAACATTATCAAAGCGATCTATCCATATGCTAGATGTGTTCCTTTAGATCTTTTATTATTTTGAGGGTACCATTCTTTTCTCTGATTGACATATATCACAGTGGTATACATTAAATATAACCATACATATTTTCTTTAAGTAAATAATGACCCTAAAGATTCATCATCCCATTTCACTGGAAAATGTCTTTAACAATATTTTTGGTCACTACCCTCTTCTTCATCCATTTTTCCCACTGAATGAATTAGGACCTCTTGCATAAAGATTTTTCTGGAGCAGCAGAAGAAAATAATTACTCCCATGAGACAATTATCAAATCTTGGCTTAAAGACAAAAAAAAAAAACAAGAAAAAAACCCCTAAAACACTGTTGAATTACTGAAGGGTGCTCAGCTCTAAAGAGAAGAAAAATTTTAATATCTCCCATTTTCAGGCAATCCAAGATTCAGTCCAAGCCACAACCCTCCTGAGGACAGTCTAAATCAGATTGACATGTTATTGGGAAATATTTGACAAAATAAAGAAATAAAAAACAATAAAACAAATAATATTAGTAAGTGGTTTTCTACGTCAAGATGTAGTTTACAAGGATGTTTATTTTTGGTCTAGTGACCCCATTTCTATTTAAGTTTGGTATGACTGATCTAGCTTAATTCCATCATTTAAAGATGAAGAAACTTTAGGACATATAGATGTATAGACAAATAGATAGAACATTTATTAAGCACATTTACTATATGCTAATCACTAAGTATACAAATACAATCAAGCAAGAGAGTCCCTGCTCTCAAGGAGCTCATAAACTAATAGGGGAATATAGCACATAAAGGGAGCCTAGAAGGCATGGCAGGGTTTTGGGATAGCCAAGAAGTGGCATGAATGCCTGGTTTTATGAAAGATACCATAGAAATGCACCTGTCAGATTTGGGAGACCCAGGAATAGAGCCCAAGGTTGCAGTGGTAAGTGATAAGGATAAAGGATTGAGTGTAGGTAGCATAATAAGGAAATTAAGATACATTCAGCTAATGCCCCAATTCTGCACAAATAGCATGTGGAAGATCAGGGATTCATGACCAGGTCCTTTGACTCCAAAGTCAGTGATCTTTCATTGACTCCACCTGCCTCACTAAGGCCTTTAACCCAGTGGTATCAACTTCAAAAAGTGAAAGAAGTCACTGAATTCTACATAAGGTTCCCAGCTACAGCTTATTGATTAAGGAAATCACATATTAACATTATCTATGTTCTATTACATTTTGTTAAATACTTTCTAATTATATTTTAACCTAATTCAGACCACACACTGGAATGTTGTGGGATATAGGAAACAAGGTATGTTTGGCACCTCTGCTTTAATTGCTCAGTGGCAACTGTAAGTTGCAAATGAGCTGCTGATCTGCATTGGTGAAGGAGTTTTTACATTGGTAGTCCTCTAGGCAATGATATCATCATTGGTGACCTCCAAAAAGTGGCAATGTATATTATAACTGGGCAATTTTTAGTGACCAAAATTTGGAAAGACAAAATCATAGACAAATAGAACTATAAAACATTAGAGTGAAGAATCTTAAAAAGGTTACCTAATAAAACCAATCAATTTTACAGATAAGGAAAGTGAGGAAGGGGGATTTGAAGTGACTTTCCCAGGATCACATATCTATGCAGCAACAGAAATGGAACTGGAAAACAGGTCTCCTAATTTTCTGGTCTTGTTATGTTTTTGCCATATATTACTATAATCATACAAAGTTGTTTTTTTTTTTTGGACGGAGAAAATTGTTAAATTAGAAGATAATTATTAGTAATCTGATTTTTATAACTCAAAAAGGCATTGGCATCTTATGAAGAACCATAATGTCATTCTTCTGGCTCCACTTTGGTGAGTAGGACCTTTGTGGTCATTTTCAATATCAATATGTTTAGCACTGGTCAGAATCAGATATTCCAGAAACTACTGCATTATTCCAAAGCTTGCCTAGACCCTAGTCTCTGGGCTTCCTGTGTACTCATTACCAACATCCTCTTTTTCTCTTTGAATCATTCTTATTATTCCTTCTTCTATCATCTATGTCAAAAAAAGAAAACTCCGAGCCAAATTCTTAAAGGATAGGAATCTATAAGGAAGTAGTGTCTATGATGACAAGGAGCTGGTCGGGGTGGGGGTGGCAAAAAGGGAATAAACGTTCTTATTATTTAATATGTCTATTATGTGCCCAGAATTGTGCTATGCTCAGCAGATACAAAGAAAAGGCAAAAAGAGAGACCTTAATGGGTCAAGACAACACGTAAAAAGAAACTGAAAGGGGAATGGACAGATGAAGAGGGAGGGGCTCAAGGGATAAAGGCCACTGAGGAAGCAGGGAATTTCACAGTTGATTTGATCTTGCAATAAAAGAATTTCTAGGGATAATGGTGAAGTCCAGATGAGTGTTTTACAATATTTAATTTCATAGTAAGCATATATGATGTCATTCATTCAGTTCAGTTTAACCGACACTGTGGTGAACATAGGACATAGTGAGTTCATTATCATCAGGTAGATCCTGAGAATATTTATAGGATGGAAATGTGAAGATTTGGATGTTTTTCCTTCTCAATTTTTATGCAGATGAGAATACTTTTTGTAAAATGGAATAAGAACAAAGAGTTGGCACTGTGTTTTCCTTGTCTTTTTGGTTCTCAGAACTGTCTCCAAACAACAGAAATACAAGGGCATAGAAAAGTTCAACATGGGACAATGGGAAATTTTGAGACTTTATAAACACAGAAACTGATCAGTGAGAGGATATTTTCTTTCTTTTTTTTTCAAGGTGTGAATAATTATAACTAAAATTTATCCAGCTTTGTAAGTTTCTAAATCATTTTACATATGCTATTTAAACCTTATGATAAGTAAGTAAATTGTGAAGTAAATTCTTCTGATAAGTAAGTAAACTGTGAAGTAAATTCTACATGGATTATTATGCCCATTTTGAGAAAAACTGAGGCTCAGAGTGGTTGAGTGACTTGTCTATGGTAACACACCTTAAGAAGGTCACAAGCATGATCTGAACCTAAGCCTTTCTGTCTCTATTTCTAGCACTCTCCCTACCATGCCATGTTGAGCCTGAAGGAGGAAAGTATGAGAACATACTAAAAAAACCCCTTTTGATTCCTTGTTATGTCATCATGTTTAAAGGAATCTGTCAAAGACAGTGAAGATCAATTATATTTCCAAACAAAGCCTCACAATTCTTTCCTGCTGGAGCTTCTGATTGGCAGTCATCATTTTAGTCTATGAAAAAAGAAACTGGGGGGAAGGTGGAGCCAAGATGGCAAAGTAGAAAGACACACATACTCAGGGTCTCCCCATACAGCCCATAAAATACCTGTAGAGAGAGACTCTCAACAAATTTAGGAACATCAGAAGTGGAGAACAACAGAGTGGAGGAGATTTCCAGCCCAGAGTGACCTGAAAGGCCTATGGGAAATGGTGGTTGCACCAGATGTGGAGCACAGCATGACTCTGGAAGGAGGACACCTCAGGGGCGGAATCTCTAGTCACAGTAGCAGCAGCGAGTCCACAGATCCCTCAACCCACAGGCGCCAAAGGTTCTGCTGGCCAGGAAGGGAGAAGGGCCTTCCCATAACTCGAGCCACAGGCAGTAGCCACCAAGGCCATATCTGGCAGATGGCAGCAGTTCTCACAGCAGCCCCCATAGCAGCCCGCATCCATTGTTGGATTGTAAAAACCCCTGGGGGCACTGAGGAGCTGAATATTACCTCAGCCTTGTGTAGAGGCCCTGAAGGAGCTGGTCTTTGTCTCACGGTGAATGGTGGCCCTTCCTCTCCAGTTTATCTGAAAATCAGCCCCCACCTCTGACTTGGTGGAACTGGAGACCAGTTGGCTGGGGAGAGGAAACTACTAAGAAGCTGGACAAAAAAATCTCTTCTTGCTTCCAGATCAGCGTACATGCCTGATTGTGCCACCTTGGAGAAACTGAGATCTTACAGATTCCCAGAGTATACCCTACTCTTGACAAAGGACCAACAAGTCAAGTAACTGGTTGGGAAAATACCCCAAAAAGGTAAAAAAATAAGACTATAGAAGGTTGTTTTCTTGGTGAACAGATATCTTCTCCCATCCTTTCAGATGAGGAAGAACAATGCTTACCATCAGGGAAAGACATAAAAGTCAAGGTTTCTGTATCCCACACATCCAAAATAAATATTCATTGGGCTTGGGCCTTGGAAGAGCTCAAAAAGGATTTTGAAAATCAAGTAAGAGAGGTGGAGGAAAAATTGGGAAGAGAAATGAGAGAGATGCAAGAAAAGCATGAAAAGCCAGTCAACACCTTGCTAAAGGAGACCCAAAAAAAATGCTGAAGAAAATAACACCTTGAAAAATAGGCTCACTCAATTGGCAAAAGAGGTTCAAAAAGCCAATGAGGAGAAGAATGCTTTCAAAAGCAGAATTAATCAAATGGGAAAGGAGGTCCAAAAGCTCACTGAAGAAAATAGTTCTTTCAAAATTAGAATGGAAGAGATGGAGGCTAAGAAATCTTTCTGAGAAACCAAGAAATCACAAAACAAAACCAAAAGAATGAAAAAATGGAAGATAATGTGAAATATCTCATTGGAAAAACAACTGACCTGGAAAATAGATCCAGGAGAGACAATTTAAAAATTATGGGACTACCTGAAAGCCATGATCAAAAAAAGAGCCTAGACATCATCTTTCATGAAATTATCAAGGAAAACTACCCTGATATTCTAGAATCAGGAGGCAAAATAAATATTGAAAGAATCCATCAATCACCTCCTGAAAGAGATCCAAAAAGAGAAACTCTTAGGAACATTGTGGCCAAATTCCAGAGTTCCCAGGTCAAGGAGAAAATATTGCAAGCAGCTAGAAAGAAACAATTCAAGTACTGTGGAAATACAAATCAGAATAACACAAGATCTAGCAGCCTCTATATTAAGAGATTGAAGGGTGTGGAATATGATGTTCCAGAAGTCAAAGGAACTAGGACTAAAACTAAGAATCATCTACTCAGCAAAACTGAGTATAATACTTCAGGGGAAAAATGGTCTTTAAATGAAATAAAGAACTTTCAAGCATTCTTGATGAAAAGACCAGAGCTGAAAAGAAAATTTGACTTTCAAATATAAGAATCAAGAGAAGCTTGAAAAGGTAAACAATAAAGAGAAATCATAAGGGACTTACTAAAGTTGAACTGTTTACATTCCTACATTGAAAGAGAATATGTGTAACTCTTGAAAACTTTTTTCAGTATCTGGATAGTTGGTGGGATTACACACACACACACACACACACACACACACACACTCACACACACACATACACAGAGAGAGCATAGGGTGAATAGAATAGGATGGAATCATATCTTTAAAAAAATGAAATTAAGTAGTAAAAGAGAAATATATTGGGAGGAGAAAGGGAGAAATGGAATGGGGCAAATCATCTCTCATAAAACGACTTTCAGAGGAGGGACGAAGTGGGGAGGTGAGAGAAAAAACATGAAGCTTACTCTCATCACATTTGACTAAAGGAAGGAATAAAATGCACACTCATTTTGGTATGAAAACCTATCTTACAATACAGGAAAGTGGGGGAGAAGGGGATAAGTGGGGGTGGGGATGATGGAAGGGAGGGCAGTGGGAGGAGGGAGCAATTAGAAGTCAACACTCTTGGAGAGGGATAGGATCAAAAGAGAGAATAGAATAAATGGGGGGGTAAGACAGGATGGAGGGAAATATACTTAGGCTTATACAACACAACTATTATGGAAGTCATTTGAAAAACTACACAGATATGGCCTATATTGAATTGCTTGCCTTCCCAAAGGGAATGGGTGGGGAGGGAGGGATGAAGAGAAGTTGGAACTCAAAGTTTTAGGAACAACTGTTGAGTATTGTTCTTGCAACTAGGAAATAAGAAATGGGGTGTAGAAAGTCATCTTGCCCTACAGGACAAAAGAGAAGATGGAGATAAGGGAAGGGAGGGATGTTAGAATGGAGGGCAGATTGGTGATAGGGTTAATTAGAATGCTTGGCATTTTGGGGTGGGGGACGGGAGAAATGGGGAGAAAATTTGGAATCCAAAATTTTGTGGAAATAAATGTTGAAAACTTAAATAAATAAATTTAAAAAGAAAAAAAGTAAAAATCCAAATGATGACGTTTGACAAGAACTCTGTATTTTACCAATAAATCCAGGTTATTTGGGAATATAGCAAAAAAAAAATCTTTAATCCTATAGTTTTACATATATTTGGCCAATTTTTCTTTCCTTATACTTAAATTGCATAAAATTGAACATGTGATGGTGTATGTACAATAAATTTCTGCTACCAAAAAAAAAGAAACTACCTATGTGAGCATGGGAGAGACACTGTGTACCTCATTTTCCTCTGTAAAACAGGGAAAAAATTCATATCACAAGGTTATGACAAGGAAAGAAGTTTACAGACCTTATAGCAGTAAGTAAATGGGCATGTGGCACAGTGGCCTGGAATCAGGAATCCTCAACTTCCTGAGTTCAAATCTAATCTCAGATACTTTCTAATTGCGTGACCTTGGGCAAGTTTCTTAACCCTGTTTCACTCATTTTCCTCATTTGTAAAATGAACTAGAGAAGGAAATTGCAAATAGCTCCAGTATTTTTAAGAAAACCTCAGAAGGGGTCAAAAAGAGTCAGACATGACTGAAAAACAACTGCCACATAGTCAATATGAGTCAACAATGGAATATATTAGTCAAGAAAGCCAATGAAATGTTAGGCTGCTCTAGGGGAGGCATGCTGACTGGAAAATGGGCACTAATAGACAATCTGTACTGTGTCCTAATGCCACCTTGTTTGGATGACTGTGTTTATTTCTGGACATCACCTTTTAAGAACACTGAGAAAGTAAAGAATATCCAGAAAATGGTATCCAAGATGGAGAGAGACCTGAAGACCACATTACAGGAGGATTAATTAAAAGTATAAGAGATGCTTAGGATGGAAAAGAGAAGACTGCCTAGGGTAGGAATGGATCACTGAATGATAACTATCTTCAAATATTTGAAATACTTCCTTGTGGAAGCAGGATTGGATTCATTCTACGTGATGTAGACAGAGCAATGGTGAGAAGCTACAGAATCAGAGTGGAGTTTACTATTATGAAACAATTCTCAACACTCCAAACTGCCTAACACTGGAATAGACTTCCTTGAGAGACAGTGATTTTCTATTCTCCAGAGGTCTTTGTATAAAGACTTAGGGAACCATTTTTCAGGATTTTAGAGAAAGGAGTTGCATTTGAGCACACATTGAGCTTAGTGGCTTCTGAAGTCCCTTTCAACTCACTCTACAAGTATCAAAGGATGATTCTGTATATCGATGAGTAATCATATTTGAAAAGTAATTGAATAGAGAGACACATTGATACACAGGCTGGATTTCATATTTGAATTTGAGGGCTCAAGAAGAATTTTTGGTTTTGAAAGGAACTTTAGAGATTTTGTCATCTACCACCACTTGCCCCTTACACTCTCCCCTCCCCTCCAAAAAAAGTACAGTAGCACAGTACGGGATGTGGAGTCAGAATCAAATTTAGCCTCAGACATTTACTAGCCATGTGACCTGGACAAATCATTCAAGCTTTGTCTGCCTCATTTTCCCCATCTGAAAATTGAGGTAATAATTTTTGTAAATATAAAATGATAAAATATTTGTAAAGCACTTAACACAGTGACTTTACAAACCTTAAAATTATATATGAATGTCATTATTATTTGTAAAGTTCTTTGCAAACCTTAAAGTGCTATACCAATGTTAACTATTGATATTATTTAGAATATGAGGAAAATGAGGTAAAGATACTTCAAGTGATTTGCTTAAGGTCAGCCAAACTTGGGATTTGATCACAGATCTCTTGATCTCTTGTTAAATGTTAGCAATGTTTTGTGCTTGGATTGAGGTAAATGAGAATGAGTTAGAAGAAGCGGATGGTGTGAAGGGAATAAGCATTTATATAGTACTTATTATGTGCCAGGCACTGTGCTAAGCTGTTAACGATTATTATATCATTTGATCTTTGCAAAAACCCTGTAAGGTAGGTGCTATTATTTCCTCCCATTTTACAGTTGAGAAAACTGAGGCATACATAGATTAAATGACTTGCCCAGGGTCACATAGCTAAGAGGGAGGAATCCTGTTCTTGAGGCAACCACTGGAGTGACTTTGGGGGAGGTTGGCAGAGTTTACTTGAAGAAAGATTTCTCAAGAGGTGCTAAACTCTATTATTTCAACAATGCTGAAGAATAGGAAATTTATTCTGTGCTTCTAAATTTCCATATGATGGGGGAAAACTTTGATTGTGCCTTCCTGCACATCTTCTTTACCACACTGGGTTTTTTTCTGTTTGGAGGAGTAGGAGTGACAAGGTTAGAGTATTGCCTCATGAAATGAAAATTAATTGGTCCAAAGAGACATGTCATCCCAAAAGCATTAACACATGAAATCTGGACAATAACAAACAAGAAAAACATAACAAAACAAAACATGACTTTATGACTATCTACCATCCGTAAGAGTAGAAATGTCACCTTTAGATTCTAACTCCACAATTCCTGATGTTGCAACATATGAATGTGGAAATGACACTTAGGAAAAGGAAGTTAGGAAAATTTGATGAACTTGGTCAGGTGCAGACAGGAAAAAATCAATGCTGCAGGCTTTACAATTTGAGAGCAGTGAAGAATCGATTTTTAAGATATCTGAAAGTGAAGGAGATATCAAAGGACTGGAAAAACAAGGAAACTGAAAAAAATACCTATAAACCACAGCCCTACTGTTTCATCTCCACAAAATCATTACGAGAATGACCATCCAAACACACTGACTATTCTTTCTTAAAAATATAAATAACTAATCAGCAGACTTTTGCAAATGACAGTTGGTTGCATCTTCAGAATCAGTCAGTGAACAAGTGCTCATTAAACTTTCATGTACCAGACTGGGAATAGAAAGAAAGGCAGAAAAAGTCCCAATCCTGAAGGACTATGTCATCTATCTAATGGAGGAAACAATATGCAAATAACCACATATGTAGAGATATATGATGAATATATGGAAAGTAATTTGAGAAGGGAAGGCATGGCTGCCTGGGAGGGATTGAGAAATGCTGCCTGCAGGAGGAAGAACTTGAGTTTGGTCTTGAAAGAAGACAGAGACCCCAAGAGATAGTTTCATAATTAATGAAGTTAAAGAGAATACAAGATCCTTTTGTGTTGGTGTTTTTTTTTTTATTAAAATACACATTTGACTGGTAAAGCAAAATTGTTCCTATTCCTACATTATCATTGCCCTCTATGATAAATCATGGGAGGAAGTGAGATTGTGATAAAGGCTAGCTATGGTGCTGGAATAAGAGTGGTGGGAGAGATGCCCATGAGTTCACAAAAAATGAAATTATCCTTCTTTCACAAGTTGCCAGTGTTTTTCCTGAACTATAAGCCTGACTATGTCACTCAATAAATCTACTACATCTCGGTGGCTAATTACTGTGTATAGGATGAGAAATAAACTCCTGTTTGACATTTAAAGGGCCTTACAACTTGACAGTAACCTTTTTATCCAGTCTTATAATAAATTACTCCCATTCATAGACTCTACAGTCAAATCAAACTGGTGTTGTTGCTGCTTCTCAGGCATAATATTCCATTCTCCTCTCTCTCTCTCTCTCTCTCTCTCTCTCTCTCTCTCTCTCTCTCTCTCTCTCTCTCTAAAATACAAACAGAGAAACACAAATCAACAGACAGGGCTTCCAACTGTCTGACCATAGGCAATACATGCATCACAGATCAACAGACAGATCCAACTGTCTGACCATTACATACATACATAGTTACAGAGAGAGAAGCACCAACATCTCTGTTTTCAAAACTGGGAGGTGCTCCTTAGTGGCCGCCCATAGTCTCCTTTGACCAAACAAACACTTCCAATGAGCAAGCCCCAAAGTAAAACCTCATCTCAGAGTACATATACACTTTTCAGAACCAGAGGGCATCACAATCCTTGAGAATCAGTGCCTCATTAGAAATTAATCAAAGTTGTGGGTCTTCCTACAAAACAAATTTCCCCCAATCAAGCTTCTCTTAATAAGAAGGCCTATTAATGGGTGGGGAAGAGCTTTAACTTTCATTAACATAGTCAATATTACAATGGCTACATATAAAAACATGAGTGTATGTATGTGTGTATATACACACACATATAGGTGTATCTGTATATATACATATACACACATGTATTGTACACATCTAACTGTGTAAATATGTATATATATATGTGGGTGTGTGTATATGATATCTGTATCTATGTCAACATCTATATCTATACCTATATCTCTCATATACTTATATGTACAATTGTCTCCTCCAATAGAATGCAAGCTCCTTGAGGGAAGGGATCATCTCATTTTTTTTCCTTTATATTTCAAGAACCTAGCACAAAGTAAATGCTTAATATTTGCTTATTGATCGATTCATCCAACAAGAACAAAAAGTACATGAAAATGAATAAAGTAAAGATAACAGAAAAAGGAGATGAGATCCTAATGCAAGTGTGCAAATTTGACTTTGAGATGGAATGTCTAGACTATAGCTTTGGAAAGACATCAATTATATGAAAAGAATAAGAGAAGTAAGAAGTAGAAATGGAGAAGCACTGAATACTAAGAAAATATCCAGTCCTTGGCTACCAGGAGCCAACTCAAATGTATGTACCTAACTTGTTTCTTTATTCCATCACAACTGTTATGGCGACTATGAAGGGACTGAGATTGTGAGTCTCTCTGTGACTACTAAACCTTCCCTGAAGGAATGCCCTAGGATTCTCTGATATGAGTTCTACTTATGGACTTCCTTGGGAAGGACCTCTTATCTCTGAACTTCCATATCTTCCTAAACCACATCCAGATGGACCTCCTGAGAAGTGAGTGGTCCCATAATGAAGGTACTCTGGGGTCTGGCTTTGGTAACTCCCTTGGGGAAGTTCTTATTGGCCTGGGAACATGAGAAACTTCCCTTTCAGAAAGGAATTACTAAAAATAGTACCTTCAAGTTGTGTAAATATTGGTCTAAATATGCAGAAAAATCCAGTTGAGTCCCCTCATCTGTCCTGAAGAAGGGACTTTCAGTTATTGCAAATTAAAGGCATTGAGATTGCTTTTAGAAAATCATGCATATGGACTTTTTGACTGAATTTTCAGTGGAAGGGAGGAAGGAAAAATTTTGCTAGCAAGCACATGTGTCTGTCCTATATTATCTATGTTTTATGGGGGGAACAATCCTACTCATATGAGGTCATTGAGGAGCAAGGAGAGCTGTAAGGCACAGAACATTTGGAAGATCAGTGAAGAATCAGAAGTAATGTTATCACTGGGGTTTACTATAGACAACCTAGACAGAAAGAGGAAAGAGCTAAATAGTTGGACAAACATTGCGGTCTGAAACAGCATATGATTTACTAAATGATCAAAGTTATATGGACCTATGCTTGAACTCTCTCTGCTAAAAGCAGAATAGCTAATAGCTTTTGATCTGCCTAATGATAATTCACTTTCAATACCATAAGTAATATCCATAAGGGCAGGAATTATTTTCCATTCTTGTCTTTGTATGCTCAGTGTCTAGAATGATGACCATAGTACATATTTCAGTAATATTTGTTGAGTTAAATTGAAATGAAAGGTAGGGGAAATAAGCTGGTACACTTTTATTTTGAATTTAATATTCACCAACAAAAGGAATTGTTTTTTGGGGTGGAAGTGATGAGGAAATTGGGGAAAGTGATCATTTTATAATAGGATTTTTGATTTTTTAATAAAGTATGAAAAATCAGACCTATGATCACAGGCAACCTAAATTTTGGAAGAACAAATTTCAAAGATTTCACATGGCCTAAAATTACAGAAGCAATCAGCTCAAGAAGATAGGAAAGGATGAAGAATGAAATTCAGAAACAATTCTAATGAGAAGACAAGCAGGTTTTTAAAACAATAGCTGTGGATACACAGTGAATTTATCAAACCACGTATTTTAAAAATACCATGTACAGAAGAAAGAAGTAAAGGGTGAGTACAAAAGAAAAGCATAGTTCTCTAAGGATAGCGTCAGTTTGGGTGGGTTGTGGTCTGCACAAGAGAATGGAATTTATACTTTGAAGAGGTCATTGACGCTTTAGTACTGAAAAATGACAGTCAAGTTTGGAGAGGAAATGGGATAAATTATGTACAGAGAAGACCCCAAGTTTATCAGTTTCACATCTAATAAGACAAAGTATTATGGATTGAGGGCCTTACTTCAATACTGTTTACCTGAAGTTGACTACTATATAAGTCCTCAGTTTTATTCATCAGGTAGGTCTCAAGGCATGTTAATCTGATTATTTGATTCTGTACAATCCTTTCTCATGACATGCAATTCCCATATTACCAACTACTATGTGACTGAACAAACCATGTCACCTTACATTTTGATTTCCGTATTTCTTTGTTTAAAGAGATAGAAATATATGTGTGTGTGTGTGTGTGTGTGTGTGTGTGTGTGTGTGTGTGTGTCCCTTAGATATAGTGATGATATTTTGGGCTTTCTTTGTTATCTCTAGAACTTAGTACAGTGCTATAAGGATTTAAAGCTTATTAACTAAATATAGATGTAGATATAAAGATAATTATGATTGTCTATATAAAATACTTTGCCTTCCTTAGATGATATTTTTATAAGACTTTAACAATAATTTACAAGAAGATATTTTTACAAGAATAATATCTTTTAGTTATATAGACTTACAGTGTTGATGCTTGATTTAACACATATTAAAATCTTTCTTTGCCTGATCACTTCTCTCCCAGTTCCATTCCTGATTTTCCTTATTTTTCTATCTCCTTACCAGCATCTTTTTCACCTAGGGGATGGTGGATGCCCAGATGGACCACCATTGCAGGAGGGTCCTAGGCCCTCCCTCTGTGCTCCCTTCTTTTCTGATTCCTCTCCCATCCATTTAGTTCCCTTTTATGTAATTTGGTTCTTCTTTAGGATGTAAGCTCAGTGAGGGAACGGACTGTCTTCTTGCTTCTACTTGTGTTAGCACAATTCTTGGAATGTAAAAGTAGCAAGTACTTAATAGATGCTTTCTCTCCCTCCTGTCTATCTTTGTCTCTGTGTCTCCCTCTCCTTTTTTCTTTCTGTCTCTCTCAGTGTCTCTCTGACTACTGAGTAAAAAGTGTCACTAACAGTCTAGGAGTGGAGAATAAAAGGAACAACACCCCAAGTGGGAGAAAGGGAATGGTTGTGGGCACTTGTACTGGTCCAAAAATCTGAGACTTAAGTTCAAGAAAATTCCTTTATTTGGACTCCCTCTTGAAATTGTGTCAATTTGCAGATTAGTAATAGCAGAGTCTCTACACTTATTGTTCCAAATGCCTTGCCATAGTCCCACAGAGAAGAGAGAGCATGTTTACACAAAAGAAGTTTTTGCTTTCGATTTTGTGAATATATTCTGAGTGCTGCAAATCACTCTGTGTATGTAAACCTTTAAAATCTGTGCCTGTCCAAGCTATTTTTACATATAAGGGATTATTGATAGTAATAACAATATAAAAGAAGAATTTCATCAGTGGACCCAAGTAGCTATGATGGTAGTTTTCAAGCACAATGGTGACTCAGCATTTTGCTTCTTTATCAGAAAAAAGCCTGTTAAGTAGTCTGAAAAAATGGTAAGTAATGAATCAAAATAAAAGGAAAGAATTAAAACAGTGGGGAAAGTCAACATTTGGTTGTTCAGTGAATTCCCAGGAGGGAAAACAACAACACAGAAAGCCAGAAGGGATAAAGAGTCACTGAAGAAATCGCTAAAGGAAATTTTAAAAATTAAGAGGCAAGAGTATGAGAATTGTGACTTTGCCAGTGAATTATGCGTGAGAGTTTTCTTCATACACAGCTGCTGTCAGCTCAGGGCTGGGGCGGAGGTTGGGGGTGGAGGCTGTTTCTACTGTCACAGAGAGCTGAGGCTCTCAAAGGACTTAGAATGTAGTTCTCAGTTTGTGCGGGTCGTTTTCTTCTTTTCTATTTGAGCTATAAGAGTGTGTGTGTGTGTGTGTGTGTGTGTGTGTGTGTGTGTGTGTGTGTGTGTGTGTGTGTGTGTGTGTGTGAAAGAGAGAGAGACAGAGACAGAGAGAGACGGAGAAACAGAGAGAGAGAGATAATAGTTGTGGGTGTGTAGGAGGTGGCTGGATATAGGTGTGTAGGACACAGAGCATTTGTGATGTTTGGAGGCTCGCAGAAGTAAAGAGAATAATTTACATAGAGAGTAATTTACAAAGAGAGTAATTTACATAGACTCTAACTGTAAGTCACTGAGTCAGGGGCAAACCATTAGGCAGTGCCTGGAATGGAGCTGAGTAAATGGTTTCTTGTGAGGGAAAAGATAATAGAAAAATTGGTTTGTGGGGAATGTAGGTAATCTAATAAATGCTTGTTTATGATATTAAAGGTGATAGAAAAAAATGAAAACTGAACCTACCACCCTCTAAAAATACTACATAAAATCAAAGAAATGTTCACCATCCTCTATAATAGGATCTCTCAACCTGAAGTCCATGGTTCAATCTCAAGGTATCTGTGAACATGAATGGGGGAAAAATACACCTTCATTTCAATATACTTAGCTTCTTTTGTGGTCCTATGTATTTTTTTTCCCATTCATTTAGATGCATTATTCTGAGAAAGGGTCTATAGACTGCCAAAGGTGTCCAACACATATAAAAAGGTTCAGAACCCCTGCTATGGCAGCTAACGGAATGGTTAGATTCAGTGATGTGGAATTAAATGGGGAGGCAACTATGGAGGAGCTCAGCTTTGGGGGAAGGTGCCACACCCTTGACTATTTTCTCGCAGTTATTGAGCTTCCTGTCTTCTATTTTAGCCACTGTGTTCTTGCAGCCTACATAATTTCTAAAGAAAGGAATGGCTCCTGTCCAAAGAGGGTTGGAATTTTGTGGTTTATTTTGTTTTATATATTTCTTTTTGCTCAGCTCTCACATTTGTTCCACATTTGAATTTCTGTCAGACTTTAATGGGAAATTAGCATTTAGAAACCCAGGCACACAAACAACAAACAATGGAAGTTACATAAATAGCATGGTGTAAGGAGAGTTGGGAGAGCCAAACACTGGCCTTGGGAGAGTCAAAACACTGGCCTTGGGATCGGAGGACACGACTTCTAATCCAGGCTCAGTTACTTAGATCCTTTGTTATCCTTGGAAGATCATCTTAACTCTCTGTGCCTCAGTTTCCTTAGTATGCAAAATAAAGGATCTGGATAAGATGACACCTAAAGTTTCCAGTTATGAATTTTTTCCTCATTATAAGAGTTTTGAAAGGAAATACCAGTTGACTTTCTTTTAAATTGTTTTTCATTATTTTATTATGTATTTAACAATCCACAAACATGAACATTGCAACTTGAAAAACACAAATGAGGACCATATAGGAAATTGTGAATTTCTGTTATACAGAGTTTTCAAACACACACACATATATATATATATACAATATATACATTATATAGAATACACATTATTAATGAAATTGCTACATTTGTTCTGAACTTCCTTCTGTTTCTCTGTATTTTCAAATGTCCTGTCACCCGATTCCATTTTTAAAAATATCATTATGCATTAACTAATTAACCCAAAAAATCATGATCTTATAACAAATGAATAAATGAATGAATGAATGAATGAATAGATAAATGTGGTTGAACAAATAAAATGAACGCATTAATCGTTGTTATGTGAGCTCCTTGTGAGCAGGAATTGTTTTTGTTTTTGTATTTTTCTCACATGGCTGGCACTTAACACAGTTCCTAGCACATTGTAAATGCTTAATGAATACTGGTTGCCTGACTGAAAACATTTCTTGTGTGTACCTAGATAATCAACTCTCTGCCAAGAGAGTCTTCTGAGGTCACAATCAGAGTTCTAAAATGTTTCAATCTTGTTTTACTTGATGTTACTGTGATTACCATTCTTTCGGTATTGTTCATTTCATTCTGCATCAGTTATTACAAGTCTTCCCAGATTTTATGGAATCCATCATATTTGTATTTTTTTGTGTTCCAACAATTTTCCATTCATTCATAATCTACAGTTTGTTCAGTCAACCACAGTAATTGATTTTCCATGTCAGCTCAACCATGAATCCCAATTCAAGTAGAAATTTCATTTAATTACTTTATTAAATAATTAATCATTTTAGCTCCTCTAAACTTTGTTTTCTTCATCTATAATAATCAGTATAATACTAACCTATTATCTGTGGGTTTTATGACATATAATTATGGAACTGTATATGTTTCCCTTCATTCATTCAATAAATATTTCTTGAATTCCTATTTTATACAGGAAATTTTTCTAGAAGCCATGCAGTAAACGAAGCCGTACCAAACTGATCTTGCCCTCAAAAAGTTACAGGCTAATAGATTATAAACTGATTTTAATGTTCTGTTAAAGATTCTGATGATAATAATGTAAAGACAACCACAATGTCATAAGAAATATAAAATATAATGTACACACTTTATATATCCCTGATGCATCTATTCCCATTTTTTTGGCAGACATCTAAAAAGAGCAATTTAGCTTACTGCTTCTCATTAGGCATGTTAGATACATGAGAATTTCTTCCAATGAATGGAATATTCCAAATGCCAAGTCTTTCTTTATTGGTTATTGCCTTCGCTCCTGTATCTGGCCACCATGTGTGGTTCTGGAGTAATGTTCTCTATTACATCATGGTTTCAAATAGTTTTCCTTTTCATTTTATTAGCTACAATCTCTACACAGAACACAGGCAATATCAAGTCTGAAACACCTGACAGAATAAAATCTCCTTCTTGGTACTTTGTCTAGTGGTTCTTGAGAAATTAACTCAAGAGTATATATTTATGTATGTATACAAGTTGTTACATAAGTACTTTTGAGTTATTTTTTCAAAAATAACTAGACCAAGTGCCAAAAAAGATATTTTTATTCTATCAGGTCATTCAGACTTGTATTTTCCTGGGTTCTGTGTAAAGACTGTAGTTAGTAAAATAAAAAGAAAAACTATTTGAAACTATGATGTGATAGAGAATATCATTTGAGAACCACAGATGCGGTGACCACAGTTATATATATGCATTGTGTGCACATGATAGGAGTCTTACCTGAAACCTTTTCTGATACTCTCAAATATTAGCTAATGCCATCCTCCCATCCAGTCCCATGCATTATAAAGGTGAATACTGTATAAATTACGTATATATGTAATTATGTACCTAACATCTCCTCATAGGATATAAATTCTTTTGTGCAAAATGTTTATTTTTTGTTTTTATATCCTTAGTATCTAGCACAGAACCTGGGATATAAGAGGCATTTGAGGAATACTTTTCAATTGATTGATTGATTTAGATAGTATCTTCTTTATTCACAAATGATAGTGCATTTCATTTAATCAACTGATTAATGGACAATCATTTTTAAATGCCTACTATATGCCAAGTGCTGAGCTAGGCCCTTGGAATGAAAATACAAAGCCAAAAATGTCCTCGCCCTCTAGAAACTGAGAGTCTGCTGGGGTAGACAGCATGTACATATGTATGTACAAAGTACATTAAAGGCTGATGAAGAGTATTGGTGGGGGAGGGGAGGAAGCAACAGCTGGAGGATCAGGAAAGGTCTCATTTTGTTATCGCATGGCAGAGTAGAAAAGGATATTGGATTAGGAATGAAGAGAACTGAAATTTGGTCCTAGCTCTGCCACTAACTGTATGAACTTGAACTTATACTTGAATTTATTTTACTTCCCTAGGCCTTACTTTATTCATCTATAAAATGAGAGCATTCGGTTGGATGACATCCAAGTGCCCATTCAGGTTCAATGTGTCAGGCTTTTAAAAAAATTTTCCAGTGAAATGTTTTTATGTCTTCAATATCCATGGTCACATCTATGGCAAATTCTTCCAGTTATTCCTACGGATCTAAGCATCAAATTTCCAGAAATGGAGAAAACGTAATCTTGAGTTGCTTGAATGAGATGATACCAACAATCATTCTAGCTCATAATTCTACTCGGAAAAATCTGCTTAGTTCTAAGATAACTATGCGTGTGTGGGGGCGGGGGCTGAACCTTGAATCTTGGCACAAATCAAACATGAAAGACCAAAGATTATCTTAGAAAGAATTCAGTCTCCTCAAATGGGAAGTTATGATGTTGCTAGGTGGCAGAACAGAACACTGCCCCTGGACTCAAGAAGATCTGAGTTCAAATCTAGCCTCAGACACTTACTAGCTCTGTGATCCTCAGCAAACCACTTAAACTTTGTCTGCCTCAGTTTCTTTAACTATGAAATGGGTATCATAATTAAATCAACCTCCTAGGGCTGTTGTGAGAATCAAATGATAGAATATTTGTAAAAGAGTTAGCACAATCCCTTACACATAGACCCCAGCCTTATTGCAAATGGTGTTAGAAATATAGTTTATGAATATCCGTAGCTATTTATCTTTCAGGTAGTCATATTTTAAGACCTATGCATTGAATAATAACTCAATTCTCAAGCTAATGCAAATTTATGCGATGTTAAGAGAGTTATAGAGTATTGTGTTTAATTCTGGGTCCCATATTTCGGGAAGAACATTGGTAAGTTGGAGAGTATTCACAGAAGAATAACCAGGATGCTGAATGGTCTTAACTTCATGCTGTCAGAGCATCAGTCTAAGTCACTGTATGTGGCTAATCTAGGGAAAATGTTAAGTCATGATAGGTGTTTTCATATATTTGAAAGGCAGTCATGTGAAAATAGAAGTCTTTAAAACTGCATGACCATTGATCAAGTATATTGAAGTGAGGATTTCTGTTCCAAGTTCAGATTATATGCAGTGACTTCTGAGCTCCCTTTAAACTGAGATTCTGTGATGCTGTGTATCCTGTCATCTCACACAAGAAGGACCATAACTCTTCCAAATTCTGAATCACTATGTTTTAAAACTCATAAAAGTATTTTGCTGTTGTTCAGTCATTTTCAGTTGTGTTGACTCTTTGTGACCCCATTTGGGGTTTTCTTGGCAAAGAGACTGAAGTGGTTTTCAATTTCCTTCTCCAGTTCCTTTTTACAGATGAGGAATTGAGGCAAATAGGTGACAAGCCCAGAGCTGTACTAACTATCTGAGGTCAGATTTAAACTCGGGAAGATGAGTCTTCCTGACTCTAGGTCCAGTGCTCTATCCCCTATGCCACCTAGCTGCCCAAAATTCTTTTACCCTCTTTATATTCTGTGAAGTTCATTTTCTTGGTCCTTGAGTGTAAAAAAAAGGTTTTGCTTAAACTAAATATTTTTTAGGGCAAAACAAACAAACAAAAAGCCTTTCTCTGTATCCGGAAACTTGAATGCCAAGGGATAAGTGATATCTAATAATTAACCAAAGTGATTGTGAAGCATTTTGCAGATATAAAGTGGCTATAATTTATAAATATTTAACTAGTTAAATTAATATTAATATTACATAGATGCCATTTTGATTTTCCATGCTATTTCTCTGCTACAAAATATTTTATTATTAATAATAATTGTATTATTATTACTTTTCTTGGTTTTAAGAGTTTGGCTTTTGGAAGTATATGGTCCAAGTAAGAGGGTAGCATGAGTGGGAAAATCAGTCACCAAAATGACTATTGTTAGGGTAAACAATGCTTAAGCCACTTAGAATCTAGATCTGGAAGGCATTCTAGAGATCATCTTGCTCAATACTCATATTTTACATTTGAGGAAATTGAGGTCTAGAAAAATATTTTCTTCAAGGTCAGAGTCAGTGGCAGAGCCAGGTCTATTGACTTCCACTCAAATAGGCATTACAATGAAAATGTGTTAATATTTGGGGTTTGAGCTGATTAAGTACTTCCTTTACCAGCTGGCTTATCTTTTTTCCTCCATTCAAGATTATCCTGAGCTCTGTGCTCTCATATTTAGAGGAGCATTAAATTCATGTGAATGAGGTTGTGTTTAGTGTATACTTTTCAATATATGATACTCAAAAAGTTTATAATAAAACATCTAAATAAGTGATACAAATTGTCTTAGAGTTTATATATACATAGATATGTACATGTATATGTACATACATATATGCATGTGCATGCAAATATCAAATACAAGTGTATATTGAATGCACACATATGAAAAGCAGATATGTATAGACATGTATATGTGTATATGTCCAAGTACGCATATAGTAAATATGCATATATTTTAGTATATATACTACATATGTAAGTATAAACACACACATATAGCTAGCTAGCTAGCTAGCTAGCTAGCTAGATAGATAGATAGATAGATAGATAGATAAGTAGAAAAATACTAAATATTTCTCTAGAGTAAATAAGAAAACTTGTCTTCAGTGCTTCTGAATATGGAATCTTGAGTACCAAGGGATAAGTGGTATCTAATAATTAATAAAAGTGATTGTGAAGCATTTCGCAAATATAAAGTGGAAAATAATTTATAAATATTTAAATAGTTATTAAATTAATATTAATATTACATAAATATAACTGATTTTCAATACTATTTCACTGTTACAAAATGCTTTGCTATTATTAATTATATTATTATTGCTTTTCTTGATCTGTAATATACAAATGTACACAGACACAGCTATCTATCTGTGCTTTATATGTACATATTCATATGCCTACTTATATGTAATGTACAAATATACATATGCACACCTGTTTACCTTGTGTTGTGTATGTGTAGAAATATACAAATGTAGTATGTATGCACTCTCGTGTTTCACATGCATACTAATATATAGTATATACATGTATATATGTATATCTATGGTTTGTATACACATATTCACATACATGCACAAATACAGATACACATAGCCTAGTGTGAGCTTTTGCATATATATGTATATGGGCAAATACATAAGCATGCATGTAGAGATTCTGGGACAAGAGTGTGTTATTTATTATCAAGAGCATTCTCATTATAAAGATTGTGTGTGTGTATTTGTATAGATATATACATACATAAACAGTGTATGCACATCTATGTGACTCTGTGCTAATATACGTGCATCCACATATATGTCTGTGTGCCTGTATGCATTATGGGACAGTAGTATATTACTTACATTAATACTCTCCTATATAATATATATGTATTTCTACAGCTCAAATCAGACTGGAGTGATGATATATACTCTGTTCTCTGCTTTTTATTTCTTTAAAGCTTTTTCCTCATCACCCTAGTTACCTCTCTCTTCTTCACTTCCCACAGTGGGATTTGGATTAAAGGCTGATTTGCATCTGCTGTGTGTTCTAATTTCCCAAGTGTGCATGAATGAATTCACAACAAAAGAGCTCTCCTTTATTTTTTGCCACAATTTTGATGTGAGTAGTGTCATTCAGAAGCAAGTGCCATGTGGGTTGGTGATAATAAGGTCTTGCCTTCTTAAATAATTAGTGGACCAGTGTTTAAACACTCTTCCTATTCAAATGAATTCAGATATTGAAATGATACTGTAGATCATCTGCATTCTTTAAGTGCAAAAAAATCCCTATTTAATAAGATCATAACAAGAGTCAATATTTTCTATTGTAGTCTCTCTAAAATGCAGAATATTTATCTGGCATATTGAACATTTACAGAAAAGAAAAAAATGCTGGTGTCACCTCAGATTGCTTTACAATGAAATTTGTTTCTTCAGTTAAGGAGTAATGTCATTAACTGCATTTGTTCAACATCTCCTAATATTCACCCTAAGACTGCTGAGAGAAAAGACCATTTTTTTTAATATTATAGGTATCTGCATATGAACATAAGATTATCAAATTCCCACTGGAAAGGTATATTTGAAATCATCTGGTTAAATTTCATTTTTTTTGATGAGGAAATGGAAGTTTGAAGAAATTAAATGGTCCAAGGTCACACGTATAGTGTGTGGCAGAACCAGACTTTTAAGTCCAGGTCCTCTGACTACAAATCCCACATTCTTATTCCTACATCATATGATCCTAGAAAACTACATACTATTCCAGTTTTGTTGCTGATCTTTTGGGGTAACTGGGGACATGGTACTGTAGAAGACAGAACTGTAGTATAATCTCAAAAATGACAGAATGATATTTGTCTGAATCCAAGGTAAACCATTCGATACCACAGTGATGCAAATCTATGCTCCAACCAGTGAGGTGGCCAAACTTGATAATACCTATGAAAACCTACAACATCTTCTAGAAATAACACCAAAAAAAGATCTCATATTCATCATAGAGGATTGCAGTGCTAAAATAGGAAATCATAAGATAATTGTAGTAATAGACAAATTTGGCCTTGGAGTACAAAATGAAGCAGGGCAGAGACTGATAAAATTTTGTTAAGGTCACAGCAAACACTTTTTTTCAACAACCCAAAAGGCAACTCTCCATATTGAGATCACCAAATGGTCAACATCAAAATAGGGTTGATTATATATACTTTGCTGCCAAAAGTGGAGAAACTCTATATAGTGAGTTTAAAACAAGACCTGGAGCTGTCTGTGACTCAAATCATGATCTTCTTGCAAAATTCAGTCTTAAATTGAAGAAAGTAGGGAAAACCATCAGTCCACATAAATATGACCTAAATAACCTGCTTTGTTAATATGAAAAAGAAGTATTAAATAAATTTAAGGGATTAGATCTGGTAGATGAAGTACCAAAAGGACTATGGACAGAGGTTCACAATATTGTACAGGAGGCAGCAAATAAAAACATCTCAAAGAAAAAGAAGACCAAGAAAGCAAAATGGCTGTCTGATAAGGCTGTCTGATAACAGCTGAGAAAAGAAGGAAAGTAAAAGGGAAAGGAGAAAGGGAAAGAATTCCCTGCAGAATCTCCTGCAGAATTCTAGAGAATAAAAGAGGACAGATAAGGAGGTTTTATTAAATAAACAATGCAAAGAAATAGAAGAAAACAATATAATAGGAAATACAAAAGATCTCTTCAAGAAAACTAGAGATATCAAGGGAATATTTGAATATTTTATGTAAAAATGGGCATGATAAAAGACAAAGAGGTAGTGATAACAGAAATAGAAGAGACTAAGAAGAGGCAGCAAGAGTAAACAGAGGAACTATACAAGAAAGATCTTAAAATCATTGATAACCTTGATGATGTGGTTACTGACTTAGAGACAGATACCTTGGAAAATGAAGTTAAGTGGACGTTAGGAACCTTTGCTAACACTGTCTAGGGGAAATGACAGAATTCTAGCTGAGCTATTTAAAATCCTAAAAGATGATGTTGTTAAAATATCATATTCAATACACCAACAAATTTGGAAACCTCAATAGTGGCCACAGGATTGGAAAAGATCAATTTGCATTCCAATTTTAAAGAAGAATGCCAAAGAATATTCAAATTATGGAATAATTGCTCTCTTTTCACATACTACCAAGGTTATGCATAAGATTCTGCAAACTAGGCTTCAGCAATATGTAAACTAAGAATTACCAGAAGAGCAGACTGGTTCTCAAAGAGGCAGAGGAACTAGAGACCAAATTGCCACCATAACTGGATTATGGAGAAAGCAAGGAAGCTCCAGAAAAGTATCTACCTTTGCTTTGTTAACTACACTAAAGCCTTGGATGATGTGAATCACAACATAATAGGGCAAGTGCTCAAAGAGACTGGAGTACCAGATCATCTTACTTATCAACAGAAAACCTGCATGTAGGGCAAAAAGCAACAGTTAGAACTGAATATGGAATCACTGAATGATTTGAGACTGGAAAAAAATACATACATATATACATGCACATATGTATGTATATAAACACTTTATTTAACTTATATGCAGAGTAAATCTTGTGAAATGGCAGCCTGAATAAATCAAAAGCTGAAGTTAAGGTTGCCAGGAGTCTCAGATATGCAGACAATACTTCTCTGATGGCAGAAAGGGAAGAGAAATTAAGAAGCCTTTTGGTGAGGGTGTAAGATGAGTGCATGAAAGTTGACTTCAAGCTTAATATTAACAAATGAAACAAAACAAAATCTTGGCAACTGTTCCCATCACTTCCTAGTAAATAGAGGGAGAAAAAATGGAAGCAGCATATAGGGTTAGAAACCCTAACCCTAAATGCGCTCTATCTGATATTCTTGGGCTCAAAGATCATTGGAGATGACAACTGCAGAGATGTCACCTTGACAACAAAGGTCCACATAGTCAAAGTTATGGTTTTTCCAGTGGTAATATATGGTTGTGAGAGTTGGACTTTAAGGAAAGCTGAGTGCTACAAAATTGATGCTTTCTAACTGTGGTACTAGAGAAGACTTTTGAGAGTCCCTTGTACAGCAAGTATGTCAAATCTCAATACTTAAGGAAATTGATTCAGACTACTCATCGGAAGTACAAGCACTAAAGCTGAAGTTTAACTATTTTGACCACATAATGAGACAACTTGACTCATGAGAAAAGACCTTGATGGGAAAGATGGAAGGCAAAAGAAGGGGATGGCACAGGATGAGATACATAGATAATATCATGGAAGTTAAAAACATGAAATTGGGCCAACTTTGGAGGGTAGAAGTCCACAGGTTTACAAAGAGTTGGACATGACTGAACAAATGAGCAGCAACAAAGAAATACAGAACATTTTGTTGATTGGGTAGCACTAGAAGAAAAAGCTGTAGCCATACTAAATGAAGCAGACACACCCATCAAGTGCATGGTAGTATGGCCAGAAAGGAGTCTTTCCAATGAATTGTTCCTAGACAAAGTCTGATGTGGGTCACCTATTTTCTTATCCCCTTTCCCCCCAACAGTAGCAAAGAAAAAAACAACCCAGATTCTACCATCATACTTGCTCTACCCAATCCATTTCTTCAAGGCAGTTGAATTCTTGGCACATGACCTAATTGGATCATTGAGACCTTGCTGCCTTACTGTTACTGTAATGTATCACCTCATTTAAGAGGAAGATTAATAGTAGGAATTAAAGAAAGCCTTTTTTCTTCCAGTAACAAAAGTCATCAAGAATGCTCAACACTGTCTACTTTGTATTTATTTAATGGATTATATATTCTTATATATTATCCCCACCCATTCTACCTCTAGTAGGATATAAGCTCCTTGAAGGCAGATATGACTCACTTTTTGACTTTACATTTCAAGAGACAAACACAATCATTTGGTCAGTAAACAAGCATGTGTGTACTTGTACCAAATATCAGATGTCCAGTTATTTCAGTCATGTCTGACTCTTCATGACCTCATTTGAACTTGAAATGAGCTACATATACTTTTTTGTCTCTTAAGAATGATCAGGGATTGAAGGTAGCTATAAGTTGCTTCTTATGCATCCAAGTGACTCATTACTGAATTTTCTCTCCTATGGATAAATGGTCCCTAAAAATACAGTTTCCTTTGAACCAGAGTAAGAAGGAAAACAGTCCCTGACAACTACTTTATTTTTCTCTTCACTGTCTTGAAAGTTTCCCAAGTGGAACTTGCATTTTGTTCATTTAATAGTTAACAAAAAATCAGGAGGCACGTTCCAGTGTTTTTGTCTTGGTTGCTCCAAAAGTACATTTGTATTCATTCACACTGGGGCCTCGAGGGAGGCACTGATTGTAGAATTTTAGTGTCCTATTTTTCCTTCAGAACACCTTTCTCTGTCTAATGGGGATTTGAAAGCATGCTAAACATTGTTATTTCTCTTTAGGTTATTGCTGTTGCCAAAAAGAAAGAACCTCTGATTCTCTCAAACAAATTTCCTTGAGATTCAGGTGAAAATATTCAAGGATAAGTCAGGATGAGTCTCAAACTCCGAAGATAGTAAAGAGTAACATCTCTTTCCATCCCAGTGAGACTTTTGAAAATATGAATAAAACATAATGTTCTAATCTTAAGGCATTACTGGAGGTCAAGTGGACTTGAAACCATGTGACAGTTTTGTGTCGGGTTACTTTTTAATAGAATTTCACTTCACTCAAGAAGGATAAAAAATTCTGCATTCCTTATTATTTTCAGACAAGGGACAATCATTTGAATTAATATCAAGATGCATCCCACACAGATTTTTTTTTAAATCATCAATCTGCCATCTTAACCACATTATTTTGTACCTTCAGGCCCTTGATGTAGTTTTTATGAACAGGATTCAAATAAATTGGCTCTTTTTCCTTGGTGGTTTCTTTAATTACTTTGTTATTATCCAAGGAACTGGTTTAATTTAAATGAACACAGTGTTCCTGCTACTACTATCCTGAGAAAACATAGGCTCAGAACATGCTGTTTTTTAGTTAAAGTGTATTTCTCGGCCTACGGATGCCAGGATTGGGCTGCTCTGTTGCATCTGAGGAGTTGCTAGTGATGATCTAAGAGAGGCTAACCAACCCAGCCTCATCAGTGGATCCCAAAGAATTTCCTTTTTTCCTTGCAACAAAGAACAAAAGGTAATTAGACAATTTATTTTTAGTAAATTTGATAGCAAAGTAATTACTTTAGGTAAAAAAATAATTGTATCAAGTTTAGAAGTCACTTCTTTCAATATAGGTCATACAGGTAAGGTGCATTTTAAAGAACGGATATAGAGACTAGCTTAATTATGAAATTACTTCAAATTATAACAAGTACATATTTGTACATGTCAAATTTAGTCTTTTGCAAAGGTGTGGAATACCCTACCGTCCTCTAATGTCAAGCCAAATAAAGTTATATTAAAATTTTCAAAGGAATTTAAAAAACAATACACACAATATCATGAAATATTTTATAGACCCATGAAAATGCAAAATTGTATTTCATTTCCTGAAATAGTTACCATTTTCAAGCTAGGCTATATGTTTCAAACTAAAGCCATATGTGAACTTAATCTTTGGAAACCTATTTTTGTATATCTGGTGATTTTTTTTTTTCAGTAGACTTAGTTAGGCTCCTACTGTGGCAAATAAGGGTATTGAAAAGATCCTGGAAAGAGTCAGGTGGAAAATGTTACCTATTAGAATACCTTTTCTCCCATCTGAGCAAACACTAGGTTCAGCAAATCATTAAAATGATTGTACTTGGAGCTGTAATCTTGCATTTGGGAGGGGACTCAGGTCACCTAACCCAACCCCATAGCAGATACATGAAACTCCTGTGCTATTTCACCAGCTTGCTTTGGAGTAATCTGAATGTAATATAGACAAATACATTCCCTGAAATTGCCCAGCAGATATTCCTAATTACACCCAGAGATGGAGGTTGTTACTTTCAACAATCAACAAAATGATTACAGTCTAATGACCAAAATTTTTCTTGTTAATGAGTGTTATTAATGTGTTTGAACTATTTCCTCAAATGGGGTGGGACAAATTCCTATGATCTCAAGATACAGAGTTTCCATTATCACTATGGGATTTTAGTCCCAAATTTCTCAATGAAGATTATTCCTTGACTTACCATTCCTTGACTTACCAGCCAACGTAGTCTGATCATGGCAACAAAGAATTCGAAAATTTCCAAATTTTATAGTATTTGCATTACTAATTAGATGAAGAAACTTGCTGGATTTATAGAATTCATAGGATAACATTTCTCTGGCTTTCTAATGAAGATACATTCTTCTATCACTGTCCGTCCACATTGGTGGCTTTTCAAATGCAGTGCCCAACCCCTTCCTACCCTCTCCCAAACTCAGAGAGACAGAAGAAAGAATCAACATATTTCTTTCTTTCCTTCTTCAATCTGGCTTCTGACCTTATCATTCAAGCAGAATTGCTCTTGAAACTCACCAGAGATCTCCTAATTGCCTAATCTAATGGCCTTTCCTCAATCCTCACCTTTTTTGACCTCTCTGCCGCCTTTGACAAGGATGATTACCCTCTACTCCCAGATATTCTCTCTTCTCTCGGTTCTCCCCCTACCTATCAGACAACTCTTTCTTAGTCTACTTTGCTGGATCTTCATCCAGGTCCCATGTGCTAACTATGTGTATCCCCCAAGCCTCTGTCCTGGGTTTTCTATTCTTCCTCTATACTATCTCTCTTAATGGTCTCGTCAGTTGCCATGGAAATCAACTATTGTCTCTACATAGATGATTCCTAGACCTATTTATCCATCCCTGATGTCTCTTTTGTCCTCTAGTCTTGAATCAACAGTCATCTTTTGAACATCTTCAATTTGATATACAATAGGAATCTTAAACTCAACACATCCAACACAGAATTTTATCTCTTCCCCAAATTCTTTCCTCGTATCTTCTGAGCTATTACTATTAAAGGAATCATCATCTTCTCTGCAACCCAGACTGGGAACCATGATGTCTTCCTCAACTCCTTTCCTCACAAAGCCCAACATCCAATGACTTATCAGATCTTGCCATTTTAAACTTTACTGTAACACCTCATATAAATACTTTTCTCTCTTTTTGCACAGCCACCACTTTCCTATAAGTCTCCTGGGCTATTATAATAGTCTTCCATTGGTCTCTCTGCTTCAAGTCACTCATCACTCCATTCCATGTTCCACTCACCTGGCAAAGTGATTTTCTTAAAGCATATCCATTATCCTTTTAACTCTCCCCATCCCCATCCCCATCCCCATCCCTCCCAATCCCTACTGCCTATTACCTCCAAGATCAAATACAAAAATCTTCTGTTTATTTAAAACTTCTCATGATTAGCTCCTTCCTACCCTTCCAGTCTTCCTTAGATTTTGCTCTTTTCTATATATTTTATTATCCAGCTACACTGGCCTACCTGTTGATCCTCACAAAAGATACTTCTTTGTACCTTTGAACTGAATATCTCTCCTGCTGGAATGCTCTTCTTCATCTCTACCTCCTGGCTTCCTTCGAGGCTAGCTCAAATCCCATCCTCAGCCAGATACCTTTCCACACTGTCTCCCAACTCTCAATCCCTTCCCTCTGAGATTAACATGTAACACAAACATTATGTAGAACTATTTATGTGCATATTTTCCCTCCCCTGAAGAGATAAACAGGGTTAAGTGACTTACCAAGGGTCACACAGCTAGTAAGTGTCTGAGACTGGATTTGAACTTAGGAAAATGAGCCTTCATGATTCCCAGCCCAGTGCTCTATGTACTATACCACCTAGCTGCCTGTTGCTTAACTAACTCCTCTTTTTTGATATTTATACAATCTGATTCTATCATCCCATCTTCAACATTGTTGTTATCATGTTTTGACCTCTGCTATAATTTTCTTCCTCCATCAGTGACCACTATCTGTATTATAGTCTTCCTTCATTGATTTAAATGTTCTTATTAATGACCCTTCTCTTTCAATACCCAAGGCTCTTAATTTGTCAGCCATCAGTCTCATGACTTCCTCTTCATTCTACATAATCTACTAACAGTTTCACTCTGGAGACCTTATTATCATCATAAACTTCTCAACTTCCAAGATCTTACACTCTAAAACGACTTCCTGTGAACACAATCTCTTGTCTTGCTTAACTCCTCCATCACCTGGCTCCTCTTGAATCCCTTTTCTTCATCTTTAACTCTGGTCTCTTGGTTTTCTCTTCACTCCCTCATCCATCATCTAGAAGAACTGAGTTCAAATCTTTCCTTCAACACTTAAAAGCTATGTCACCTGAGGCAAGTCCCTTAGCTTCAGGTGCCTCATCTGTAAAACATGGCTAATAGGGTTTGCCTGCCAGGGTTATTGTGAGGATAAAATGAGATATTTGTAAAATGCTTTGCAAACTTCAAAGTCCTATATAAATGCTAGATATTATTATAATCCTACTTCATTCCCATATACCTTGACCATTGACCATTCTGACTTCCTTTCTTCCCTTAACTGTTTTGGGTCTACAGTTAGTCATTTCAGCAATGCACTGTTGTCCACTGAATGCACTTGAATCTCATACTCCTTTGTCCTTCGGTTACTCCTGCCCTGCTAGTGTTAAAGCCTGGATCACACTCACCATTCTTCTTTGCTTCTAATCCCAAATAGCCAATTATCTGCTGAAGGAACCATGTATTTGTACTGATTTGGTCTACTACAAATGTATGCTATTAAACATCAACTGGGTTCTCATCACTGCACTGTAATTTTTCAATCTGTCTTAGATTCACTCCCTATCACACTTTCCATAGCTGCTGAGTTTAAACCTTTTTTATAATCCCCTCATCTTCTAATTTCAACAAATAAATGTTGATGAAACAACAAACAGAATATCTTTTCTTTTCCAATCTTCATACCTTTCTTCATGCCATTTTACCTGCTGGTAATTATCTCTCTTCCTTATTTCTTACCCATACTTCAAGAGCTAGCTCAAAACTCATCTCTTCTACCAAGTCTTTCATGGACAACTTTGTCAGAAGTAAAATTCTTTCATTAGAACTACCCTAATTATTGTCTTTATAATGTATTTTTCAATAAGCAACATAAAACTTGTGTACCACTCTCTTACTCTTGTGAACTATTACATAAATCTTGTGCTATTATACAATTTTTTTCATTTATTTGTGTCTTATCTCCTAGACTAGACTATTATCTCCCTAAGGACAAGGGCCATGTATTTTTAGATTAATATGCCTAACAGAATACCTTGTATATGACAAATGCTGAATAAATCTTGAGTGATATTGTAAGTCATCATCACAGGCATCTTAATGTACACAATTGATATCTTGGATTTTGCACTGCATGTTTTTTTTTTAAAATTGGATCATTTTTTAATCTGAAAGTTGAAAATAAAATGAAAATAGAAGAGTTAGTTAGAAGTTAAGGATCTTCTTTTCTAGGCAGAAGGAAGTTTTTTTCTTTTTAAATGCCACTGAGCATGTGAAGTAGAAATGATTGCTAGAGGAAGCATTGAATGTTCATTCATTCAGGTCACTTGAAAGATGCTTCTGTATCAGGGGTCTCCAGTTGCATGTACAAAGAGAATAAAGAAGATAATAATCTCAGGGACTCCCCTACCTCAATGGTTCTCCCATGTCAATCAAGCAAGAGTCTGATTGAACAGATGGGCCTTGAACTGTGCCCCAAAGGCCAGCAGACTGTGTCAGAGCTGATGGTAAAATAATCTGAGCCATGTGCCTTCCTCTGAAAACACTTTGTGCTTAGCAGCATGGTTAAGACAAAGAGATTCAGTCAATGAAATTGTTAAGAACACTTTGAGATTGGGGAGAAGAGAACAAAGGCACATACTGCATCCCCAAATTTCCTGTGCCCCCTGACCTGTGACTGGAGTGGTACAAGAATGTAGTATATAGGTCCCAAGAGTCTTTAACCACAGGGCTGGAGAAGTAGGTACAAGTTTCCATAGGTTATATTGGGTTCGCTAGAGCCTCAGAGACCTCTCCAAGGATTGAGAAGAAAGAAGAAAGAGACAAGTCTTTTCTACAGTGAGCAAGAGTCATCTTTTATAAAGATTTATTTAAATATACTTTAAATAAGTAGTTTGACACATCAAGAGAATATTAACATTCAAAAGAACATAGTCCGAAACTATGCAGGACCTGGTAGAGAAGTACTGGACAAACCACCTATTCTGGGTCCACCTTAGGAGGTTAGAAAGTGAAATACTACTATCAAGTTACCATCACAGGAAATACAACTGCTATGGCCCTATGGGGCCTTCCCTACAGGAAGATGCCAAATGTTATCTCTCCATCCTTAGTCTACATCGGCTCTAAAAAATAAGTAATGGAATCTAAGTGATAGGGATCCAAATGTATTCCAGTTTTGGTGAAATATTGGAATTAGCCTAAAGAAGAAGAAATATACCAGGCTCAGCTAGATATAATACACAATAAAACTTTCTAACTTCAGATGAATTTGAGAGAAGGCAATACTGGAATATTTTAAAATATTTAATCTACCAATAAATATTTAATGATCATCTCATGCTAAAAATTCTTAATATGGAATCTGTGAGCTGCATTTCAGTATGTGTGGTTCCCTTTCTAAGACTTTGTATTTTATTTTATGTATTTACAAAGATCATTCTGAAAAGAGCTTCATAGGTTCCACCAGATCACCAAAGGAAGGATCCATGACACACAGAAAAGACTGGTACTATGTGGAAGGTGCTGTGGGCCCACTTACAAGATTTTATAATTTAGCCAAGAGATGAAGCATGAAATGATGAAGTATTCAAGAGGCTCAATTCAGTTCAATACAGTTCAACAAGTATTTCTTAAGTACCTATTAGTATTTAATTTAGCATGGCAGACGATAGAGATACAAATATAAGACAGCCCATGCCCATAAGAAACTGTCCTTCGGCGGGGGGAATATTATTTAAATAACATTTCAAAAACAAGTGAATACTATACTACACACACATATATATGTATATATATATATATATATATATACATATATATGTGTGTGTGTGTGTGTGAATATATATATGATGTAGCCACAAAGTAATTGGGGTATGTGGAGAACATGAAAAAGAGGAATGGGAACCAGGTAGACTCTCATGTAGGAAATGTCACTTGAGAGGAATCTTGAGGAGAGTTATGGATTCCAGTGAAGAGAGGTGAAGATGGAGAGCATTTCAGTCAAGGGAGTTATCCTACACAGGGACATGGAGAAAAGAAAATGTAGAGTATTCAAAGAAGAGTGCTGTGAAATCAGTTTGGAAAGAGAGGCTAGAGTCAGTCTGTGAAGGGTTTTTAATACCAAATGGTTTTCAGATTTGTTTTGTTTTCAAATAGAGAAAATATGGAGCCACTGAAGTTTCTTGAATGGGTAGATATGATTTTTAGTAAAGTCATTTTGGCAGCTGAGTTGACGCCCCTATGATTGTTCATCCTTCATTCTCAAAGTCCAGTAACATCAGCAGAGTGATGTTTTGACTTGCAAGTGCATTGGATTTAAGTGAGGCAGGGCTCTACAAAGTCACAAACCTCACTATCCTCCAGTTGTTCAAATCCAGTGACAAGACATAGGTCAAGATGACTGGAGGTCATCTTTGAGGTAATATCCATTCAGTAATTAAAGGCTAGATAAGAACAGAGGATAAAGATGATCCAGTTTTCCTTCACAAATGACTCAGTCTGCATGAGGAAGACCCTCAGAGTTTCTGACCAGAACAGAGACAATTGCTATTTAAACCCTAAGCCATGAAAACCCAAACAATGAGCAGGTGAGGTTTAGGTTGGAACCTACTATTGGTCTATCAGTAAAGCCAGAGTGATTTGAGTTTAGAGGCATAGTCAAGTAGCTCCATTTGAATCCCAATGGGCATCATCAAACTCTGGTTTTCCAGAGGTATATTTCAAGAAATCACAAATGAAAACTACCCAAGACAAAAGAGTTAATTGTCCCAGGTGTTTTTGGGGAGGGGTGAAAGAATAAATAAATAGGAAAGAAAAAAATCAAGCCCACTGTACCTCAAGACCCTTACTACATCCTAGTGGAGATAAATTAGGAAACTGGTGTGGTAAGACCAGAACGCAAAAGAGAAATGGGGAAATAATGAGAAGTACATGCATGGTGATCCAGCAAGGGAGATTGAGAGTGCTTGGTTAGACAAATAAGAGAAGAATCAAAAAAGAACAGTGTCGTGAAAAGCCAAAGAGAAAGAATCTAATGGACAGAAGTGGTCAACAGTATCAAACATGAACAGAAGCACAAGAAGAATGAGGACTGAGAAAAACTCATTGGATGAAACAATTAAGAGATCACTAGGAAGTTTAGAGAGAACATTTTTAATCCGGTGGTGAGGTTGGAAGCCCACCACTGGGACTTGAAAGGGGACAAATTAGTGATGCAGACAGTAAGTGCTAATGGAGTTCAGAGTGAGAGAGAGCACTTTAGAAAGAAATGGGATTTTGTAATTTTCAAGTGCATATATTAATTCAAACTGGGCTTGCCAAGTGTCACCTCATAGAGGTCCTTAGGGAACTTGCATTAATGAATAGATAAGAATGAGTCCTGCTTAGCTATATTATTTTCATTTGAGTAGGTGTTCCTGAAATGCTTGAGGGTCTTGGAAGATAGATTGCTCCATTACATAGTTTGGGCATTTAGGTTGGTCTAGTTCACAGGGAAATAGGGTCATAGAATCATAAACTTAAAGCAAGAAGGAACTTTAGAGATCTTCGGTCTCGATTTCTTCCTTTTACAGATGAAGAGACAGGTTCAGAGGTAAGAAGTGACGTTTTCAGGGTCATATAACTAGTAAGGTCATTTTACAGATGAGAAGACTAAGTTAAGTGATATGAAATGACTTTTTCAAGGTCACATAGCTAGTAAGGGGAAGAGCCATAACTTAAGTCTTCTGACTACTAGTCTAATGCTTGTTCTACTATATATTATACTTAACACTCATAGTTTGTATTATGGAGAAAAGGGGCATTTGTTAAGGATAAAATTTTTTCTGTCCCCTTACAAATGACCACAAATTTTTTAAATGAAGTCTTAAAATTTATACTTATACATATGTATACATAGGTTTAGACCTTATAATCTCCAGAAGAGATTGACTAGAGATTCTTAAGCTTTTTTTGTGTCATAGACTCTTTGGTGGTGAAGCCTATGTCCCTCTTTTCTGAATAAACTTTTTAAATGCAAAAAAGAAAATGAATGGGATAACAAAGGAAGCCAATTACCTTGAAATACAGTCATCAGCATTAAAAGTTTTGAGTTAATGGGACCCACAGAAACCCATCCCTAGATCCTAGCACTTGGCTTAAGATTCAAAATGTATCCACATATTTGTGAACAATTATTAAGCTCAAGATACCCTTTGGCCTATGAAATTTTAATGACTATAACAGAAATCAGAAAAGTAACATTGAATCTCTTTCTGTGAAAAATAAACACGCAATCCCATAAACATTGATTGAATGAGTACTAAGGAAGAATCATCTTCATGAGTTCAAATCTGGCCTCAGACACTAAGTAGTCATGTATAACCTTGGGCAAGTCACCCTTTCTGCCTCGTTTCCTCATCTGTAATAAACCAGAGAAGGAAATGACAAACCATTCCAGTATCTTTGTCACTAAAACTCCAAATGGGTCACGAGGAGACATGACTGAGCAACAACAAATTAGGTAAATAATCTCATTTGATCCTTACCATAACTCTATGAAGTAGATAGCTCATATACTTAATATTCCCATTTTATTGATAAGAAAATTGCAATTTAGAAAGGTCAAGTCAGCCAATAAATATTTCTTAACCACCTTTCAAATGTCAGGCACTGTGCCATGCACTAGGGATATAAAGAAAGGTGAAAGACCATCCCTGCCTTCAAGGAGCTCACACTTTAATGGAGGAGACAAGATTTAGACAACTATGTACAAACAATTCAGACAGGATAAATTGGAAATAATGAACAGAGAAAAGGCATTGGAATTAGGACAGATTGGGAAAGGTTCTCTGTAGAAGGTGTGGGAGTTGGAGACAGCCAGAGGAATCAGTAGGTGAAATTGAAGAGAGAGAACATTCTGGGTATAAGAGCCAGCCAGGATAGTGGTTTGTAAATAGTCCTTGTCAACAATAAGCCATTTAGCAACAAGTCACTTAGCAACAGGTTAGGTATGATAGGAGCTAGAATGAAGGGGAAAGATAAGAATGGACAGATGAGAAAAGAAACACAAAGAAGGAAAGAATGGGCTTAATGACTTGCTATCAAAGGAAAGGTTAGGCAGGAATCAAAACTGCATTTTCAGATGGATAATGAGCACAATTGCACTGTTGATATAAATAGGAAAAACTAGTGCAAAAAAGATACTTAAAAAATGGGGGGGAAGAATAATGAATTTAGTTTAAGCATATTGAATCTGAAGGACTCTAATCAATGTCAAGTCAGAATCTGAAGATATTGAAATGTAGCTGGGGAGAAGTCAGGATTGGAGATATAGATTTAGAAATCATCTGCATAGAAAATTACAGAATTGTAGAATTTTAGGGAAAGAAGAAATGTTAGAAACAATGTAACATAATCACTCCATTTTAAACATGAAGATAATGGGACAAAGAAAAAAAATAACTTGTCCAAGATCATCTGGTCGGTAGCTGAAATGAAAAGAATGTATGAGACCTAAGAAAGAGAATAGAAATAAAAATGAATAGTGGACCAAGGACTAGATCTGGGAAAGTGTCCATGTTGAAGAGGAAAGAGGAAGAAGAGGAGTTAGAAATGAAGGGAATAAAGTCAGAGAAGCAGAAGGAACAAGTAGAGAGTCTAGTAAACCAATTGAGAAGGCAATCCCAAGAAATACAAGGTGGTCAATAGTACAGATAAATGTTACAGAAAGCTCTAGCTGACAATGACTAAACAGTCAAAATCGGTAACTAACGACCCATGGACGAGATTGAAAGATGCTCCAATTTATCTGTCCTCTCAACTTGTCCATGAATTGGAGTGGATTGACCCAGGAGTCTAAAATGATAGCATGAGAGTTTTTCAGGATCTATTTCTACTATATATTTCTTCTTGTAAGTCAATGACAATGCTACAGAAGTAGAAGGGTGGTGGTGGTTGTTTTTTAATGGTGTCAAATTTCAAGACATGCAAAGAGTGGTCAGCGCTACTTCCTGAATTGAACATTAAACTGTAATCTCTTCCAGTGGATTTTTCCTTCACTTTGTAAGCACCTCCACTAGACTATAAGTTCCCTAAAGGCAGAAACTGTCTTTTGCCTATTTTCATATCCCTAGCACTTAGCACAATGCCTGGCATGTAATAGGCATCTACCAAATGTTGAATGATTAACTGAACAAAGAAAATGTCCAGGAAATTTTGCCTGTATTATTACTCTCAGGATGTCTTTGTGCCAACATACTCTTGTGCTTCAGCCTTTACCTCCCACCTGCAGTCCAGTTCTTGCTCTGAGTCCCAGGGCTTCTGAATAGTGAGAAGTCACCATATATAGTCCTGTCCCAGACCACAATCCCATCATTTGAAACTTTCTGTTTCAGGCACAACTTCTTTTTTCAGACTTTAGCTCTGAGAACAGTAATCAGATTGTAAACTGAATCCCATAATCCATTGGTAGTGACTTTTTCCTCCTTGGTGGAGAGCAATGTAATTACATTGATACTTTACATTTACAATTACATGAGATACTTTGTCTCAATGAAATTAAAGACCTTGTCAAACAATTGCCTGGCACTATTCTTGACTTCCCTGATCAAGCCCTCCTCCCTGGCCACCATTCCCTATAGGTATTATCTTTCTCTGTTAGAGTGTAAGCTACTTTAGGACAAGGATTGGCTTACTGCTTTGTATCTATAACCCTAGAACTTATCATAAATCCATAGACCCCTATGTAATATATGAGATATTACATGAGAGAGTGCTCACTACCTATTAATATATGTAAATTCTTATAAATATAACTACCATATAATTAATAATGCATATAATATGTAGCATATAAATAATATATAAATAATTACTGTATATATATATATAGAGAGAGAGAGGTGTATATAGTAAGCACTTAACAAATACATATTCAATCAATTCATTAACTTATCATTCATCATTCAAGTTAACCTGGTTCTGAATACAACTGAACATCCCAGAGTGCTGGGGCTACCTTTAAAATGCTCCAGACCAGCCTGGTACTGTCTTTTAGTCATCAACATCTCCACCTCGAAATTACCACAGTCAGGCATCTTAGATTTCATTTGTCTTCCTTCAAAAGGGGCTCCATGTATACACTTTAGAAAGAAGGGAAATGCTGGATTTGAACACATTTTCATTCCCTGGTATCTTGGAGGCTGGAGAAGAATGTGTATTCTGAACATTCCCTACTGGTTCATCATGACTTGGAGCAATGCCATTGTTTAGACTGTGGCTAATAATTCAGAAGTTTTCCCTTGTTAGAGCAGGATTGCCAGGGCTCAGGAGGAGGAGGAGAAAGAACACAGGGGAAAGACCTAGCTTTCATTTAACTTGACCTCCCATCACAAAAAAAAAGACCCAGCTTGTCTTCCTGAGCGACTCAAACTGAGTTTTCATCCTGTTTGACCTCCCAGCATGAGAAGCTTCTTGCTGAACAACTGGCCCTCAGCCCCAGTGGGTCTGGGCACCAGTCCAAACTTGGCACATCTCTCAACTGCACTTGTCCTGTTACAAGAGAAGAAGAATTTTAAAAAAGCAGTCATTCAAAAGAGGACAAGTGGGGGGAAACGAGAAAGAAAAAATGGGTCCATTTGGTCTGTGGTCTTCAGGATGCCTGTAGATGGTGTTTGTCCAATTAAGTCTGTTAAACTATCACTGTGGATAACCTTTGGAGCATCCTGATTTGGCAAATTTAGTGGTTAATGTGCCAGGAAAGCTTGGTCACTGGAGAAAGGTTCAGCCCCACCCAGCTGGAGCCTGACTTCCTGAACTTCATCTCACACTTCTCTGCTTCCTTGGTAATCCTTCTAGCAGAAACCCCGGGCTTGTTAGAGCCACAAACCATAAGCAGGGCCATGCCTTTTTCCTTTTAGTCTAATTCCTTCTAGACAGCAGCTGGTTTCACTTGCTATCTTTGAACATGCCAGGATTCTAAAAGAAATCATTGAGTTCCTTCTTTCCAGATGGCTAACGAAGGGTTTAAGAATGAACTAACCCTAATGGATATGCCGCTGACCATAGTGCAGGACTCAGCTGTTTGATAACACTAGTGAGCTGGAGCTCCCAGGTCAGCACCACCTCAGGATCTCGCAGTCAAGACAGCTTTTGAAAGAACATTTTATTCTTTCTGGGTTCCATTCGCTGTTGCTTTGACCACACTGATTTCTGTCAATTCAATCCAATCAATCAATCAATAAGCATTTATTAAATATTTACTGTGTTCTGGTCATTGTGCTAAGATAAAATTAGCACTGGCTTGCCTCAGTGTCTCACAAAGTGCTATGTTCCTATCCTCAAGGAAATTGCATTCTACTTGGGGGGAAATACACACATACCCCCCTCTCCCCAAATTATAAACATGAGCATATACACAATTAAAGGCAGGAGTGTGCTGGAGTCATCTTGAACAGATTCTCAAGAGCTGATTGTTAAATTTTATATATGAACATTTTGACCTTGGAAATCAGCAAATGCTACAAATCAGAGATTGATTTATTATTCTGTTGATTGTCTAGACTTGAGAAAGTGGCTGAAAAATATTACTGCCACAGATTAAAATTAAAATGTGTCATTTGTATTTTTTCAAAATATTGCTTCTTTTAATATTTACCAGCACATCTCTGCATGAATATATATATATATATATTATATGTACATGCATATTATATATGTATGTTTTGGTAGTGGATATACACATATATATATGTGTGTATGTAAATATATATACATACACACATACATATCTTTATTTTTGTGTATATAAAATATTCAAGATAAGTTTGGAGGAGAAAGGAACCTAAAAGTACCAGGAAAGTCTTTTTTTAGTGGTGAATTTGCTTTTTTATTATTTATTTTGATACTCTTTTCTTTCAAAACTGAGCTCCAAATTTTCTGCCTCCCTCTCACTGTTCCCCCACCTACTCTAAAGGCAAACAAAATGATATCCATTATATATGTGGAATCATGCAAAACATGTTTCTTTATTAGCCACATAGAAAAAAAAAGAAAAGAAAATATATACATGTTAGAAAATGTATATAGAAAGATATATTTCAATTTGTACTCAGAGTTCATCAGGTATCTTCTGGATAACCAGGAAAGTAACACATGATATACCTCTTGAAGAAAGCCAAAGAATCCGGGAGGGTGAGGTGTTACTGGTGACATTCTGGGTTTGGGAATCACCCAGTATGAAGGGACAGAGAAAAGAAATGGAACACTGTGTATGAGAAGCAGCAAATAGACTAGAATGGGTGGGTTGAAAGAAACTAATATGTAAGAAGAATGGAATGGTAAGAAATGGCCATAAGAATAGCTTTAAATGACAAACAATTCAACTCACTAAGTATTCTCTGAGCACTTTATACACAGATAAGTTCTTCTTCTGGATCGTACTTATTTCATCGGAATAGGGATGTCTAAGTGAGAGTCTTCTTCTGCAAATATAGATGAATACTTTCTGGACCCAGGTGGCTCAGGAGAAGAAAGTGAGGCTGGTGACCTTGCCCAGCCCTCCCTCACTCAAATCAAAGTCAACTGCAAGTCATATCATCATCTTGATGTCATGGTCCTCTTCAAGAACAGAAGGACAAACACAAGATGAATACTTTACAGGTGACTAAGAATCTTAGAGAGTTGCCTAGGGGCACTAAGAGGTTAAGTGACTAGGACAAGGTCACATAGTTAGTAGAGGTCAAACTCAACCTCAAGTTTTCCTGACTCTAAGCTCAGCTCTCTATCTGTTTCATCCTGGTTCTACTCACAGATACATACATACATACGTACACACACACATATATAGACATATATATATGTATACACACACACACAGTTCTATATTTTAATTTATTTCTTAATCTCCTTCTGAGGTGACATGAACCTGAACTAGGGTAGGAGGGAGAAGGGGATAGACATATCAGAGAGACTGTGAAGGTATAATCTATAGAATTTGAGGTTTGAGGGACAAATCTAAGGTTTCAATTGAGGGTGAGCAGAAGTCATTTCAACTTCCTTTTATGTGATTTTCCCCCATTAGTATATAGCCGTAAGAGCAGGAACTCTGTTTCTTTTTGTTTGCATTTATATTTCCAGTTTTTACCAGTGTGTGGCACTTAGTAAACAATATAGAAATACTATTGAATTATTCACCACAAAGATCATGGTGCCTTTGACAATGTCTCTCCAACAAATATAAGGCAGTCTACTCAAAGCCAGCTTTTGAATACCAAGATAAGTTAGTTCCCTCCATAGGTATATCTTTCCAAGTGTCTGGAACATTATCCTCTTGGCTAATTAACTGCACCTTGTATGTATGTGGTCAAGCAGGTGGCTTGCCCCTCATCTGTAATAGTTCCACTGGCAGTTTAACTGGCAATCAGAGCACCGGATGATAATGGATGGTGAATCTGTCGTATCATTAGAGAGGTTAGAAACAGGTGTCTAATTAGATACAAGCCAAAATAATTTTTTAGTAGGAATCTTTCTCTAAGACAGTCAAAGACACAGAATTTGGGGAAAATTTTTTCCTCTGAGGATGTCGGAATATTTTATAAAAAATGGACCACATTTTCTCCATGCATAATCTGAGTATCTTCTTTTAACAGGTAGCAACTATTAACCTTCTTGTTTGATGGACTAAGAAAAGAGTACCTCAGAAACTTCAATGAATTGCTTACAATTATTCAATGAAACATTTATTTAATTGAACTGAATTGTGAAGTAATTCTGTTCCCTTCATTTACACATAATAAAGTGCCCACTGTGTGAAAGGAGTACCTACTGTACTATTTAGGGACTGGAGAGGGGGAGATTCAGAAACAAAATAGAGCAATACATAATAAGTATATATTCAAAGAATACCAAGTATACATTCATTCTAATAGAGTGAAAATCTAAATGAGAGGAATGAAAGAGATAATAAGTAAATGAGAAAGAAGAAAATTCCTTCTTGTTCCCTGTTGAAAGCTGTGTGCTAAATGCCACTCAGAATATACAAAGAAATCTACTAAGGTGCAATTTGTTTTTTTAAATAAATTTTATTGATATCACTTGTTTTTAATGTATTCATGTTTTCCAAATGTTTCCCTCTTCTCTCCACTACCAGAGAGTCTTTTATAAAAAAAAAAAATAATTAAAAAGAGGGAGAAGACTGGCAAAACTAATACACCAAAACAAAAAAGGTTTATTTTGTCAGCAGGGGTCCACACCCATGGCTAACAGGGAGGAGAAGGTGCTTTCTTGCATGAAAGCAATGCCACATAAAATAAAAAAGCCATAAGCTCAGAAATTTAGAGTTAGAAGGGACCTCATAGGTAATCCATCCTCCCCTTTGTTTTATAAATGAGGAAATAAAACCCATAGAAATTAGGTGACTTACCTCAGTGTATTCAGTGGCAGAGTCAGAATCCAAAGTTCCTAACTTCAAATCCACATTTCCTTCCATATCTCATCGTTTCAGAAAATGGAGAATGAGCAAAATTACTAATTTAAAGCAAATTTATCAACTGTACTTTGGCACATCTTACAATGATTGGTTGTGGGTAAAAACTGAACGCTTTTCTTTTAGCATTTGTCTTTGATCTTTTCTAGAAAGTGTTTTTTTTTTTTTTTACTACACAGTGCAAGCAAGCAGAATTGTATTTTCTATCCCCACTTTGTCTTGTATCTTCCAACATCAGCTCTAATGATATGCATCATCATGTAGCCATTCAGCATTATCACATTTCTCCATCATTACAAAAATATAAACCCAGTTGCAACTTCAAACCTCTTGAAACAGATTGGGCACAGTGAGCTCCCTAAAGTTAGTTCCTCGAGCTTCTAAATGGCACTGAGCTCATATTTCTCTTTAAGTGCTATGGCCATGAATCACCTTGGAGAACTTTTTTTTTTTTAAGCGATGTACTAAAAATGAAAAATAGAGTTCCTTCTGGCTCTGAATGCCTGTAAACCAGGTCATCTTTCTCTGTTTATAGATTCAAGATATAGGTATTTTCTAGAGTTAGCTTGACGAATATTTTTATACTAAGACATCTGTGGGACCGTTCAGAGATCAGTTCCTTTTCTGATTTTCATAATCGCTGCAGATGAATACGGTGGTGAGAGCTGTCAATCAATCCAGCAATAAGCATTTATTAATACTAAAAAGATCAGAAATATCAATTGACATTCTTTTAAAATAAATTCAACACTGTATCTCTTATCTGTGCAAATTTATTTTAAATACAAATAATTACAAAAGATTATAATTCTATTTTGAAATTAAAAAAAGTTCATCCTACTATCTCTATTTTCCTTTTCTGATGGATTGAAAGTGCATTATGTCAATGGATGGCAAACTGTCCCTTTGAAGCTTTCTGAAATTCCTCTCTTAATGGTGTGTACTATGTGTCAGGAATTGTGATGGCTACCGAGGATATGAAGACAAAGAATGAAACAGTTCCTACTCTCAAGTAGCTTATATTCTAATAACCAATGATTCTTAAATTGTGGGTCGTGGTGGTCGCAACCCATAGTTTAAGAAGCGCTAAAGGGGTCATGGCCCTGTATATACCACAAATACATATAGATAGGGTGAACATTTTTATTTCAAAGTAGAATACTGAGATTTTCCAATTTAGCTGAAACTTTGAAAAAGCCTTGTCTCTGACTTTAAATCAATTTTTGATAGACACATCAACTACTGATGAAGTCAGTAGCTTCATTACCCCATGCACTTGAGTTGTATGATAGAAGTGGCGAACAATGAATTACTGAAGTCATCATTTTCTCATCTACCTAGTGCACTGATAGGTGTGGAGGACATCACAGCCCATGTTGCATATAAAATGGTATACACAAAATACAGTAAGATCTTATGGATTCAAAATATCCTGGTTCTTGTCAATTTAATCATTGGGTTTAAATCCATGGCTGTAGGGTGGACTGTTATGGGTAACGCAAGTCATCATGTATGTATTTATCATGCCTTTGCTATATTCCAGGAACTATACTAAACTCTGAGGATACAAAGAAATTTAAAAATAGTACCTGCCCTCAAGAAGCTCAGGAAAGCACTAGCATGAAAAAGCATTGGTCAAGGCTAATGCAGATGGTAGAACTTTTGCAGATACTTGGAGGAAACCAGGGACTCCTGGAGATGGAGACACTTTGTTCTGAGTGCTGCTACCTCAGTTGTAGTGAACATGAATGCCTCCTTGGTATGTGAGATTGGGATGTTTCCTTCTGAATATTTTAGTGAGGGACTTGGGGATTTAGGAGTAGGATATGGGCTTCAGAATGTTTCTTTATTTGTACATCTTCCTGAGAGTTTGGGCCAGAGAGTCAGAAATAACTTGATTACCCATGAAACAAAAAGTTAGACACTAAAAAAAAAATACATCTTACTAACCAACTACAAGCAACATTATGGAGTTTGAGACCAAAGATCATGACCATATATGGAAGAATGTAGCCAAAAGAAAGAAAGGCCATTGTAACAAAGAGGACCACAAACACTTGTCTAACTCGTTAATCTAATCAATCAATCTACAAGCATTCATCGAGAACCTACTATATGCAGTCTTCTGGACCTTGGGGATATCAAAAAAAAAAAAAAGGAAAAATTGCGATTCTCTGAAAATATACATTCTATTGGAGAGACTGCACGTGCACATGTAAGTATATAGAGAATAAATACACAGTAAGTACAAAGCAACTAGACAGGGCACTAGCAGTTGGAGGGATCAAGAAAAGCTTCATCTAGAAGCTGATCTTTGAGTTACATCTTGAAGGAAGTGATGAATATGTAGAACCATGCTTCCCTACACCAAGGAAAAAGATAATAGAGGATAATGGTCCTGTTCTTTTTTTCCTCTGGGGAGACTAAAGGGAATAAGAGGATGGAAATTATAGGGAAAGGTTTATATGAAGGGATTTAATGCTCACATTTCTTCCCATATTAATGAATAGAAACAGAGGATGAAGAGCTGTCCTCAGAGGTAATTTAGTCCAAGCCCCTAATTTTGCAAATGAGGAAACTAATACCTGGGGCAATGAAGTGGGCCAAGGTCGCAGAGCTAGCAAGTATCAGAGCTGGAATTTGAGGAAAAAACATACTTTTGTTCAAGGTCCAAACACTATTGACTTTGGGGACCATAGCCCTCAGTTGAGAGATCCAATCTGTGCTGGGCTTTTGGTAATATGGTAATTTGGCTATGAAGGTCATACTCTACAATAGCAATCCATTAGGCAAGACAGGTTTAATTCAGTAAATAACTGACTACTTCCTATTTGCAAGAGATCATAGTCATAGAATTATAGAGCTGGAAGAGACCTAGGTATCCTCTAGTCTAGGGTTTCTTAAACTCTTTCAGCTCTGGACTCCTTTTTGCGTTTCAGCAGCATTCTTTGCCTTTGCGTGGCCTGAGGGCATGAGCAATGCAAAGTGCACATGCTTTGCTTTCAGAACCAAGGTTTCAGGGAAGCTAGGCAATACAACACAGGCAAGCACCATCAGAAATACCTTGGATTCATTATGTGTTTGATTTTGAATTAATTTTTGGTCATTGCCCATTCAGAAACCTTTTACTATTGCCAAATCGGTCATGACCCACAGTTTAAGAAGTGCTGAACTAATCCAGTCCCTTCATTTTATAGATAGGAAACTGCGGCTCAAGGGGACTAAGAGAACTGTCCAACATCACACAACTAGTGAATGTCACTATTCCAGAGTCATGACTATTTCCACTAATGGAAACTAACTAATGTTAAAATGTTAAAAGAGCTCTAAGAAATATAATTCCACAGTCTCTTGAACTCACCTATTCAAGTATTTAGAAAACCTAAAATCAAAACATTATTCATTAGAGCTAACCTAATGTACATTTCCCACTTGTCTTGTCCACAGGGAAAACAACTAAAAGTCAACTGGATTACAAAAAGTTTGAATTTCAAACCCCTGGTATATAAAACAGCTCTAAGAGGTCTCCAATGAAACCTGAATAGTCTATGAATCAGATGCAGGCCCTATATGGTACTGGGAAATGTCACCAAGACCATGTAAAGAAGACCATATTGCTCCATGTAAAATAATTCTCTAAATCTGTCACATAATGGATTATGGACAAAATTTTTAAATCATCTTAGACATGTTTGTATAGAAAATATATTAAAAGTTTAAAATTAGAAGAAAAATATTAGTACAGTGAGTAAAAGGCAGAGGCAATCAAAAGACTGATGCTACTCCTGATTTTGCTACAGATTTAGACCTCATGCAAAATATAGAATGCTAAATTATGACAACCTGCTTAAGGAATTAACTTATCATCTTGTAGTTCATTATAATAGTGAAATCACAGGTCTATTTACTATCCTTTTCTTTCACTTGGAGAAAGTTCCTAAATTAATGTAAAATATGTTTTAAATGTTACTTAAAATAACTATTGAAATATAAAATATTGCCCTTTTCTCTTTTTTCTTATTTTTCTGGCAGAGCCCATCAGAGCCCAATATTCCCTATTAGTAATGGAATCATAGTTTCTAGCACCCCTTGCTGGACAGTGAATGGAAAAGCATAATTTTCCCAGCATCGCAGCTGCATAGCAGATGTTCATTTGAGAAATTGTTGGGGCAATAGCACAGGTCTGTCTAAACAGTGGGAATACTTTTTTCCTCAGCCCCATTTGAAGAAAGCAAACTGGATTGCTATTTCAGCTGGGACAATCTGCTTCAGAGAGCCTTGCTGAATACCATCTTCCTTCCCTACCCTTTCTCTGAGAAAGAAACACTCTGCTAATCAAATAAATGAAAGCCCATTGGGAGAAGTGCCCCAATGTAAAAGTGATGTAGCATTTTACAATTTATCTTTGAGTTCTTTAAGGGAGGTTAGTAAGAGTGCCATTTCTAGGAGGGTGGCTTTGCCATAGTGGTCAGAAACATAGTGAGGAGGGGATGGCAGAAGCCAAGCATGGCTTACAAAAGTCACAAGGCAGTATTTAAGTCATCAGAATGTAATTGGAATATGTGGATATGATACTGGGATTTTTTTTTAAACAGAACACACAGTCTTGTGAGAAATGGCACCAGATCTTGAGATAGACAAACAGAAACAGACAGAGAGAAATAGACAAAAAAGAGGGGCCAGTAGAAACAGAGAGAGAGAGATTGAGAGAGGAACTTCAATGAGATGCTATTAAATGGGTCTCTCTTCTCTTGGCTGCCACTTTCTTGTATTTCAGAGGGAAGTCACTGAACTGAACCTTTTGAAGGATGATTTGAAGCCAATGGACACATAGCCCAAATGTTGGGTAGTTGTTTTTTAATGGACTTGTCAGCAGTCACTCTCATTTGCAACAGAATTCCTTTTCTCCCTTACCCTTTGTCTATTTTGTATTTTCCCAGTGCTGTACCAATGTTGAATAATTTACAAGGATAGAAAAAGAAAACTGTCACTGTTAGAGTCCCAGGGCTCTACACTCACTCAGCTGTCTCATGGTCAAATGTCATTGGTGCCATTATGTGAGAGGGTGAGATTAGCACTGAGTAGCCACTTTGCCTCTTTCCTTTATCTATTGTTAATGATATCAAACATATATATATATATATACTTTTTTTCTGTTAAAGAGCCAGTTGTGATTTCTGCAGCAAATTGCCCACCTCACGAAATAAAAATAATCTGTTCTGCTCTTTCCCTCTCTTCCTCCTATACTCCAGCTCCACCCCTCCTCTTTCTTCTTATCCAGTATTTCCACTACAAAGCAGAAAAGAATACAAATCCAACATTGTTAGAACTGTGTTTGGAAGAAATGCTAGGATTCAAAGTAGGCTCTGTCACACTGGCTCTGCTCCTTTTTATGGGCAGGCAAAAAAAAATAATAAAGTTACCCCAGTTACATTAATAGGGAACCATGCTGAACCATGGGAAAAGAGTACAATAGACCTCTTGGATGCAGATGGCACATTACAGAAGGGAAACCAAGGGATATAGCTCTCTGAGGAATTATCCAAGTACAGAAATGCTAATATCTAGAGAGAAAGGGCATAAAATACTGGTCCCGGGCTATAGGGAAATAAAGCTACAGGATCAAAGAAAAGCAGAGTTTGAAGAGTACCCATGTCACTTAGTCCAACCTATACCTAGACAAGAATCCCCTCCAGGAGATCCAGAACAAGTGTCCATCAAGTCGATTTGACAAACCCCCAGAAGGGTTAATTCATCACCTCTGGATGCAGACCCTTCTACTTATAGATGCCTTTAATTGTTAGGAAGTTTTCCTTATGTTGAGCCCAAATCTACCTCTCTGAATCCTTCATCCATCACTCCTACCTGCCCTCTGGGTCTAAGAACAAATTGGATTTCTCATTCATGTGATAGCTACTCAAACAAAGAAAAGTACCATATCTCCCATAATTATTTTCTTCTCCCAGAAAAAAAAAATCTCTAGTTTCTTTAGGAAATTCTTCAGTGGTGTGGTCTTCAAGGTTTACCACATCCTGGTCACTCTTCTCTTTGCAGGTTTCTATTTCTCAGCATCTTTCCTAAACTGTGGTGCCCAGAACTGAACAGAATACTCCACACATTGTATAATGAATGCAGATCACAACCGGACCATCATTTCCTTCATTCTGCAGGCTGTGCATCTATTAATTCAGTCTAAAATTGTTTTAGTCTATTTTAGTCAACAGTGTAATGTGGCAGCCTTTAGCTGGAAAGGGGTGGGGTAGGGGAAGGCAGAAAATAACTCTTCAGAACTTCAGAAGCTTGGTGGATACCCTAAGCAGCAACGTCAAATTGCATTCTCCATATCTCTGTTACCTCCCACCCTCAAGAGGTTTTGCAGGCAGTATTTGTTAGTTTCCATGGTCAAAGATATTTATCTCCTGATGGCCAGACCTAGTCACTTAGCTAATAACAATAAGATAATAATGAGCATTCGTATAGTGCTTTATGATTTGTGAAGTGCTTTACAGTTATTATCTAATTTCAGCCTTAAAGCAACCGTGTGAGGGATGCTATCATTATCCCTATTTGTCAGATGAGGAAGCTGTGACTAACAAAGGTTAAGTGATATGCTAAGTATGTAGAAGAGGCAGGATTTGCATTCAGGACTTCCCAACACTTAAGTCCAGTACTCTACCTACTTTAATACCAAACTAGGCTAGTCTTCAGCTGGCAGACACAGCCTATCACTGGACTTTGACTCCAAAGTCTTTCTGGATTGGCAGTTGTTGCTAGGGCTTGGGATCTGCTAGCATAACCTTTGAGAATTTAGGGTAACCTCAACATGGTGAATAAGCACTGGAGTAGGATTTAAATGGTAGATAAAAGAATTGATGAAATAAATTTAAAACTTAGCAGAAATATGACTCCTTTCCAATATTAATGAGATCAAATCATTGCTACCATTGTTAACTCGAGTTCAATCTACATAAAATTACAAGAATGCATCAGGAGACAAAGAATGGGTCAGACAATCTGCCACTAATTTATCATGTGACCTTCAAAAACATCAGCTAATTTCTTCTAGCCCACAGGTGCCCTGGCCCAGACAGACTGATTAGACAGTAAGATAGCCACTGTGCACAGCCTAATCACTGACAAGAGTCTAAAAACAATTTGGTTACATAACATGAGTTTTTTTCCACCATGATCATTCAATCTTTGCCTATTAAAGCATGACTGGATCAACTTTCCAGTCCTCTCTTTTTATCCATTATCAACACTTCCTATCTACCCTAATCTGGGTAATCAATTGTCTGACCGTGGCTACAGGTAAAATTATTCAAAGGGCACCTAGGTGCCACAGTGGCTAGAGTGCAGGCCTGGGGCATCTGCCTGAGTTCAAATATGATCTCAGACATCTATTAGCTATGTGACCCTGGGCAAGGCACGTAACCCTGTTTACCTCCATTTCCTTATGTATAAAATGAGCTGGAGAAGGAAATTGCAAATCACTCCAGTATCTTTGCCAAGAAAACCCCAAATGGGATCATGAAGAGTCAGACATGGCTGAACAACAGCAACCTTTTCAAAGTGATTGGGTGGGGGCACAAACATTTATCAAGTGACTGACACTGTACTAAGTGCTTTAAAATATTGTCTCATATGAGAGTGTTCTCTTTTGCTTTGTTTAGACTTGTTTGGGGAATATCTCAATGACTTATCTCCTTTAATATAGTAGAAAGGTAGATAAAGATACCTAGCATCTTTTCTCATTTTAACTTCTTTATGAGGGCAGATGGCAACAGAGAAGATCCCATATCTCACTCACTGCTAGTAGATGTGTCTTCATAATTTTACAGAGTCAAAGTCCCAAAGACAATCAGAAACTCTAGCATCTCCTGGAGATCAAGATGTAATTCTGGGGAGATTTTTATACATACAGAGATCTAGGAAGTAAAACCTGGCCCCTAACACACAGGGAGCTTTCTCCAAATATCAGAAGTTACCTTGGAGTTCCAGGTTGATAGAGAAATTGTAACATTTGGTGGTGATGTTTCTCTGAAATATTATCACTTATATGATCAAAGTTTTTGACACCACCAGTCACAGAAGCACAACTGCTGCCTGCTTAAGTAATTGACAGAATTCAGTATAGTGTTTCATTTGCTCCAATAGCCATAATTGTTTGTCACTCTTGAGATGGGCAATAACCAAACAATGAATGGAGACCTATGTTAGAAGCAGCTATGCAGTTCAGTGGATAGAGTGCTGGGCCTGGATTCAGGAAAAGCTGAATTCAAGTTCAGCCTCATAGATAATAGCTGTGTGACTCTGGACAAGACACTTAAGCTATATCTGTCTCAGTTTTCTTAACTAGGAAATGGGGAAAGTAACAGCACCTCCCTTGAAGGGTTGTTGTGAATATCAAATGAGATAATATTTGTAAAGTGTTTAGAACAATGCCTAGCACATAGTAGGTACTTCATAAATGCTAGCTCCTTTCCTTCCTTTGATGGGGTGAAGAATTAGGAGACCTCAGAGACTCAAATGTATGATGATAATTCAGTAGCATGTGACCTTGGTCAAGTTCTTAAGATTTTCTGAGTCACTCATAAATATATGTACACACACACACACATACATAATGAATACATAGAAGAATTAAATTAAATTGTCTTGATTTCTTCTAATTCAAAATTCAATCAAGAAAGCAAGCAAGCAATGAGTAGAAAAAGACTGAAGTGAAATATTCCCTATTCTCAAAAAGTTGATAACTTAATGGAAAAGATAACATGAGCATACATAGGTATATACAAAGCATATTTATGTTTGTATATAAATATATATATATACACACACACAAATGTGTATATAACACATATCCACAGATCTCTATTTATATACATGTATGTAACACATCTACATTGGCATGTAACCCACAGAAAGCAGATGAAAGGTAACTTTGGAGGGGAAGGTTAGGGGAAAGACCTATTGCAGGATTAGGTGTTTGAGCCTAGTTATTGAAGGCAGTTAGAATGATTATCTCCAAATGATCTTATATAGCTTGTTTCAACATTGTTGTTTACATGTTGACTTCCCCATAGGACTCTGAGTTTCTTGAAATGAGGGACTGTGTTTTACCCTTCCTTTTATCCCCAGCAATCACTTATTAAATGCTTGTTGACTGACTGACCAAAGGGAGAGTATTCCCAGCATAAGAGAGAGCCAATATAAAAGTAATAGACTTTTGCATATGAGAACTAGCAGGAAGGCCAGCATGGTTAGACTTTAGAGCTCATATAATAAATTAAAAATAAGAAGTTTAGAAAAACAGGAATGAACCAAATGTAAAGAGTTCTAAATGTTAGACAGGACTTTTCGTTGATCCTAGGGTCATAGGGAACCATTAAAGTTTGTTGTGTAGGGGACCGATATGGTCAGACTTTTGCTTAATGGTGAAACAGTCTGCCACTTAACATGGCGATAACACTACACACACAGACACACATACACACACACACACACTTATTTCCACCTTTTTGCAGAGATCAACATCAATAGGTCCCTTGAGATTTGTCCTTACTCAAAAGGCGATTTCTTAGAATATAGTCTAACCTGATATGACCTTGGAAAAACTTACCTTTTGAAGGATTGTATCCTTTCAGAAATATGTCAGGAACATTGCCAAGCAAGCAAAAGCTTGACATATATTAATGACATACATATTTCTCTTCCTAGTAGTAGTGAGGGTGGGAGAGGTAAATCTCTCAAATGAGGTTTTCCTTTTGGTTGCATAATATAGTACAAAGATTCCTCAAATTTCAGAGTGGACAGGGATATTTTCACATGGAAATATTTATCAGGATCCTAAAGGAAATTTCATTCTATTTTTTCTAAAGGGATTTTCTTGACAAGGAGTGCTCACCTGTAGTTGTAGGTGAGTCACTGAAACCTTCCCATACTTCATGGACAATCCAAAGTTTTTGGAACCTTAACCATCTCAATACAGCAAATCCACAAGTGGTTTTTTTTTTTTTTTGTAGATTCACTCAAAATGCTACTGTAGTACTGGTGCTGCCTAATCAATTGCTGCTACTGTTAAAAGTCAGCAGAATAAACTTCCAGAAAACTGGATTAGAGGGAAGCTGTAAACTGCTCTTTGGAAGGGGAATTGAGAAAACACTGAACTATGGCCTTGTTGGCCTTTCAGAATTCCTCCTTCTTATTTAGAATGCTCCCATTACAGTTCTCTACATTGCTCAAGAGACCTTCATGTTTTTGAGCCCAATCACATTTGTTTGTAGAAAACAAAATGATATTATGAAAAAATATGTTAAACAGTATTGCAGATAGGCACACTAAAAAACAGGTTTTACTAGCTTGTGAGGGTTTGAATAAAGATCTACAAAATATAAGAAGGGGAAATTATTTTGGTAAATTGGAATTTCTGTCACACCCATTATAAACCATTGTGCTTATTCTTTTGGGAAACTTATCAAATACAGATTTTTTTCTTTAAAGTCTCAAAGACTTTTAAAAAAATTATGCCATTTTAAATGAGATCGCCACTTGTGTAAGAAATATTACAAGCCTACTATTATTTCAAAATGTTCTCATTGACCACAAAGTCCTATATTTTAAAATTTTAAATGAATCTACTGCTTTGAAAGATGTTGGGTGGAAGTCCTCTGCTAAGCCAGAGAAAAAGTCTTTTTTTTTTTCTAATGCTTGGATAGAATCTTGAATGTACAAATGTCTCCTGAGCCTTTAGTACAATATTTGCCTTAGAAGTCACCAATTTGTCCCTAAATTAATTCTATCACCAAAGCCTTTCATTACCATAGGTAACATTTATTCTTTGAGATACATTTTCACTTTGGTACAATCTCTCTACTGTGTCCAATTTCTCCAAATGAATAGCATTTCTGCTCATTTATGTAGGTGGTGCAGGAGGCCTGGAGTCAGAAAGTCCTCAGTTCAAATCCAGCCTCAGAAACTTACTAGTGGTGCAATTTTTGGCAAATCTTAACCCTTCTCTACCTCAGTTTCTTTATCTGTAAAATAGAGACAATTTTAACCCTGCGTAAAAGTGTGAAAGCCCTTCCTTCCCAAGGTTGTTGTGAGAAGCAATAAATAATATCTGTAAAACACTCTGCAACCTTAAAATATTATCATCTTCCTCCTCATTCTCCTGATTATTACTATTTATCATTATTTTTAAAATGGATTTTATAAATCTTTTATTTCCCATGAGATATCCAGGCTCACCTAGCACTTTAAAGTAGTGGCTTAATTTTTTTTTATCACAATAGGCTTGAATTAAGCAATTAAAAAGTTAGAAACATAAAAGAAGCATGACTAATGAATGTTAATAACTCCTTCTTGCTTGGGATCTTATAAAAAGTTTGATTTTTAGTGGTAAGCACATGAACACACCTGCAAATATAGATAAATGAAAGATACTTAGATTAATAATGACCCTAAAGACATGAGACTGCTTCCTTAAACTGCCTACTAAATATATATACAAGCCATTTTCCTTGTTTTAAGTGTTTTCTGTTCATTTTATTAATATTATTATAATTATATGTATATATATTATTATTATTACTTAATACTTACTACTTAAGGGGGAAGGGGACAAAATTCAGTTCCATAATGCTCAGTGTAGTGAGGAAATCTAAAGAATGGGGACCAGACCTGTGATTTCCTTAACATAAAGAGTTCATGGATCAGACCCTCTGCATCTTCTACCAAGAGAACAGAAAGGCTGAGTATCTTTCCCAGGTGTACATAACCTATCAACAAAAGGATTTGAATCCATATTTTCCTGGTACCATGGCCAGCTCTGTATTCACCTCCCCATACTGCGTCTGAGGGAAAAGAAACACAAGAATGAAATTGAAGTTAAATGTAGGATCACAGTTTTGAAACTGGAAGACACAACAGAGACCATTGAATCTAACTCATTTATTTTGCAAATGAGAAAAGTGAGAGTCAGGAATGCCATGACTTATCCAAAGTCATACCAGACTCAGAAGTAGGCTTTAAATCCAGATTTTCTGACTCTAGAAATAATAAAGTATCCATGTTGTATATAAAAATTAATTTATATTGTCATTTATTCCATAAACATTTATTAAGTGCCTGCATATCAGCAAAGAGTCCAATCCTTAGTAGATGTTCAGAGAGAGACAACATTGAATCGACAATTGTTTAACTTCATGGAGTAAGTATTGCTAGGGGATTTCACAGAAACACGAACAACCAGCCACAACATATCAAAATCAATACGTTAGAAGAGTTTAAAATAAATATTAAAATGTTTTCAGAGGTATAATTTACTGTGAAAATGGTCAAATTTTGGTACGAGCATTTGCAAATTTAAAAAAAAAACAACTAGGGAACAGTATGATTTTATTTGACTAGGAACTTTTTCATTGTCTCTTTCCTAGGAGTGAACTCATACAAAGAAAAGTATTTCAAACAGATGGATTTCATTTAAATAAGAAAAATAAGAATAATATGGTAAGAAGAGCAGTGGGTTTTTGATATTAGCATATGAAAGCACTACTCAAATCGTAAGACTAACCTGTGAAATCTATCAACTATAACTGCCCATATTAAAATATTTCATGACAATAAATTTAACAGAGAAATCTCACATACTTGCCAACTAATTTAATCACTCTTTTTAATATTATTTTCACATTCTCTTTGTTTACCTTTAAAATGATCTTGTAAGTTAAACTGTAAAATATCCTAAGTTTGTCATGTAAAGGTCATCTGACCTCTTCTTTGAACCCATGACAAATGGCATTTTTATGCTGACTAATTTAAACTTAATAGAAATTTCAACATAAACCAAGTAGCATAATCTTATATCTCTTTCAGGGAAATCCAAATTTGTTATTAGCACATCATACATACACATGCATATATACATGTATGTATATACACATACATATATTATGTGTGCATAGGTACAAATACATATAAACAAGTCAGTAAAATTTTTGACAATTAAAAGTTTAAAAATACATTAAGACTTTTGGAATGGGGTGTGTGTATGTGCATTTCATATGTTACTTGAACTATCTAGGTCCTATATCTTCCCTCTCATTCGCTCCCCCTTTGTCTTTCTCTTTACTCTTCCTTCACTTGACTGCTTCCCTTCTCTTCTCCCTCTTTTTCCTCTCTTCATTCCCATTCTGTCCCTTCCCTTTCCCTCCCATTTCCTTCTTCTCTTTCTTCCTCACCTTTCTCCCCACTCCCCCCCTGACCCTCCCTCTAGCATTTTGAGCCATGTCACCCTTTTTACTCATCATATTTTGACTTGTCAGTCATCTAAAGTCTATGTCAGACATTTCTTTAGACACTTGACTGATCATCTGTTGAGTTCCAGGACTTTACTTTCATGCTACACAAAACTAGGAATATTCCAGGCTGATGGAAAGCACATGTAAAAGACAAGGATGAAGTCATTGAGACCAGTGATGTGCTGAGATAGCACATATTGCTGTTTCTGCAGTAGGACAGCCAGTGGGGAATGATAGAATATTAGCCAAAAATCTTAAGACTGCAGTACACTTTATCTTTGCATGACAGATCATTTTTACAAATGAGCTATTCTTCCTCTGTAGAAGGCATTATAATTCACTCAGATTCCTAGAACTAGCATGTCTTCCTATACTGGTCTAGAAACAATAATCATGTCTCACAGTAAGAGTAAAACAACCAACATTTGTATGAAGAAGGCAAAAATTTCTTGAAAGTATACAAATTGAGAAATGTATCTTTTAAAATGGCAGGCCATTAACTGCCTGAAAGGGAAAAAAAATATATAGTTCATAGAAAATAGGCAAAAATATACATTCATCTTTGTTCTTGCTTTGTCTGGATCAGTGGCTAGAGTGCTGTGTCTAGAGTCAGGAAGACCTATTTTCATGAGTTCAAATCTGACTTCAGACATTTACTACCTGTGTGACACTGGTCAAGTAACTAAACCCAGTTTGCCTCAGTAAAATAAGTAAAATAATCGGTAAAATAAGCTGGAAAAGGAAATGGCAAGTCACTCTACTATCTTTGCCAAGAAAACCCTAAATGGGGTCATGAACAGTCAGAGGTGACTGAAAATGAACATCAACAAGTAATTCTCAGTGTGAAAACTCCCTCCACTAAAGAAGAGCTACACTGTGTCTGTCATTTACAGTCTTAAAGAGCTGCTAGAAACCCAAGAAGTTAAAGTGACTTGCCCATCTTTCCATAGCTAATGTGTATTGGGGTAATTGAACCCAGGTTTTCCTGACCCTATGGTTGGCTCTTTCCCACTCTGCTTTGCTTCCTCTCTAATCCACAGCTAGGAGGCACAGTGAATAGAACAGTAAATTTGGAATTGAGAGGATTTTAGGTTCAAATGCAGCCACAGAAATTTACCAGTTGTGTGACCCGCAGCAAATTATTTAACCTCTCTCTGTCTGTTTCAGTTTTTTGAGTTTGTAAAGTGAGAATAAAATACTACCCAAAGTGAAAGTACTATGTAAATATTGCTTTTATCATTATGCTTTTATTTCCATATTTATAGAATAAAATATCCAGTCTACAAGCCAATATGATATATTCCCCATAGCTATTTATTCAACTTATAAAGTCATTAAAATATAAAATCAATAATCACCTTTTTATTTAAAAAAAATCTCCCAAGAATAGCATCCTATATGATAGCATTCAGCTTACAGAAATCAAGTTTTTCCTTCTGTGTAATATGATCCCAAAAAAGAAGTTTAAATCATTCAGGACTAAGTAGAAAACATATAATCCTCAAGTGCTATTTAATACTTCACTGATATTAAAAAAAAATCAAACCTCATAAATTAATGCATCTGTGACTGGGAAAAATATAGGTATTCTCAGATATTTAGTCTGTTGATTACCTGGCCTATACTAACATGGAAGCTGACTCTAACTTCCTTCTCCACTAATCCCCTCAGTTTAGTGATCTTATCCTTCCGACATTGGCTAGGCAGTTTTACAGACTGATCTCAGCCTCAGGTAGAAAAGCAGGCATGGTGCCTTTTGATTTGGATATCCCCAAATATGACAAGGATGTATTTCTCTGCTGCATAAATGTACTTTAGGGAAGGCTCTCTTTGATCCTAACCTCATGTACCCTGCCAAGTGCAACACTATAAAAGATTCCCAGTCTTTCAAAAACAATACTGGTTTGGATGATGCTGTAAGCAGCTTGTGTCTTCTTAGAAAGATAATCAAAACAGGATTTTGGTTCAGATCAGCAGGAAGGGAGGTCATTTGTCATTTCTGTGGCCCCTTCAAGTCATCCTGCTTAGAGGGCACATGTGCTCTCCACTAGAGTTCAAGAGTAGATGTCACTTCTCCAGCGTGCCCTCCTACCACTTCCCATTGGCATTACAGTAAATCATTCATGTCCGCAGGTTGTATATGTTGATCTCTGCATAGCCTTCTTCTGTCTTATTTTTTTCCAGAAGAAGAAAACACAGTAGCTACCCATGCCATCCATATCTTGTAGATACTCTTCTATATTGGTCTTCTGTGGAAGCTACAGTCATCTGTGAAGACAGGAACTGGATTAGGAGACACAGAGAATTGTGAACATGGTCAGACTATAGTTCTTATTTGTGCTACCTGGGATGGATAACCATGAAAACCCTGTCAAAAAGACTGCATATTAAGAGGCAATGTGTTTTAATGGAGAGAACACTGGACCAAGGGAACCCAGGGTTGAATCCTGCCTCCAACATTTACTATGTGATTCTCAAAATTCTTCAGGCTTCTCGATGCAATTAAGTGCCTGCTTAGTGCTGGTCACAGGGAATACAGAAGAGAAAACAGTCTTTGCTCTCAAGGAACTTGCATTCTACCAATGGAAACAACATGCAATGATTCAGTTCAACACACATCAAGCACCTACTATATGTTAAGTACTACACACTTAAAATCACCCCCTCCCTTCATTTCTGTCATCTAGAAATCTGGAATAGTAATAGTACCTAACTTAGGGTCAGTTTAAAGAAACAGTGTGATAGTGTATTTCGAGCCTTTTGAAGATATTAAAGTGCGACAGGAAGATAAGTTAGTTTTATACCAGAAGTGCACTATGTATCATTATATGCACAGTGGGGAAATGATTTGACCTAACACATATTGAACCACTGAAAATGTCACATATATTTTTTAAAAAGTATTAATATAGGGGGTGGAGCCAAGATGGCGGAGTAGAAGGACGCACGTTTAGGAGCTCTGAAACCAAAAGCCCATAGAATTAATGTAAAAAGAGTCCCCCATAACTTCTGGGTCAATACAAGGTGTGCAGAAGCAGAGTGGAAGAGATTTCCGTTCCAGGGAGCCCTGGAGACCCGTCCCCAGGGTCCGGCGCGCCCCGGAAAGTGGACCCCACCCCCAGCGCTGCCCTGGCCGCGGCCGCAGAGAAGCTGATCCGAGCAGGCTTCAGAGACAGAAGCTCCGGCAGCCGGGAAAGTCCCTCCGCCCACAGAAGCTACAGGTCAGTGAGAAAGAAGGCCGGGCTGGAGGAGAGGGGGAGCAGGGCGTCTCCGTGACTCGGGTCCCCTCGGAAGGAAGCGGCAGCGGCAGGGACGGGGGCAGGAAGCGGCGGAGGCAGAGGTGTGGGCGGTGGCTGAGGCGGCAGCGGCCCGGGACTCAGGAATCCCCCAACAGCAGGCAGGATCTTCATTACGGAAGATTCCTGCATAAAACCTGACAGAGCTGAGCCTGGGAGATGGCCCTGCCCCCACCCCGCTCTATTACTGAAGGCTTCTGCTCAAAGCCCCCAAGGGAACTGAGATTGGGAGGCGGGCCCCCCACCCCGCCCCCACCCGCTCCATTCCTGAAAGTCTCTGCATAAAGCCCCCGAGGGATCAGAGTCTCAGAGGCGTCCCTGCCCCCACCCCAGCACCTGAACTAAAGCTCACTGATTGACAGCCGGCAGGAGGAAAGCCCATTTAAATCTCAGAGGCCAAGCACTAGCTGGGCGGATCCAGGCGGGGGTGGAAAGGAATCTCAGAAGTCAAGTAACTGGCTGGGAAAATGCCTAGAAAAGGGAAGAAAAATAAGACTATAGAGAGTTTTTTCCAACAAATGCAAATGATCCCGACCTTCGGATCTGATGACGAGGACGTATCCTTGCCATCAGGGAAAGACGTGGAGGGCGGGGCCTCAGTACCCCAGACACCCCAGGGGGGGTGGCGGGTGGGCTGAGGCCCTGGAACAGCTCAAAAAGGATTTTGAAAAGCAAGTTAGACAGGTGGAGGAAAAACTGGGAAGAGAAATGAGAGAGATACAAGAAAAGTATGAAAATCGGGTCAATACCTTGGTAAAGGAGACCCAAAAAAATGCTGAGAAAATTAACACCTTGAAAAATAGGCTCACTCAATTGGCAAAGGAGGTTCAAAAAGCCAATGAGGAGAAGAATGCTTTCAAAAGCAGAATGAGCCAAATGGAAAAAGAGGCTCAAAAGCTCACTGAATTTAATAGTTCTCTCAAAATTAGAATGGAACAGATGGAGTCTAATGACTTTACGAGAAACCAAGAAATCACCAAACAAAACCAAAAGAATGAAAAAATGGAAGAGAATGTGAAATATCTCATGGGAAAAACAACTGACCTGGAAAATAGATCCAGGAGAGACAATTTAAAAATTATGGGACTACCTGAAAGTCATGATCAAAAAAAGAGCCTAGACATCATCTTCCATGAAATTATCAAGGAAAACTGCCCTGACATTCTAGAACCAGAAGGCAAAATTAGTATTGAAAGAATCCATCGATCACCACCTGAAAGAGATCCAAAAAGAGAAACTCCTAGGAACATTGTGGCCAAATTCCAGAACTCCCAGCTCAAGGAAAAAATCTTGCAAGCAACTAGAAAGAAACAATTCCAGTACTGTGGAAATACAATCAGGATAACCCAAGATCTAGCAGCTTCTACATTAAGGGATCGAAGGGCGTGGAATAGGATATTCCAGAAGGCAAAGGAACTAGGACTCAAACCAAGAATCACCTACCCAGCTAAACTGAGTATAATACTTCAGGGGAAAATATGGTCTTTCAATGAAACAGAGGACTTTCAATCATTCTTAATGAAAAAACCAGAGCTGAAAAGAAAATTTGACTTTCAAACACAAGAATGAGAAGAAGCATGAAAAAGGAAACAGCAAAGAGAAGTCTTAAGGGACTTACCAGAAGTGAACTGTTTATATTCATATAGGGAAAGACAATATTTCAAACTCTTAAAACTTTTCAGTATCTGGGTAGTTGGTGGGACCACACATACACATGTACACGCATGCACACACATACACACATGCACACACATACAGAGATAGAGAGCACAGATTGAACTGAATAGGATGGGACCATACCTTAAAAGAAACTAAGGTAAATGGTGAGAGAGAAATGTAGGGGGAGGAAAGAGAGGGAAAGGGAAGGGGGTAACTATATGTCATTTAGGAGGCAGGTAGGAGTTTTTCTTAGTGGAGGGAAAAAGAGGAGAGCTGAGTAAAAAAAAAAAAAAAAAACAAGAAGTTTACCCTCATCACATTTGACTAAACGAAGGAGTGAAATGCACACTCATTTTGGTGTGAAAACCTATCTTACAGTATAAGAAAGTGGGGGAGAAGGAGATATTGCAAGGGAGGGGATGATGAAGGGGAGGGTAAAGGGAGGAGGGAGCAATTTGAAGTCAACACTCGGGGAGGGACAGGATCAAGAGACAGAAGAGAAACAATGAGGGGCAGGTTAGGAGGGATGGTAATCCAGTTAGTCTTACACAACATGACTATCAGGGAAGTCATTTGCAAAACTACACAGATAGGGCCTAAATTGAATTGCCTGCCTTCCCAAAGGGAATGGGTGGGGAGGGAGGGATGGGGAGAATTTGGAACTCAAAGTTTTAGGAACAACTGTTTAATATTGTTGTTGTAACTAGGAAAGAAGACATAGAGTTAATGAGGAATAGAAAGTCATCTGGCCCTACAGGAGAAAAGAGAAGATGGAGACAAGAGAAGGGAGGGATGACAGAAGAGAGGGCAGATTGGAGATAGGGAAAATTAGATTGCTTGGTGTATTGGGGTGGGGGGAGGGGATAAAAGGGGAGAAAACTGGGAACCCCAAAATTTGTGAAAATGAATGTAAAAAATTAAATAAATAAATAAATTTAAGAAAAAGTATTAATATAAAATATCCAAAAATAAAGGAAACTATTCTACTTTTAAGAACTTGGGATAATGTTTCATCATTTAACAGCATTCATCTTGAAGAAATTTCTCTTTAAAGGTAAAATAATAAATTTTAATTTAAAAAGGACATCTAAAAATATCCAGTTCAACATCTTCATTTTTTAAAATGGGTAAACTGTGGCCAAGAGAGTTTAAAAGACTTTCATGATGTCACCTAATTAGTAGGTGACTGAGCTTGGATTAATACTTAGATCATGTCAAACAAACTACAGTGATTTCACCAAGAGATCTCATTAAGACCAACTTAGATTTATTCTTGGGATGCAATCAATATAATCAACAGTATTAAAAACAAAAGCAATCAAACTACATGACTATCTCAATAGAAGCAGAAAAAATTCCTTTGACAAAATACGTGTTTATGCTAAAAAAAAAACCTACAAAGCATACACATAGAGGGACCTTTTTAAAAAATATCTTAAACAGCATTTACTTATAACCTGAAGCAATTATTATACACAATGATTATGCATAAGAACCTTTACAAATACATACTGGATGAAAAAAGGATGTCCACTCTTCCCACTGTTATTTGATATAATTCTGGAAATTCTACCAATAATAATGACAAGAAAAAGATATGAAAGGCATAGAGATGAAGAGAAGATAAAACTATTCCTGTGTGCTGATTATTGATGGTTCACTTAGAAAATCCTAGGGAATTAGCAAAGATAGCAATTGAGACAGTAAAGTTGCTGGCTATGAAATAAATCTTCACAATTCCATAGCATTTCATATAATAATAACAAAATCTAAGAGGTCATAATGAAAAGGTAAATCTCGTTTTCAGTAACTACACAATGCATAAACTATCCAGTGATAAATCTATGAAAACACACAAAATGCATGTACATATTCAATTATAAAGTATTTCTTAAAATACAGAGCAACTTAAATAGTCAGGGGCAATGCTTATAGCTGGGCAATATAATAAAAATTACAATACTACCAAGTTAATTTACAGTTTTAATGCTATGCCAATCATACCATCAAAGAGATATTTTGTAGAACTTGTTAAAGTAACAAAAGTCCTTTGAAAAATAAAACTCATAGACTATTAAAGAAGAAAATGAAAAGAGGAAAGGATAAAAAGGCATTAGTAGTTCCAATACTCAAATTGTATTCTAAAGTAGTCAACAAAATTATCAAATATTGGTTAAAAAAATCACTGGAACAGACTTAGACAAGGGAGAATCAGAAACAATAAACCTCAGTAATCCAGTATTTGATTAACCAGAAAACATAATTTACTTAGGAAAGAACACTCTGTTTGGTTAAAAAAAATTGCTGTTTCAAAAACTAGATAGCAGTCCAACAGAAATTAAACTTAGACCAACACCTTGCACTGTATTCCACAAAGTGTTTTATATATATATACACATACACATATGTATATATATATATATAGAGAGAGAGAGAGATACATACATATATACATGCATATGTATGTCCACATATATAACATATTATATTAATGTTGAGGATCATACTGTAAAACAATCAGAAGTGAAACAGATCATATATCTCTCAAAGTTATGAATAGGAGATTCTTTCTTAAGCAAAGAGTAAAAACAATTACAGAAGACAAATAATTTTCTTTGTATGAAATCATAAGCCATCTGCAGGAAATAAAATTAATGCAACTAAGATAATAAGGAAAGTGGTCAAACAGGGGAGGGAATATCTGTATCAAATCTTTCTGATAGGCCATGGTATCCAAAAATAATTAACTTATACATACAAATATGTATAAAACAAAAAGCCATTTGTTTTCAAAAGAAAAATTTCAAACTATTAATGACCATATGAAAGATTGTCAACTAACAATAAGAGAAATGGAAATAAAAAGAACTCTGAAGTTTTACCTCAAATCCTACAAACTGGGAAAGATGTCAAAAGATAGGAATGGTCAATACTGGGGGAACTGTGGGAAGATGGCAACTTTACTGCATTGTTGGTGGAGCCATGAATAGGTATAACCAATATCAATTACATATATAACCTATGAATAGATATAACACAATTGGCATTTTTTTCAGATAAAGTGACTAAAATATCATACCCTTTGACCCTTTGATTTTCTTACTAGGCTATATCCCAAGGAAGATAGTGATAATAAAAGTCCTCATATGCGAAACTATTTATAGCAGCACTGTTTGTGATAACAAAGAATTGGAAGCAAAGTAAATGGCCATTAATTGGTTGTGCCACATAAATGTAATGAAATATTACTAGGATATAGAAAATGTAAGATCTTCCTGAACTGAAGTAAAGTAAGCATAGTTAGGGAAACAATATACATAATGACTACAGTTATGAAAATGGGAAGTTTAACCACAAAATAAAGACCAGAAGAGAATATTACTCATGTAGGGAGTGGTGAGACCCCCACAAAGAGCAGGGTACCAGGGGCAGACCTCCTGGAAGGAATTCATGGACTCAAGCATTGTTGAGGACAAGGTAAAGATTTATTATGCAAGAGTTCTTAGGGAACCTGCAACCTTAGAGGGGTACAGGTAAAGTTTATATAGCATATTACACAATAAACCATGTGCCAAATATTCTAACTAGGTTTTGGGGTGGGACTAGGGAGTGGTGAAGGAGTGGTCAGTTCTTAAAGGATCATGCACTTTTGGTATCTACTGCACATGTATTTTACCCCAAATTCATCTGAAAGTTGCCCAAAAGGGGGCTACCTGGAGATATGGTTTTAGGTCTGAAACGCTGGGGCGGGCTGGTGCTTGGGCTGGGGAGAAACTGCCTGGGATAGTATTTTGAGACTAGGAAGAAATGTGATTTTTAAAGAGAAATGTGATTTTAGAATTAGTCCCAAGTACATGCACCCAAGCATCTCATCATTACAAAATTATTTTTAAAAAGAAACCCCCATAACTTCTGAACCACTTAAAGGTGTACAGAAACAGAGTGGAAGAGATTTCCATTCCAGAGAGCCCTGGAGAGCCATCCCCAGGGTCCGTCGAGCCCCAGAAAGCGGACCCCACCCCAGCGCTGCCCTGGCTGTGGCCCCAGAGAAGCTGACCCGAGCAGGCTTCAGGGATGGAAGCTCCGGCAGCCGGGAAAGTCCCTCCGCTCACAGAAGCTACAGATCAGTGAGAGAGACAGCTGGGCTGGAGGAGAGGCGCGGAGTGTGTCCGTGACACGGGCCCCCTCGGGAGGAAGTGGCAGCAGCAGAGACGGGGGCAGAAAGCGGCGGAGGCAGAGGCAGGGCAGTGGCAGAGGCAGCAGCGGCGCGGCCGCGGCGGCCTGGAAGGCAGCAGGCAGGATCTTCATTACTGAAGGTCTCTGCATAAACAACCTGAGGGAGCTGAGCCTGGGAGACTGCCCTGCCCCACCCCGCTCTATTATTGAAGGTCTCTGCATAAAGTCCCCAAGGAAGCCAAGCCTGGGAGGCGGCCCTGCCCCCACCCCAGCACCAGAACTAAAGCTCACATTGATTAGCGCGGAGAGCACATTTGAATCTCAGACCCCAAGCACTAGCTGGGCGGATCTAGGCGGGGGTGGAGAGGAATCTCAGAAGTAAAGTAACTGGCTGGGAAAATGCCTAGAAAAGGGAAGAAAAATAAGACTATAGAGAGTTTTTTCCAACAAATGCAAATGATCCCGACTTTCGGATCTGACGAGGAGGGGGACATATTCTTGCCATCAGGGAAAGACGTGGAGGGTGGGACCTCGGTACCCCAGACATCCCAGGGGGATGTCGGGTGGGCTCAGGCCTTGGAGGAGCTCAGAAAGGATTTTGAAAGGCAAGTTGGACAGGTGGAGGAAAGACTGGGAAGAGAAATGACAAAGATGCAAGAAAAGTATGAAAAACGGGTCAATACCTTGGTAAAGGAGACCCAAAAAAATGCTGAAGAAAATAACACCTTGAAGAATAGGCTCACTCAGTTGGCAAAAGAGGTTCAAAAAGCCAATGAGGAGAAAAATGCTTTCAAAAGCAGAATTAGCCAAATGGAAAAAGAGGTTCAAAAGCTCACTGAATTTAATAGTTCTCTCAAAATTAGAATGGAACAGATGGAGTCTAATGACTGTCTGAGAAACCAAGAAATCACCAAACAAAACCAAAAGAATGAAAAAATGGAAGAGAATGTGAAATATCTCACAGGAAAAACAACTGACCTGGAGAATAGATCCAGGAGAGACAATTTAAAAATTATGGGACTACCTGAAACTCATGATCAAAAAAAGAGCCTAGATATCATCTTCCATGAAATTATCAAGGAAAACTGCCCTGACATTCTAGAACCAGAGGGCAAAATAAGTATTGAAAGAATCCATCGATCCCCACCTGAAAGAGATCCAAAAAGAGAAACTCCTAGGAATATTGTGGCCAACTTCCAGAACTCCTAGGTCAAGGAGAAAATATTACAAGCAGCTAGAAAGAAACAATTCCAGTATTGTGGAAACAAAATCAGGATAACTCAAGATCTAGCAGCTTCTACATTAAGGGATCGAAGGGCGTGGAATAGAATATTCCAGAAGTCAAAGGAACTAGGACTCAAACCAAGAATCACCTACCCAGCAAAACTGAGTATAATGCTTCAGGGGAAAATATGGTCTTTCAATGAAACAGAGGACTTTCAATCATTCTTGATGAAAAGACCAGAGCTGAAAAGAAAATTTGACTTTCAGACACAAGAATGAGAAGAAGCATGAAAAAGTAAACAGCAAAGAGAAGTCTTAAGGGACTTACCAGAAGTGAACTGTTTACATTCCTACATGGAAAGACAATATTTGTAACTCTTAAAACTTTTCAGTATCAGGGTGGTTGGTGGGAACACACACACACATGTACACGCATGCACGAACACACACATATACACATGCACACACATACAGAGACAGTGAGCACAGAGTGAATTGAATAGGATGGGACCATATCTTAAAAGAAATTAAGGTAAATAGTGAGAGAGAAATGTAGAGGGAGGAAAGAGGGTGAAATGGAATGGGGTAATTATGTGTCATTTAAGAGGCAAGTAGGAAACTTTTTAGTGGAGGGAAAAAGAGGAGAGCTGAGGAAAAAAAAAACAAGAAGTTTACCCTCATCACATTTGACTAAAGGAAGGAATAAAATGCACACTCATTTTGGTATGAAAACCTATCTTACAGTATAGCAAAGTGGGGGAGAAGGAGATAAGCAAGGTGGGGGATGATGGAAGGGAGGGCAAAAGGAGGAGGCAGCAATTTGTAGTCAACACTTGGGGAGGGACAGGACCAAAAGACAGAAGAGAAACAATGAGGGGCAGGGTAGGATGGAGGGTAATTCAGTTAGTCTTACACAACATGACTATCAGGGAAGTCATTTGCAAAACTACACAGATAGGGCCTATATTGAATTGCCTGCCTTCCCAAAGGGAATGGGTGGGGAGGGAGGGATGGGGAGAATTTGGAACTCAAAGTTTTAGTAACAACTGTTTAGTATTGTTGTTGCAACTAGGAAAGAAGTCATATAGTTAATGAGGAATAGAAAGTCATCTGGCCCTACAGGAGAAAAGAGAAAATGGAGACAAGAGAAGGGAGGGATGACAGAAGAGAGGGCAGATTGGAGATAGGGAAAATTAGATTGCTTGGGGTATTGGGATGGGGGGAGGGGATAAAAGGGGAGAAAATTTGGAACCCAAAATTTTGTGAAAATGAATGTAAAAAGTTAAATAAAAAAAAAAGAGTATGGTGCAAAAGAAAAAAAAAATATGAGAAGACACCTTCAACTCAACCTTTGCAAAGTTGGGTAGGAGGTCCATAAATATTGGACACTACTCATATTTACAGATCATTTAGGTTGACATTTTCCTCTTTTTTGTTTTTAAAAATACTGTTTTTTATATTGAGTGGCTCTATGTTGGTGGAGGGGAATGAGAAATGTGGGAAGAAATCATGGCAATGCAAAAATGAATAAATGAATGAAAATTTATTTTAAAAAGAAAAAAATAAATATGTTGCAAATTTTAATAATAATAACTAGTATTGATATAGCAACTACTATATGTCAGGTACTATTCTAAGCTGAGGCCCAGCACTTTAAAAACAAAACAAGAGTAGGGAGGAGGTAGAAGAAAGGATAATTCAAATGGATATTTCATCTCTTTAAGGGACTCCCAGGGAAGAAACTTCTCTCACCTATGCAGATAGAAAATTCATTTGCATTTGGAGTCTTGGAGAGTGGCTTGGGGACTCAGTTGTTAAGTGATTTGCCCATGGTCCTACAGAGGGCATATATCAGTCAGGACCACTATCCAGATTTATCTGATTACAATGCTGGTCATTACGTCTCACTGCCTCTAAGCAGTAGAAAACAGAACTCTACTAAAGACCTAACCAATACCAAATAAAATGGGAAGGCTAGCTCACAGTCACTTAACGCCTCTAAAGGAAATATTGCCTTTAGGTTCACTATTTCCCATATACTTAAAATCCAAGGTTTTAGGGATTGTGGAAACATTCAGTTGGCAAAACACATTCACCAAAAAATTAGATGCAAGCCCAGGATTACTGCAGCATAGCTGTAAGAACTTCCATCATGGGTTGTAGAATTTTGTTGTGTCTTGAGCTGTAAGCCACCTTTGTAAAGTCTTTCATATTTGTGTTCCCAAATACTTGAGAGCTCATTAGTAACAGAAGCTGAAAATAAATCTTCAAACTCTCTCCACAACTGTGGACACTGATGATACCTTTTATTTGGCTTCTGCAGGATAGGACATATTTTTTAAGCACCCCCTGGGGAATTTCAAATCGCCCCATTGACAACAAACTTGTTTTTCCTCCCACCTTTCCTTAAATGTGCTTGAAGGAATACGAGAAGCTTGATTTTCCACCATGTGTCTGTTTTCTCTCACCTTTTGCTATTACTCAGAGGGGCCAAAGTGCTTATCTTAGGAAGGCTATAAATGGGAGCTTTTCCCATGTGTCATTAAGAAGGCATTGGTTTTAGCCCTATCTTTGACCTGGTGGGAGCTTACCTTTGTGATCCTCTTCATTTTTGTAATCCCTAAAACTGTATTTGTGTGCTCATTAGTGGAAGGACACAGCCTGAGAGAAGGTCATGGTAATATTGTGACAACAGGGCATTGTGGTCAGGAGAAGAAATCAAAGCCCTTGCCTCAGGGGAAATAAAAAGTGCATTGTGGTAGCATGCTTTATAATTAAGGTGTTGTTTGATGAACCTAAGGATGAAACATGCTGGTATTTTCACTGACCAGAATGAGAAAACAGCCCTGGCCCAACACACTGAATGGGGAGAACCGCCTCAGGACAGTGGTTTATGTCTCCCTCAGTTTATTGCTAATAGGTGTTTATTTCTGGATTGATGGAAAGTTCATTTTCTATTTGTTGTTCCAGGAATGTCACTGTACCAGGAATGATAATAGTAACTGACACTCTGGTAGCACTTTACGATTTACAGAGAAATTTACAAACATTATATTGCTGGAATCTTACAGGACCCAGATGGCTCTAGAAGAAAAACTGATGCTGGTGACTGCACAGCTCTTCCTCATTTAAATCCAATTCACTTGTAAGATTGTGGTCCTCGTCATGAACAAAAGGCAAAGAACAATAATACTCAGTCAAGGTGCTACAGAAAGTGTTATTCTTATTTCTAAATGAGGAAACTGAGACTTTGGAAGATTACATGATTTACCCGTATTCATAAATACAGCAAGTTTCTAACTCAGTGTTTGAAATCCCAGCCCTCTGGTCAGCGCACAATGGTGTCTGCATAAAGAGCAAGTTGTCATGACTGGTGGTAGATTGCATCTAGCCACTACTCAGAAGGACAGTGTAGTGAACTAGGAAAATTATTTAAGAATGATCAGTCAGGAAACTTGTGTTCTCTAGGGGAAAAAAAATGACCTGGATCCAGTCTGGAGACCAGTCAGTGCTGCCCTTTACTGGCAGTGAGACCTTAGGCAAAATATTTAATTTTTCTGAATCTCAGTTTCATAGTCTTTAAAATGAAGAAGTCATTTTAATTTTATGATCTAATCCCAGATCTGCCATATACTAACTGCAAAATTTCTAAGGTCACTTCTAGCTCTAAAGTTACTGCAAAATATAATTACAATCCATGCCAAGGGACAGGGAATAGCATGAAAGAACTATTGAAAGAATACCACAGTGGAAGAACCTCAGTTCAAATCTTTGCTATGCCATTAGTATCTATATGGCCTTAGGCAAATAATAACCTCTCTGGATCACCATTTTTTTTTATTCCTAAAATGAAGAAAGTAGATAAGATGATCTCTAAGATGGGTAACAGGTAGCCCAATGGATAGAGTGCTAGTATTAGAAGCAGGAAGACCAAAATTCAAATTGGCTTTAGATACTTACTCATTGTATAACCTTGGGAAAGTCACTTAACCCTTATCTGCCTCAGTTTCCCTAACTACAAAATGGGAATAATAGTAGCACCTACCTCTCTAGATTGTTATCAGGATCAAATGACATAATACTTGTAAAGCTCTTTATGGCATACCATAAGGGTCTAATACAAGCTTATTTCCTTGCTTCCTCTAAGGAGGTTCCTTCTAGTTCTCAATCTATGATCTTGTAAGCAAAGTTAAGTGAAAGCAGGTTCCCATTAGAAGTCAATGACTGGTCTCCAACTCACCTGTTTTGATCTTTGATACATTTGTTTATTTTCTGTGCTAGCCAGTCATTCTATGTAGACTCCCTTGGAAAGAACTTCATAACTCTCTCTAATGTTGCTTTCTCCCATTTTGAGAACCAAAGTTGCAGGAGGAGGAAAATAATTCAATAATATTAATAGTACTGATAATAATAACTAAAAACTTATATGTAGTGTTTTAAGGTTCGGAAAACATTTGACACATACTATCACATTTGATCAAAAGGGAATAAACAGAAAAAGGACTGGCAAAGGGGAGCTTAGATTACTTCTAGTTTTTTGATTCTAGATAGGAAAGCAGGGAGAGCAAGAATGTAGTATCTACACTGCAGACAGTTCAGCTCCTAAGTAGCTCCATAGACCTCTAAGAACAATTTTATGAATGAGCAAGGTCGTATTCCAGTGGTTACAATAGGTAGCATTTTGACAAAGAGGTGTCAAACTCATAATCCCTCTGCATTACAGGCCTGCATTCAAGCTGAACTAAATTAAAATGTAATTGGGAAATATTTAACAAAATAAATAAAAATACAATTTAGTGGTTGGTCAATTTTGCCCAGTTCTTCAGGACTTCATTTGGAGTTCTCTTGGCAAAGACACAGGAATGATTTGCTATTTCCTTCTCCAGCTCATTTTACAGATGAGGAAACTAAGGAAAACAGTGTTAAGTGACTTGCCCAGGGTCGCACAGCTAGTAAATGTCTGAAGACAGATTTGAACTCAAGAAGTCTTCCTGACTTCAGGCTCAGTACTCTATCCACTGTGCCACTGAGCAATCTAAAAACAACACAACATAGACATTGTTAATTTGTGATTTTCTAAGTCAATATGTAGCCTGAAGGGATCCTTAGGTACTTAGTGGTTCCATTTCTATTTGAGTTTGACACCTTTACTCTAAGCAATTCTGCAGGACTATAGGTAGTAGCAAAAGTATTGACCTGAATTGATGGAGGGAACTTCCCTCACTTCCAGTTCCCTATTGGAATGAAATCATAGGTCCAATTCCCTATTTGTATATACTCCTTGAAAATACAGAAAAAGATGTGGAGCTCCTTCTCATTCCTGCTGTAGTAGCATGTCTTATCTTTTTCTTCTTTTTGCCAGATTCCCATTCTTAATCCTATCTATTATCCCAATCATGTAGTCTCAAACCATATAACTTTAGAGTTATCTTTGATTCCATCCACTTCTACAGTGCATACATATACTCAGACACTAAGACTGGTTTCTCGGATTCTTTCTTTCTCCTTTTCCACTGCCATGTTTTTGTCCAGGCAGATACTCATCATTTTGGACTTATATTGCTTCAATGGATCCAAGCAGTCTCCATACCCCTAGTTTCTCCTCCATTCCATTAACCCAACTTGCAATTTACAAATTAATCTCCCAACTGTATGACTTTCATCAAATCATTCCTGCTTAAGAATGTGATTGGAAATTACTTGCTTCAGATTCAAAGTATTTGAGTTTGAATCTAGGCTCAGTGACTTACCGCCTGTGTAACCTTGGCTAAATTAGTTAAATCCTTTGTTTCCTTATCTGTAGAAGGAGAGATTTGACCGAGGCCATCTCTCAGATCTCTTTCAGCTCTAAATACTATTTTCCTGTAACTAAGGAATCAAGTCCAAATGTCTTCATCTGGTCCTTATTGAAAACCCTCCACTATTCTGTCTTCATCTTATCTCAACTTTACTTTCTATAACTCCTCAACACATACCTTCCAACCTAGCGCTTAGAATAATTCCATCTTTAAATTTTTCCTCATGGCCTGTTCCTTCATCTCTGCTCATAAAAATCTGACTCATCCTTCAAGGTCAAGTTCAAATTTCATACCCTATGTAAACTTTTCTGCTAAAAATCCACACTGATCATTCCTCTTTTTAACTTCCTATAGCACTTATGATTTATGCTACATATTTAGGGGCTAATTTATAATTGTGTTTTATAATTAATTTAATAATTACTAAATTTAATTTATACATGTTTTATTAATTATATCTTATTTGTTAATGTATTCTAAAATATATCTACTTATACTATGCTTATTGTTTTATCAAATATTCATACATTTGAATATTTGCTTTATGTATTATTTTATTTATATATGAGGCTGTGTCTCCCAAACTCATGGTTTACAAGTTCCTTCAGAAGAGTCATATTTACTTCCTTTTTACCCTTCACACTATGAGTAGTGGGAACATCCAGCACATGTGTTCAATGTTTTCTGAATATATGTCAAAATGAATTTGAATTTAATTGGATGGAGTACTCCCGCCATAAATCAAAGGTGTCAAGTATGTGACCCATACTATGTACAGAAGGACCAGGAATAAGGAAAGGGAAAAGAATCCTTTAAGCAGAGATAGGGAAATAGAGTGGATGCAAGAGTGAGGTCATGCTCATAAGGGAATGGTGGAATCCATTCATGTTTTATATTGCTACATACAGGGTCTTTGAACCTGGGTTCTGTCGATTTTGTCTGGTACTCCTTCTTTTTATAGATACATAATAATTCTACCTAAATATCGTTGGGTAACATATTTAACTCTATTTTGCCTAGGTGCAAAATGCCTTCTTTAAAGAAAGGATGTTTTCAATGAGTTATGTTCAGAAGGGATGAATGTAGCATCAGTGCTTAGTCCGGTATCTGGCACAGAGTAGGCACTAAATACATGCTTATTGACTTGACATGAAACACAATTAAAGAAGTGGTTGTGAACCTGCAAAAGGTTTGTTTGTCCATTTAGGACTCATTCAGAATCAGCAGGATTCTCAGAATTTAGGTGAATTTCATTGAATGTACCACACCAAGAAATATAAACTAGTAATTTTTATTAATCATTTTCATTAACTTGGTTTAGAACAGAAATATCTCCTCCTTCCACAAAAAAATTATATCCTCTGAAAATGTTTGAAACATCCATTCCCACACAGAATGTCAAAAGACAAAACTGTAACTTGATTAAAATCAAAAAGCAAAAGGTAAATAAAGAGTATAAATAGTGAAAAAAATAAATTAGATTTCCAAACTTACTTTACTTTTGCTCATTGGAGGTATTATATATTATAATTTGATGGCTTTGAGTGTGACTGAACTAGCAAATTTATAGTGCATCATTCCATTTAAATGAACAGCAGGATGTATTTGAGGAAACATATTAATGTTTCTTGGAAATTTATTAACACCTGCTTATTTTTCTAGACTTCCCGTGGTATGTGGGTTTGCTATCCATCATATATAAATTCTGATTTTTTTTCCATGAAAAAAATTTAAAGAAAACTGAAAGCTCTATTTCACACATTACAGCTAGTGAAGAATACATACATACATACATATATATGCTCTGCCTTATTGTTAGGATGTGTTAAAAATAAACACACAGAAACACACTTTTTGGGTACAGTTGAGGAGTGAATATAGGAGAAAGGCAGAAAGGATGTCCTTTTGGTGGCAGGGAAGAGGGAGAGTACATAAAGCAGTGTACATTATATCTTCCTAAGATGAGAGGAAAGAATCAGACTCTCATGTATCTGGCAGGTGTCACAGGGGTTGCCAAATTAGATTTTCATGATAATTTCTTAGAAAAGGTGTAGTACTAATCCCATCACTTAGGTCAATACTTCAAGGATCTAGGATTTCAGTTTTGTGGGTACTCCTTCAACTGATGCAGATCACAACCCCATTTACATTAGTGGATAGTGTTCATGGGCTGCCATAGCCAAAAAATTTAAAAACAAAAATCACTATAGTGGCTGACCTGGGGATGAACCACTCCAAACTAAGTGGACTGATCCTCAGATTACAGGTACTAAGTCCATTCACAAAACCCTTTCAGCCTGGTAAAACCTGCCAAAACTTGAACTCCACCATCGTGGTCTTCAAAAGCAGTATGGTACTACAGTGGGTAAAGTGTTGGACCTACAGTTAGAAAGACCAGAGGTTGAGTCCTGCCTCAGATATTAACTAGTTATGTGATCATGAAAAAATCAATTAACCTTCTGTTTGCCTCAACTGTGAAATGAGGATAATAACAGTACCTCCTTACCATGATAGGTTGTTGTGAAAAGCAAATGAGGTATTTGTGAAGTACTGGCATAGTAACTGGCTAATAGGTACTAAATAAATGTTTCATCCCTTCCTCCAAAACTTGGGATCAACCCTAATCATGTGTCATTGGAGGAAGGTTCAAGTATGATAGAAAAATACAGCTTTCTTTTGTCTTCAAATCCTTTTTTTCACTGCCTTAATACATTTTTCCCTCATGAGTACTCTTGTAATTGGAGGGAAGGATAGTTATACAGGAGGCCTGGTTCCCTAAATTAGGTAAGGTACATGCTTTTTCAATCTGCGTAAACCCAACAAGGGATTTCAATTTTTGACAACCAATCCTTCATTCTCTAAGAGGGGAAATGAAGTCCAAGTTTTAACATCAATAAGGTAATTCAGGCTTTCCAAGTGAATCTTTTCTTCATTTTGTCATTATTACTATTTCATCCACTTTAAGTTCTTTTTCTTATTACCCTAAATGATCAATGAATCCATCAATTATTGAGTGCTTACTATGTATCAAGAACTGTGCTAAATCATTTCAAATGAATGAAGTACAGTGGAACCCATTTATGGTGATGATATCAGGAGATAGGACAAATTCCCTTCTCACTAACTATGAGGTTACATATGAGGTTATATTTTAAGAGTGGTGATCTGACCTGTGATGTATCTGTGACAAACATCTATATGAGCCAGATCATAACATAAACACCCTATTCGATATTTAACTCAGATGAATCTCTGAAATGATTGGTGTGAATGCTTTCTCCAGGAATATAGATCCCCAACCATCCATCCATTGCTGCTCTGCTAGTATGAGTCTTCTCTATGACCTCCTGTAAATTCAACACAAGGGTTTATCCAAATTTCTGGTGTGTTTTTGGGGGAGGGGTGCTTCCTTGCTTTCTCCTTTCATTTTGATAGCTCATCCATTTTTTTTTATAAATTTATTTATTAAACTTTTTACATTCATTTTCACAAAATTTTGGGTTCCAAATTTTCTCCCCATTTGTCCCCTCCCCCCACCCCAATACACAGAGCATTCTAATTTCCCCTATCACCAATCTGCCCTCTCTTCTATCATCCCTCCCTTCCCTTGTCCCCATCTTCTCTTTTGTCCTGTAGGGCCAGATAACTTTCTATTCCCCATTACCTGGATTTCTTATTTCCTAGTAGCAAGAACAATACTCAACAGTTGTTCTAAAACTTTGAGTTCCAACTTCTCCCCATCTCTCCCTCCCCATCCATTCCCTTTGGGAAGGCAGGCAATTCAATATAGGCCATATCTGTGTAGTTTTGCAAATGACATCCATAAGACTAACTATATTTCCCTCCATCCTATCCTGCCCCCCATTGTTTCTATTCTCTCTTTTAATCCTGTCCCTCCCCAAGAGTGTTGACTTCAAATTGCTCCCTCCTCCCATTGCTCTCCCTTCCATCATCCCCCCACCCTCCTTATCTCCTTCTCCCCCACTTTCCTGTATTGTAAGATAGGTTTTCATACCAAAATGAGTGTGCATTTTATTCCTTCCTTTAGTCGAATGTGATGAGAGTAAACTTCATGTTTTTTTCTCAGCTCTCCTCTTTTTCCCTCCACTAAAAAGTCTCCTGCTTGCCTATTCTATGAGAGATAATTTACCCCATTCCATTTCACCCTCTCTCCTCCCAGTATGATCCCATTCTATTTAATGCACTCTGTGCTTTCTGTCTCTATGTGTGCGTGCAGGTGTGTGTGTGTGTGTGTGTGTGTGCGAGCGCGTATGCATACGTGTGTGCGTGTGTATGTGTGTGTGTGGGTGGGTATGTGCAATCCCACCAACTACCCAGATACTGAAACGTTTCAAAAGTTACAAATATTGTCTTTCCCTGTAGGAATGTATGCAGTTCAGCTTTGGTAAGTCCCTTATGACTTCTCTTTGCTGTTTACTTTTTCATGCTTCTTCTCATTTTTGTGTTTGAAAGTCAAATTTTCTTTTCAGCTCTGATCTTTTCATCAAGAATGCTTGAAAGTGCTCTGTTTCATTGAAAGACCAGTTTTTCCCCTGAAGTATTATTATACTCAGTTTTGCTGGGTGGGTGATTTAGTCCTAGTTCCTTTGACTTCTGGAATATCCTATTCCATGCCCTTCGATCCCTTAATGTAGAAGCTGCTAGATCTTGTGTTATCCTGATTGTATTTCCACAATACTGGAATTGTTTCTTTCTAGCTGCTTGCAATATTTTCTCCTTGACCTGGGAATTCTGGAATTTGGCCACAATGTTCCTAGGAGTGTCTCTTTTTGGATCTCTTTCAGGCAGTGATCATTGGTGGATTCCTTGAATTCTTATTTTGCCCTCTGGATCTAGAATATCAGGGCAGTTTTCCTTGATAGATGTCTAGGCACTTTTTTGATCAGGCTTTCAGGTAGTCCCATAATTTTTAAATTGTCTCTCCTGGATCTATTTTCTAGGTCAGTTGTTTTTTCCATAAGATATTTCACATTCTCTTCCATTTTTTCATTCTTTTGGTTTTGTTTTGTGATTTCTTTGTTTCTCAGAAAGTCATTAGCCTCCATCTGTTTCATTCTAATTTTGAGAGAACTATTTTCTTCAGTGAGCTTTTGAACCTCTTTTTCCATTTGGCTAATTCTGCTTTTGAAAGCATTCTTCTCATTGGCTTTTTGAACCTCTTCTGTCAATTGAGTTAGCCTATTTTTCAAAGTGTTATTTTCTTCAGCATTTTTTTGTGTCTCCTTTACCAAGATATTGACCCATTTTTCATGCTTTTCTTGCATCTCTCTCATTTCTCTTCCCAGTTTTTCCTCCACCTGTCTAACTTGATTTTCAAAATCCTTTTTGAGCTCTTCCATGGCCTGAGCCCATTGGATATCTATTTCAGATGTTTGGGATACAGAAGCCTTGACTTCTATGTCTTTCCCGGATGGTAAGCATTGTTCTTCCTCATTAGAAAGGAAAGGAGGAAACATCTGTTCACCAAGAAAGTAACCTTCTATGGTCTTACTTTTTTTCCCTTTTCTGAGCATTTTCCCGGCCAGTTACTTGACTTCTGAGATTCCTCTCCACCCCCACCTCACTAGTGCTTGGGGTCTGAGATTCAAATGCTGCTTCCCAGCCTCAATGTTTTCAGTGTGGGTGGGCCTGCTATTCAATGGGATTAAGTTCAGGTTCTCAGGTGGGGGCAGGGCTGCCACACAAGGCTCAGTTCCCTCAGGGAGTTTATGTGGAGATCTTCAACAATGGAACTGAGGTCCTGCCTGCTCTTGGGAGCCCCTGGCTGCTGCTTCCCCTGCCGCTTCCTCCTGAGGGGGCCTGAGTTATGGAGACACCCCGCTCCCCTCTCGGCCAGCCCAGAAGTTCTCTCACTGACCTGTAGCACCTGTGGGTGGAGGGATCTTCATGGCCACCTGAGATTCTGTCCCTGAAGCCTGCTCAGATCTGCTCCTCTCGGGGCCATGCGGCCAAGGCAGGGCTGGGCTCCGCTCCGGGTCGGTGTGCGACGGACCTTTGGTGACGTTTTTTCAGGGCTCTCTGGAACAGAAATCTCCTCCACTCCATTGCTGCGTGGCTTCCACTGCTCCAGAGCCCATTGGGAGTTCTTTTTATAGGTACTTTATGGGCTGTGGGTTCGGGGCTAGCATATGTGAATCTTTCTACTCCACCATCTTGACTCCTCCCCCTCATCATCCATGTCTTAAATGACATTCTTTATTCTGGCTTAAATCTGTAGCTCCTCATTTATTATATATTGCAAACTACTCAGACCCACCATATGCCTTTCTGGCACCTTATAAGGAATAATCATTTTTTTAATTCTCTGAAGAACATAATATTCCATGACCCACAATCGTAAAACACTAGTAGAATTTTGGTATTAAAAAGATGAGTCTCTTTTCAGGGGGACTGGGGAGGGCATCACTAAAGGATCTTTCTGATAACTAAAGATAATCCAGCCAGTTCTCTGTTTTATTTGATTCAGGGTAGAATTTAATAATAATTAGCATTCGTATAGGCTTTAGGTTTACAAAGTGTTTTACAAAATTTATTCCATTTGAGACTCACAACAACTCCAGGAGAAAGGTATTCTTGTTATCTCCATTTCACAGATGAGAAAATTGAGGTAGACAAAGGTTATGCGACTTGTTCAGGGTCACACTTCTAGTAAATATTTGAAGCCATATTTAAATTAAGATCCTCCTGATTCCAAGACCTCTATCTACTCACTGCACTGCCAAACTGCCTGATATGTACATAAGTTTTATAGATTTTCCATCTGGCTTCTTGTAATATACAAAACAATAGATATTCTTTATCCTTTTGTGGTAATAGTTATGTCAAACTTTTAATTTAAAAAAAAAAACCTCTTCCAAGAGATTGTACACTATTACAGGGCTTTATATAACAAGCATGATGCCATTTAAGAATAGAAACTTTTGTAAGACATCCCTAGGAAACCTTGAAGTGCTACATAAATGCTATTATTTTTATTATTATTAAATTCATCTACAGAAAATTCTTCAACTTTCACTTCATTGGATCTCATTTATTATAGTTGCAAATACCTTCATGGAACATCTGTATCCATGTTCTATGTCTCTCCCAAAATTGCTAACCATAGTGACAAACACAAAGTACTTTACCAATCAAAGTGCTAGATAAGTGGGATCTGTTATAGTTAATATCATCTGGTGTTTCTGATTCAGATATCTGAAAAACATTAGTGTATGAAGATGAGATGTCTTATTAGCAGAAAGCCTTTAAGGGGGTGCTTTGTTCTATGGAATAAAATGCTATTTTATTTTTAAAAACCACATTAATATGTTGTTCTCTGTAAATCTTTCACTAAATTAAAAAATAATAAGAATGAAAATCACTATGTTATATAAGCCTGCTGTTCTCTACTAATATCTTCATGAACAATGCCCTGAATATCTTTATCTATTCTCATAATAATTTTATATAGATGGTGAAGTAGACAGAAAGGGATGTGACTATTGATTTTCCCTCATTTGCCTCTTGGGGTGGTGTTTATAAAAAAATATGAGATTCTTTTCACACATTAGCTATCATCTCCTTCAAAAACTTTGACCCCTCAAAATCCAGTGCATCTCTCCTTTACATGTACTTAGACCAATTTAGCTGCTTTCTTTTCTTTTGTTCTCCTTAGTATCACTTCAACAACTTTTAGTAAGTACATCTGAGGTGGTGATGTTAGAATCTTTAATGGTGATAAAAATTGGTTATAAAAATCTTTGTAGATTTTTTTCCATTTTCTTTTCACTTTTTCTCCTTCCAGCAACATTCTTAAATGGTCTCAAGAGGGTTTCATCCCTCTTCAAGCTGATTTTACTTCTCTATTTTATGAGGTTATCATATCAAGCAATAAATCCATCAATGAGCATTTATTAAACACTTATATGTCAGGTTCTGTGCTACACACTTGGGATATAAATACTACTTATAATTCTTCTACAAAATATTTTACAAATAAGTTTCTATTTTAAACTGGTATTCCCTTGGGATGATCTATTTTTCCATTTGGCTAGCAAGTTCACTTTTTTCCTTAAGAATTTTTTGTCTCTTATTAGAGGAATTGATTTCAATTACTTGCATATACATATATGTGTGTATATGTATATATGTGGATATATGTGGAGACAGAGAAAGAGAGATCTTGGACAGAGACTGCAAATAAAGAATGGGCTCAAGTAAGTTTAGCCCTGATTTAAACAAGAGAAGGAGTCAGATTGCCTTTAGGAAAATGCAAATTTCTTTTAATTGGTTTAAGATTCTTCAGGAAGCAGACACCCATCTTTTAGATAGATTTTACCGTAGATACATATCCATATATGTTTGTGTATATAAATATGAATATACAGGCATTCATGCATTTAACAATAGAACTTTTTTCATTCATTTTTTTCCCCTATGGATCCTATTTAGGAGTCTCTGAAATGTTTCTGGAGCTTAATGCAGTCATCATAATACCATCTATAAGCAGTCACAAAATATATGAAGGCTCTCATTCTTCCTCTGTGTGGACACTGCTCTAAAACACTTGCATGACAACGTTCACCTTCAGCAAATACACTGTTACCCATTTCATTGTTTGCTTGATGTTAATGCTCAGAGAGTCAGCCAATAAAGTTTTCTCTTGAGGGAGTTCATTAAATGCAAGGATTGCTTCACTCAGTGTGTTTATTTCCCATTATCTAGAATAGTGCTTGTAGTTGAAGTTCAGAAAATACTTTTTGATTGATGGACTGATTGACCAACCCTTCTACCTTTCAAGGTCCCTTGTTTAAGGATTAAACCAATCATCATGGTAGAGGAAGACCTTTAAGATGATCTTTTACTCTGCCAATTCATTTAGTTTTTTATGATTAACAAATAATAACAGTGGGTTCTTGCATTATGGGCATCCTTCAGTGAATTTAATCATGGTAGAGATGTGGCTGACTGTAGAATATTGTTAGCAAAAGTCTACATGTTACCTTCTATAACCCTCAAGACAAAAAGTTTCTTGATGTGTGTATTCTCATTTAAAAGAAATAATTCTATATTAATGGGAAAGTAGATATACAGGTTGCTAGTTATGGGTATTCTGGGACTTTTTTTTCTATTCTTTTGGTATATTCCCTTCCTTCAGCCAATTTGATAATCAATCTCTCAATGCCCTCAAAATTGTGCCACTTTCAGCCTGGATAACTTCCATGTAAACCAAGTACAGTCTGTCTGCTTTTCCCATGGTCCCTTTCATTAGTGTCATTTCTGTTTCCAATATGAGCATATGTATGACTCTGATGTTACAGTTTAAATATGATGGTTTCCTTATACTTTATGATGAAAACATAAAAGCAAAAATCCCTTAAGTTCTGTCCCATCTCTCCGCTGTTTGGTGTCCTCCAATTTGTCTCACCTTTAAGGGCCCTTGAAATGATCTTTGCTTAGCCGGGGCCCTCTCCAAGCTTTTTGAAAAAAAAAATTGATTTTATCTACCAGTGTTCCTCTCTGTTTTATGAGAAGACATTACTCATAATCTTCAACCTTTCTGCTCTGTAAGATTTCACAAATGAGTTTACATTCTAAACAAAACTGATACTGTCCTTGGTTGTCATCTCTCTCTCTCTATCTCTTTATCTGTCTGTCTGTCTGTCTGTCTCTCTCTCTCTGTGTTCAGTTCATATATGCTAGCTAAAACCCTATTTAAACTTTTTATCTCTAATTAGGGCAATTTATTTTATATTGTTTAAACTTTTGTATGAAAGTATTACTATTAATATGTGTCATTTTCTCCATGGATTTCCCATTTTTGCCATCAGTAACTTCTTTAAATAAGTCAGATTGGAATTGTTTTAATTTCCTAGCACATCTTTTGTTTATTTTTATTTTTCTTATGTATTGATTTTCATTTTTTGATCTTGCCTTCTAGTTAAGGCAACTTATTTACATTGGGAAAATTTTTGTAGAAAATTATTACAAGTACTATGTTATTTCCTTCGTGTACTTTCCATTTTTACTGTCATTAACTTTCAAATTATTTTAATTTTCCACATCATTTTTTCCAAATTTTGCATTAATTTTTTTCTTTAATAAGTTGGTGGTTGGATTATACTCAGAAAGCTTATTTAAGAATTTCATTAATAATGAGCGCTTTTCTGTCATAAATTATAGTGTTTCATTTACTGGTAATGCTATTCTGTGCTTATCATGCTTAGTACTTTCTGATTGTTTTCTCAAAGAAAGTATTCAAGATATATAGGTGTAGGACATCTCTGTAGTATACTTGTTTTTTAACTCTTTCACAACTTACTCCTGAGTTATTTTTCCCAAGATTTTTTTAATGCTTGCAATTACTCCTACCTTTCTTTGCATTGAAGGAAAATGAGCATCAAAATGTATGCTGATTTAGTTTGTTTTCTTATTTGAATTGACATTTGAATTTTTAAATTTGAATTTGCATTTTTCTTTCTAAATTTTGACAATAATAATAGCTAGCATTTATTTAATGCTTGCAAAGCACTAGATAAATAGGGTAATAGAGAGATGGTAAATAGAAAGAAATATATGATAGGAAGATAGGTAGATAGATAGATAGATAGACAGATAGATAGATAGATAGATAGATAGATAGATAGATAGATAGATAGATAGATAGGCAGAGAAATAGATACTATTATTATCCCTGTGTTACAAATGAGGAAACTGAAACTGAAAGAGGTTAAATAGCTTTCTCAGGATGACACAACTAGTAAAAGATGGGATTTTAAGTCATGAAAACTTGACTTCAAATCCAGTACTCTTCTCCACTGTGCCTCCTGGTTGCCTCTACCATTAACAAATACCAAATAAAATGAGTACTTCCACATATACAGTAGAACAGAAGAAAAGGTTTATATACAAAACTATAACTTTCTATTAGTATTACTTTAATTTGAAAGGTTTTATTAATTTTTTATAGAATTTCTCTACCTTTCCATCCTCAGTAGTAGATGCTGGTGAGTAAGGTCTAATTATTTGTATATATTTATCATGTAAATTGCAGATAGGAGTCAGGTAAGCCAGGATAGCCAAAGCAGCAGGGCACTCTGTGGAGAGACAGGAGGCAGCAGGTTGCCAGGCAAATCAAACCATCAGTACCACCTTGACCATTATCTTTCTTGATGAAGACAGTGTAGGACCCTGAACCCAAAAGCCTTAGAAATAACAATGCCTGTAAGATCATCAGATCAGTGTCTTTCCATCACTGAGGGGACAAATCATAGTGTAGGAGGGGTCCACCTTCCTCATCAACACCAGCAACAAATGCTGACCAATTGCCACAAAATGGAGGTAAACTGGGACATTGGCAGTACCCAATCCACGCATCCCCATCACATTGGTCATGCCTTCAACTCAGCCCTTGCGACCTTCTTCCAAGGAAGCAGCCCCTACCAATTGCCACTCATAGGACAGGCCAGCCTAGCTGAAGCATCAACTCACTTTAAGAGAGATAGGAGGAAGCATGTGCCAGGCAAGTCAAACCACCACTACCACCACCACATTGACAATCATCTCCTCTTAGACTAATGAAAACAGTTCAGGACCTTTAGCAAAAGAACCTTGGGAGTAACACTGCTTCCAACTCAGGGCCCAAGTCATTATTCTGGGAAGTAAAACCTACAGGGATGCAACCTGGCAACTGTTCCTGCAGTCATAACTATTGAAAACCCAGAAAAGAAAACCCTTGCCACCAAAGCCCTTGGCATTGCCAAATGTCTCTATGTGATTTTTTTCCCAGTGAAAATGTCATTACAGAAAGTACATTACCATCTGTTTTGCTGCTATGCCCTAAAGACTGTGGGGCTTTTCCATCTGACTTAAAGCTGAAACCTTCTATATGTGTTATCTCCATCAAATGATAGGTAAATAATTCCTTCAAAGCAGGGACTGACCTGATTTTATATTTGTATCCCTACTGCTTAGCACAGTGCTTTATGTATAGTATATTTTTTTAAAAGTGTTTTTCGATTCATATATATATTCAAAATATGTTGATCAAACATCCCATGAAATGGTTTTTCTTGACTTGAGACACATGATCAAAAACAACTGTGCTAACTCCTTTAGTCATCTTTCCAAAGAGACTCTGTGAGCCACCTTTCCATTTAATTGCAATTTTTCCTTTAATCTGGCTTTATTTAAAGGGATAATATCCAGATCAGTATAATTCATTTCCTTGAAATAGCATTTTCACTCATTGTTCATTGGATAAAGATCTTACATTTAGTGTAGGAAAAGCTCAGTTGTCAATTTCCCTGCAGAACTGGAAGTGGATCTTATAGGACCACGGGGGGCATTTTGTGTTTTTTTTCTTATGTCATGGGTTTCCATAGCAAAAGACTACTGGCCAGTCTACTGGTCGTGAGCTTCTCTGTAATTAGTGAGGCAATTTCTCAGAATATTAGCCTTGAATATATGCTTTCCTGACCACAAGGAACACCATCTTTCCACTCTGCCATATTGCCTCTTCATGATTCTTATTTTTTTCCTTTTATAGATAAGGAAGCTAAAACTCTGAAAGTTTAAAATCATCTAGTCAGTTTGTGGCAGTCACAAAGCAAGGACATGACTCACAAATTCAATGCTAATCTTTAAATCATATTTTCTTCTCCCTCTCTCTCCCTGTGAACCAACTCATTTGTCCAATTTCTACATTTTTAGCATAATTTATACTTAAAGACTAGTCACATAGTTCAATTCAAGTTCATTTTCTTTCTTCCTCACCTGCTGGATGCTTTTTTTTTTTTTTTTAAAAAAAAGGACAATTATAGGAACTATTGCATCAAATTGGTTGAATGAACTCTAAGTTCTTTATAGCCCACACCTCTCTCTTAATTGCTAGAAGCTGTTGCCTTGGAACTTCACAGTCCCAAAAAGGTTATCAACACAACTGCCTCATGTGAATGGCATTACAGGGAAATATTGGCAGCCTGGAAGCATTGCTTAGCATGATTGAAACTGAATACCTCCTGCTGTATTTATTCTTTTTTTTTAAATTTAAATTTAAATTTTTTTTTAATGTTTTACAATCATTTCCTTAAAGTTAAGATTTTATCCCTCCCACCCTTCCCCCAATACCTCCCTCCCTCCTCCCCGTGACAGCATACAATTCTGTATAGGTTCTACATATACTTTCCTATTGAGCACATTTTCACTATAGTCATGCTATGTAGTCAAACTAAAATAAATGGAAGAAATCATATAACAAATCAAAACATAATACATTGAAACCCACACACACACAAACAAGATCTGCTACATTCTGCCAATGACTTCCATATAGCTTTCTCTGAGTGTGGAAGGCATTTTGCCTTAGAAGACCGACATTAGGATTTTTTTTTCTCAGTTAAGTTCTTGTGTTATTACAAAGTTCCAAGTCTACCAGAAAAACTCCTCGCACACTGTAGTTGTTGCTGTGCACAAAGTTCTCCTGGTTCTGCTCCTTTCGCTCAGCATCAGATCATATAAGTCCTTCCAGGCCTCCCTGAAGTCTTCTTGTTCATCATTTCTTATGGCACAATAGTACTCCATTACATTCATATGCCATAATTTTTTCAGTCATTCCCCAATTGATGGGCATCCCCTTGACTTCCAGTTTTTGGCTACCACAAAGAGTGCTGCTATAAATATTTTTGTACACATGGGACCCTTTCCCGTTTTTATAATCTCTTGGGGATACAATCCTAGTAGCGATATTTCTGGGTTGTATTTATTCTTTAAAAAAGATAATACCCCCTTCCATAGACCATTCTCTCCTTCTTCCTACTTCTGACCCAGATCATTCTGTGAATGAGAGCTCTTCTGGTAGACACATTCACCTATAAAGGTGAAAATCAGAGAAAATAATTTTAAAGAAGCTTTAACTGAGGTGAATATTACAATGGAATTGGAATGCCAGAAGACCATCATCATCAACACATTTTCATTTATCCCTTAATATCTACGGGTTACTATGCTAAGGAATAAGGAAGAAGATTTTATCTGTGATTTTCTGTTTACAAAATGTCATCACATATATTATTTCATTTATGACTCAAAAAAAGAGAACAACAAATCCTATGAGGTATGTGTGGCATGTATTCCTTTTTTTTCAGAACTAGATCTTTTTATATTAGGAGGCAACTAGACTTGGTGGGGACAGAGTCGAAGCTCTTTGAGGGTTAGGCTGTTTATTTTTGTATTTTTATCTTCAGTGCCTAGTGCAGTGCCTAGCTCATAGTAGGTAATTAATAAATGTACATTGATTCTCTCCCCAACCCAGAGAGTTAATTTAGTAACTGGATCCTGACATATCCTACCCCATACCTGTAGGGGTTTATCGCTGCCTGGACACATTTTGTCCTCATTCCTGAAATCAGATCTGAGTGTTTTCTGCAGCAGATCTGAACTGAGAGAACACCAACCCTAAGAATCAAGCCTATAAAAGAACCTGAAGGCAGTCTCATTCCTCAAGTCTACAAAATGTCAAGTTTTTAAAATGATGCTTACAAACTAAAGTCTAAATTTTGTATGTATGGCCTGTAACAGCCTTTGCTTTTCATAGTATAAGAAAATATACAGAGTACAAGAATAATAAATGAAATATATAGGATAAGAAAGCGCACATATATACCTATCCATATGTTTGTGTGTGTACATATTTTCACGAGCCTATAAAAAAGCATGTAAGGTGCTCCCTATTTTAATGTGGATATTTTATTTATTGAAAGGGGACAGGGAAAGGACATTTATGTGAGAAACAAAAAAACAGCTTGAAGAAACATTTGAGCCTGAGAGGACCTGAGAGAAAACACCCCCTCATTGACTTGACTTGACTCACGGACGAAGTTAGGATCTATAGGAAAAAAAAATAGCTGCAAAGCATTGCTTCCAAGTAGCTAATTTATATATGAGTGTTTTTAGGACACAGAAGATAATGATGAGAAATTCTGAATCAGAAAACTTCAGAAGCCCTGAAAATCTGGGCAGAGTAGACTATTCCCTAAAGCCACCAAGAGCATCAAGGACTCCTGTCCGAAGTTGCGAGTTGCCCTGGGCACATGAGTTTCCTTCCTCATGCACTTCACTACTAGGTTTCTCGAAGTGTGTGCCCATCATTGATGCTGTGTACAATGGAGGAAAACATAAACCAGATCTGTAGGTGAACTATAATTATTCCTGTCTTAGTCTTCTTACTTAATAAATGTTTCATGATCAAGAGTTAATGGTACCATCTTAACTGATTTGTTTTAACAAGACAACACAATAGGGTCTCAGGAGCTACAGTCATGTTTAGCAAACATAACTTACCATTATACTAGGTTACTCTTAGGACCATGAGAGTGAGGTATGGAAGCATGGGCGACTACTTAGGGGAACTTCTTTAACCAGCCAGTGTTGGTACTCACATATCCCATGCTACATGTGTACTTATACGTTGTGTATCTATGGTCCCCTGCAGAAATTTAACCATGTTTTTAAAGAAGCTGATTATTTTTCCTGAATATGTGAACCTTCCATTGGGTTGAAAACAAATATTTTAAAATTTATTTCTATTTCTAAGGTGGTGGAGATTGGACTCTAGTCTGTCCATCTATCAGCACAGCAAGCTTCTATTAGGAGAAAAACAGACCAAGAGAAATAAGCTGCAATGACCCTGATGATATCAAGCTATTTCTTCTGTATTTTCAAAATCATAATGTACAGTATTCTTAGATATTAATCTCCCCCTACCACCTACCCAACTGTAATCTTATCATTTTCCTCCCCCATTCCTTTCTCCTTTTTCTCCTGGAAACTGTTTGTGATACATAGGCAAAGTCTTTCTTCAAAAGCAAAACAAGGCAGCTGCAGCTGGGTGATGTTTGTTTCACATACCTTCTGGTGAATTTTTCAACACAAATGTCCATTTTACACTTCAGTCCTGAAAGTCTATGGGGGGATTTCCTGCTGCTTTCTGCCTTACTTGGCAGCAACACTAGGATGTGAATGTATGTCTGCCTCTACACATGCATGCCTGTGTTTGGCTAACTTCTTGTGATAGAGGGGTGACTTATGGGGATTCTTAGGTAGACCACCCTTTTTGACAAGGGGATAGGTAAGTCAGTGTGCATCAAAGGTAGTCATTTCCTACACAGGAAACAGCTAACATCTTTTTTGCATCATTGCATATCAACAATGCAATTAGGGCAAACTTCTTGGAGAATTAGATGGAGCTGGTAATTAAAGAATTGTGTTGTGAATTTTAATGTGATAGTAAAGAAATAAATTATTTGGTATTGCTCTGTTCTCAGAATTTCCAGAGGATGCATTATTTATCACTTACTGAAATGAGACCTTTAATTTCAAGAAATCCAGTATTCTCATAATCAGGGGCCAGGGAGTTGACAAGAAGCAACTTGCCAAAATTTCAAACAGATGTGAGCCCTACTCCATTAAGTCCCTATTCTTTTGCTAAATGGGGAGAGAGTGGGAAGTTTAGGTTCTCTCATTCTGAGTCATTTTTCTCCTCACCCTGGTGATAACTGTGTGGGTCAGTTAGTGCTCAATCGTTCTAATTTCTTAGCTCTAAGCAAGTCTGTATCTTGAGGTTTTCTACTCTCCTCTTAAAGATACCTGTTAGAGAAGGCCTTACCAACACCCTGAGAAAACTGTTGCCGTGTTAAATAACCTTTAAGTGACATATCAGAAACACTGGCCTAAAAAGAACATGAAATAAAATCCTAATAGCATGGTGTTGGCTCTGTTACCTTCAGTTTTCCAGCTTTTCCAACCCCTTGTCCATTTGTTAGTTATCATGAACCAGTGATGCTCACTGTAAGTTTTAAGTATAATAATTACTAATTGGATGACTCATTCATTGATAACACTAGAACATCAAAATTTTGGAAAGCTCTTCCCCTCTTATCAGGTCATAGGACCCTGAAAGTGAGGTGTAGAAGCAAGGTCATCCCTTAGGGGAATTGCCTCAACCAGTCAGTGTAGGTGCAGGTAAGCTAAAGAAGACAGCACCAACTTAGAGAAAGAGGAAAAATTGGGGATTGCGTCCATACTACGCTGCATGTATATTGATGCATAATGCATTTAAGGTTCCCTATAGAAATTTCACCATGTTTTTAAAGAGGCTTGAAGATATAGGGTTAAAAGTCTTTTGTTGGTCCCCTCCTTTCCAATCTTTGTTCTATGTCATCCCTACTATGGATCCCAGGGGCCAGTGGTTTCTAAAAGGGTTTTGTGTAGTGAGTCTTGAAAAAGGAAAGGAAGGAAGGAAGGAAGGAAGGAAGGAAGGAAGGAAGGAAGGAAGGAAGGAAGGAAGGAAGGAAGGAAGGAAGGAAGGAAGGAAGGAAGGAAGGAAGGAAGGAAGGAAGAAGGAAGGAAGGAAGGAAGGAAGAAAATAAATGAGAGACAGGAATCCCAAAGCATGTATCATGGGCTCTGGAGTCCAACTTCCTGAAAACTCTTCTCTGTTGTCAAATTAAAGACTTAATGTACTATCATTCCTAATAGTGTACCCTAAGGGGAGAAAAAAAAAGTTTGAGAATCACTGCCTAAAATTGAATGGTTCTTGTTGTTTGTCCTTTATTCTGGGTCTGGATTCAGATGGCTCTGGGGAAGAAGTGAGGCTGGTGACTTGCATAGCCCTCCCTCACCGAAAACAAAGTCAAGTGCAAGTTATGTCATTATTTCTCTAATGTCATGGTCTTCTTCACAAGGAAGGATGAACACCTTCATTCTGGAAGAGGGCTAAGGCATATATCAGGGAGGTGATGTCATGACATGCACGTGAATTGGATTTAAGTGAGGGAGGTGTACAAAGTCACCAGCCTCACTTTCTCCTCTGGATCCAGCGGCAACATATAGATCAGGATGACTAAAGATGGCCTTGGACGCAGTGGGAGACCTTGGCCTTTTTAAGCTAAAATCTTTAACAGGTGTCAGTTTGACTGAGGTATCACCCATTGAGTGATTAAGGCTAGGTTAGGAAATGAAACAGAATAGCCTCTTACCTAGTCAATAAATAAATAAATAATCAATCTGGGAGGGTAAGACTCTCAGGGCTTCTGACCAAAAGAGAAACAATGCTATTTACATTCACTCTGAGCCAATCAGGGCCCAAACAATGATCAAGTGGGCTTGCCCTGGGACCCATGGCTGGCCAATCCATTAAAGCCAGAGGGATTTGGGATTAAGGCACAATCCTTAAAAAAGTGATCTAGGTCTTAAACCCCAAGATGTCTTTCAGTCATCAAAATGTAAATTCCTTTGAGTAGAACACCTGTAGATAAGGGTATGTTATTCCTCAAAATGAGAGGCAAGGCAAGAGAAAGATGAACATTCAAAGCCCCAGAACCCTTTCAGATTAGAAAGAGAATTTTTTTTAAGGAAAATTTCTCCAATCACTTTTCCTGTATTAGTACCAACCTCATGCCTCATTTCAAACCTCAGCAGGGGTCTTTGTGTCTCTAGGAGTTCATAAAGGTCTGCCTTCAGAAGTCACCCTAGTCCCATTTAAAAGTCCATGATGAGCCTCCCTCAATGAGCCATACTCAGAGATGTTTACCTCCTGCTATAGCTGACCAAGTGCCGTTTACCCTTCAACTCACAGCTGGCAAGTCTTGCTGAGCCTGATGCTTTTTAATTCACGATTTATTTTTAATTATCATTAAATCCTATAAGCCAGATAAGCTATTGCATCAAAAATCTCTTTGCAAGAAAGGATCAATTATAAGTATTCTACTCCACTAGGGTGATTTCTTCCCAGTTTGTTTCCTACTATAGCATATACAAAATTATGCTCTGCTTTGTCTCTAGGTGGAGGACTGCTAAGAATCAAGGCACAATTAGCGACTCAATCCCTAAGACTCTCTTTATGGGTGGAGATTCATTATTAGCTACTGTAAACTTGTATGTAGGTTGAAAGAGGAGAGATCTAGGTCATCAGGCTTCCAGCTTCTAGAGAAAACACTCAATACAGGATTATCTTCAGGGAGAGGGCTTAGAAAGGAGAGAAAGACTCTAGGAAGAAACCAGAAATAAAGTCCAACCGTTATGTTCCTTTCCCCAGTTGATACACTGGAGACTGGGGAATCTCCCCTTGGGTGAGATTTGGGGTTCTTTCTCTCTTAGTTATGCTGAGATAACTAACTCCTAGAGAGAGAGCTCACTTACCCTGTATTTTGTATGGTATATTCTCATCTGTATATCTTCTCTGATTTCTATTATCTATCAGCTTGGACAAATAGGTAATTTGCTATTCACTTTATCAGTCTTTGCATAACTGGCATTTTTTGGAAAGGGAGTCAAATCTTGGAGATTAGATAGATAGATACATAGACAGATAGATAGACAGACAGATAGATGATAGATGATAGAAAGATGGATGGATGGATGGATGGATAGATTGGTAGGTAGGTAGGTAGGTACATAGATAGATGACAGACATACAGACAGACAGATAGATAGATAGATGGATAGATATAGAATCTTGGGTCATTCCTTCCATATTAAAAACCAATGATCAAGTGCACATTGAACCTAAAAATTATTTTTCCTAGACTAACAATATTTAGGGGAGCAAGTAGATATAATTCTAACTTGGTACCCTCTTAAGAGAGAGGGTGGCCAGTCTTTGGCACTAATTTCCTTCTATACTTCCTGCTAAGAGAGAGTAGAAAAGGGAAAGACATCTTATATCATCCTTGGAGAAAGATGGGTAGAAGAGACTATAAATATCTATTCATGACACCCTGTGAGGCACAAGTAGACAGACTCATATGGACATGTACAGCCTACATGGACAATACAATATACATCTTACACAGGTCAAGTCATTATGAATAAGATCATCATTTATGTCTATTCCAACTTTTGGCTTATAGACAAAGAGATTTTCATTTACTACTTTCAAAATGCTATCAGATTCCAATAGACACAATTTAATCCAGTTTTTGTCTAAATGAACCTTCTTGCTATTTCTCACACATGTACTCCATCTCTAGCACCAGTCATTCCCAACACCTGGAAGGCTTTCCCTCTTCATCTCTACTTTGTGTTTTCCTTCAAAACTCAATTCAAATCTTACCTTATTCAGGAGACTTTTCATCATCCCCACATACCTCCCCAATGCCTGAGATTACTGAGATTATTTTCTATTTACTGTATATGAACGAATGGGGAATTGGGGGAATTATGGAGGAACTATTTGAGGAACTATGGAATTCCATTAACGTTAGGACATATTTTACTTGGGAAGCTATATCCTGTATGACTAAGCATATTATGGACTTCTTCTGAAATTACTAGTGAAACTATACAAATTCAAGTGTGATCCCCTTGGGGTTGCCACATCACAAAGAAAAAAGAAAAGTGACACCTACATCTGTCAAATATGTAAGGTTGAATGTTAATTTTCATGATTTTGTGCTATAATCATTACATGCATGCATACCTTTATATCATACCTTTGTAGATACATGTAGAGTACACACACGCACATTTTTATGTCTGTGCATCCATTTAAAGAAATCTTTAAAGTTTTATTGTTTTTCAGTTGTGTCCAACTCTTCATAACTCCATTTTGGGGTTTTCTTAGCAAAGATCCTGGAGTGTTTTGTCATTTCCTTCTCCAGCTCATTTTACAGATGAGGAAACCGAGGCAAACTGGGTTACTTGCCCAGGGTTACACAGCTAGTAAGTGTCTGAGAGTGGATTTGAACTCAGGAGGACAAGTCTTTCTGACTTCAGGCCGTGCATTCTATCCATTGCACCACCTAATTGCCCCTGCTCCTGTTGTATATTTGGTCAAGTCACACCAGTTTCTCTCATGTAATTCTATTAGAATGTGTGTCATTTATCAATAGCAATGCCCATCCCTTTTATAGATCAAAGAAATGCAGAATATCCAGGAGATAAATATCTGATCTAAAACCTAAACCAGATAATTATTGAATCAGGTACCCCCATAAGCAATAGGTTTTTTTAAATACCCACAAATATTGGTATTACATGGATATTTATTTTCTTTTTGGTACCTTTTTTCCTTAGAAATAAGGATGAGTTGTTCTCTAAGTTAGTCGATCAACAAACCATACCCCATGTTAAATATCAAGTTATAATAGAAAAGCAAAAATTTTCCTTCTTTCACCTCATAGGCTGAGACAATATTCACATAACCCTGTATATACAAAATATATGCAGAATAAATTTAAAATATTTTCAGCAGGAAGGAGAGGGATTAGAAAAGGTTTCCTGAAGGTGAGATTTAAAATGAGTCTCAAAGGAAGCCAGGGAAGCTAACAGTCAGAAACAGGAAAGAAGAATATTGCACGGCCAGTTCAAATGCATGGAGTCAGGAAATAGAGGTCATGTTCAAGGACCTGGAAGTAATCTGGAGTATCTAAATTATAGCATGTATGGAGGAGAATATAACATGAGAAGGACTGGAAAGATAAGATGGGGACAAGTTGTAAAAGGTTTTAAATACTAAAGTTGGGTGTCTAGAATAATGGGGAGCCACTGGAGTTTAATGAGTAGAGGTGTGACATTATCAACCTGAATTTTAGGAAAATCATTTTGGTAGCTAAGTGGAGAATTAAGAGGAGCCGGGGAGAAAAGAGACTGTGAAACCAATTAGAGAATTATTGTAATAATTTCAATGAGAGTTGGCAATGCTGGTGGCTGCCTGAGTGGTGAGAACGGGAGATTATGTGTGTGTGTGTATGTGTGTGTATCTGTATGTATGTATGTATGTATGTATATGTGTATGTATTATGTATTATGCAGGAAAAAATGTCAAGATTTGAGAACAGATTAGTTGTATGGGGTTAGTGAGAGTAAGGATTTAAGTCTGATTTTAAGGTTGCAATGATAAATGCCTGTGAAAATGGTGTAGAAGGGTTAATGAAATATAAATATCTTCCCTGTATATTTATAGGCCAATATGACTACATATGTTACCTTTCTCTCCTTGGAACAGAGGCCATGTTCTCAGGTCTAAATGTACATAGGTATTTTGTCCTATCAGTCGTAGATGTCTTATTCCTTTGAACTCTGGCCCAGTTCACAGTTACAACACATCCTGTACTGAGTCACATAGAGTCAATTAGAAACTGAGTCACATAGGCTTTCACACCTTTCTGCACTGAGCCAATCAGGTGTCAAGTCTTTGTGGGAAGACTCATGGGAAGACCATTTAGCCTGAGACCTTTTTATTTTCCTGGATTAGGGACTCTCAGTAGCCATTATTAAGGGGTCTCCTCGGCTTTAAATGAAAACTCAGATGTTGGTGCTCCCCAGTCTGGTGCTGTGCGTAAATATCTCTGGTACTCTGTTGAGTTTTTCTACATTTCTATAATGATGCTTTGTATTATCCTTGTGTGCAGAATAAATGTTGTGCTGGTATGATTTTGAGTAAAGAGTGCTTATTATACTATGAGATTTGATCCTTAATACATGTGTGTGTTCATATATATATATATATATATATATATATATATATATATATATATATATATATATATATATTTTCATAGCAGCTGCTCATATCACATTGGAAATACAGGTGCCCTTAAAATAATAAGGAAGTTGGGAAGAGGAGAGAATTTTGGGGGAAAGATAACAAGTTCTATTTTGAATGTGATAAATTCAAAATGCCTATAGGACATCCAGTTTGAGATATCTAAGAGACAATTGATGATATGGAACCATAACTCAGAAGAGAATTTATTACTAGACATAGAGATCTGGGAATCAGTTACATAGAAATGATTGACAATTCCATCAAATCTGATAAGATCATCCAGTTAGATGGTAAAGAACAAAAAAAAGGAGACGGCCCAGGACCTAGCCTTGGGGAACACATCATTAGTAGTGTGACCTGGATGAAAATCCTGTAGAGGAGACTGAGGAGCAGTCCGGCAGATAGGAGGAGAACCAGGAGAATAGCATCCTAGAGGAGAAGGTGATTAATAGTGTCAAAGGTTACAGCAAGGCCAAAAAGACTGAATATTGAGAAAAAAGTCATTATATTTGGCAATTAAGAAATTGCTAGCAACTTTAAAGAGAGCAACTTCAGATGTATGATAAGATCAGATGACAAAATGCTGATTTTTTAGAAGAGAGTGGGGAGGGGAAGTAGAGGCACCAATTACAGAAGGCATTCTCAAGGAGTTTATCCATGAAAGAGAGGAAAAATTGAAAACAATAGTTAACAAGAGTAGATTGTGGTTATTTTTTTAAGGATGGGGAAATATGAAAGGGAGCCAATAGACAGAGATAAATGTAAGATTAGAGAGTGAAATAAGGAAAGAAATATACCAGTTAATCAGCACAAGTATGAGTTTCCAATTTTGCACTTATCAAGACCAGAGTAAGTCCGACAGCATGGCCACACTTGGATAATTTAAAGTCTGAAAAGTTTTCTCACTTTAGAAAAGTTACTTTGTTCATCTTCCTCCACATAGTGGAGAAATATATCCCTGAGTGGTAAAGTATCTCATGTTCTTGTTTTCGATTCTGCCTTTAGCATGAGACTTGATCAAATTATTAAATTTCTATTGGCTGTTGTGTTTTCTCTATCAAGTAGTGATAATAAATTGTATCACAAGCTATGTGGAAGGGTCTATGAGTGGAGAACCTCATTAGAAAATTGCAGTTTTAGATTTCTTATATTGTTTGCATTCCTAGTGCAAGAAATTAAGCCTATTTTTAACAGATTTATTTAATACTTCTGACTCAAAATGATCCAACAGAATGTTAAGGGTCAGGGAAATTCTTAATCGGGCAACATCACAAAATATAGAAACGCAAAAGGAGAACAAAGATAAAAATGAGTTTAATATCATAAAAAATCAATTTTAACCTTATTAATCCCCCAGTTTGCCACCTATATTATTCCTCATTGATTATCAACAACAAAACTGTCCTTATTCTCCCTATGCATTTAGAGATGGAAAGGTTCCTTGTGTTAATGATGCCAATATATAGTATGCCAATGATGAGTATCTGCAAATAATTTTGATGGCTCACATTGGTTTGGTAGGTTCTTTTTCACATGATAACAACTGAAAACACATCAGATATGTATATTTTAATAACCATTTTACAGATAAGTAACCTGAGGTTCAGGGAAGTTATGAGTTATTCAGTTTACACATGGCTAGGAAGTAATGGAATCAGGTCTGTTGACACATCTGGTGTCTCTCCCCACTGTACTTTCCTAAGAATCCAGATCTCTGCCTCAGTATATAGTTGCATTCAGTGTTCAAGGTGACATCCCTCTGATTATCATCTATGTCATCCTTTACTCTAGACTGCAATGACTAATTCACTGAGGGGGCTGAAGAGTTATGAAGGATGGTCAATCAGCTAATTTCAAAAAAGGTTATGATAGGTAATAAAATTTGAAAGCCTTACCTTTGGTGAATTCTAGGGTATGATATGAAAATTTTAATTCATTGATAATCTCATAATTTACAAAGCCATCTTTTCTCTATTCCACTTTCTGAGTATCTTCTTCCTCTTCCCCATTAGAATCTTCAATTTTTAAAATTCCTTTAAGGTTACATAATCTCAATCATGAATTTCCTCTGTATGTAAATTACCCACCTACTCTTCCAGATTTTATTTTCTTCAGGGCCATGGTGAATTCTTTAGTGGTTGAAATGTGGTGACTTTTATCAATGATGAGGAAAACAGAGGGCTCTACATATGCTGGCATAGTAATTTCATTTCACATCTATTTGTTGACATCATTTTAGTTTCACTTATAAATGCTATTGGAATAAACTGGTTTATTTGAGTGTCCAGGCTTTTTTAATCTTGTTTTCCACGTCACTGCCTGTCACTATTACATGAGGGAAGACTGATGATAAACTTTTGTCATGTTTTCCTGTAACATTTTGCAAATAAGCTTGCATTCTTAACATATGTTTCCCTTGACTGCAATATCTCTCCACTTGGCAATAAATTTAAGTGTTTGCTGACTGAGGTAGTTTCTTGGTTTTTTGGCCTCGTCACTGTGGTAGTTCTTAGACAGCAGTGAAACATCTGTAAAATGAACAACACAAACAAGTGAATAATCAGAGTCAATATCTTCACTTTCATCTGTTTCTCAGTTTTCAAACTTAAAAGTAGATTTCAATAAGTTGATTTGGAGGTGTTAGAGTCACATGCAGTATTTTTTATCTTTATCCTTTCCTCTTACACATTATTTTTTAATTTTACCCTAACCATTTGATGATCTAACTATACATGAAACAAAGTAGTTAATTCTAATATATTTAGTGATAATTCATATCATTAAAAAGTTATCTCCTAGAAAATAATTCATCTTTTTTTGTCATTTTGTTAGTGTTTGCCTAATGTGCCTTCTGACTTCCTTTTTGAAGAAAATAATTATGATATATAAGGCTTCTGTATAATCAACACAATTTTAGTATCTTTCATTTCCTAATCCTGAACGACATTTCCCAACATGTTTTTCTGTTCACCTTCATGTTGAAGATTCCGAACATTAACTTAGTTGAGAAGATTTTGTCACGTCCTCTATAGAACTTCTCTAGTATGTCCATCTGCAACGGATATTGGGGCACAATTGATAAGTATTTGCATGATGATCTCCTTGTCCATGAAAATATAGGCAAGATGAGCAAGTAATCTAAGAATTCATATTTCTTTTTTTTACTTAGGCTTATAATGCAACCAGAAACACCAGTAACCTTACCCTTCCAAGGAAAAACTATGAGTCATTTTCCCTGTTTTTTGTAATTTTTTTATGTCTTCCATTTTCATCTACAATGAAAATGTCATCATGGTTGTGATTCAATTCCTCTAGGAGTGTGTCAGAAGCCAGTTACTTGTCGGATGGACCTCACATCTATAGAGTGACCAATTAAACATATGTGATTCTTAAGATTCGCTATCTCCTTTACTTGTTTCCATTTATGTGGTGGAGGCTAGATAGGATGGGGTCATTTTATATTTTTATCAATTATTTGGGTGGCCATGGTCAAAAAATTCCTCATCTAGTAATCAGCCTGCTGGTTTTATTTATCTCTTTACTTTTTCTGGTTTGCTCTTGGATAGTGAAGAGAGTCTATCACTGAGACAATAGTAAAACATTTGCAGGTTAATAAAAGTTAGCCAAGATGGTGGGCATAGATGTGGCCCATGAGCCAGTGTCACTAATAGGTTTTAAGTAAGGGCTTTTATAAGAATATTAACACTATGACAAGTCTAGATTTTGAACGATTTATTCTGTGTTCATCAATTTTCAATTCATCAGTTTTAAGAAAACATTTCTACTTGGATCCTGAATTAAAACTCGTTGATATTGCTGCGAATAAAAAATAATGGGTGCCTTCAGGTACAGTTATTAAGATTTAACAATATTATACTTTGATAAATGGAGGTTAATTTTCAAGAAATACACTGTTACCATTTCATGCTTTGATATGAAACAATCATAAATTTAAATTAGACTCGATCACTATTGATGCTATTTCAATAGTTATTAAAAGCTACTTACTGATATTTGGCAAGGAGTTAGTATGTATCAATTACTAGAAGTTTGATCCTTAGCATATATCATACATCTTAAATAATCAATTGATATATATAACAGAATCTACTTGGAGAGTACTTAATGTTAAGCTAAAATTAATTACTACTAAATTACATTGGAATTTCTATAAGCATATCTATTACATCCAAATGAATACCAGCCAAATACATTATAATTCCAAAGGAATTGACTATTCATTATAACCGTGAACTACTATCCTATTAACATTAAATGAAAAGTGCAATTTGAGAAGTTCAGTTAAAAGAATGAATGTTTTTTACCCCCAGTGTTTTGTGTGATTTCACCTAAATCAAATTGGCAGCTAATTCTGAGGACTTCAGCTCTTTCTCCTAAGTCCTCTAAACTTTACTTACATCTTTGGAACCAAATGTAAGTGAATTGGGCACTTTGGAAAATTTTATCCATCTATAATGTCCTCATGACAAAAAAATTAGGAAGATCAAATTCCCCAAACAATCTCTTCCTGCTAACCTTTTGTTTCCACATATTAGGAGATCAATATTAGACAATCATTTGTTAAATGTCTACTGTGTACTTTGTATTATAGATTATAGCAGATTTGCTTATTGAAGTTCATGAGATAATATACTGAGAGTAAGAACTATAAATGCAAAGGGATGCAAACACAAAGAAAAAGTAAGACCATATGTGTGTGTGTATATATACGTGTGTGTGTGTGTGCATATGTATATATACACATACATATATATCTTTGTGCTCATATATATACATACACACTATTATACTAACATGTGAGTGCATCTACTCATAATAGTATATGTTAAATAGTATATTTATTTAAATACATAAATATATTAAATATTAAATATATTTATACATATAATTTATGTTTTGTATATGTAAAATATAAATATATAATATATTGTATATAAATAAGATTTAATATATCAAATGTATAAAAACATACTACATTTAAACATATATGGTATATATAGAATATATCACGTATTACATATAGTATATATAGTATAACATATACTATATTTAAGCATATATACTTTTATATTCTATACCACTTAATATATACTATATATAATATATAAGTAGATATACTATTAAATTATATATAATATTATATACTCTTTAATATGTACTACATATATGTAGATATACTATTACATAATAGTATAGCTATACTATCATATATACATCTATCATTGTAGGTCTTCACATATGTGTGTGTGTACACATATACATATATTTTTCAACATATTTATATGCATAGATATGGTACCATGCAGAAATCTGGCCATGTTTCTAATATATATTGCTGAATATATAGACTTTCAAGTGAACTTCCTTGAAAATAGTCACCAGAAAATTAAACAACCTTCCCTTCTTGTCCTCTTGAGGCTGAAATCAGGTGTAGAACATGGTCAACCTCCTAGCTTCTAGCACAGTTGTTTCCCACTTATTCTTTACATTTACATCACATGGCCTGAAACAGAGAAGGCCCTTAATAAATGCTTGTAAATGATTTGAATTAAATTATTGTCTCTGCATCGTGCTGCATAACCGGGCCTTTCATTGTGGGGTGCCACTCAGGGCCACTTACGAGTTTTTTTATTTGCATCCCTAGGACAGCCTCTAAAAAATCACCCACCACAGCGTTTATTACATACCAAAGAAATGAACCCCTCCCATTGCCACCATTCAGGTCTTATCACCTCTTTTTGGCAAGTGCCCTTGTCTCCTAACTTATATCCTTTCCTTGAGTCTTCACAGTCTCTAATTCCATTTTCCTTTCTATTAAGGCCAGAATCATCTTCTAAAATACTGCTTTTATCATGGTACTTAAAAGCTATGTGCAAGAACTTCCTATTGAGTCTTTTCCATTCTCCCAATCATAATCCTCTCAGAACATCGCAATTTGGGCCTATCTCATATATCCAGCGCTATTTCTTATTTCTCCTCAACGTGAGCCCACTGTAGCACAATTAAACAGTATCCTTGCTATAGCTTCTCCTTGCACACCGAGGCAATGCTTACTCTTATTTCTGTCAGTTTTGCATATGCTGGTCTTCAAGTCTACAGTAGCTTCTTCTTCTCACCCCTTGCCACAAATCCAGAGAGAATGAGTGGAGTGTATTAAAAAAAAATCCTGGACTTGGAGTCAGAAGAACTGAGTTTCTATTCCAGTTTGGCTGCTTACTATCTATATGACCTTCGGCAAATGATATAACCTATCTAGGTCTCAGCTTCTTCATTTGTAAAAATGATTCGTTAGTCTATCAGATTTCTAAAGCCTTGACTGCTCTTAATCTCCTGTTCCTTTCTTTAGGACTGTGCTCAAATCCCTCCTTCTTCATGAAGCTGTTCCTGAATATTCTACTTGTCAGTCAATAAATATTTATTAGGCATCTACTATGTGCCAGTCATTGCATTAAGTTGTTTGGTGCCCTTCATTCTTGAACAGATCCAAAATGACATCAGTATGCTGGTCAAGTTTCAGTGTGGCTGATCGGACCAGTACAAGCTTGGAATGCCCTACTACAGGTCAGGCACAAGTAGTCTGTGTGAACATTGGGGGTGGATACTCCAAGGATACTTCATGCTGCATTTCCTTTGAGCTGTTTCAATCCTGCTTTGCTCACAGAGCACAGAACCTGCTCTGAGGTGGGCATGTCATGCTGAGCAGTCCTGTGCTAGCATCTCCCGTGTCACACAATCAATTCCAAAGAGAGATCTTAAGTGTCCTTGTATTGCTTCTTCTGACCACCATGTGAATGTGTGACCTGTGTGAATTCTCCATAAAACCGTCTTTTGGGCAAGTGTATGTTTTGCATTTGAAAAATGTGGCCAGCCTATCAGAGTTGCGCTCTCTGAAGCAGTTTGAATTCTTGGCAGTTTAGTGCAAATAAGGACCTCAGTGTCTGGTACCTTATCCTGCCAGGTGATCTTCAGAATCTTCATAAGACAATTCAAATTGCATTAAGTGCTATTGACACATATAATAAAGAAAAATAGCTCCTGCCCTCAAGGAGCTTAGAATCTAACCAGGAAAACAACACACAAAAGGGAATCACAAGGGCAGCAGGGATGAGGGAGAGAAAGAACCCAGACGTTAAAAGTAGTGTAGCTGGTTGGGAAATGAGAAAGCAGCTGGCCTGAGTGGCATCCCTAAGTGGAAGATTTGAGAGGAACTCTCACTCCATCCTCCAACTAGAGGAGTCTCAGGGCAAAAAAGTCTTGACACTTGAGTACCAAGACTGATGGAATCTTGCTGGATTAGGAGGCCTCTGTTGATGAAGTTCCTGGATACACGATGAAGAAATTCAAAGGAGTGCGGCCACCTGAGAAACATCTTGACATTCTCTGAATGTCTTTAGTAGTAATAATTTATCATCCATAGTTTTGCACAAAATACTGCTTTATGTTATTTTATATGTACTCAGAAATCTGTCATCCTATATAGTCAGGGAAGCAGTTCCAATTAAATAAATATTCCAGTTAGTTGAAACTTGCTATATTTATCACAAATGGATTACTGACTTCAAAGAATTCGAATGCCATAAGCACATTAATGCTAAAATATGCTCAATATGTACAATTTTCTCTTTCCATGAGGAATCAGAAAGCACTTCAGTGTGAGTCTTTCCTCAAATGATTCTTGCACTGTAATCTTACCTTTATAAACAATCACATTAATTAGACAGCATTAATAATCAACATGCAAGAATAACCACATGCTTTTTACTATTATGGTATTACTATCGATTTTCATAAACACCTACAACAATATCCCATCCAGGCCCCATTACACAGGTAATAATAACCATTCATTTCATTAATACTGACGCACAGTGAAAATTCAATATGAGTACTTATAACACCCACATTAATATCAAGTGGATTCATGACAATTAATACTACAATAAATATCAAATGAATTAGTAATGCTTAGGCCATTATTTTAAAGCAGTCTTACTGTACTCCTGTGTTTGCTTTAATCACCATTCCTCTAAATAGCAATTAACAAAAGCTAAGCCAGACATGTTTAGCTGAGCACTCTGACGGTGTAAAAGCCACTCAGTGCAATGGCTGCATATTTCAAGCATCATTTTGCTTCAGCACACCTAACAATCCAAGGGGCCGCATGAAGCCTTCCTGTCCTTCATTCCCTTCCCTTCCTGCCTCCCACTATCAGAAGCTCACCCCCTGCTTCAGCCTAGCTAATGATAATCTCCTGCCTATGATTCTATCTTTTTTTCCTCCTTGATCAAGGGAACAAAGATATAAGGATAAGAAAACAAGGTGTTTTTCTAGACAGATATCTCTCTGTTACTAAAATCCTCCTTTTGACATCATTTCTGAATTAACCTTAAAAAATCCCTTTTGGGCAATAAAACTGAAGATACAAATTTTTATTATCTACATAGGATCTTATTTCTGTATCTGAAAATAAACTCAGAAACCATCTACTCCAGTCCCTTCACCTCCTTATTTTACAGATAAATAAACTGAGACATAACAATCACCTAAGGTCATACTAATAGCTGCCATCGGAGGTAGGATTTGAACAAGTCTTCTGACTTGCATGTTTCCATTGTAGTACATTTAGTCCTCCCAGTTGTAGGGGGCAGTGGCGTGTCTTACCTTTCTATCCTCATTTGATGAAAAACAGGGTCACTTTCTTTTCTAGTTAGCTGGCCTTCCCTGCTCCTTCCAACTCCTGCTCACCATATAGGTATATCTCTACAATGTATGGACTCACTCAGCATTGGGTTGTTTTCTTTTTTTCCATCAGTGTGAAGACATATTGACTTTTTCAGTCATTTCTAGAGAGTATTTTTCATAAGAAGCTTTATGGTATTAACACATTGAGTGTCCAAAATGCAATTTCAGGCTTTAATAGCTATTAAAGATGAAGACTATATTTAATAGTTACTTTTTCAAATACATATATGTGTAGATATACCTGTATACATATAGATACATAGATATGCATATATCTATATTGATCTATATATACATACACATATGTGTAATAAAACATATTTGGTATGCTAAAACAAGGAAAACAAGTTAGTCTATTGCTGTAAATTACCAATGGTGAGATTGGGCTGATAAAGCAATTGATTTCATTGTTTCAAAAAGGGTCAGTAGGGATCTAGATGAAGAAAAGGATACATATGAGGTCTCTTTCATATTTCCTGCCTCTTTTCTCCTTTCAAGAAAATAGGAAGTTGTCTAACTAGGATTATCAAAATAAGGGAAATCAAAAAAGGACGGAGAGAAGAACACAGACTCACCATTCTTGATTGACTTAAAAATAATTTGCTTTTGCACTTCAGTTTTGGATTAAGCCTTGGATTCTGGTCATTAATTTTTGATAACAGCTGAGCTAAAGTACCCAAAATAACGAACCCTTCAACAATCCAAAATAGTATCTATATGCTGTCATTAAATATTGAGTAAGTCAAAACTTGCCATTTCAAGTTGACAATTTGATAGTGATTTCTCTGAAAGAATTATATGCAAGCTTTAGCAAGTTGAATGAAATAATGTGGGTGTGTCTTTAGGGGTATGTGAGGGTGTATAAATGCTGTCTGGGGTTGGCATGGGCTGTGGCTATTTAACTGCCACTTGTAACTTAAGCGTTGCTACATGCGTGCCATAATATACTTAAGACCCTAAATAATCTGGCCTTTTCTTCTGCCTTATTTTCTGCTCTCACAGATTTGGCTGCCCAGTGCCTGGCTGAGAAAGCAAGCATAGGCATTCATGGCAAGGTCATATGTTTTCTGAGAGTGGGAGCCCAGAAAACCAGAGAAAATAATGAGCAAGCAGACATTTATCTGAAAACTGGACATTAAGCACAGATAGAAAAACAAACTACAATTTATTATCTTATTGATTTTTTAATGACTAATGTTTCTCCCTTTCCTAAGACATATATTGAATATGTTTTGTACGTACTGCAGCAAGAGTGTGGAGCCTGCTTCTAGCAGAGTCACTAGCATTGTACTGAGTGGGTAATTTAGAAAATGGTGCTCATATATATGGGCCATGATACAGACAAAGTTAAGAGACTACACAAGATAAGAAAATTCCTTAGGGATTTTTATTCCAACTTGAGTAACCAGTGGGTTTTTTTCCTACTTTTCTTTATTATAAACTTAAAAATCAATAAGCATAAATATTTAAATATACAAAGAACAACAAAAATGAGGATGGTATAGGAAACTGTGAACTTTTATTGCTTACAGTTTTTTTCTAAACATAAATTTATTTATTTAACTTTTTACATTCATTTTCACAAAATTTTGGGTTCCAAATTTTCTCCCCTTTTACCCCCACCCCCTACCCCAATACACCGAGCAATCTAATTTTCCCTATCACCAATCTGCCCTCTCTTCTGTCATCCCTCCCTTCTCTTGTCCCCATCTTCTCTTTTGTCCTGTAGGGCCAGATGACTTTCTATTCCTTATTAACTGTATTTCTTACTTTCTAGTAGCAAGAACAATACTAAATAGTTGTTCCTAAAACTTTGAGTTCTAAATTCTCCCCATCCCTCCCTCCCCACCCCATTCCCTTTGGGAAGGCAGGCAATTCAATATAGGCCATATCTGTGTAGTTTTGCAAATGACTTCGATAACAGTCATGTTATGTAAGACTAACTGTATTTCCCTCCATCCTATTCTGCTCCCCATTGTTTCTATTCTGTCTTTTGATCCTGTCCCTCCCTGAGTGTTGACTTCAAATTGCTCCCTCCTCCCATTGCCCTCCCTTCCATCATCCCCCCCCACCCTGCTTATCTCCTTCTCCCCCACTTTCCTGTACTGTAAGATAGGTTTTCAAACCAAAATGAGTGTGCATTTTACTCCTTCCTTTAGTCGAATGCGATGAGGGTAAACTTCATGTTTTTTTCTCAGCTCTCCTCTTTTTCCCTCCACTAAAAAGTCTCCTGCTTGCCTCTTGAAAGAGATATAATTAACCCCATTCCATTTCACCCTCTCTCCTCCCACTACATTTCTCTCTCACCATTTACCTTAATATCTTTTCAGATATGGTCCCATCCTATTCAATTCACTCTGTGCTCTCTGTCTCTGTGTGTGCGTGCATGTGTGTGTGCGTGCATGCATGTACGTGTGTGTCTGTGCGTGTGTGTGTGTGTGTGTGTGTGTGTACGTCTGTGTGTGGTCCCACCAACTACCCAGATACTGAAAAGTTTTAAGAGTTACAAATATTGTCTTTCCATGTAGGAATGTACACAGTTCACCTTTGGTAAGTCCCTTATGACTTCTCTTTGCTGTTTACTTTTTCATGCTTCTTCTCATTCTTGTGTTTGAAAGTCAAATTTTCTTTCTAGCTCTGGTCTCTTCATCAAGAATGCTTGAAAGTCCTCTGTTTCATTGAAAGACCAGTTTTTCCCCTGAAGTATTATTATACTCAGTTTTGCTGAGTAGGTGATTCTTGGTTTGAGTCCTAGTTCCTTTGACTTCTGGAATATCCTATTCCATGCCCTTCGATCCCTTAATGTAGAAGCTGCTAGATATTATGTTATCCTGATTTTATTTCCACAATACTGGAATTGTTTCTTTCTAGCTGCTTGCAAGATTTTCTCCTTGACCTGGGAACTCTGGAATTTGGCCACAATGTTCCTAGGAGTTTCTCTTTTTGGATCACTTTCAGGCGGTGATCAATGGATTCCTTCAATACTTATTTTGCCCTCTGGTTCTAGAATATGAGGGCAGTTTTCCTTGATAATTTCATGAAAGATGATGTTTAGGCTCTTTTTTTGATCATGGCTTTCAGGTAGTCCCATAATTTTTAAATTGTCTCTCCTGGATCTGTTTTCCAGGTCAGTTGTTTTTCCAATGAGATATTTCACATTCTCTTCCATTTTTTCATTCTTTTGGTTTTGTTTGGTGATTTCTTGGTTTCTCAGAAAGTCATTAGCCTCCATCTGTCCCATTCTAATTTTGAGAGAACTATTCTCCTCAGTGAGCTTTTGAACCTCTTTTTCCATTTGGCTAATTCTGCTTTTGAAAGCATTCTTCTCCTCATTGGCTTTTTGAACCTCTTTTGCCAATTGAGTTAGCCTATTTTTCAAGGTGCTATTTTCTTCAGCATTTTTTTTGGGTCTCCTTTAGCAAGGTATTGACCCATTTTTCATGCTTTTCTTGCATCTCTCTCATTTCTCTTCTCAGTTTTTCCTCCACCTGTCTAACTTGATTTTCAAAATCCTTTTTGAGCTCTTCCATGGCCTGAGCCCATTGGACATGCACCTTGGATGTCTGGGATAGAGAGGCCCCGACCTCCACGTCTTTCCTTGATGGCAAGCATTGTACTTCATCATCAAAAATGAAAGGAGGAAGAAATATCTCTTCCCCAAGAAAGTAGCTCTCAATGGTCTTATTTTGGTTCCTTTTTCTGGGCATTTTCCCAGCCAGTTGCTTGACTTCTGAGATTCCTCTCTACCCCTGCCTAGATCTGCCCAGCTAGTGCTTGGGGTCTGAGATTCAAATGCTGCTCCCCAGCCTCAGGGCTTTCCGTGGCGGGAGGGGATGCTATTCAATGTGAGCTTTAGTTCTGGTGCTTGAGTGGGGGCAGGGCCGCCTCCCAGGCTCAGTTCCCTCAGGGGGTTTATGCAGAGACCTTCAGTAATGGCCCTGAGCTCCTGCCTGCTGCTCCAGGAGCTCCGGGCCCCCGCTGCCTCTGCTGCTGCCTCCTGAGGGGGCCTGAGTCACGGAGACACCCCACTCCCCTCTTGGCCAGCTCAGAAGTCTCTCTCACTGATCTGGAGCGCCTGTGGCTGGAGGGACCTTCTCGGCCACCGGAAATTCCTTCCCTGAAGCCTGCTTGGATCTGCTCCTCTGGGGCCCCACGGCCAGGGCAGCTCAGGGGTGGGCTCTGCTGTCCGGGGCGTGATGGACCCCTGTGGATGGCTTTCCAGGGCTCTCTGGAATGGAAATCTCTTCCACTGTGTTGGTGCTCAGCTTGCAGTACTCCAGAATTTGTGGGGAGTTCTTTTTACAGGAAATTTATGGGCTGTAGATTCGGAGCTAGCATATGTGAATCTTTCTACTCTGCCATCTTGCTTACAGTTTTTAAATATTAAGTTTTACATAGTGGTAACAAAACTATCCCGTGTCCCCTTCTAAATTTCTTCCTATCTTATATTTTAAAATTTCAGTGAGTTTATTACAAATGTTTATCAAAGGCATTCTGTATATTAGGAACTATTCTGAGTCCAAGGGATGTAAATAAAGCCAATAAACAGTGCCTTCCTTCAAGGAGTTTATATTCTTTGCTCTTTTTCTGTTGTTAAGTTGGCCAAGACTGGACAGCACCAAAAATGTATTTAATAAGGCCACAGCACAATTTCAGGAACAATGTTAGTGCTTTATAAATATTTCTTCCCTTCCCCTGCCCTGCTTCCCCCTGGGTGGTTTCTTTATGGTCTAGGCCACTGGGCAGCTAGGTGGAGTAGTGGATATGATGCCAGGCCACAACCAGAAAGTCTCATTTTCCTGACTTCAGATATGGCCTTAGACATTTATTCTCTGTGTGCCCTTGAGCAAGTCACTTGATCCTGTTTTCCTCAGTTGCCTCATCTACAAAATAAGCTGGTGAAAGAAATGGCAAACCACTCTAATATCATCGCCTAGAAACCCCAAAAGGGATCATAAAGTGTTAGATAGGATTGAAAACCACAGAGCCAGGATAATTACTACATATCAGGTCCTGTACCAGAGCATGCTGACAAAACAAAACCAATAAGACATGCCCCAAGTACTTCCTGCTGGTACCTTTTTTGCGGCTGTCAACATCATTACAATTGTGAAGGTTTTCATTTCCAATGGCTTGACTTTTTCACCGTCATCAAAAAAGTATTTATTAAGCACCAGTTTAATATGTGAACTGCCATAGTAGGCATTACACAAGATTGTTTCAACTTAAAGTTAAAAAAAGAGAAGTATAATCTTCCATTACCCTCTGGAACCAGATCTTTGCTGTGTTATTAAGGGTCCTCTAGGAGAGCACCTAAGCACACTCCTAGAGACCAGGCTAAGACTTAGAGTAGTATTCCATGTGCTTCTTTGGTCTGGTGAATAGTGGGAGTGAAATTGAGAATAGAAGGAAACAGATCAGGGAAAGAGGAAGCATTTATATAGAGAAACCTCCAAAAAAGAGGATGGGGAAAATAAAACTAAGAAAAGGGAATCATTAGTTCTAATGCTGTCATCCCAGAATTATGTTAGAGAACAGAATCTAGGAGTTTGGGTACAATTAAAAATCTTTCCTTTTAGTTTACAGCTCCCTTGGTTGCTGAGAGCAACTCTGTTTTTTTGTTTAATTTTTTTTTAAAAGACTTGTTTGGTATTACACTGTAGGCCATGAATGCTTGACCCTGGCCATGTAACTTGGTTCAATACCTCTGATTGTCAAAGTGCATTTTAATGGCCCTGAGGCCAATAGTGTTCTCCTGACAAAATAGTTGTGGCTGGTGTGTTGACTTTGTGTCAGCTCCCTTCTTACTAAGGCAACATTGCTCAGGGTTAAATTCAGAGCTTTGGAGAAATCAATCAAGAGGGTAGGAAAAGAAGATCGATGAGAAAGCTCTTGAAGTAGTTTAGGTGAAAAGTGACATAGGTCTGAAATAGGTAGCTGTATATACAGACATGCCTACTCAACATAGGCCAGAGTCCTAGAACTCAAAGGGATCTCTGTGGCCAGCTGGTCCAACTCTTTCATTTTACGTTGAAGGAAACAGACCCAAGGAGACACTGGTCTCTCTCTTTAGAACTCAGAATAGCCCCAGCAACCTTGTTCAATGACATCAAGTCAAACATATAGTCTTCTTTTATCCCTCAGATGGCCCTGTGAGTTAGAGACTACAAGAGTTTTGTTATTAATCACTTTGTAGATAATCGGGTTGGGACTCAGAGAAAGGTTGGACACAACTAAGATTCTTTCCAGGATCTTATAATCTGATGAGCCTATGATCTAAACAAGGCCATAATGTATACATTACATTACAACGTAATGTATACCTGTATACCTTGTAAACAAGGCATAATGTAGGCATGACTAGAACTAGGAAGAGGAAAGAGTGAGACAAGATGGCAGAGGTGAAGGAAATAGTGCAGTGAAATCCCCAGCCCTCACATTAGGTGGGGGAGGGAGAAGAAGGGGAAACAACACTTCCTTCAAATAGACCTAGAAAATGCACTAGATTGAATTCTGATGGAGAAATACAAGAAAAAGTCATAGAACGTTACTTCCCAGCTCATGCTGGCATGGAGGAGAGAGAGAAAGAAATCCAAGGAGATGGAGTCTGGCCAGAAACACGTTAGCAGAGCACTCTGACATCCAGGGAGAGGCTATGCACCAGGACAAGAGAAAGTCCCGGCCTCATATCAGGGCACCGCAGAGCACAGAAAGAAGTCCCAACCGACGTCTTTGTAATTCACTAACCAGTTCTAGGTCAGAGATCCAGGGCAGACTAGAGAAGAAGATTCTGTCCAGATTCTCCTCCCTGAGAAGGGAACGTCACAAGCGCTAGGCTGAGAGGAACATTTAGAGGCAAACAGAAGCAGTGTGACTGACCCCAAGAGCGAGCCAGGGCCTTAGTTCTAAGTTCTAGCCCAATCTGAAGCCTGCGGAAGAGTAACCAGAACAAAGAGGAGCATGTAGTACCATGCCTCAAAACCGTCAGAGCTTCCCACCTGGCTGGCAGTGGCTGAGCCTAGCATTCATCTACTGTCGCTAATATCCAAACAGATCAGGCATCTACAGAACACACACCGTGGGGAGAGCCATCAGACTTTTCCCTGGATCAATCCACTTTGGGATTACTAACAGTTTTCAAGGGCCCAAGCTGAGCTGTCCCTGAGGTCCTAGAATACCAACAGTCAAGAACCCAATAAAACAGGGACATAATCAGCCCAGACCTTCCCTCCAGAAGTGTGCAGAACCCAACACTAGCAAGGACAAAGTCAAGAAAGTCAACTGGATGCAGGAGCAAACAAAAAAGAATCCCACCATAAAAAGCAATTGTGGTACAGAGATGCTCAAGACGAACCTAGAAAAAGAATGATTTACAAAATATCTACAATGAAAGTCTCAAAGGAAAACATGGATTGGGCATAAATTTAACTAGATTTCTTAAAGATATAGAGTTATTTTTAAAAAGAGATAAAATATTTTTTGTAAATGAAGTGAGTAGTAGAAGGAAAAAAAGTGAGAACTATGGGAGAAAAGAATTGAAAAGATTGGGAGGAACAAAAACTTTAATAAGCAAAAAAAACTCCCTGAAAATTAGAATGGAATAAATAGAAGCCAACCAGTCCATAAGACAAGCAAAGTCAAAAGATTTTTTTTAAATAGGAAAAATTGAGGTAGTTTATAGCAAAAACAACTAACCTGGAAAACAGATTGAGGAAAAAAACCATTAAAAATCACTGGACTATCTGAACCCCATGACCAAAGGAAAAAAGAACTTATAAGACATCATCTGTCAAGAAACCTTAAAAGGAAACTGCCTAGATGTCTTAGAAGCAGAGGGCAAAATAGAAAGAAAGAATACATCAGTTACCTACTGAAAGAATATTCCCCTTCCCTTCCCTGCCACACACATCTGTTCCTCATACAAATCTCCCTCTCCCAGAATACCAGAAATTTATTAAACAAGGGACAAGTTTTTCATTATATATTTAGAGAATATTAAAATTCATGCTAAGGTGGAAATGACTGACATCAGGACATACGAAAAAAATTTCTCTGAGGAGGCAGGAAAGAGAGAACACAAAGCTATTGAGTATTAAGCAAAGAGAGGGATCCAAGGAGGGAGGTCAATGGGGTAGGGTGAGGCAAGGGTACAAGAAGAGAAGGCTAGAATTATATAAACTAAATTTCACAACTCTGTCTAAGGCAAAGAAGGTGAGCCTGACTAAGAAAAAGAGGCATAGAGAGGAGAAATTATTTTCCCAAGTGGTGAAGTAGTAACAAAGGCCATTATGCACAGTACGTGACCAGAGCATTAATTTCAGCTGTCTTAATGATCGACATGGATCACTGAACAATTGATTAGGTTGTGATGATTGGTATTGATTGTCAAGATGCCTGAAATGAACAGATTGGCTATGCCATGCTTCACTCATTTCATGCATGTAGAACATGGTCACTAAATCATGAATGGATAATTCCACCAGTCCCAGGTCTCATAAAGAGATAATTGTTCATTTTCCTCCATCATATCCTAGGGGAAGAAGAGATTTTCATGACTAGCAACCAGCTCTGGGAAACCATCTGAGAAATCTTTGGACAGACACAAACTTACGTACACACATACGCAACACACGCACATATACATGTATGTGCTGGTATGTGTGATGTGCTTTTAAAAACTTTTACCTACTCACACCCTGGCTATAAAACCCTATAACATTTTCTCAGAGATCATGTCAGTTGTCTCCCATATTTTGAAACTTAGATCTCAAGAGGATCACCATTTATATAAATAAATTCAAGAAACGCTGAGAAATAAACAAGAGTTGGCACTGGCATTTTACCTAGTCTAGTAAATGATCCAAAAATGTTGATAGACTTACTGACAGATTAAGCAAGACAATCCAAAACATGGTCCAGTATATTTAGCAAGACATTTTGCAACAATTTCCCAAACTTCTTTCTTCTTTTCCCCGTGGTCCCTTTCTCTCCTCCCACAGATAATGCCCACTGGAAAGTTTCCTTTCACCTCTTCTTACAAAGCATCAAATTGATGTACTCTTGTGTTTCAGCGCATTATGTTATTACAACCACTGGAGGTTTCTGAACCATTTCCATTGCCAATTATGCTCTGCCTAGAAAGAACAGAAAAAAATCAGGTTTTTGTAGGCAAAAAATAATACCTTCATTGTAGCAGGAGAAAGTGTCTTCTGCTGAACAGAATCAAGTCAATTTGTGACCAGTATAAATGTGATAAGCAAGAAGGAAAAACAAACTTCTTGGCACTAGGCAATAATAGAGAATATCTGTTTCTTCCTTGCTATCAGCTCTAACACTGTTACTCTGAGTTGGGTCATCCTCCTCCTACCGGGCTGTTCACATACCATCTGTCTGTGTTGAAAAAACACTTTGTGGAGTGACTTCCCTTATTAAAGACATGAAGACAACTTTCCTGAGGATAGGAGTGTTCCAAGAGGCTGTACTGCAAACTTTTTACTCCTGTATCTGAATAACACCCTCTGGATGTGTTTTGGAGCTCAGAGATCCCACAGCACCTCATCAAGAACTAACCAGGGCAATAGGAAATGCAGATTCATCCCAACCTGGCTGTCCTAGTCTTCATTCAGAAGACCACAGGAAATTATATAGGACTTCAGAGAAAACCTTTGAAAGCATTAGGTTGGTTTTAAATTGCTTGCTTCACATCACTATGAACTTAGAGTCTGCAATGGGCAAGTATTACAGAACAGATTTGCTGAAGCTCTCACTAATTTCCTAGGTCCACAGAAAATGTAAAAAAAAAAAAAAGTAGCCTACAGATTTACAAATGAAGCATGGTACTTAGTGAAAAAGAGAGAAAAGGAACCCTGTGTTCTTGATATTTGGGTTAGACTACATGGTGAAGGAAATCAAGCATTCCTTGAGGTTAGTGGTTTGCAAACATTTTGCAAATACATTGTAAACACAGCATTGCATTATTTCCTGGCAGGAAGAATTTTAGTGCACTGTGAAAGGGTAGAGAGACTCATATGTATATGTGATCATTTTCTAATTTGTGGCAAACCCAGTGAATCTCGCTGCACACTAATGTGCCCTATACACCCTTTGAAACAGTCTTATGTGTTTGGTCTTGTACCAATGGGTCCTACCCAAAGGGAATGGTTAAGGTGTGAAACAGAGAGAATTCCTTCAGTTTACCCCAGTGCTGGTCACAATAGGCTTACAATTAGTCAACCTTTGGCCATTTGGGTAAGGTATGAACATTGGGACTTGTCTGTATTTAGGAGGTCAGTGATCAGTTAGCCAAAGCAGTCAGTGTGCTGCTTTTCCAGTACAAAAGGAACAGAGGGGAAAGAGTTTATGCACATAATATATGGATGGCAGATAGCAGGATAATGGTGGGATGTAAAGGGGGCAGAAAAGAAAGTCAGAGTTAAGAACCATAGCAATAAAATGAAAAGGAAATAGAAGAAAATGCCAGGGAAAGAGATGAGTTCCAAGCTAAGGTGAAGAGCTTTTGGCAGCTTTCACAGAATCTCAGAATCTCAAATTTGAAAGGAATCTTAGAGATTACGTAGTCCAAAATATATGTGAACAAGAATTACCCCTGTGTCATCCCTAACACATAGTCATACAACTGTGACTTGGATACCTTTGGTGATTGTTAGCTCAACACCTTTTGAGGCAGCCCCCATTCAATTTTTGGCAAACTTTAGTTATTAAAAAGTTTCTTTCTTCCGCCAAATCTAATTTTTTTCTCTTTACAACTAATATCCATTAAGGATGAGGATGAGGATGATGATGGAGGTGCTCATAATGATGATGGTGATAAACTAACAATTATATAGTGCTTACAGTGCCCCTTGTACCTTTGTCAGTCACTGTCCTAACAACTTTTCAGTTGTGATCTCATTTAATTCTCACAACAACCCTGGGAGGTAAGTGCTATTGTTATCCCCATTTTACAAAAGAAGAAACTAAGGCAAAAAGAGGTGAAGATCCTGTGGGATCCCAGGATCCCACAACTAGTAAGTGAGTGTCTGAGGCCAGATTTTGAATCTGGGTCTTCTTGACTACACATTTGGTGTTCTATCCATTGTGCCACATAGCTGCATTTGATTAACTGTAGTCTCTGTGCAGAACAAGCCTAATGCCTTTTTTTCATATAACAAGTCTTCCTACATTTCAAGATATCTAGGAGACTAGACTTCACCTTCCACGTGCACACATATACATACACTTATAAACACGTTATCTTTTCTTCAGGCTCAACATTCCCAATTCCTTTCAATAAAACTTAATGTGACATCATTTCAAGGCCCTTTAACAACCTGGTTGCTCTCTTCTAGATGTTATCCATGTTATCAATATTTTTCCTAAGATGTGACTCCAAAAACTGAAACAAATACTGTGGATGATGCTTTGCCAGTGCATAGTGCAGCAAGGATATCCAACTCAGAGTGCTAGACATTAAACCTCTCTCAATCTAGCCCGAGATTACAGAAGAGTTTTTTCTTGTTGTTTCTGTTGTTTTTCTGTTTTGTTTTGTTTCTGCTTCTGTATCACATTCGATTCGTTTTAAACTTTCCATCTCACCCTGGTGTGCTTAGCATGGTGTCTGACACATAGTAGGTATTTAACAAATGTTTGCTGATTGAACATTGACTCATATTGATCTGAAACCTCAAAATCTTATTTCAGACAAATCTAGCTATTCCTGCCCAATCATGTACTTGACAAGTTAATGTTTTAGCTCCAAGCAGAAGACTTTATACTTATTCCTATTAAATCTAGTCTTATTAGATCTGTCCCAGATCTAGCCTTTGGGGATTTGAGGGGGGGAGACCCGACTCTTCCATACAATATATTAACTTTCCCTCCCAGTTTTGTTTCATCTGTAAATTTGACAATCTTGCTACTTCTTTTCTCAAATCACTGATCACAGTGTTAAACTTCACAGAGAGGGAGGTAAATCTCTGGGGCACTATAAAGGAGACATAAATTGAAAAGGTCTTGTTAATGTCAGATCTGAATTCATAAAACTGAAATCATCATCATCATCATTATGTAGAATGCATTACATTATGCTTTACATACATGATCTCACTTGATCTTATACATTTATTTGAACAACATCCTTTAAATATGTTATCTCACTTAATGACAAGTGCTATTATTATCTTTATCTCATTCATTAGGAAATTGAAACTGAGAAAGTTAAATGATTTTGTCCAGGGTCATACACAGCTAGTCAACGTATGAGTCTGGATTTGAACCCTCATTCATATTACTGGCACTAGGAACAGTCAAATTTGCCCTGTTCAGCTTGCTGGTCTACTGGGGGTGGCTCACTTCCTTGCTCTCCAGAAGGGAAGGCAGGTATGCAGAAGCCAGGGGCAAAGAGGTCCATAGAAACATTTTCACTATAAGACATTGTTAGGAGGAGAGGAAATAGCTGTGGCAGAAATTCTGTCTTACTTCCTAGACAGGAGCAAAAAAAAAAAAAAAATGCCTGGCCTACTTTGTGGAGACAGTCCCCAAAGCCCCCCTGAATTCTCTTCTTCAGAGAGACTTTGGAACTCCAAATTAGGGTCTCTTCGGTGCCCCCTTGTACCTGTGCATTATCCTCCTGATGAAAAATGATCAACACATTTTTTCACATTTCTTTTAGCTCCACAGTGACTTGAGGAAGCAAGGATCAAAACCAGTAGAAAATCACAGGGCCTCAGATCTAGTATTTTCCTTTGGTAGACACAGGATGGGAACACTGGGAGATGGATCCTCAGTTGGCAAATGAGTGGAAGAAAATCTAATAGCTTTTACTTTTTCTCTTTTCTTTTTCTTTTTAGAAAATCATTAAGGTCCTATATAAGAAGAACTTTTTTCCCTTGCATTTATGTTCACTGAATACCCACTGATATTTATCATCACATCAATGCCTTTCTTCAGCTAATCATTAATCCTGATAGTTTCCCATAAGAAAATTCACAGAGGCATTAAAAATCTCCAAGTACATTTCGTCAAAATTTCTAAATACATTTGAGTTTGTTTTTATCCTTAACAGAAGAAACTGACCATCAAGTGGTCTAAAATCCCTAAATTTGGGGGGCAGACCCAAGATTGTGGAGTAGAAAGATGTACATACTCTAGCTCTTCCTCTACAGCTCATAAAATACCTGTAAAGAAAGAATCTCAACAAATTCTAGAGCAACAGAAGCCACAGAACAATGCAGTGTGGAGATTTCCAGCTCAGAGAGATGTGGAAGGCTGATGGGAAGGGTCTGTCACACCAGACATGGAGCAGATTACAACCAAGCCTGGGCCACATGGCATCAGGAGGAGCAGGGCTGGAGTAGCCCTCAGAGGGGGAATCCCCAGCAGCAGTAGCAGAGATTCCCAGACCCCTCAACCCACAAATGCCAGAGGCAGCTTCAAAGGTCAGTGAGAGAACTTCTTCACCTCCATGACAAAAAGCAGGGTCCTCCCCTAGCCAGCCCCAGACGGGGAAGCAGCAGGTGGGCAGTGGATCAGATGGCCATTGGGGGCAGTGGCCAGATTCCATTATTGGAGCCTCAGCTTAAGTCATTGGGGGAATTGAGCAGCTGATCTGAATCTCAGCCTTGAGCCAGGCCAGGGAGTAAACTCCCCTCCCTTGATTGTGCCACCTTGGAGGAACTGAAAACTTACAGGTCCCCAAAGTATACCCTACTCTTGACAAAGGACCCAAAAGTCAAGTAACTGGTTGTGAAAATGCCCAAAAAAGGGAAAGAAATAAGACTATAAAAGTTTACTTTCTTAGTGAACAGGGATTCTCTTCTATCCTATCAGATGAGGAAGAACAATGTTTACCATCAGGGGAATACATAAAAGATAAGGTTTCTGAATCCAAAACCTCCAAAATAAATATGCAATGATCCCAGGCCACAGAAGAACTCAAAAAGGATTTTGAAAATCAAGTAAGAGAGATGGAGGAAAAATTGGGAAGAGAAATGAGAGCAATACAAGAAAATCATGAAAAGTGAGTCAACAGCTTGCTAACAGAGACTCAAAAAAAAAATGCCGAAGAAGATAACACTTTTAAAAATAAGCTAACTCCACTGGCTAAAGAGGTCCAAAAAGCCAATCAGGAAAAGAATGCTTTAAAAAGCAGAATTAGCTAAATGGAAAAGGAGGTTCAAAAATTCACTGAAGAAAATAGTTCTTTAAAAATGAGAGGGGAGCTGAGGGAAGCTAATGAGTTTATGAGAAACCACGAAATTACAAAACAAAACCAAAGGAAGGAAAAAATGAAAGAGAATGTGAAATATCTCACTGGAAGAACAACTGAGCTGGAAAATAGATCCAGGAGAGACAATATAAAAATTATGGGACTATCTGAAAGCCATGATCAAAAAAAAGATCCTAGATATCATCTTTCATGAAATTATCAAGGAAAACTGCCCAGATATTCTAGAACTAGAGGGCAACATAGTTATTGAAAGAATCCACTGATCACCACCTGAAAAAAGATCCAAAAAGAGAAGCTCCTAGGAATATTGTAGCCAAATTCCAGAGTTCCCAGGTCAAGGAGAAAATATTGCAAGCAGCTAGAAAGAAACAATTTGAGTATTGTGGAAATATAATCAGGATAGCACAAAATCTAGCAGCTTCTACATTAAGGGATTGAAGGGCTTGGAATATGATATTCCAGAAGTCAAAGGAGCTAGGATTAAAACCAAGAATCAACCCAGCAAAACTAAGTATAATACTTCAGGGAAAAAATGGTCATTCAATGAAATAGAGGACTTTCAAGGTTTTCTTGATGAAAAGACCAGAGCTGAAAAGAAAATGTGACTTTTAAACACAAGAATCAAGAGAACCATGAAAAGGTAAACAGGAAAGAGAAATCACAAGGGGCTTACTAATGTTGAACTGTTTACATTCCTACATGGAAAGATAATATTTGTAACTCTTGAAACTTTTCTCAGTATCTGGGTAGTTGGAGGGATTACACACACATACACACACACACATACACACACATATAGATAGAGAGAGAGACAAAGAGAGAGATAGAGAGTACAGGTTGAGTAGAATAGGAAGGGATCATATCTAAAAAAATAAAATTAAGGAGTAAGAGAGCTATATTTTGGGAGCAGAAAGGGAGAAATGGAATGGGGCAAATAATCTCTCGTAGAAGAAGCAAGCAAAAGATTTTTCAGTGGAGGGGAAGAGAAGAAATGAGAAGGAAAAAGTGAAGCTTACTCTCATCACATTTGGCTCAAGGAAGCAATAACATGCCCCCTCAATTTGGTATGATCTAACTTATGCTACAGGAAAGTAGGGGAAAAAGGGATAAGCAGGGAGGGAGAGAATGGAAGGGAGGGTAAATGGGAGGAGGGAACAAATAGAAGTAAACACTCTTGGGGAGGGACAAGATCAAAAGAGAGAATAGAAGAAATGGGGGGGTAGGATAGGGATGGAAGGAAATATAGTTAGTCTTACACAACATGACTATTATTGAAGTCATATGCAAAACTACACAGATATAGTCTATATTTAATTGTTTGCCTTCTCAGTTGGTATGGGTGGGGAGGGAGGAAGGAAGAGAAGTTGGAACTCAAAGTTTTAGGAACAAAGGTTGAGAATTGTTTTTATGTACAACTGGGAAATAAGAAATACAGATGATAGGGTATAGAAAGTTATCTTGCCCTAAAGGACAAGAGAGAAGATGGGGATAAGGGAAGGGGAAGGGTGTTAGAAGGGAGGGCATATTGGTGGAAGGGACAATCAGAATGCAAGGTGTTTTGGGGTGGGGGGAAGGGAAAGATGGGGAGAAAATTTGGAACTCAAAATTTTGTGGAAGTGAATGTTGAAAATTTAAAATAAATAAATAGAAGTCCCTAAAGTTGATAATATCATATCTTGATCTAAATACAGGAATGATAAGGGATTTTATCAACATGGAGGACTCCAGGTAGAGAAATTCCCTCTACTGAAAAGTCTCAAGGTTTGTGATTTATTAGACAAGTTTTAAGAAACTACTTAAGGCATTGAGAAATTAAGTGACTTGTCTATGGTCCCTTGGCTAGTAAGTGGCAGTGGTGGTATTTGAATACAGGTCTTCCTGACTCTGAGTCAGATATTCTGCCCTCTATACCACACTGCCCCTTATTCATGTGAATCCTACTCTACTGCTTCCTATCATAGGAAGTCAGAGGAGCATAGAATTAGAGTAGAAATACTGTCAGTAATTATGTAGCACAGCCCCTTCATTTTATAGAAGAGAAAATGAGGTTCAGAGAGGTTAAAGGAATTGATTCAAGTTATATAGCCAATGTGGCGGGGTCAAGACTCAAATCCAGTTCCTCTGACTCCAAATCCAGCATTCTATTGATTGAATTACTTTCCCTTATTTATTGGACCTCATTAAAGAGGCCACATCCTGATTACTTCTTAAACAGCCCTATTCAGTGAATGGGTGTTGCCCCACCCTAAGTGAGTACCTGCAAAGACCTTGTCCTACTGCATCCTGGGTCATCTCCAGGCATTCTGAGGAATATCAGGTCACTGGATTCAGATGGCTCTGGAAGAGAAGTGAGGCTGATGACCTGCACAGCCCTCACTCACTCAAAACAAAGTCAAGTGCAAGTCGTGTCCTTATTTCTCTGATGGCATGGTCTTCTTCAGCAACGAAGGATGAAAACAATTGAACTACATGGTCACAAAATTCAGCATGCCAAAGGATATGGTATGGTAACAACATGGCGAAATTGAAAGTATTGTACCTGGAGGTGCTTACCAGATTATCACCTGTATAACACTGGGCAAGTCTTTGAACTTCTCTGAACTTTAGTTTCCTCTTCTGTAAAATGACAACCCACCACAGAAAGTTATTGTGAGGATGAACTAAGACATTGCTCTCCTCAGAGCAAGAGGGAATGCTGGACTAGAATTTTATCTATCTGTTCCTTTAAATATTATTTGTTAAGGGTACATGATAAAATGTGAGCTAACTTTTTATCATTTTGTAATTTCTGGGGGAGAAAGGGGACTCCAAGCTCTGTATCTAAGACTTGACACCTTTCCCACCAAATACCAGTTCCGTAATGAACATACATAGCAAATAGCAAAGAAACCCATTTATCCAAATGATAGCAAAACAGAAATTAGAGATGATATGCATGAGAAAATATGTACCAGACAATGGGATGAGCGACCTCTCTCTTTGGGAGTGAGATAACTCAGCTTAACCAGAGAGCGGGTCTTGGATTGTATCCAAAAGGAAAACTCTCTGAAATCTCTAGTTAGACATAGTTGGATGTACAGACCTGATAGAGACTGCCAACTCCTTTCAAGTCTGCCTAGATACGTTTCCTTCAGCAATTTGAAGTGGAGTTGGCTTCTTCCATCTTCTCATGAAGCTGGAAGTCAGGAATGACCAAAGAGACTAAACATCTAAAGAAAACTCTCACTTGGAGAGTCCCCCAAAGAAAAATTCAAGCTTGAAGAGACCCAACTGAATCTCTTGCTTCTCACTAACTCCACCCTGTCCCTCAAATAAACCAATAAGGAAAGTGTCCCATACCAATGGACTTTGAGTCAGGGATTCCATATGTTAAAAGTTGTCTATATAAATAATGCCAGTGGTTGTTTTAAAAGTAGATTTGAACTTTCCTCATGTCGGACCTTCTGTATTTTTGTGCCCTAAAAACAGGTAAATTGAGCTGAATTAAAGAGTTAAGGACATTTATAAGTAGAATTAAAATGAGGGAAAGGAAAACAGACAGAAAATAGAAAAATAGAGGAATGGAGGAGGGTGGAGTAGAAATGAGAGAGAGAGAGACAGAGAGAGAGAGACAGAGAGAGACAGAGACAGAGAGAGAGACAGAGAGAGAGACAGAGAGAGAGACAGAGAGAGACAGAGAGAGAGAGAGAGAGAGAGAGAGAGAGAGAGAGAGAGAGAGAGAGAGAAACACAGAAGCAGAGGAGTAGTCTCCTTGGTGGGAGAAAGATACAATGTGCTGTGTTGTGATGGAGAGTACACAGGGCTGGAAGTCAATAGGTTTGGACTGGTTGTCCTTATGGTACCAACTGGCTATGTGGGGTTTTATAATTGCTGCAGAGGAGGGTTATACTATATAGGTAAGAATGAAAATAAAATGGTCTCCCCAGGTCCCTTCCAACCCCAGGATTCTGTGCCTTATGGAGTCACAGATGATAAGCAAGCATATGTCTTGATAAACTATTGCCATTTTATTTTATACTGGCAAATGGAATTCCATAGAACATGCAAATTCATCACATCAGTGCCTGCCAGGTTTGTTGGTGATTAGGGGGTGCCTGCCCTCTCTCTCACCACCTTGTTGTGTGTTACATAAATAAGATGAGAAATAGAAAAGGCAAATACTTGTTGTACAATGATTCTGGATAAGCTTTTCTTCCTTTCTTTTAATATTAATGTTCTTTCTTTGACAGCATTCTCATGCTGTTTTTACTCTAACAACTTTATTTACAATGGGTTCTGCTATGCACACTTTGATATTTGTCAAAATCAAACCTTGCATCAGAACCTGGGTCTATCCAGGTTCCTCCCAAACCATACTAGACACATTGCTCATTAGACATCTGTTTATTCCAAAACACACACACACACAGGGGAGAGAATTAGATAACACTTTTTTGGCTTACTAAATGGGTTAGACTTAGGAAATATGGTACTAGAATTTTCAACTGATTCTGCCATCTGTCAGCAAACTTATTGCTTTTAGCAGGGTTTTTTTTTCTTGTGATAATTTACTAGAGGGTTTTTTCCTCCTTTGTTCTTTTTATGAAGATTCATACCCTTAAGATTTAAGAAAGAAGCAACCCAGCCATGAATTCATCCATAGACTAAAAAAGGCAGAACACCTACTGAAGTGTGGTAGGGATAGGTAATTCCACCACAGAGTCTGCAGACAGCATCATAGAAGAATTCCCTGCATGGAGTTAGGAGTGTGAGAAGAGGGGAGGGGCAGGGGAGGAAGTATGTGGCTAGACACTTCACAGGTGACTCCTGAATCCCAATCCCAGCTGTGAGGCATCTGTGTGAGAGACACAGAATGGCTCACACATGGTGTGACAAAAACAGGGAATGGATTTATTATAGGCTCAGGAAAAGAAAAAGAGTGTGGATGCCCAGATAGGATGGGGAATGGCATTTAGTTCTCAGTTCTGTTCCCTGGTGTTATCTAATTGAGAAAATACTTGAAGTAAGACCCAAGAGAGCATGATCAATCAGGGAATATGTTGAAAGGGTTTCAGAATATGCACTGAAAAAGGAACTTAGAAATCATGTAATCCAAAAGCTGCATTTCACATATGAGAAATATGAATCTCAAGAAAATAAAATGATATGCCATATGACATTATCATTAAATTATTGTGTGATGTATTAAATAACAGTGCAAGGAATTAAACGTATAGCCTCTTACTACAGTTCCATTGATTTTTCTGCTTGGTATTGCATAGAAATATTCAGTATTGGGGCCAGGGTTATTTGGAACAAGATAGTTTTTCCCATTGAAAGTGACTGCCATCTTAATGATAAGGGGGAAAAAGAGACACACAAAGTCTAAAACACCTTTTAACCCAGTTACATTATAAACAAGTGCCAAATTATAACCTTACTAGTGAGCTAAATAAGTCTCTATCATGATTACAAAATAGATCATTCAATTAGTGGGTTATTTAGAACTTTGTCTTCTTCCTCATTCTTCATACTATTTGCTTTTAGGGCAACTGTTTATTAGTTTTTATCTCAGTAGTTCAATTAGAGAGATAGGTAAAGAAGCTAAAAATGAATTTAGCTCATTAACAAGTGGAGTATAAAACTGGTGAGGAAGGAAGATTGAAAGGGAGATCAAAATCAGATTTCTGGATTAGCATGAAACTATACATATTCTTTGAACTGGTATAGCAGTAAGCACCCCAACATACACAGGGGGGCCTACTACAACAGGTTCTTACATCTGCATTCATAAAAGGAAAGCAGCTTTCAAGGGGTTAACAAGCACTTTAATCAAGCACATGCATCATTTCTTTAACCAACTACATATATCATTCAGTTAGTTCAGGGAGTCAACACCCTAAATTTCAAAGAAAATACAGAGAAATCAAAAGATTAACAGGCATGGCTTCCTCCACCTGAACTGAAGAGACAATTGGACCCCAACCGTCTGACCATAATTACCAGAGAGGGAAGCATGACATCTGGGTTCTCAAAGCTGAAGCGCTCCTTAGAGGCTTCCCAGAGTCCTCATCTGGTCAAACAAACACTTCTAATCAGTAAGTCCCAAAGAAATCAACAGACATGGCTTCCTCTGCCTGACTATAATTCAACAGACAGGTGCAACTGTCTGACCATACCAGAGAGGGAAGCACTACATCCGGGTTTTTGAACCAGAGGTGAGGGGATGATGTGGTGGGGCAAGGATTCTTTAGAAGCTTCCCAGAGTCGTCATCTGGCTCTCAAAACTTCTTGCAAAAACTAAGCCCCAAAGTAAAAACTTTATCTCAGAGCATTTATACCTTTTTTAGAGCCAGAGGACATCACAACCCTTTGGCTCAGTGCCTCAACAGAAAAAACAAAAGATATTTGGGGCCCTCCTACAAAACAACTTCCCTAATCAATGGGGAAGGCCCATCAATGGGTGGAAAGGATCTTTAATCACTTTAAAATAATTAACTATACAAATACAAACACTTTCTTAGTTAAAGAAACTCTTGTTTCTGTACTTAATTCCTTGTGAAGATTCTTGATTAAACTAAAACAAACATAGCAAAAGATCCTATTTTGATTGCCATCACATCTGATAATACCACTATTCAGTCTATACCCAAAAGAGATCAAGGAAAAAGAAAAAGAACTTATTTGTACAAAAATATTTATAGCAGCTCTTTTTCTGGTGGCAAAGATTTGGAAATTGAGGGGATACTAATCAACTGGGGAATGGCTGAACAAGTTGCAGTATATAATTATGAGGGAATACTATTACACTACAACAAATGATGAGCAAGATGCTTTCAGAAAAACCTGCAAAGACTTACATGCACTGATGCAAAGTGAAGTGAGCAGAAATAGGCAAAAATTGTACAGTGGAACAACAAAAGTACACAAATAACAAGAGTAAATGACTTAGGTATTCTTAGCAGTACAATGATTCAAAACAATCTCAAAAGAATCATAATGAAAAATGCTATCCACCTCCAGAGTAAGAACTGATAGAGTCTGACTACAGATTGAAGAAAACTATTTTTCAATGTCTTTATTCTTTAGTGGATTTTATTTTTGGTCTGTGTTTTCTTTCACAACATGACTAATATGAGGATGTGTTTTACATGACTGCACATGTATAACCTATATCAAATTGCTTAGTGTCCTAGGAAGAGGGGAAGGGAAGCATGGAGGGATGAATAGGGAATTCAAAACTTTTTTAAATGAATGTTAATTTTTTTGTTTATATGCAGTTGAGAAAACTAAATTAGATATAAAAAACTATTTCTGGATTATCTGAAAATATTATCTAATGTGGATTAAAATAAATGTAACATATAATGAGGAACTCTAAAAGAACAGGAATAAAAAATATCCAAGAATTTTATGACAGGAGGAGTTGATGGACTGATTGAGGGTCAAACACAAGGGATGACAGGTGAATAGAGTACTCTATTGGGATGTTTATGATATTGGGAAATGTCAAGGAAGACTTCCAGTGCTTTGGATGAACACTTCTTATGACAAACTGGGGAGAACACAGATAAGAGTTCCATAGAATATGCAGGTATGGATAGGCTGTGATCCCTACTGTTGGTGGGAACTCCAAAATCATGGGTGGGATAATTTAGATTTAAAGCTAAAAAGGACCTTCAGGGTGACCAAGTCCAATTGCCTCATTTTATAAGATGGAGAAATTGAGGCTCAGAAAGTAAAGTGATTTGCCTTGGGGTCACACAGCCAGTAAGTATCTTTTTGCTTGGGAGTTTCAAGTCACAGATTCATTTGAGGATTTCAAAGTAAGCTGTTTGAAGGTCGTCACTATTTCTCTTCCCTCTCCCCACCCCATTTTTTCCTTTCTATCCCAAGTGCCTCTGATGTAATAGGTACATGACTAATTAATGCATTATTGTGATCACAGAAAAGTACTCATGGAAGTGCTCTTAAACTGCTTATTTTTTACATGACAAATTTAAATTGCTCTTCTTTTTATTGATATTACTAGGCAAGAACTATGATTTCATATAATCTAGACAGAAACTATCACCTAAGTAGAATCATGAATCTATGTAAAAAGATTGATTATTGAAAACATATATATATAAATACACATATATGCACACATATATGCTTATATAATTGAAAACATATACATGTATATGTATATATGTGTGTATACATATGTATATGTGAGTTGTGCAAGAACCTACAGGTTCCAGTGTTACCTGAGCTTTGCTGAAATGTTTAAATTATTTAAGGAAATTAATGTTTGTTTTTCCATACCTTTCTAAAAAGATTCATTATCATAATAATATGAACTACTTTCCCTGAGTTAACCTGGGTCAAAGAAATTCTTCAAAACAGTGGAGGAAGTAATCAGAATTACCATTCAGGAACCACTAAAGAGGAACAGATTGTTGAAGTAGCAATGATAGAACCCTTGAAGATACATGACCATTCCATTCTAAAGTCTATGACAGATGAAGAGGGGAAGATAAGATATAGTCTGATATATAGTCTAGATTTTCAAAGAGTAGATTCTCAATAGTTTGCAGAATGGGTGAGCAGGGTTCGTATGGCCTAAAGTTTTATAATAAGAAGGAAATCTGAAGAATGAAATTATGATAATACAAATAATTATATTATGATACAATTAAAAAGATACAATAAATGATAAATTTATGAGAAGATAAAAAAAAGACTATTTTCCTAAGCAGATTAATGTGAATGTATGAGAAGTTCATCAACCATCTATATTTGAGAGGAAAATGTATAAAAATTAGGAGCATAAGTCAGGTAACTGAATATGTTTGCAAAATGTTGTCACAGTCATATAAGAATTGTGTTAGGAGTGCTTAAGTTCAGAACAAACTGAGGATGCTATGAAATGACAAATCACTCTTTTATCTGTGTTGTTTACAAGAGAAAGCTCAAAGATCAGCTGTCCTTGCCCTCCTAGAATATATTCTTGATGAGGAGAGAAGGCATAATCTGTAATAATGATAATTGATGATAATGATGCTATGATGATGGTGAAGAGGCAGAGGAGGAGGAGGATAGCTAACATTTACATAGCATTTCAAGTTTTAAAATGTACTTGATTGCTCAATAGCCTTGTACCAATGTTTGGTGAATGTGTTCTTTAAGGAGAAAACCAGAAAGAGTTAGACAGAGAGAAAGCAAACCATCATAAAAAATGATTTACTAATTAACTAAAATGATAGAACTTGTGATTTGAATCATTTAAGATTGCACTCAGTATGACAGAGCATCAAAGCTATAGAATTACTCCACCTAGTTAGAGCAAAGGTTAAAATCAACACCAGATTAGAAAAAAAATATAAAACTGAGAATACATGATGTGCAATTACAACAGTTCATTTATTTAAACATAACATTGAAAAGTAGGCAATGGTTAAAAATAAAGATCCAAATTCTGAAGTTCAAGAAACATTACTGGTTTCCTCTAGCCTTAAAGATTAAATATAAGTGTTTCTGTTATTCAAAGCCCTTCACATTCTGGTTTCAGCCAATTTTTTTCATACTTATTTCATTTTTTTTGCTTTCATACACTTTATGTTCCTTCTAAGGAATACATAATGTGTCCTTGCTGTTTTTCATACAAAAAAAAATCCCTTCATTTTGACTCTTCACCAGTTTCTTAATCAGTATCTCTATATCGTGGAAGCTCTACCTGCCTTTGAGACTCATCTTAGTATTCACCTTATAAAAAAGAACCCTTGATCTTTTCAGTCACTTGTGCTTTCCTCCCATGAAATTGTTTTATGTGTAAAATGTATTGCTTATTGATGTAAGTATTGTGTTTCCCTAGTAAAAATTAATTCCCTTGAGATCAATGACTTCATTTTTGGATCTGTATCTCTACTGTCTGGTTCATAGTATGTACTTGCTTGCTGAACTGAATTTATTTTCGTTGCTGATTAATATTCCTTAGAAGAGTTCAAACACTGTACAAGAGTCAGCACAATGAGGAGGCCAAAGAACTCTAGAAACTGTTCCAATCAATGAATAACTGACCTGATCAAACACATATGGAAGAATTTATACTGGAAATTACCTAATTTTAAAAGTATTCAGTGATCCATTTTTAAAATCTACTAAAGAGGGAAAATTAAAAAAATAAATACCCCAACTATATCACTATCCAAAAAAAGAGACATCAGTTACTATTGACCTAAAAACTTACTTTCTCATAGCTATAAACTGTATGAAGATAATTGATATCATACATGATGAAAATATGTGAATGAAACCAGCAGGCTTTTGCACATTAAAATCCTGCATAAAACCCAAATGGGAGATGGATTCCTTATATAGGACTAGGTCTCCCAAATGTTCCTGCTTGCAAAGGACATTGGGTTTATTGCAAGATCTAGAATATGACACTAAGACCCACAACCACTCAAAAGAATTTGACTAGTAATACACTCAGAACAAACAAATGAACAAAGAAAACGTATTGATGAGATAGCCATAAATGTACTTGGATAAGCCATTGTAAATATATCTTAGGCACTAAAGATAGACAATGAGATAGTTCAAAATTCAATAGCAACAGAGCAGGCTGGATTATATTTGCAGAACTATGTAGTGCTTCTGTCTACTGGTTGACACCAAAGTCCAAAGTCCATTTATTTTTTGTCACATACTTACTCTGTGATCCAGAGACAGTCATTTAATCTTACTCAATATTCTAGGCAACTAAAACTATAAGTTGCATGGTAGGAGCCAGCTTACATTGGTAGAGGGAGTTTATTCATCTAGGAATCCTGTCTACCAAAGAAATCACAGGTAGATCCCTATCCCTAGTCCCAAAATGATATTATAGGATATATTATAAAGATATTTTTGAACAAGATAGATGACATACATATTATATAACATAGTCTCAGGAAAATCAAACTCAAGAATCAATGAAAAAAATGGTGCATGTACATAAGCTGCATCAGATATATGACAGTGACTTAGGTGCAAAACTTGACATCAAAAACATCATTGGGTACATGTGTAAAGGGTCTGGATTAGCCACATAGTGACAGTGGGGTTAGCCACATAGTGACAGTGGGGTATTCAGTTCAATTCAAATCAATTCAACAAATATTTATTAAGTATCCTGCGAGGTGCAAGGGATACCAAAGACAAATGCAATAGTGCCCACTCTTAAACTCAATCTCTTGAGGTTGGAGGGGACTTAAGTGGGATGTGAAATAGATAAATAGTTATATTCACAGTACATTTAGAATTACAAAAAGTAATTTCAAGAAAAGAAAAATTGAGCAAAGGTGGGGAGGGCAGGGAAGGTAAGAAAGTCTTTCTTTTTTTAATATAAATTTATTTATTTAACTTTTTACATTCATTTTCACAAAATTTTGGGTTCCAAATTTTCTCCCCATTTGTTCCCTCCCCCCACCCCAATACACAGAGCATTCTAATTTCCCCTATCACCAATCTGCCCTCTCTTCTATCATCCCTCCCTTCTCTTGTCCCCATCTTCTCTTTTGTCCTGTAGGGCCAGATAACTTTCTATTCCCCATTACCTGGATTTCTTATTTCCTAGTAGCAAGAACAATACTCGACAGCTGTTCCTAAAACTTTGAGTTCCAAATTCTCCCCATCCCTCCCTCCCCACCCATTCCCTTTGGGAAGGCAGGCAATTCAATATAGGCCATATCTGTGTAGTTTTGCAAATGATTTCCATAATAGTGGTGTTTTGTAAGACTAACTATATTTCCCTCCATCCTATCCTACCCCTCATTGTTTCTATTCTCTCTTTTGATCCTGTCCCTCCCCAAGAGTGTTGACTTCAAATTGCTCCCTCCTCCCATTGCCCTCCCTTCCATCATCCCCCCCACCCTGCTTATCTCCTTCTCCCCCACTTTCCTGTATTATAAGATAGATTTTCATACCAAAAAGAGTATGCATTTTATTCCTTCCTTTAGTCGAATGTGATGAGAGTAAACTTCATGTTTTTTTCTCAGCTCTCCTCTTTTTCCCACCACTAAAAAGTCTCCTGCTTGCCTCTTCTATGAGAGATAATTTACCCCATTCCATTTCACCCTCTCTCCTCCCAATACATTTCTCTCTCACCATTTATCTTAATTTTTTTAAGCTATGACCCCATCCTATTCAATTCACTCTGTGCTCTGTCTCTGTGTGTGCATGCATGTGTGTATGTGTGTTTGCATGCACACATGTACGTGTGTGTGTACATGTGTGTGAGTGTATGTGTGTGTGTGTGTGTGGTCCCACCAACTACCCAGATACTGAAAAGTTTCAAGAGTTACAAATATTGTCTTTCCATGTAGGAATGTAAACAGTTCAACTCTGGTAAATCCCTTATGACTTCTCTTTGTTGTTTACTTTTTTCATGCTTCTCATTCTTGTGTTTGAAAGTCAAATTTTCTTTTCAGCTCTGGTCTTTTCATCAAGAATCCTTGAAAGTCCTCTGTTTCATTGAAAGACCATTTTTCCCCCTGAAGTATTATACTCAGTTTTGCTGGGTAGGTAATTCTTGGTTTGAGTTCTAGTTCCTTTGACTTCTGGAATATCGTATTCCATGCCCTTTTATCGCTTAATGTAGAAGCTGCTAGATCTTGTGTTATCCTGATTGTATTTCCACAATACTGGAATTGTTTCTTTCTAGCTGCTTGCAAGATTTTCTCCTTGACCTGGGAATTCTGGAATTTGGCCACAATGTTCCTAGGAGTTTCTCTTTTCAGATCTCTTTCAGGTGGTGATTGGTGGATTCCTTCAATACCTATTTTGCCCTCTGGTTCTAGAATATCAGGCAATTTTCCTTGATAATTTCATGAAAGATGATGTCTAGGCTCTTTTTTTGATCATGGCTTTCAGGTAGTCCCATAATTTTTAAATTGTCTCTCCTGGATCTATTTTCCAGGTCAGTTGTTTTTCCAATGAGATATTTCACATTCTCTTCCATTTTTTCCTTCTTTTGCTTTTGTTTTGTGATTTCTTGGTTTCTCAGAAAGTCGTTAGCCTCCATCTGTCCCATTCTAATTTTGAGAGAACTATTTTCTTCTGTGAGAAGCTCTTGAACCTCTTTTCCATTTGGCTAATTCTTCTTTTGAAAGCATTCTTCTCCTCATTGGCTTTTTGAACCTCTTTTGCCAATTGAGTTAGCCTATTTTTGAAGGTGTTATTTTCTTCAGCATATTTTTGCGTCTCCTTTAGCAAGGTATTGACCCATTTTTCATGCTTTTCTTGCATCTCTCTCATTTCTCTTCCCAGTTTTCCTCCAGCTGTCTAACTTGATTTTCAAAATCCTTTTTGAGCTCTTCCATGGCCTGAGCCCATTGAATATCTATTTCAGATGTTTGGGATACAGAGGTCTTGACTTCTATGTCTTTCCCTGATGGTAGGCATTGTTCTTCCTCATCAGAAAGGAAAGGAGGAAACATTTATTCACCAAGAAAGTAACCTTCTATGGTCTTATTTTTCTTCCCTTTTCTGGGCATTTTCCCAGCCAGTTATTTAACTGCTGAGATTCCTCTCCACCCCTGCCTAGATCTTCCCAGCTAGTGCTTGGGGTCTGAGATTCAAATGCTACTCCCCAGCCTCAGGGCTTTCAGCTGTGGGCAGGGCTGCTATTCAGGGTAAGATTAAATTCAGGTTCTCAGGTGGGGGCAGGGCTGCCTCCCAGGCTCAGTTCCCTCAGGGGGTTTATGTGGAGACCTTCAGTAATGGATCCGAGGTCCTGCCTGCTCGGGTAGCTCCTGGCTGCTGCTGCCTCTGCTGCTGCCTCCCGAGGGGCCTGAGTTATGGAGACACCCCGCTCCCCTCTCAGCCAGCCCAGAAGGCTCTCTCACTGACCTGTAGCACCTGTGGGTCGAGGGACCTTTGCAGCCACCAGAGATTCCATCCCTGAAGCCTGCTCAGATCTGCTCCCCTCTGTGCCATGGGGCCAAGGCAGGACTGGGCTCCGCTCCAGGTACGGTGCATGATGGACAGTTGGTGTCAGTTTTTCAGGGCTCTCCAGAACGGAAATCTCCTCCACTCCATTGCCATCCAGCTTCCACTGCTCCAGAACCTGTTGGGAGTTCCTTTTCACAGGTAATTTATGGGCTGTGGGTTCGGAGCTAGCATATGTGAATCTTTCTACTCCACCATCTTGGCTCCTCCCCTCAAGATAGTGTTTCTATAGCAAATGACACTGAGATGTTCTTTAAAGGAAGATGGCAATTCTGAAAGAGTAATGAGGACGTGCATTCTGGACATGGGATACTATTTGTGTAAAAGTCTAGAGAGGTAAGAGATGAAAAGTCATGAATAGTGGACAACAAGTAGGTAATTTTTATTAGAATGGAAAGTACATAAAAGGGAATAAAATTAAATAAGTTTGGAAAAGTTAATGGAAACCAGGTTATGGAAAGCTTAAAATAGCCAATGAAGGATTTTATATTTTATCCCAGAAAAAATAGGGAGTTATGAACTGGATTGCTAAAGCTATCTAGCCCCTACAAACCATTACAAGATCAGATAAAAGTATCTACCACATATGGAAGATTTTCTATAGTAGATTTCTGGAAGGACATCGTTTTGTTGGGCTTTTTACCAGGAGAGGAATACCCACTTGAAAACACAGATCTACTGACCTGTTGAATTACTCATGTATGTAGTGCAAGTATACAGTTCATAACCCACCTGCCTCCTATCTTTCCAGTCTTCCTACATCTTACTCCCCACAACGTACTCTTTAATCTAGTGATAATGACCTCCTGGTTACTCCACCAAGATACTCCATGTTTTAGCTCCAGGCATTCTCTCCAGCTGTCCCCTATGCCTGGAATGCTCTCTCTCCTTCACTCAGATTCATGACCTCTTTGGATTCCTTTAAATTCCAACTAAAATCCTTCCTCCTGGAGGAAATCTTTCCCAACCCCTCTTAATTCCAGCACCTTCCCTCTTTTAATTATTTCCTATGTATTCTGTATATAACTTGTTTTCATGTTTTGCATTAGATTGTAAGCTCCTTGAGGACAGGGACCATCTTTTGCCTCTTTTTGCATTCACAATGCTTAACAGAGTGCTTGGAAAATAATAGGAATTTAATAAATGTTCATGGAATTGAATTGAAGGTTGCCAAAAGGCTTTCCTCACGACTACAGGTGACAATATCCCCATTTTAAATATGAGAAAAGAGTCTCAAAGAAGTGAAGTGACATGCACCTACCCATAACTAGCAAGAGGGAAAGCAGGAATTTAAACTCAAGGTCTTTGTTTCCATTCCTTTTTTCATGATGCACCTAGCATCACCCTGGGTGTATGCACGTGTGTGTGTGTGTGCACACGCGCATGTGTGTGTGTGTATGTATGTGTGTCTGTCTATGCTCTGCTTCCTCCTGTAATCCCTATGGTAAACCTGCCTCTTTTCCCCAGGCTAGTTTTACAGTTCCTAACAAATGGATAGGAATGCTCCTTCACCACTGATTCTGTCTTTTGCTACCAAGTGGTAAAATGTTAAGACATTCTTCATGCATTATTTTAGCAGCTTTTCACTTCTGCAATATAGTGTCTTTTTATTTTTGGAGTGGCTACTATTGTGATGTATTTGGTGTGTCATTGTGCTATCAAATTCATGAAATCAGAGGCCTCTGTGTATGTGTAGAAATAACAACATTACTCGCCAGGAAGGGAGGGGAGAAAATAAGAGAAGCAACAGCTCACAGAAGCAGATGGGATGGAAGGAAGGACATAATATAAGCACAGTGAGACAGAGCCCAAAAGGAGACAAGATGATTTTTAAAAGTCACCCTAGGGAAATTTTGGAGGTGTCTGTATTCAAAAGCAAAGAGGTCTGACCAGGACAAGAGAGGAATTGGAACCTGTAAAGGTTATTTGACATACTGGTCTTAACTAAACTGTGGTGTACATCAATGGGGGTTAAATAGTTAAGCATAATGACTACCTAAATGTGATTAAAGAGAATGGAAGAGTGGGAAGTAGCCATACGTTTTATTAAAGCAATTGAAATAAATGAGATAGGAGACACTGGAGCAATAAAAAAGTGGGGGAGAGCTACTATGGATTGAAAACACAGATAATAAAGAAAAGGGGATGGATGAAACCAATTCAGTCATAGATCACCTACTAAAATCCCACTGGAAAGTGCTGCTAATGACCCTGCATGATTAAGGGGGGTAGAGGGGAGAAGAAGAAGAAAAAATTGAGCAGGAAAAGAAGGGGAAAAGGTCATAGATAAGAGACAAGGAAAAGAAATGAAAGAATGAGTGGAGGGAACAGTAGCCAATTCAGAATAGATTGGGAGCACTATATTCATTTATGTCTAACAATGAATACACTAGAATGAGCAACCCAATGGGCTTAACAATTCAAATGTTTAATCAACAGGGAAGCACAGCAAAAGTCATGGGTGAAAGAAAATTATCCCCAGGAGCACACTGCTCAGCCATGAGGAAAAGCACCGAACTAGGTGCCCAAGGTCTAAAGCTCAGGAGAAATCAGGCTTCAAAGAACAAGAAACATAGTCTCCCTTTTATTTCCTTTTACTGCTGTTTCCATGGGAATCCCTATTTATGGGGAAATGAATACTCCTGCAAGGAGATGCAGGTAAGAGCACCTTCCATTCTTCAAACTTTCTGGAACAAGAAACTTAGGGAAAGAGATAGAAAATGACAGTACTCACTAAGCACAGGTGGAAGGAGTGCAAATTTTACTGATAAAATTTAATTTCTTAAGGATATGATAATTTTGGGGGAAATTTTTACCAGGTAGAAATATGTTTCTTTTCACCTTTTTCTGAGCTGTTCAGGGGACTTGTCAGACATTATCTAGTTAATCCTCAAGGCAAATTGTTCAAGATTTACCATTTCCCATTAAGCTGCTGTCGAGCTATCCGTCTGAAGGCCTGGAGGGTATCAGTACAGGCACTTCTACTTCTTTGTACAGATGCCTATAAATAGGGCTTATTAGGGCAAAGGTATGGAAATCTGTGAAGTTTGCCTTTAGCATCTTCAGTGTCTGTATCCTTTTCTGACTTCTGACTTCTTCAAATGTGTAGTGTGTATCTTTTATCTAACCACTATCCCAAATAAAAAGATGAAAAAACTCTGATATCACTATCCACAGGTGGGGAACCTGCAGTCTCAAGGCCATGCTTGGCTTTGTGCTTTAGTTGAAACTGATTCATACCAAATTGTACTTTCTGCCACAATGTCCTACTCCTTTGCTTCATTACAGAAAAGGAATGTTCCTAAGTTTTCAGCTCTGATGCCAGTCATACAATAAGGTACACTGAGCAGAGTGATGGACTTAGAGTCAGAAAGATCTAAATTTGGATCATACGTGAGATTCTCACTAGTTTTATGACCATGGAGAAGTGACTTCACCACTCTGAACCTCAGTTTCCTCCTATGTAAAATAAAGATTTGGATTTGACATCAGAGTTCCCTTCCATCTCTAAATGTATTATCCTATATCTGTCTTCTAAAGATTAAGATAGCTACGTATGAAAAGCTCATCACCAGCAGTCTGGTATCTTGATAATGAAGTCATGGTCATAGCAACCAATGAAGCAGAGAAAATGAAAATTCTCAGTCCTATGAGGTCCTTTTCCACTTTAGCAGTGATGGCAGCAGTCATGGGAAAAGTGAGTAGAGGTATTAAGGACAATATAGGCTATAGGTCACCTACAAAATTTAACAGCCATCAGTACTCTAAATGTCATATCCTTGTTAGTAACCAACAAGTAGACATACTGCTAGAGGAAACCAATTATGTCATTCTTGATACTCCCAATCACAAAAGACAAACATTAAAGATAAATGGAAGGATAATTCACAGGTTCTTTTCGGAAAGGCAAATAATGGCGTTTGTGGAGTTGGTTTTATCATCTGTTCAAAAGGAACAAGAAACATCATTTCACTGGACTTTTTTTATGTCACATTTTAGTGTTCATAATAGACATTCACTAAATACCACCAAATCAAAACTTGTGCACCAACAACTGTTACAGAGGATGAAGAAGTAAATAAATTCCAAACTAAATGAATAGGATTCCAGAATAAAATAGCATATGCTTTTAAGTGCAAAGACAGGGAAGAACAATTTTTTAAAAGTTCAAAAATTATCTTGAATAAGAAAAAAACAGTCCAAAGTTTATAGACTCGGCAGAGGTCTCACGCCCATATTTCATGAATACATCATTTTTTAAATGGTTTATTGATTTTTTTTAAAAAATTACTATTGTTTCCTAATATTCCCACCCTAATAGAAACCAGTCTTTTAACCAATATATACAGCTAAATAAAGCAAACCAGTATCAGGCCCCATTGTGCATCTACGATCTATCTTTCCTGAAAAGAGGGACCTGTATGTCACTATCAGTTTTCTGGAATAAAAATTGGCCATTGCATTAATCTGAGTTCTGATAAGATTTTTAGTGATTTTTCTCCTTCCATTACTGTCATAGTTTTGTATATATTCTTTTTTTGCTTACTTTATTCTGTTCATATCTTTTCAGGGTACTGTGAACTATTCACATTCATTGTTTCTAACAGTGTAATAAGATTCCACTGCATTCATATCCATATATCACATCTTTTCTCAGTCAATCTCATATGAAAGGGAATCCACTTTGTTTTCACTTGGGGGCCTTCACCAAAATGTTTTAAATATACATGCATATGTATATGCATGTATATATTTTTTATTTTTATTATATGTTATTTGTATATTATATGCCTATGTATATATGCATGTTTGTATTCATTTTACCTTTGACCTCCTTGGAGATTATGCCCCAGGAGTATTATTAACTCCAGGACAAAGAATATGAACAGTATTGAAACATTCTTCTTGAGGAAAGTCAGTAGTTTGGAGATACAAGAAGCAACATCATATGGCATAGAGTATACTACACTTGCATTCATGTTATAAAGACATGAGATTTTTGTTGAATCTGCAAGCTTTTGACTTCTCTTTTTTCTCATTCCTAACCATATCTTTAAACTAAAAAAAAAACTTTCCCTTTCATGTGTGTAATATATACTGTTTTCACTTTCATTTTTTCTAATTCAATTTGGAGTCTTCAGACAATTTATTTACCTCTTCATCCCCTGCAGTAGTTGCTGGTACATAAATTCTGTTCCCTTACTAGCTATGTGACCTCATACAAGTTACTTAACTTCTCTAAGCCTCTGTTTCTTCATCTATAAAATAGAGTTGAATTTGATAGCTTCTATGGTCCCTTAAAACTCTAAATTTATGATCTTATCATCCTATGGTCCTATGAGTACCAAATAGCATTACAAAGAAAGAAATTGATTTTATCTTTACATATTGGAGACTACAACATTTTTAAATTGGCTGTCTATGACTAGATTTTTAAGAGCAAAGATCAAAATCAACATCAGGTTAGAAGAAGAAAAATTAGAAGCTATAAACCACAAATGAGGTAGTTCCAACTTGTTTAAATAAATGACTACAAAAAGTGAGAAATGAATAAAAGGATAGATATTGATATAGACTCTTGCCACTTCTGAAAAAACTTTAACTAATACTGGCAAATTGAGGTGACCAAGACAACATAGAAATCACCTCAACCAAAAAACACTTGATCTTAATTTGAGAAAGTTGCCAGAGCACTTAGAGGTTATGGCTACCTCAGTTTTGCGGATTGGCCTTACATTCTCAGGTTGTCCTGATGCTGAAGCCAGCCTTCTACCCATATGACACTATACACATAGACACAGACACAGACAGACAAATACACATACACTGTAATGTTAACGAGAGTTGCTAGGTTAAGGAAGGGTTGTTTTGTAGGAAGGCTCACACCTTTTGTTGATTTCTAATGAAACACTGAGTCTGAAAAGTGTATATATACTCTGAGGTGAGGTTTTGCTTTGGTGGCTTACTCTTTGGAAGAAGGTTCATGTGCCAAATGAGACTCTGGGTAGCCATTAAGGATCCCATCCCTCTCCCCTGCCATTTTAAAAACCCAGATATTGGTGCTTCTCTCTCTGGTAACTATGTATGTAATAGTCAGACAGTTAGATTTATCTGTTGATCTCTGATGTGTGTATTGCTTATGGTCAGACAGTTAGAAACCCTGTCTGTTGGGCTTCTTTATTTCTCTGTATTTCTTCTGTTGGTATAAATGATTAAAGAAGATTGTTGACCCCTGAAAAGTTGCTTTCCTTTTAGAAAAGCAGATCAAAGAACCTGTGCTAGCAGGTCATCCTGGGCATGCTAGGGTGCTTACTGTCACACACACACATACACACACACACACACACACACACACACACACACACTGCACATTTCACCTTGATGCACTATGGACACGAGCTATTTCTTTTTCAGATTCTCAGTCCAACACTCTTGCTATAGAATAGAATTTTAAGACATTTCTATATATTTGAACATTTAGAATGGAGAATTACTTTGGTAGACACTGAGCAATGCCCCTCTAGGGTTGATGGCTATTTTACATGAGCAAAAAATCAATGAATTCCTGAAAGCATATTCTAGATTTTACTAATATAATCAAATATGTTGAGAGAGAGAACAATTTGATCATTCTTCCACTCATCAGAAGAGTAATCTTCTATCTACCTTTTCCCACAGAGAAGTCTTAGTTTCCCCTCTTGCTCCATCTTGGAACAGAAAAGGAATAAGAGATGAAGAAACAGTTTAGATTGCTACTATCTCATAATTTTATAGAAAGAAAGAAATCTAGCAAGAAAAAGGCAAGCATGATGTGGTTGAAGCCCCACCTACTACTTAAAATCATCAGGTCACATACTCCTAGTCATCTGCCTACCTCAGGTAAGTCAGTTAGGCTGTCCTTTTTCTCTTCTTGTACATCATCCCCCACACCATCTTCCAACCAGTAGTACCTGGGGCTGGGGAAGGGAATTAATCCACTCAGCTTTGGAGCACCACTTAGGGGATGAACAGTCCTGAATGGAAAGGGAGTGAATGCAAATTTGCCTAACTCATATCAAATTGGCTCCAGACCATACTCTGCATACATTCACCCCAGGCATCTTGCAATCTGGTCTATCTCCATGCACCTACCACCCGACCACTTTACCCTGCTCCTACTGCTTTCCACCTCTTATTCCGGAAATAATGATCAAACCAATATCACTATTGTGACAATCAACTATTTAAGATTCTATTCACCATTCCTGTGTCTTCACAGGATGAAATTATTTTCTCATCTACTCCTTTATATGTGCTGTTCTTCACTATTAGAATGTAAAGTCCTTGAAAGAAAGGAATACTTCATGTTGTGTTTCCTTTTTACTTTTAAAATTTTTATTAATTTTTTCAAATTGAGTTTCAAATTTTTTTACTCCCTTTTTTGCCTCCCTCAACCATTAAGAAGGCAAGCAATAGGATATCAGTGATATAGCACATAATAGTTCTATCCCTAGTACCTCATATTAGGTGCTTAATAATTTTTTTTATTCATTCATTCATTATGGTTACAAATCCTACCAGTTAATCACCAAGCATAGTACAACATCTGACTGCACCCTCTATCATAAGTCATTTAGTCTCTGACCCCATTTACACAAGGAAAGTGAGCTCCCTAAATCCAGAACATGTGACTAGTCAAGCACTACATCTTTGGATCAAGGGAAAGTTGGTCCTCAAATCCATGGTTCCCTGAATACCATTCCTAAAGTAGTAAAGACTACATAGAGGAGTGGCAAGATATTCGACCCTCTTTCCATTCATACATAAAGAGGGTCTCAGTTATTAAATATGATATTACCAAGGTTTCTGGAAATAAGGGGACATTCCTATGAATTCTATAGCAAATGTAAGCAGGATTGATTATAAAATCACCAAGACACGATCCATTTCCAAGATCATGTACTCTGAAATTACCCTCTCTACTCTCAATCATCTATCTTTCCATTTCTTCCATCACCTCATTATACTTAAACTGTTCTTTATTGTCATTTTGTCCTGAAGTTCTTTTATACTTCTTTGCTCTCTTATCCCGTCCACCCTTGATCACATCCCTTTCTTCATAGTTGATTTCATAGACAACCATTTCAATAATATACTATCCTTGATTCTTTAATTCCATAATCCTTTGTTTTTCTATTGTCCTCATCTTGTTAATTCTCAAACCTAGACCACCCAAATTTTAAGACATCAGTTATCTCTTCTGCTAAATTTACTCCTGGTTGTTGATTATACCCCAAACTTAACTTATCATCATCTTCTCAATTTTCCCATTTTCACTGATAATGCCAATAAAACCCAGGCATAAACTTCAGCATCATTTTTTTTATTCTTCCCTCTTCTTCATTTCCCCCATTCAGTCATTTCCCAAGTCCTGTTTATTCTCTCTCCACAATATCTCTAAGATTTGAAAGAAGCCAGGGAAGTCAGTAAAATCATTTTGACAGCTGAATGGAGAATAGATTGGAAGGTGGAGAGACTTATAATAGGGAGATCAATCAACAGGCTATTGCAATAGTCCAGGCATAAGCTGATGAAGTCCTACATTGGATTGGTGACAATGTCAGAAGAGAGAAGAAGGTATATGAGAGATGGAAATGGCAGGACTTGACCAGTCTGGATATGAGGACTGAGAGAGTGACAAGTCAAGAATGACACCTAGATTGGGAGTCTGGATGACTGTGAGGCTGGTGGTACCCTTGATAGTAATTAGGAATTTAGAAAGAAGGAAGTGTTTAGGGTAAAGATAGAGTTCACTTTCGTATATGCTAAGTTTGAATTGTCTATGGGATAATGAGTTTGAAATATCCAAGAGGCAGTTGGAGTTGCAAGGTCAGGAGAGATTAGGGGTAGGTGCCAAGTGAAAAGAGATGAGGATCCAGGACAAAAAGCTTAGAGACACCCACTTTAAGCAGGCATGATATGGATGAAGGTCCACCAAAGGATGCTAAGAGGCAAGAATCAGATATGAAGGAGAAACAAGAGAGAGTAATATCATGGAAACTTACGTAGAAGAGAGTATCAAGGAGAAGAGTTATTGATTATCAAAGGCTACAGAGAGATCCAGAAGGATGAGGACTGCTAAAAGACCATTAGATCTGGCAGTTAAGGATCATTAGTAACTTTGGAGGGAGGAGTTTTTGTTGAAGTATATGGTCAGAAAGTAGGCTATAGAGATTTCATCTCTGAGAGCACAGGAATTTTTCTTCTCTCTTTTTTTTGGCTTTAAAAACTTTATTTAAGACTGGGGATTTTAAAAGAGAAGGGGAGAGAAAGAATGAAAGGCACCTATTATAAACACTCTTCTCAAATAATTTAGCCACTAAAAGGAGAGCTATATGGGACAATAGTTAATGAGGAAGAAGGGATCAAGTGAGTAAGGGGTTTTTGAGAATGAGGAAGACATAATCATGTTTTCAGGCAATGAGGAAAAAGTCAGTAAACAGAGATAAAGAAATATAAATGGCAGAGTGAGGATGATAGAAGAGGCAATCAATTGGAGAATGTAGGCTGGAATGGGATCACTTGTTCATATAGACAGGTCTCTCTTGGCAAGGAGAAGGTCCATTTCTTTATATGAGACAGAAGTCAAGGCAGAGGAAGTGGCAGAAGGCATTTGGGTGATGTGAGATGAGGAAGAGGGGGAAAAGACAAAGTTTGCAGTAAATAACCTCATTTTATCCTATGAAATATGAGGCAAAGTTCTCAGATGAAAGTGGGGAAGGGAAGGGAGAACCATGGGAGGTTTGATGAGAGATGAAAAGGTTTAGAAAAGTCATGGTGATAATTATGTCATGCCATTGCTTCAAATCTTCCAGTGGTTTCAGTTGCTTCGAGGATAAAATAGACTCCTTCGCCTCATCTATAAGGGCATTTACAGTGTGTTCAGTATAGCTTTCCAGCCTTATTTAATCCCTTTCATTCTTCTTTGCATTTATTCTGCAGTATGTAATCTCTTTCTTGCATTCATCAGATATTACTATACTTGCATATTTTATATACAGACTGCTGGATTGGATGTTCAGGAAAATGGGAAGTATAGCTAAGGCATCACTTTCCATTCAAGAGCTGACAGCCTAGTAAGGAGATAAAATAGAAACAGAGATAGCTATAAAACACAATATATGAAATCCAAGGCAGGAGGTGATTATTGAACTGGGGGTTCAGGGAAGACTTTGTTATAGAGATAGAATTTGAGCTGAGCTTTTGAGGATGGGTGTTCAATCATTTTCAGTCATATTTGATTCTCCAGCTCATTTTATAGATGAGGAAACTGATGCAAACAGGGATAAGTGACTTGCCCAGTATCACACAGCTTGGCAGTGTCTGAGGCTGGATTTAAACTTACAAAGATGAATCTTTCTGATTCCAGGATCAATGCTCTATCCACTATGCCAGGATGAGTAGGAATTCAAAAGTCAGATAAGCACTGAGGAGAATTTGAGAAAGAGGGTACATCATCAGCAAAGCCACAGAAGCAAGAGAATTGATGGCATGTTCAGGAATTGAAGAGCAGATCAGATATATTATTTTTTCCCAGTCTTGTTTTGCACACTTGAGGTTCTGTATAACCTGCAGGAGGAAAAGGCTCCTGTGGGTCCACAGAATTATTTCATGGAGTCCATAACCCTACATGGCATAATCATTTGTATCTTAATTTAGTAGATCTACCTACTGTGCCACCTAGCTGCCTCTACGTAGTTTTTTATCATCATGCATTTTCTGTCAGTCCACAAGCATTTTTTTAAAATGCTTCATATGTGCCAGGAACTGTGCTAAGCACTGTGTATACAAAGAAAGGCAAAAACTCCATAAAGGGTACTCATAGGGGATTAATGACCTTGGAGAGGTGTTTTGTTTTGGAAAGTCACAAGGATGGGGAGTGGAGTCCCAGGGGATTTGATTGTCACATTTTATCCAATAGAAAAGATAGATTGGATTATGGTTCCAAAGCTAGAACATAGAGGAAGAGCGATATGCATAGCTTAAGGGTAGCAGGCCAAAAGATGACTGGAGTATAACTTAAAGTATGATTGGACTAGCTAGGTATTATGGGCCATGTGAGATAATAGCCAACCAGAACAAGGATTACAGTCAAGAATTACAGAACTGAAAGGATTAAGGCCTCTAAAACATCTGCTCTGGTTGGAAGGGTATATTGGTAGGTTGTTATGAAGGAAGTAACTGAGGGAAGGAGGAAAAACATGTTTTAAGTGCATATTATGTGTAAAGTGTGGTGCTAAGCTCTTAGCATACAAATAAAAAAGTAAAACAATTTCTTCTCTCAAGGAGTGACATTCTAATGGAAGAATGAATATATAAGGCTTTTTGGGTGCAAGTCAGATGGGGGTACCCATGCTTCTTAGAGTGCAGCAGCAAACATTATGGAAATGAATAATCTTTAATATTATTTACACAGATAAAACCAAGTCTGTTTGAAACTGAACCATTTGACAGGCCTTTGATGGCAAGAATGTTGTATTCCAGATCTTCAGTAGTTGCGGATTCTAAGGAAGCAGGGGTTGCAGGCAGAGGTTGTTGGCAGGTTTTATCTACACAGGCTATTTTCATAGTTAATGGCTTCTAGGAAAGGGCTGGAAACATGACAGGGCAAGAAGGAGAGGAGGAAGAGTTGTTACTATTACAAGGATTTTAGGGGGATAGTGGATGGTTTGTGATTGATGCTAGTGGTGATTAAGATTTATCTGAAATTTTGGTTACCTGAAATATTGGAACTTGAATCCAAATTCCTTGATCTGTTGTTCAATTCTTAATATCATTTCAATAATTTTAGTGCAAGTCAGTTGGACAAGGTACTAACATTTATGAAGTACCTACTATGTACCAGCACTCTGGTGATACTAAGAAATTAAAAAGTACTCCTTTCTTCCTGCTTATCATAACTATATTTAATAAATTTTCATTTGTTACAATTATCAGTATCATTACCAACATACATTTAACATTTCGAATCATGTCTATGTCATGGCAAAGATGATGTGTTGTATAGGATTATGGAAATAGGTAGGAAATTTTCATCATTTTCCTTTTTGCATGAAGTTTTTATTTGTTTTGTGACTTTGGAAAGGAATTTCACTTTTCTCAAATGTGCCTCAATTATGCCCTCATGAAATCAGAGTAAAAAATAGATACCACTTTCTCATTTCTTTAGTATAATATTCTTAAGAGTAAAGTTTCATTCAGACTAAGATTGACTCAAACCATAACTGAACTGTTTATTTCAACATGCCCTTAGGCTTCAAACTAACCTCATACTGTTAGAGAGAGCTAGGGAAATGGAGAACCGCTTTTTCCAGTTCCCAGGGGAGAACAAAAAGTTTGTGAGATGCTGACATAGTTTGCTAAGGCAGGAGTAGACTTTCTTCCTTAAAAAATAAATACCCCAAAGAATTGTAAGTCATTGGTCTAAATTGGTCTCAAGCAAAGACATGGAGTAGATGACTCCTGAAATATTTATCATTTCTATCCAATTGTTTTGTAGATTTTTGTATTCATTTGATTTTTGTCTGTAATTTTTTTATTTGAGAATTAAATGCAAAAAAGAAACAAATACTAAAACTAAAAAAATACAAAATAAGGAAAGAAAAAAGCATTGTCATATGAGAGTTGTCTATCTTTTTTTGCTTCTTTATAAGTTTTCTTTTGTTCTTTCTATCATAATTTTTATCATAAACACATTTGACATACACTCATTTTTTCTTAAATAACTTTTCATTGTTCATCTCCCCAAATTGATTTTTATGAAAACATTCGATATTTTTTAACTTATGTAACCTCTGACCCAAAACCCATTGGTATAGGACTCTCTCCTTACTGGTGGAGATGAAGGCCCTGCCCCACATGACAGTCAGGGCAGAGCTGGTAAGAGGCAAGAGAGCTCCAGCCTCTTCCAGTATCTCTGCCAGCTCTCTAAGTCAGAATTTCCCTTTTGAGTCCCCTTTGGTCTCCAAGAGTCTCTCCTTTTTGGGAACTCTTCAAAGAGCAGTTTCCCTTAGGGATTCTTCAATCTTTAAGTTGCTTCTGGCTTCCAACTTGAAGAGAAAAGTTAGAAGACAACCCCCCTTCAGAAGGCTGAAGAAAAAGACTCTAGAAAGAAATTGACATAAAAGAAATTGAGTCTCCACCTCCACCTTGCTACTCTTAAGACTTCGGAGTGTTTTATGTTAGGTGAGATCTAGGACACTCTTGGTTGAGTTGGATTATCTCTCTCCCAGCGGAAGCATTCCTTCACCCTGTACTATATGGTATGTGTTCTCCTTTGTATATCTTCTTTGACTTTGATTTTCTTGTGACTTGGATAAATGGGTGAGTTGCTATGTGCATTCTCTGTGGAACTCAGATGATAAAGTGATCAGGCCTTAGGTATAAACCTCAGGGTCCCTCCTTCCCCCACAAAATGACAAAGCAATCAGAAGTTAGATGGAACTCAATCACAATCCCTACATGAATAATGTTTAAGGAAGCAGACAGATATACTTCTAATCCAGCACCCCAATCTTCTTCCTTCCCTTCTGGCAGAAATGTCTCTCTTGGAGAGGATAGAAGGAAGAGAGGCTAGAGATGTAGACATTCTGCCTCCCTTAGAGTCACATACAGTGACAGACCTCATCATAGGTGGGTCTTACTACACATATGAGAGTCCCCTCTTATCACTACACTTATTTCCAAGAACTATTCAAGACCCATTTTCTGTATGTCTCATTCATTCTATGATTTTTCCAGGAGGAGTGGTCTTTACCTAAGCTGAAGTTCTATACCACATAGATTCTCACACATACCACATGTTCACACTGTTGTTTATATACTGGTAGGCAGGCTATGAACATTTATAAAACTCTTACTACATGCCAGGTATTGTGCCAAGAGCTGGGGATACTAATACAAACAAAAAGAAAGACAATCACTGACCTCAAGGAGTTTACATTCAAATAAAAAATAACATGAAAAAAGGGAAAAGTAGAATGAGAAGAAAGAAGAGGGATGAGGATAAATCCAGGAAAGTCAGAATCACATCTGGGAGGTCAATGAAACATGGCCCATTCAGGCCCAACCACAAAATGGATTCTCAAAGGAGGACCTCACCAATGGGAGAATGGGTCAGGAAACATGGAGAGATATATCAGGTTAATAAAGCCCCAGGAAGTGAGGGAAATTCCAAGGTGAAATCGCAGCTGAAAGATGGTGACAAAACTTGGAGAGTTAAATGAAAGGGAGTGGAAAGACTGCATTAGTTTGTTTCAGTCCATGGGGCCTTGTCCTGGAGAGAGCATGATTTCTTCTTTTTTCGTACCCACCTCCTTCAACCCTTGCATCTACCATAATGCTGAGTGCTTAATAAACACTTACCAAATAAATGAATGAATTCCAAAAGCAGAAACACTTTAGAGAGAACATCCATAAGCCTCCACTTTGGAGAGCATTTGATGCTCATATTCTCAGCTCAAATGATGTTTTCATATCTAGAGCCAGACTGTACTGGATTCTTTAAGGAAAAAGTAAACCTCTGCAGTCAGCTAGAAATAAAAATGTTTCCTGGAACATGAAGGATGAAACTGATGAGAAAGACGAAAAGACAGAAAGCTTCCATAACCTCTCCCTACTCTCCTCCAAGGCTTCTCTCCCAGAATGTAACATTTAAAAGAGAATTTTAAAGGGCAGGCAAGTTAGTCGAGGCCTAACGTGACCAATGTGAGAAAAACGATTAAACTAGAATTGAAAAAACAAGCAAGTTTGGCGTAATGACAAGAATGACCATCATTTACAGTATTTTATGGTTTGCAAAGCACTTTATATATGTCATCTCGTGTCCCTCACAAAAAAGCCTGTGATGTGGGCTAAGATTATTCTTACCTTTTTACAGGTTATGAAACTGAGGCTGAGAGGTTGTATTGGCCAGTGGCCAAGACCTATCTAGTTGGGGTCTGACAAGCTTTGAGCACAGTTGTTTCTGGCAAGTTCAGCAATTTTATCCACTGTCCCACCCAGCTGTAATAATATGAATAAAACTTCCAAATGAAAGTTGCATCATCATTGGTACCTACCTGTTCAATGCCCCTGAAAGTGTATTGTCTTTTTTAACAACACTTGGAAATTAGGGAGGGGCAGGTAATAATTACCATGAAATCTTTTCCTTTGACTGAATGAAAGGAAAGCAAGCCATGTGTCAGCATATCACTCTATTCCTCTAACCACATGAATTTACAGTCACAAAGCAAATCCACTATTCAATTTACTAAACACTTACTATGTGCAAGGTCCTGTGCTGTGATGTGCATACAAAAAAGAAGAAAATTGTCCTGGCCCTTAAGGAGAGTACAATCTAAAGAAACTCGTGACCAAAGTTGAAATATTTCTGAAGAGCTGTCCTCAGTGTAAGTCAAACTCTTTACCTTCTTTTTTATCTGCCTACCTCACGCCAAAAGAAGGAATGGATTTTACTGTTTAGTCAAGTCTGACTCTTCATGACACCATTTGGGTTTTCTTGGCAAAGATATTGGAGTAGTTTGCTACTTCCTTCACCAATTCATTTTACAGATAAGTAAACTAAAGCAATCAAGGTTATATGACTTGCCCAGGGTTGCAGAGCTAGTAAGTGTCTGAAGCTATATTTGAACTCATGAAGATGAATCTTTCTGATTCCAGGCCACTGTGCCACCTAACTACTCTTTATTGACTTTAAAACAAGATAATAAGATTAATGAGGATATAGTGAATAAAAGCTAGCATTAGTGAGACTATGCCTTCTGTCAAAATTATTTAAGAAAATACAGTTGATAGAATTTCCACTTACAGGGTAGGGCAGAGAGAGAACAAGCATTTATTAGTTGCCTTCTATGTGCAAGGAACTATGCTTTACAAACATTATCTCATTTTATTTTATTCTCATGACATTTCTAGAAGATGGATGCTATTATTATCCCCATTTTTCAGTTGAGGAAACTAAGGCAGTTTATGAGAAGGATAGAGCAAAGGAATTTGAATTATTTCTTTCAGAACAGCTCAAATCTCAAATCACTACTTCAAAAACAACTTTTCATATTAAATAAGTAAAATGTACTAATAATGATGCTAAATTAAATAGTCAAATAATTTTTCCCCATCTCACAAGTCTCACTAGTATGGAGGTCAAATATTCACAATATTCCATTTTCTATACAATACTGTCATTTGGGAGAGAGTGGATTTTTATTTATTTATTATTATTTTGCTTTGTTTTGTTTTTAGACATCTGTCATTTCTTAGAACAAAGATTTCTGTTCTGTGGTTCTTAATCAGCTTTGCAAGGTGGTTTTCCTGGCATAAGAAGAAGTCATTTGAATAATAAAAGCTCATATTTATAATTACATTGAGTTAAATAGATTTGCTTAGCTTGGGGGTTAGGGTTATTCATAAACAGATGTGAGAGTCCAGAAAGCCCCAGCAACTTAAAAATTCCATTGCTATGGGGTTGCTAAAGAGCTTTGAAGCCTGAATGTACATATAAAAAAAAAAAAAGAAAAACCTCAGAATTGTCAAAATGGTAACAACCTGAATCTATTTATTAAGAACCTTTCTGAATACTTTCAATGTACTGTATAAGTAAATGATCATAAGTGAGCCCTTGTCTGGGCTAGAGTACCCATTCCCTGATTATCCAGGAAGAGCAGCTTTCTCCAAGGTCATTTGCCCAGATACGAGGCCATCTTGCCACCTCAAAGACAGTCTGCTGGTTCTGCTAGAGTGAGGATAAAGGAATGGCCATATGATTCTTTGTATTCTCCACAATAGGGAGGTGGACAGGAAACAATTGAGCTTTCTTCTTGATTGCTTGGGAAATGGAGTTCAAAGAGGTTATCCTGGGAGGCAATACAACCATGAGAAAGAATCAGCAGCTGAGTGCACTGACCTGATTACTAAGAAGTTGTTTAGCTCATTCACTCAATAACTCAATCACTCAATATTTTCTAAATGCCTACTATATGCCCAACACTGTTGGACCTAACGCTCCCATATTTGAACTATACCAGGGCTGACATATGGGAAAGGTTGGACAGTCAGTCAATAAGCACTTAATAAGTGCCTTCTATATGCCAGGTGCCTTGCCAAGGGCTCTTACTGTAATTTTTTAAAAATACATATTTTGATAACAATCCATCAGTCTATAAATATCTATTAAGTGTCTTCTGTTCCAGGAACTGGGGATACAAAAAAGGACAAAAGATAGTCCCTGCTCTTAAAGGGTTTACAGTCTAGTGGGGGAGATGACATTCCAACAACTACACACAAACCAGCTATATAGAGGAAAAATTGGAGATAAATAAATTGGAGGGGAGTGGGTTGGCTGTTACCCTTTGTTCTCAAAGATGACCAAAATGACATCACTGTCATGTCACAGCATGTCTGACTGTGGCGGATTAGGCCAATGCAAGCTCAGAATTCTCTATCACAGTCAGGCACAGATAGTCCATGCAAATATAAGGCTGAATTCTCTAAATTTGCACAGCTTACATTTCTTTTGAGCTGCCTCAGTTCTTCTTTGCTCACAGAGCTCAACATCTTCTCCGATGAGGGCATGCCATGCTGGGTGATCCTGTGCCAGTGTCTTCCATGTCACACACTCAATTGCAAAGTTCTTAAGAGAGACCTTGAGAACATTCTTGTATTGCTTTTTCTGACCACCTTGTGAGAGCTTGCCCTGTATTAAAGTTGAGGACAAGGAAAAGGCTTCTTGGAGAAGGTGAAACTTTAGCTGAGACTTGAAAGAAGCCAGGGAAGCCAAAGGGCAGAAATGAGGAGGAAGAGCATTCCAGGCATGGGCCACAGCCAGTGAAAATGCCAGAAGTCTGGAGATGGAGCGTTTTGAGTAATAAATAACAAGGAGTCCAGTGTCACCTCAAAGTATATGGAGGTCTAAGAATTCTAAAGGTCTAAGAAGATGAGAAAAGCGGGAAGGAAACAGGTTATGAAGGGATTTGAACACCAAACAGTATTTTATATTTATTTCTGGAGATGATGGAGAGCTATTAAAGTTTGCTTATTGGGGGAGTGGGTTAAGGTGGCTGCATGGTCAAATCCAAACTTTAGGCAAATCAATTTGACAATTGAGTAAAGAATGAACTGGAGAGTTGAGGGAGAGAGATTAACCAACAGGTAACAAATAGTCAGTCCTGGAGGCGATAAGGGCATGTATCAGAATGGAGGAAGTATCAGAAGAGAGAACCAGTAGACAAAAGACAAAACTTTTAACAAAGTTCTTCAATGGGCAGGAAGGTAGCCCAGGATTGTAGGATATGTGGCATCAGAGATACCAATCCAGATTGGTTGGTGTGTTTCTCTCTCTGTCTCTCTCTCTCTCTCTCTGTCTCTCTCTCTCTGTCTCTCTCTCTGTCTCACTCTCTCTCTGACATTCACTTTACTCCCTTGTGTGAGAAATTATTCATTTGGAACCCTACTCTATTCCAATCGATATTAATCATTTTGAAATTTTATATAAATCATGCAGGGATAATTAGATAATTTTGGTTATTAGAGTGGGGCTTAAACTAATGCAACATTCACCAATTGTTTATCAATTATGAAGCTCACTTGAGCAACCACAAGAAAGATATCTCCAATCCTGTTTTTTTGCTAAAATCCATGTCCAAGCCTGGCATGGGTGCAATGTCTTTATTCTTTGAGAAGTTCCCCAACTAATTTTTGTATCTTCACTCCACTCTCTCTTGTCAGACATGATCTCATGACCACTTAGTCACCAGAGATGACCTTTGCCTTGCCCATCTTGTAGCCATGAATGCTGATGCATCATTTCTGGCCTTCCTAGAGAGTCAAAATCAAGGTCTATCAATCAATGAGTTTCTGTATTTTATCAGTCCTCTTTTGCATGTTTGGGTATCAAACGCTATAAAAGTAAGGCCCAGGGAAAGGGGGCATCTCAAATTGTTAGGAAGGTCTGAGGTCCATTTCATTAAAGGGGACCATGGACCCTTTAATGAAGAACCATTGGCTTGGAGCTCTGCCTCAGTGGTTTTTCTGGAACATTGGACAATTTTAGACCCTACACTGGTCAACCTTTGCCTTGTCCCAAGGACCAGAATAATCCATGTCCTGGAGAACTTAACCATTTCATCTCTGGAACTTCTACCTTGCAGTTTCCTGTCCTGACTGGTATTTCACATGATCAATTCTATTAGACCAGGTTGGCTCTAGCCTTGTTTCACTTTACTTCCCTCCCATTTTCTCCTGATGAGCCAACTTGCTATACCCTCTTCACTGCCTTTCCCCCGTGTACTCCCCCTTTTCAGTTCTAGAACAAAAAGGGTATGTCTCTCTCTTCCCCTATAATTCCACTCACCAAACCTGAAATTTTCTAAACTAAAACATCCCTCCAAAACCATTACTCCCTTTTATATTTTACTTCCCCCTACGTAAGCTACTTGAGTTCATGGACTTGTCAGGTGCACTGTCTCTTTAAAGTCCTTTTCATACAAAATAACTGATGATGAAAAGGGCCAGAAATTTTTGTACGAAGGAAAACATTTGCATATGTTGCAAACCATGTAAGGTATGGTTGCTTCTATGGATGAAAGTTTGATGTTTAATAGGAATAGAAAAAGAATTTTCTAGCATAAACTGCTAAACTATGAAGAAACATCTCTTCCAGACTAGATTTTGGAAATTTATGGAGAGAAAATGATCTGTGGTATAAATGAGGATTCAGATCTCTTATTAACAATGTGGATTGGTGCCTCATTTGTATGGGAAAAGTCTAATGTAATACAGAGGTAAAGGAAGAACTTTTATTCACTAATAACTAGAGAAATGTAAGCATAAAGAAATACGGTTCCAAGGGCACCAGAAATATAGATTGTCTTGCAGTAGACTTCAGATCAGAGTCTTGATGTGTATTGCCCCTAATTTGCATTTGCGTGTCTTATTACAAAAGAGGGTAAAACTAATACAATAAAGAATTAAATATTTGGAAACTAACGTAAGATTGAAAAAGGACTGGCAATTTGGTCACAGTAATTTGGGGAGTTAAGACTTTTTAATGTAAAGGTGAGTCACTGAGCGTTAGGAAGCTGTTATTTAGAAAGACACGAGGTATCACCCTAGAGAGTCGGGGTAAAGGAAAAGTGAGAAGTTACTCCATTGGTACTTTGACAATTAGAGGCACTCATCTGAGGAAAGGATTCAACTGAATGATTTCTTATTGGTCAGAAAAAAAGTAATATCATTTCCTAAGAAATTCAGTGATGGCGCTGTCCTTCAGCACTATCTAGATTTGGAGTAGAGTTAAGCTTTTAATAAGGGCCAGTTGTATATTGCTTGTTTGTACATATTTGTTTTCCTGTTGTCTCCTCCATTCAGTTGTAAACTCCTTGAGGGCAAGGACTGTCTTTTCCTTTTTTTAGCAGTGTCTGGCACATTGTAGGCACTTAATAAATGTTTAGTGATTGATTGAAGTTGAACCGGGAATGTATTGTTGTGACCTTCATTCTGATTAGACAACACATGGCATTCAGGTGAATGAATAACTGTTCAGGCTTATTAATATCACTATATAGCCAATATGATGAGCCTGGAAATTCTTTGACTTTTATATTAATAGCTAGGATTTTCTAAATAAACTTTGTAAGGGGACTAGCTAATTGAAAAATCCAAGAATTTCCCTGGCAAGAATGGTGAGGATCAACGGTCAAGAAAGGAGCTGAGAAGTAGCTTCATGAGTAGAGGTGTTCCTGAGTGGCTCAGTAACATTTCAGCCTTCAGTCTAGAGCTATTAGTTGGCCTAAGCACATGAATTTTCCTCCATCACTTGCTTCTATGCCATATTCCTATGAATATGTGCCAACTCTTCACCATAACTATTTAGGACATCATTGGAAGGATGTGATCTGGCTTATACATGTATTTCATCATATTACGTTATTTATAGATTTACTTCTACATGTTAGCATATATATATAATATCATTATTTTTATTATTTCTTTTGCCTTTTGGTTGTTGTTGCTGTTCAGTCGTTTCTATCATGTTGGACTCTTCATAAGCCCGTTTGGAGTTTTCTTGGAAAAGATGCTGGAGTGATTTGTCATTTCCTTCTCCAGCTCATTTTGTAGATGATGTACTGAGGCAAACAGTGGTAAGGGATGTGCCTAGGGTCACACAGTAGTAAGTGTCTGAGGCATGATTTGAACTAAAGAAAATGAGTCTTCCTGACTTCAGGCCCCGCACTCTATCCACTGTACCATCTAGCTGCCTTTTGCCTTATTATTGAATATTAATTTATATTATTTCATATGTGGTAGGACTTCAACCCCTTCCTAGCTTTGAGGCAAGCTCACTCTCTATTATCTCTTTATTATTCCATATTGCCTCTCTTCTAACCTGGAGAATCTGAGTTCTTCAAAGAATTTGTCTTCCTCACATGATAGACTCATAGATTGAGAACTATAAATTGCCACAGAGGTCATCTAATTCAACCCCCTTATTTAACAGATAAGGAAACTGAGGACCATAAACGTTGTGATTTACTGATGCTAGTAAGTGTCCAATGTGGAATTCAAAATTAGATCTTTTTGACTGTAAGCTCAGATTCTCTCTCTCCACTAAACTTCATCTTCTGTACGGCTTGGTTTTTATTTTATTTTCAATTTATAGAATAAAACAAGCATTTCCTCTGTATGGCTTGTTAACATATACTGTTGTTTTCAGCATGTTTATACTTATTTAAACATTGAAAGATAAGATGATCCGATATTGGAGATGTAAAAGTGGGATTATTCTTGTCTTCATTTTCTTTGGTACTATTTCCACTTCTCATGCATCAGGGGCTGTAGTATTATCACTAAAATATGGTTGTTTTTTTGTCATAGATGAAAAAAATGTTAACAGGCCTTTCTCCATTTTTTGCCTGTTATCCCCCTTCCTTAAATCTTAAATATTCTCAGTATGAGCAATTTTAATTGACTATCATGACATAATGCCTAAAAAGTAATTTTTCTTTCCATCAATTATTCTTTAATGAGTAGACTCCTCATAACCTTGCACCATCTATCACAATAAGATTTTATAAATGAGTTCCTATTCTAAAATGGTATTGGCCTTGGCTTCCATATCCCTCAGTTTGGCGAGGAAATAAGTAATTTGCTAAGGAAAAAAAGTGATTGCTAGGCTTTTTTTTTATTTTGGGAACATCTTCATTGTAATCGTGGTAATAGTCTGTAAGGATATGTTCCTTTATGTAGTTACCATTTTTGAGCAATTAAATTATATTAAACATCTTCTTTACTCTTTCTTTTTATTTGTTCTTACTACTGATCTTTGCATTAATAAATCCATGTTCTGATTATACACAGCTGACATGGAAATGATTCCCACCTTAGAAAACAGTTGTTTGCTAAGATATAGTAAATTTTATTTTTGTGATGTTATGTGATGTTTGCCATGTCTCACACCTTTTGACCATCTACTTAAATAATTTAAGAACTGATAAATATAAATATGTATGGAATGATTTTACATATATACGTATTTATGCATATAGATGGAGAGAGACAGAAAGAGATGTTTGTATCTAATAATAGACATCTCTAGGGTAAGAGTGGGGAGGGAAGAAAAAAAGAGAAAAAAGGAAGGAATTTACAGGATAACTTTATTATTATATTTAAAAGGAATAGTAAGTTGTACATAATAGATTTTCAGTTCCATGTGCAGTCATCTTTTTTATGTTATGGAAATGTTTGTTTGATTCCATAAATTAAAAAGTTAATAAATAAAAATTTAAAAACAGTTTATGATATTCTATATAGTCTATAAGCCCATGATCTCTTGTGTTTCTTATTCCTATCATATTTTCAACATATTTTTATTTTTCTCCCTTATTCCTACCTACCTTAGCAATGAAATCATTAAGTTTGAAGGTATGTGTTAATTTAATCTGAAAATATTGGCAATGACCTAGATTTCGATTTCATTGGTATAGGGAATTCCCACTAGTGGAAACTCCCTCCACCATTACAGATCAGCAGCTTCTTTGCAATTTTAGGGTTTTGGAGAGTTGTCTAGAGTATCAAGAGGTTAAGTGACTTGCATAGAATCACATAGCTATCATGGCTATTTCATATGTGGTAGGACTTCAACCCCTTCCTAGCTTTGAGACAAGCTCACTCTCTATTATCTCTTTATTATTCCATATTGCCTCTCTTTTAACCTGGAGAATCTGAGTTCTTCAAAGAATTTGTCTTCCTCACATGACAGAATCATAGATTAAGAGCTATAAATTGCCACAGAGGTCATCTAATTCAACCCCCTTATTTAACAGATAAGGAAACTGAGGCCCATAAAGGTTGTGATTTACTGATGCTAGTAAGTGTCCAATGTGGGATTCAAAACTAGATCTTTTTGACTGTAAGCCCAGATTCTCTCTCTCCACTAAACTTCATCCTCTGTATGGCTTGGTTTTTTTTTTTTATTTTCAATTTATAGAATAAAACAAGCATTTCCTCTGCATGGCTTGTTAACATATACTGTTGCTTTTAGCATGTTTATACTTATATAAACATTGAAAGATAAGATGATCCGAGGTCCCATGGAATGATAGATTATTGTTCTTGGACTCAGAGGAGCATGTTGTCACAGATCAAGAGCTGGAAGGGACCTCAGAGGTCACCTAGGACTTCTGAGGAAGGTTAAGGAATATTAGGAGTAAAGGTCAGAAGAGGGATTTAGAACAGGTCTTCTGACTCCACAGCTGGTATGCTTTACTGTCATGTTAAATCCTAATTAAACCAACTTCCACCAGTTCCTTTCAGTGCCCCTGTGTAGAGAACCTGCGCTCTCTTCTAGTTGAGTGAAACTTCATGGGACAGTGAAAAGAGCATTGGATTCAATAACTATTTGTTCAATGAATGAGACTTTTTCAATGAATCCAGTTCAGCTCAATGACAGGTACTTGAAAGCATTTAGCAATAGGACTTTGAGGAGAAAGAGGATAATGCTGGCAGGAGATGGAAGTGACATGTTTTTTTATTTCTCTGCACAGTGTTCCAAAACAAAATGTCCCCAGTACATAAAGAAACCAATCCATAAGTGATTTATGAGTGAAGAATTAAACAAAGGGAAGATGAAGTCAAACCTATCATGTTTGTAGATGTGAAAAATTATGACTGATCATATTGACTCTTACAACAATATTTTATATTAAAAAACATTTTATTTTGAGGGATTTTTTGAGAAGGTGCATATAATCAACTTGATAGATGGAGTGAGTACAATATTTTATATAAATTTATAGAAAAGAAAATTCAAACACATTATTTAGGACATGGATTTCAACAACCACTTTGGAACTGATATGGTTTTTTATATGATGCTATATAGCATAATCCATTTCCCATTTTAATCCATATTTCTGTTGTTTTATTACACGCTTTGAAGAGCATATTTTTTAACTCTTTTGACTTCCCCCCACTCCAACCTGCTCATAATTTTATTTTTTTCCACAATATTAAATAAGTATGCCTAAAGTCTAAAAATTCTACTTACTTTGTCTCCCCAAAGAGTTTTCGAGATGTAATGAAGTAAGTGTTTTCCTTGTAATTTATGCATACATTTATACACTGAATGGTAGTTTAATCAAACTCCTTTGCCTTGTGTAGTATAATAGCAATATCTAATGAAAACATATGAAGTATGTGTTTCATAATTACCTCAGACAGCTCATTTCAGTTTGCTTCCTACTTAATCCCAAAATTCCTATCTTCTTGCATTGTAAACACTTTCCTTCCCATCTCATCAATCTGAGTTATGTAAATGAACCAGGGGTGGGGGCACAATTGCCTTTTTTTCTCTGCCTTATCAAAGGCCCTATTCTCAGAGAAACAGCTGACAAGGGCACACGCTAAAAATGATTCTTTCATCTGACTGAAAAGCTGAAGCAAACCTAAATTACAGAGAACTTTGCAAACCCCACTGGAGTGACATTACTAGGGCTAGCAAATGCCTGTGTTGGCATTCAGAAACTATGCCAGGGTGTCACATATGAAATACATTCAAGTCTGCATTTTCTAAAGGGCACAAATGGAGAAAATTTGTCACAGTCAACTGCACATAATGAAAATAAAATACCTGAATGGGTTGGGGATATCCACCCATTGACCTCCCATAGATTTGCTCCCCTATGCATTTCAGCAATACTCACAAGTTAGCAGAGATCGAAGAAGATTGTAGCTGCTCAGCTGACCCTATAAAGAAGCCAGAATTCAAGATTGGTTATACATCTAGGAAAAAGGCAAAGGGCAAATAAAGGGACAAATGGAAAGTTTCCAAGTCAACATATATTCACAATTCCTGGACCAATTTCTTTCTCCTCAGTCTTAGGATGATTCCTTCTTAGTCTATCTATCCTCCACGCTAACAAGAATAAATAGTTGGGTCAGAGTTTCAGGACATTGTTAATGAGAGAGATAGATTATTTTGACTGTGAACCAGTCAATGTGTTTGATTATTGACATGGAATCAGAAAGTTGGAAGAGATATCCATCATCTTTTTGTTCTATCTACTTACCTTCCAATAAGTGATCAACACCATTCTGAATTGATGGGGTATCATGTTCATTTCAGAGATCCCCAGTTAAGGAAAATGCTCATTCTCCCTTAGGAGATTACTCTAAATTTCTAAAAATTAAAATATATTGGAAGTTTACTACTGTATATCTGCCCTTAAGGGCTATTCCATAGAATCACATGGCTGGGAAACCATAGTCAAAAAGAATTACTTCCACTTCCCAAGACTTCCACTTTCTTGTGTCTGGCCCACATTAGACTGAATTGGCAATCTGTTGGAGTCATGTTAAAGCAATTCTTCTGACAATATCTTGTACATCAAGGCATATAAAATTTTTAACTGAAGCTACTTTTAGAGACTTTGTTGAAATTACTATTTTGTTGTTTACTATTATATGGGTAGGAAAACATTGACTCCAATGATAAGGTTCTTTAGAAGGGCATTCAGCTTTCAGATATGTGAATATTCTGATTTTTGGGTTAACAATATTGCTTTATCCAAAGTCATTCCATTTTAAATATGATCCAAAAGTTTATGGTATTTGGTACCTTCTTGTCTTCTGTTGTAATGGATCAAATGTGGTCCAGAATGGTAAACAACAATTAGGTTAGATCACGCATAAAACACAATACCAATCTTTCAAAGAAATAAATTCAAAACAGTTGAAGGTACATATGTATATATACACAGACAGATAAACATACACATATTTTAGCCTAGTATTTTTGCTTCCCTCTTATTTTTATTATGTCAAGTCTCTCTACAAATACAATTTCAAGAAATAACATTTTGTCAGGATTCCGATTAAGTGTCTCATCCTTACCTATGTCAGCACTGGAAAAACTAGAAATCTGTCAGATGATCTTACTCTGTGCAATCTAGAGTTCTATTTTATCCTTCAGATAAAGTATGTGAGGGGCTGGGGAGGGAAAGGTGAAGATAAAAAGAGAATTACCAAAAATGCAGAAAGAAAAGAAAGGAGTAGAAGGAGAAAAGACATCTTAGCCAAGAACCAGAGTGATCCCACAGTCTCTATACTAGCGTACGTGCTCCTAACTTTGTTGTGGCTGTTTAATCATTTATCAGTTGTAGCTGACTCTTCATGACCCCTTTTGGGGTTTTGTTGGCAGAGTCAGTGGCCATTTCTTTTTCCAGCTCATTTTATAAAGAAGGAAACTGAGGCAAACAGTGTCAAGTGAATTGCCCAGGTTTACATAGTTAGTAAATGCCTGAAGTCAGATTTGCACTCATGTCTTCCTGACTCCAGTCCTGGCACTATATCCATTGTGCTCCCTTGCTGCCCCCAAACTACTTTGAAGTTAACCTTTTATGCTTTAGATCTAAGAAAATTGCATGTAAAGATTCTTGGCAACTCAGCCAGGACAACTCTCTAAGACAAGAAGCTGCAGAGCAGAACTTCCTCATTTAGAGGTTTCTCTATACCAATGGAATCACAGACCAAGTTAAAATTTAGATGTTAAGGGAGGTGACACATGATAAAGTGGAAAAGGTGCAGGTTCCCAAGTTAGATGAGAGTTCAAATCTCATCTGTATCATAAACTTTGTGTGCGAATTTGGGCAGTTCACCTAACTTCTCTGGACTTCAGTTTTTTTCCCCAAGAAATAGAATTGGACAGGACGATGAATTGCCTTCAAACTCTACATCTGTGATCCTATGTATGATCCATAGCATGGTGTAGTGAAAACCAGAAGACTGGCCTTGGAATCAGGAAACAGGAAGGCACTGCTGCCCTCAGGTACTATCTCTAATATATTGTAGTTGTGTGGCTGCAGGTAAGTCACTTGATCTCTTAAAGTCACAACTCTCTAAGATTATGATTTATAGAAGAGTCATGGATCTGATTTGGTGGAAGGAGTTTCTATACTAGGAAATTCCTCATAGTGATGAAATCATAGGTTTAAAAAAATTTACATACTTGCACATACACATGTATATACATATGCACATATAGCATAGAGAATAAGGATAGGAACATACATACATCACACATATGTGTATACAGAGGGGAGAGGGAAAGAGAGAAAGAGAGAGAGGACAGATACAAATAAAAGAGAGAGGACAGATACAGAATCAAAAACTGATCCCTTAAAAGACTGAAATGCAACTTTGAAGAAATATTGATTCAACCCAAATGACAAATCATTCAAAATATTTTCTGTTAATAGGAAGAATACTTTTAATAAGAAATACAAGCTAATAATAATTAACATTTATTTACCACATTAATATTTTCAGTGTTCTATGTGTTCTATGATCTCATTTAATCTGAAAGCTCAATCATGTACATACATAGAAATGGGATTAAACAGTACTCATAAGCCAAATGTTTGAATGGAAAACCTGATATTAGTTAGCCTCATGATGGAATAAATCTCCAGCATTTTTACATTGATATAGTCCAGTCCATTCTTTACTCTGCCACCAGAGAAGGAAGAGGAATAACATAAGCTGAATCTTGTACTCTTCTATGTATATCCAAGCTTCAGAACCAAACTTGCATAAAAGAAATATTAATTGCCTATCTAGTCACTCCCCACACTACTAGTCTTTAGTGTCACACTTTTTGTCAGTGTGCACATTTACTTGAAAATTTACTAGGATGGCAAAACCAAGATGGCAGAGTAAAAGGATGGACCTGTAAAAGCTCTCCCCCCCCACAGCCCTTAAAATATCTGTAAGAAATAACTCTAAACAAATTCTAGAGCAACAGAAGCCACAAAATGACAGAGTGAAAGAGATTTCTAGTCCAAGGCAGCCTAGATGGCTGACAGAAAAAGTCTATCGCATCTGTCTCAGAGCAGAGTGCATCCCATGGAGCCCAGCCCAGAGTTGGCCATGTAGCATAGCAGGCACAGAACCAGAGCAGGCCTCAGGTGGAGGAATCACAGAGAATAGTTGCAGTTCCCAGATTACTCAACTTACAAATACCAAAGATAGCTCCAAAGGTCAGTAACAAAGTTCTTTCCCCTGGGTGAAAAGGGAATGAGGTCTAGCCTGGTTCCAGGCAGCAGGAGTGCCCATTTTTGTAGCCCTTGGCCTAAAGACCCTGGGGGAATTGAGCTGCTCATCTGGGTCTCAGTGCTGAGCGGTGGCCCTGGGGTGAGGAGGAGCACTGGCTGGTGGAGATTCTGGACAGGAATCCTACTCACAGATCCTGGGCAGAAGAGTGCTTATGGTTGCTCCCAGACTAAAGCTCCCACACTAAAGACAGGCCAGGAGAGGAGTAACTCCTCTCCCTTGATTATGCCACCTTGGAGGAACTGAGAACTTACAAGTCCCTAGAGTATACTACTCTTGACAAAGGACCCAAAAGTCAAGTAACTGTTTGGGAAAATGCCCAAAAAAGGGGGAAAAAATCAGACTGTAGAAGATTATTTTCTTGGTGAATAAGATTTTTTTATCCATCCTTTCAGATAAGGAAGAACAATGCATACCATCAGAGGAAGACATAAAGGTCAAGGCTTCTGCAACTAAAACCTCCAAAATAAATATGCAGTGGTCTCAGGCCATGAAAGATCTCAAAAACGATTTTGAAAGTAAAGTAAGAGAGGTGGAGGAAAAATTCGAAGGAGAAATAAAAGTGATGCAAGAAAATCATGAAAAGGAGTCAACAGCTAAAGGAGACCCAAAAACATGCTGAAGAAAATAACACTTTTAAAAATAGACTAAGTCAAATGGCAAAAGAGATTCAAAAAGCCAATGAGGAAAAGAATGCTTTTAAAAGCGGAATTAGCCAAATGAAAAAAAAGGTTCAAAAGCTCACTGAAGAAAACAGTTCTTTAAAAATTACAATGGAACAGATGAAGGCTAATTATTTTATGAGAAACCAAGAAATTACAAAACAAAACCAAAAAAATGAAAAAATAAAAGACAATGTGAAATATCTCACTGGAAAAGCAACTGAACTAGAAAATAGATTCAGGAGAGACAATTTAAAAATTATGGGATTATCTGAAAGCCATGACCAAAAAAAGAGTGTAGATATTATCTTTCATGAAATTATCAAGGAAAACTGCCCTGATATTCTAGAATTAGAGGGTAAAATAAATATTGAAAGAATCCACCAATCACCTCTTGAAAGGGATTAGAAAAGAAAAACTCTGAAGAATATTGTAGCCAAATTTCAGAATTCCCAGGTCAAGGAGGAAATATTGCAAGCAACTAGAAAGAAAGAACTCAAGTATTGTGGAAATACAATCAAGATGACACAAGATCTAGCAACTTCTACATTAAAAGATCAAAGGGCTTGGAATATGATATTTCAGAAGTCAAAGGAACTAGCACTAAAATCAAGAATTACCTACTCAGCAAAACTGAGTGTAATACTTCAGGGGAAAAAATGGTCATTCAATGATATAGAGAATTTTCAAGCATTCTTGATGAAAAGACCAGAGCTGAATAGAAAATTTGACTTTCAAACACAAGAATTAACAGAAGCATGAAAAGGTAAACAAGAAAGAAAAATCATAAGGGACTTACTAAATTTGAACAATTTACATTCCTACATGGAAAGATAATATTTGTAACTCTTGAAACTTTTCTCAGTGTTTGGGTAGTTGGAGGGATTACACATACACACACACTCACACACACACACACAGGGTGCACAGGGTGAGTTGAATAGGAAGGAATGATATCTTAAAAAATAAAATTAAGGGGTGAGATAGGAATATATTGGAAGGAGAAAGGGAGACATGGAATGGAACAAATTATCTCATAAAAGAGGCAAGAAAAAAATTTTTCAAAGGAAGGGAAAAGTGGGGAGGTGAGGGGGAAAAGTGAAGCTTACTCTCATCACATTTGGCTTAAAGAAGAAATAACATGCACATTCAACTTGGTATGACAATGTATCTTACACTACAAAAAAGTAGGGGAAAAAGGGGTAAGTTGGGTATGGGAGGAATGATAGAAGGGAGGGCAAATGGAAGAAGGGAGTAATTAGAAGTAAACACTTTAGGGGAAGGACAAGGTCAAAAGAGAGAATAGAATAAATGGGGGGACAGGTTAGGATGGAGGGAAATATAATTAGTCTTTCATAACATGACTATTATGAAAGTCTTTTGCAGAACTACACATATATAACCTATATTGAATTGCTTGCCTTCTCAGTGGTGATGGGTAGGAGGAAGGGAGAGAGAAGTTGGAACTCAAAGTTTAAGGAACAAATGTTGAGAATTGTTTTTACATGCAACTGGGAAATAAGAAATACAGGTGATGGAGTATAGAAATCTATTTTGCCCTACATGAAAAGAGAGAAGATGGGGATAAGAGAAAGGAGGGGTGTGTTAGAAGGGAGGGAAGATTGGGGAAAGGGGTAATCAGAATGCATGGTGTTTTGGGGTGGGGGAGGGGAGAGATGGGGAGAAAATTTGGAACTCAAAAGTCTTGTGTAAATGAATGCTGAAATCTAAAAATAAATAAATAAATTTAAATTACAAAAAAAATGGAAAAAAAAGAAAATCTACCAGGACCATGGGACAAAAGCTACAGGGCTGGAAAGAACCTTAATCTGATTCAATCTCTTCATTTGACAGATAAGGAACAGAAGCCCAGAGAGGTTAAGTAAACTGCCCCAAATTACAAAAATAGCAAGGGGGAAAACCTAGGTATCAAACCTGGGCCCTCTAATTGCATCACTCTTTCTATTACACTTCTTTACTATAGTGCAGTGGCTACACCAGCAGGACAGGAGTCAGGAGGACCTGAGTTCAAATCTCACCTCAGACACTTGACACTCACCAGCTGTGTGACCTTGGGCAAGTCACTTAACCCCAATTTCCTCATCCTGAGTCATCTCCAGTCATCCTGATGAATATCTGGTCACTTGATTCAGTGAAGTGCAAGTCATGTCATTATTTCTCTCATGGCATGGTCTTCTTTAGCAACGAAGAACGAACACAGTATGCTACCTCCCTTAGATCTTTCTTGAGAGTATGACAGAAAAATATAGCCTCTGCCATTTTAACTAAACTTGTTTATTTCCTTCAATTTAGTAGTACCAAGATCAGATGAAATAAGAAAAGACTCTACCTAGTTTTTTGAAGATAATGCTGTCTTTCCAATCCTTAAACAAATGATCTAGAAACATTTCCATCTCTTAGTTATCTTATTTTGATGGAAGCCTACTGGTCTTATCAGTGGTGAGAGGGAAGTCCTGTTCCCTCTTTAACTACAAAAAAGGCATCAATTGCTGATTATAACATTTCTTCATTAAATGTATAAGTAAACTGGCTTCCAACAAAGCATAAAATAAAAGAGGGCACAGAAATATCTCCTACTCTCCACTTCTTTTGTCTTTCTCTTCCTTTCTCTTTCCTTCAATGGATCTTGCACTTTCAGTCAATAAGCTTTTCTTGAGTTTTTGCTATGTGCCAAACACATTGATTCTTTTCTTAAACCTCATTGTTACATGCATCTAAAGAAACAAGGAAATTTTTTAATTAAAGAAGCAATTTTCTCTTCCTCCTCTGTCTTTCTTTTCCTTCCTTTCTTCCTTCTTTGTTTCTCATTTTTTCTTCCATTTTTTCTCTTTCCTTTTTCTTTGCTTTTTCCTTTCATTGGACATTCTTAGATCTCTCAAATGAATGAGTTTAATAAGACATAGCTCTTCTTTGTGATTAGCTTACCATCCTGAAGTAGTCTATGGCACCTGGAAATGAATGAGGGGTGGAATGGAGGGAAGATAAATAATTGGACTCTCACACACTGTAATTATGTGTGTTACAAGTGGATATAAACTATGGGGTTTAAGAGGGCTGCACAAGAGGGAAAAATTCTATAGTGCACACTTCACTCATCAGTTCCAATAATCACAACCAAAGGCAGATGAAATTTTAAATAATAGAAGATTTGAGCAACAGGGATCCTAAAATAATAATGTTTCCTGAAAATCAGGGCTATTGTTCAATCATTTTATGTCTTCCCCTCCTTACCCCACCCCCAACTGATAATTATAGTGGTTATTGCCTGGAAAAAACAACTTTTTTTTCTTTCTTTTTACTATTTTCTTTTAGGTGTCAGAATGAGTTAATGATTTCTCTCTTTATATTTGAATTATTAGAATAATGATGAACAGAAATTTTTTCTACTATTTTCTACTGCCCTGCATACTATAGAGAAGAGGGAAAGGATATGCTATGAGCAAAGGCTGAGAGTCTTTTGTGACATATGCTGAAACCTCCAAGGCCAAATAAGCAAAGCAGATCTAAACTAGAAGCCCATTCCCCTGAGGGAGAATCCAGAAGCATAGGACTGGTCACACAAAACCAGAGTCGGTGGTCAATGATTCAGAGTTCTGAGATTAGGAGCTACAGGCGGCATCTTGACCAAAAGCATTAGTCAGTACCAAGGATCTAAGCAAAAGGACCTGGTAAAGATACAGGGTTCAACACTAGGATGAAAAAATAGCTCAAGTTTGACAAAAAATATTACTGAACAAAACTTGCTTTATTCAGTCTTCCACATGTTCATTCATGTTCTTATACCCAACCAGAGAAGGATGCAAGTCTTCTAGGCTCTCCCTTAATCAATTATAGCTGCACAGCCACCAGTGAAGCTGGCTGCTATTTTTGTCTCAGGAATTATTCTCTCAGGAAACTACTATGTGTCAGGCACCGTGCTAAATTCTGGGGATACAAAGAAAGCCAAAAGACAGTCCCTGCCTTGGAGAAGCTCACAATCTAATGGAGGAGAAAATATGAAAACAAACATGTATCAAAAAAGCTCAATAATGATGATGATGATAATATTTAGTTAACATTTATGTAGTAGTTACTATATGCCAGTCACTCTGCTAAGCGCTTTGCAATTATTATCTCATTTCATCCTCACAACAACTCTGGGAAGTAGGTAAATAAATTATGCAGGATATTAATATAATTATATATTATTATAATTATACAGGAAATATACAGAATAAATGGGAAATAATCAACAGAGGGATTGGGAAAGGCTTCTTTTAGAAATGTAGAGCAATGGGGAAGGGGACAGATCTTGCTAATTCTCATAACTGAAGTACATAAAATGAATTTACAAATATAGAATAAGTTGGCAGGGGAGATGAGCAGCAAATGAAACTCACTCTTTCCTGATCTAGGCAAAGGAGAGTCAAACACCTACAATCATACACACAAATAGTTTGATGGAGAAATACATAGAACTCAACAGAGAAAGAGGTTAGATATAAGGAAAAGTGGAATTAAGGAACAGGATAGCGGAGGGGAAGGAACAGTCACAAAGAAAACAAATTTTAACTTTGGAGTATGGATCCTGAATTAGAAGAAAGTTAAGGAAATTAAAAGGAAAAACAAAGACCTGGAAACTAAAGGGATGCCCATCAATTGGGGAATGGCTGAACAAAGTATGGAGTAGGAATGTTGTGAAATATTAACGCTTCAAAAGAAATTATAGAAAAAATGGTTTCAGAGAATTTTGGTACAAGGGTGGGAGTTCCATTGATTACCCAATCCCATTTGAAAGTAATAACTTTTGTGAAATAGAAACACCTCATGATTAAATTTATCAATCAGAAGTAGGTGTGATCAAAGCTTGGCTATCTCTTTGAATCCAAGATTTAAATTGTACCAAAATTTCAGTTAGGTACATGAGGAAGTCTGCCGCTATTGATGAGGTCACATCCTGAGGAACTTGAACAAAAGTAGAAGCTAGTTTAGAGTCAGGGAGAAATTTATTAGGTCTCACACCGGAAGAAAATAATAGAGACATCTAAAACTGAGCTAGAGGGAAAAATAAGCACCCTGACATAATAGAAAAAAAGAAAAAGAAAATAGGATTGCCCTGTAGCCGAGAAGGAAAAGATCAAGGAGGACCATCGATCCTACAGGCATCTTCTAGAAGAAAACTAACTTATGCCACCAGTTCCACCCACCTCCTTAAGGCCTGAGAGAAGTTCCAAGAGAAGGTCTGCTCTTTTTCCAACTTTTCCTCTTGGTATTGTCTAACTGTAACATATTCTGGTTCTTCTTTATCCAAACAAGTGGTCAGAAGCAAATGATAGATAAATATAAATGCAAATTGAGGCAGAGGACCAAAGCTTTGCCTAAATGTGGGGAATTTTCTTGCCTGGAATTTTGGAGTAATTGTGGTTATAAGGTCATTTTCTTTTTTGTTTGTTTAACAAAATTGCCCCAGGCTTAAAATGAACTAATTATTATAACCCAGTGTTGCAGTGGGAAAAATTATCAACTGATGAAAATTGAAGTGAGCAGAACTAGGGGAACAATTTATACAATAACAACATCACAGGTAGAAACTATTTTGAAAGTCATGTGGTTTGAAATAACCAACCATGACTCCAGAAGGATGTCAGCCACTTCCTAACAGAGGTGTAATAAACTCAAAGTAAAGAAAGAAACAAATACTTTCAAACATAATATTGTGTGAATTTATCTTGTTTGACCTGCAATAATTGCTACAAAGGAGCTTTTTCTCTGAAAAAAAATTGGGAATTTAAAGGAAAAATATGGCTAATCAGAGTGATATAAAAAATTTTAAAACAGTGCCGCTGAATCATGTTTAAGTGCACAAAAGAGAACAGAAGGAAATTCAGAAGGAAGCGCAGACCAGTAGGATAGCTTTGAAAATAATGTTTTAATTTATTATGTACTTCAAGTCACATCAAAATGACATTCACAGTCTCCTGCCACACTCTTTCTTTGCTCTGCTTTGTATATGTAAATGCTTGTTTCCGGTAGGGGGCTTATTAAGTTTAGAATAATTTAAAAATTAATATAATTTAATTTTTTAAAAGAGAATCTACCTAAAGAAAAGGACCCATACGTACAAAAATTTTTATAGTGGCACTTTTTGTTGTAGAAATGAGCTAGAAATCAGGAGAAATTCATCAACTTGGAAACTGCTGAACAAATTTTGGTATGTAAATATGAGACTTTATTATATAATAATAAATGATAAAAGGGGAAGATTCAGTGAAATTTGGGAAAATGTTTATGAACTGATACAGTAAATTGAATAGAATGGAGAGTACTACTTGTACAATGACTATATTTCAACTGTAAAAGATTTAAGGACTGCAATCCATGGAATGATTAGTTACAACTCTAAAAACTGATGATGAACCATATACTTTTCATGACTTGATGGAGAGGTGATATAGTAGGATTGCAAAATGAAGTGTACACTTATAGATATGACTAATGTATGGATTTGATTTGTTTGAACATATATGTACATTTATAGTTATTTATTACAAGGAAGGCCTTCTATTGGGGGAGGAATGTATAAAAAGACTTAGTGAATAGTGATGATACCAAGAAAAATAGAAAATTATTATTATTATAAACTAGCATTTACATAGATAGCACTGTTTTTACAAGCACTTCAGAACTATTATTTAATTTATCTTCATAATAACCTTCATAACAACATTTTAGAGATAAGAAAACCAAGGCAGACAGAATTAAGCAACTTGTCCAGTCACACAACTTGTAGCTGTCTGAGACTGAATTTGAATTCAAGATTTTCTTATTCCAGGTATTTCAAGTCTATTCAATAAGCCACCTAGCTTACTGAAGGGGACATAGTCATACTTGGCAATTTTGTTATTATTATAACACAATATATACTTTAAAAAATATGTAATAGTTCATATTTTCATACATAATTCCCTTTCCATTGTTTATATATTGAAATGTTAATGTTTCTTGATATTTGTCAAGTTCAGGGTAGGCTTAAGAAAGCCTTAAAAAAATGTTTACAAGCTATCTACAAAAATGCATCTAATGGGAAAGAATTTACCAAATATCAGGAAACTCTGAGTCAACTGTTTGTATCTAGAAAAGTATAATTTCAGGTACCTCTATGACATCTGCCTCACTGTGGAGCCTGGAGTCAGATGTAAATTCAAATATGTCCTCAAACATCTACTAGCTGTATTTTTGCCTCAGCTTCCACAAAACAGGATGAATAATGACACCAACCTAGCAGGATTTTTATGAGAATCCAATGAGATAACATTGGTAAGGAGTTTAGCATATTTTCTGGCACCTAGTAAGTACTCAATATATGCTTATTCCTTTCGCCTTCTGTACCACTCTTTAGAATAAGCTGCCCCTAAGTGAATAGTGGTACCTTCTCAATAAACATACGTGCTTTCAACATTGTTTACTACTCAATGATGCCATTATGAAAGATGAACATAAATCCTGAAAAATTATATTGAAAAATGTAGTGACAGGATAATGTACTATTTTTACCAATTTATTGTTGACAATTTCTGTTTAATCCAACTCTCATTTACTCTCCAGAATGCTGCTTTTAAGTCACAGTGAATCCTTATACTGTGGCAAAAATTATCCAAGGATCCATCGATAGGTAATGCTGCCAATTATACAATCAGCAATACAGAGATATGATTAAAAATTTATTGATTCTATCCAAAGCAGTTACTGCATTTAAAAAAAATCAGTGAGTCCTGAGAAGCAGTTTCAGCATCCTAAATAAATTTTGGTTACTTAAATAGTATGAGTACAATGGAATTTCGAAGAGCCAATAAGGGAAGATAATGATTTACAGACCAAAGAAAAGATGGTAGAAAGGGAAGATTTATATCAAGTAAAATAGGAAACTAGAGAGTAAACACTGGAACTATAACTGATATTGTAGCTTAATTATGTAATCTCTAGCAAGTTACATGACCTGCTCACCTTACATAAATGGCAGTAACAAAGTTGCGCTAGGAGTTCTTTTATAACCATACCACTAAGCAAAATACCTTTGCCTATTTTGTCTAGCGGGCAATACCCTTCTGGGTATTTTCTGAGTATGCGGTAACAGAAAGGGAGTTTTTGGATGTTCTAGATTAAGGAAGTTTAGCCTTCAAGTTCACTCCAACTTTATTTTATTATAGGATAGCTTTCCCTTAGCAAGAATATTTCAACTGATTAGAGTTTATCTGAGGAGAGATCACCAATTTCCTTTTGTGTTTCCTGTTCTCAGATCCCTGATTCTTTTCTCCCCTCATGATATATTAGGAAAGAATTTGTTTTGAAGTATGATGTAAAATGAATTTGGTCTATGTAAAACCAAGTCAGAAACTCCCTTCTTTCCACAGGATTAATTGACTTCAAGTTTCCCTTATAAATATTTTTTATTCCCTGATCAATAGCTTTATATTTGTATACAATGCTTAAATGTACTTATTAAGTCATTAAACCCTAAGTGCTTTAACTTTTAGACTTTAGCTTCTTCTAAAAGAAATATATCCCTTTTCTCTTTATAATTCTCAGCTCCCTGAAATATATAACTTGAAATACATTAAACAGAACACAACAAGTCTTTAAAACAGATATAAAGTATTTTTGTATTCTTCCACATTGAAGCTATCAGGAAACATTTGCCCATTCTACAAGAAAATTTTTGTGTTTTTTATCTCTTCTCATTTGCTTCTTTAAAAAGATGTCTTCATTGTTCTCTTTTTCTTTGGTTCATTTTATCTGGTTCATTCTTTAGGACATCTCTTCCTGTTTTTTTTCTCCCTCAGTTCACAATTCTTTTTCTGTCTCTAAATGTTATTTGTTTGCAATTTAAAAATCTATTCCCTCATTTTTATTTGTACTCACCTTTCAAAAGAATTAGAAAAGCTGAGATAGGACCTTGTGGTTTGGTAGGCTTGATATGTGATTTGATATATTTGAAAAAAAAACTCACTGAGTTGTGTGATGGGATGGTGACCTCTGTAGAGGTACTAATATAACCATTTATGATTTATTTATGATCCCAAACCTCGTTGCATATATAATGGGGATTTGACACATGTCTAGATCACAAAAGATGAAGTCTTATGAGAGATATTTAGGACATGATCCTGGGAAAAAAAGAAAACTCATAATATGTGGACATTTTAGATTGGCCAATCACATAAGTGACAGCAGTATTTTTCCAGTAGCTGTGTAGCTAGAACTGTTTTCATTTCTGATCAAAGTGACGAACCCACAGCAAGTGACACCATTAAACAAGGTGGGGGTAAGAAAGGGCCTGAGGACCCCTTTCATACCCCTTAAGTCAAGTGGCTCTAAGAAATAGGCTTGCAGTTTGGGTGTTGTTACATTTTTCCTATACAACTCCAAGTTCAGGTGAGAAAGTCTCTGATGGGGAAGTTGAGCCTCAAGATTGTTGTAGTCTAGACCTGATGGCACAGCTAGCTCATCAAGGAAATCCAAAGAATCCAGAGTTCCAGGGTGCCAGATCAAGACTGAAACTTGATGGACTTAATACTATGTAGGAAATGGATTTAGCTGTGAACCTGATTCTCCTTTCCCTCTCAAGAGACCAAGATCGTATATGGAAGGCTACGTCCCAAAACGTTAGAGGAAATGTTTGTATGTTTGTATTTGTCATTTATTTGGGGTAAATTTTTCTTAGTAAAAGTCACTCTGATGTTAAGCGATTACATGGAACTAGGAGTGCTAGTCAGTGGCCCCTAAAATTGGAAGGACACAACTGGTAGGGACTCTAGGCAATGGCAGAGAAAAGATGACATTCCACTCCCCTCAGGGCACTGGAGAATTAGGTGGAATGCAATCAGGAGTGCGAGGAAACCAACTCACACCAAAGCCTGAGAGACAGTTACCAAATTTTTAGTGTGAGTGTTTACACCTCAGAAATCAGCAAATGCTAAGAATCAGGGTTTGACTTAGAGTTTTGTTGTAAACAAACCACTCCAGAATATTTGCCAAGAAAACCCCAAATGAGGTCACAAAGAGTCAGACAAAACTGAAAAACAACAAATATATACAAAACACTGTATAAAGCACTGAGAATGCAAAGATAAAAAAAAATGATAAAACAAAGCAATTTCCTTCCTCATGTCCTCAAGATCACATTCTTCTGGACACAGATACCACGAAGTTCTCAGATAAGTAAATACAAAGTCATTTGAGGATGGAACAAGACCTAATAATTTAGGAGATCAAGAAAAATTTCATGGAGAAAATGGAATCTGACCTGAGCTTTAAAAATGTGAAAGGTGAAGAGAAGAGATTAGGAGCAAATATCTTCCAGCATGGAGGATAAGTTACATAAATGCTTGGAGGCAAGCAATGCAATACTACGTGCAGGAAACAGCTCATAATCCAATTTGACTGGAATATAGATTATATGAAAGAGAGTAATATGAACTGTCTGGAAAGGGAGGTCAGAGTTAGATCAAGGGTTTAAATGTCAGTCCATAGAATTTTCAATTTTATCTACCAATCAATAAGGACCCATTGAAAATTCTTGAGTAGGGGTCAGAACTATGTCTTGGAAAAATTATTTTTATTAGTTTTTTCAAGGACAGATTGGAGAAAGAAGATCTTGTAAGCAGATTTCCTCTTGGTGATGTTAATTCTGTGTGAAACTCTTTAAGATCTCTTATGCCTCCTGGGCATATTGATCCTCCACCCCCAGCCCAAGCACCTAGTAGACACTTAATAAATGGTTGCTGAATGAATGGATAAATGAATGAACATTTACAATTGTACCAGAATGAAATATACAGCCTCAAAAAAATAGTGAACTCAAGGTTACTGGAAGAATTCAAATCAACCATCTGACAGTACATCAATCAATCAATTAACATTTATTAAGTGCCTACTGTGTGCCAGGCACTGTGGTAAGGGCTGAGGATACCAAAAGAAGCAAAAGAAAGTCCCTAGACTCAAAGAGGTTACAGCCTAACTAAGAGGAAAAAGTGAGGCTGGTGACGTTGCCCAGCTCTCCCTCACTGGAATCCAGTTCAGTTACAAGTCACTCCATCAGCTTCCTGATATTACGGTCCACTTCCTAAAACGAAGGCTAAACAGTAACCACAGCGATGGTCTAACAGAGGAAGCTACCTACAGGATAAATAGGAAATAAACAACAAAGGGTGGGACTAAAATTGAAGCATTGGGAAATGTTTCCTGTAGAAGATGGGATTTTAGTTGGGGCTTACAGGAAGTCAAGGAAGTCGGTAGGCAGAGTGCAGGAGGGAAAACATTACAGGCATGGGGTAGAAGCAGGGAAAGTCCCTGCATCCAACTCATGGAGTGTCTTCTGTGTGGAACAGGCAATATAGGCCAGTGTCACTGGATCAAAGAGTATATGGGAGTAAGGTATAAGAAAACTGGAAATGTGGGAAGGCACTAGATCATGAGATGAGGAGGACCAATAGAATAAGAGTGGTGGCAATGTCAGAGGAGAAAAGGAGGTGTATTTAAGGGATTCTGCAAAGGTGAGATTGACAGTCCTTGACAACAGATTGGACATGGGTGGATGGGGAAGGGAGATAGTGAGTAGTGAAAAATAATTCCTGATTGAGATCCTGAAAGACTGGGAGGGTAGTTTTACCTCCAGTAAGAGAGAACGTAGGGGAAGAGGAAGGGTTTAAGGAAAAGATTAGTTCTGTTTTGCATATGTCATGTTTAAGGTGTCTACTAGACATCCATTTTGAGATGTCTAAAAGGCAGTTGGAGATATAAAACTGGAAATTAGCAGAAACTGAGGCAGCATAAATAGGCTTGAGAATCATCAGCATAGAAATAGTCATTAAATTCACAGCAGTTGATGAGATCACCAAATGAAGCAGCATAGAGGGAAAAAAGAAGAGGACCCAGGACAGAATCCTGAGGGACATATCTCATTAGAGAGCATGATCTGGATGAGGATCCAGCGGAGACTGAGAAGGACTGGTCAGATAGGTAAGAAAAGAACCAGGCAAGTGATTCACCAGAAACCTAGAGAGAAGACGGCATCAAGGAGGAGAGAGTAATCATAGTGTCGGCGACTACAGAAGTCAAGGAGAAGGAGTACTGTGAAAATGCAACTGGATTTGGCAATGAGGAGATGATTTCTAACTTTGGAGTGAGCAGTTTTGGTGAAATGATGAGGGCAGAAGCTGGATTTTAAGAGCTTAAGAAGAAAGCAAGAAGAGAGAAAGTGGAGGTACCAATTGTAGATGGGCTTGTCAAGGACTTTACTCACCAAGGGCAGAAGAGATAGGAGAGGAACTCTAGTTGGCACAGAAGGATCAAGTGAGAATTTTTTGAGACTGAGGGAGACATGGGCGTGGTTGTAGGTGGTATGGAGTGAATTAATCAGTAGACACAGAAACTGAAAATCAGTAATCAAGTGGGAATGACAGGGGAGGCTCATCTGTCCAGGCAGCATCACTGTGTGTGGAGAGAGGTGGACAGATTATTATGACGGCCATCATCTAAAAATCTTTGAAGAGCTTAAAAAAGTATAAATTTATGTTAGAAAATAAGTATGTATTTATGAATTAAAATCTATGTAAGTGATTTACATGTAGGATCATAGATTTAGAGCTGAAAGAAATCTTAGAAGCCATTTAGTCCAAGCCACTCATTTTATAAATAAAGAAGCCAAGACTTAGAGGGATAAAGGAAAGTGATGGAGTATTACAGAGATAATGATCAGAAGAAGGATGTAAGCCACATAAGAGGCCATTTTCTTCCCCTTATACCATATAATCCTGCAATTTTCTAGATTAAGTAATTGAGACCCAGGAAGGAGAAGTGACTTACCCAAAGTCACACAGGTCACACAGGTAGTAAAATATTATCTAACCCTGATCCAGTGTTTCAACTTCTCTATTATGTAGCCACTACAATATGACTAGGGTGAATGATTGAAATGGAGACAGTTTTACATTACCAGGATCTGCAGGAAAGCCCAAGCAATGATCACAGATCAACTGGTTGCTTCCTGAATGTTCCTTCTACTGTCAATCTGAGTTTCTGCCTGTCACTGACACCAGGTCAGACTCTTAGCTTTCTTTTAAGATTTGGCTCCAATTTCACCTTCTTCTGCAAGATGTTTTTCCATTCTGTCTTCCACCTTTAATCTGAGATTACCTTCCAACTACCACCTATATTTATATAAATGTTGTCTCCCCAACTAGAATTTACTCTTTGAGTGCGTTTCATCTTTTTTTAATCTCCAGAGTCTCTATTTTCTTTATCACAAAGAAAATACTTGATAAATACTTGTTGACACTCTCTCCTCTCTCTCTCTCTCTCTCTCTCTCTCTCTCTCTCTCTCTCTCTCTCTCTCTCTCACACACACACACACACACACACACACACACACACACACACACCCATCCTTTCTATTTCATTAGCTTTATTTTACCCTAAAGATTTCTTTTGATCTTTAGCATCTACATTTTAGTCCCTTTAAAGTGTATGACTCTTAGCCTGATCCCATTTCTTCCTATGAGGCTTTCCACATCTTCATCTGCCTGCCAAAGTCTTGGCTTCACTTGTTTAATTCTCACTGACTATTGCAACTGAAGCTGGAATTTTCCCTAAAGCTGCCACATCCCCAAGTCTAAAATACCAGGTCCAGGAAAATGTGTCTATTTGGCATCAGACTCATAGAGACTATAGCAACAATTTTCAGTCAATTTCAAATGAATAAAATGATTCCTCAATTTAGGATTAG